>OW964182.2:7500000-8750000 GCA_943136025.2 Agrotis puta
AAATTTTGTCGAAGTACTGCCTCGGGTTTTTGTATATGTTAAGGAAAAGGATTGAGATTGTACAATAAAAACAACAACACTGCCCAATGTACGAGTACCATGGTAAAAGAGAATTTTTATTCACCGGAAGGACCATTCTTGTTAAACAGCACTGTTTTTTTACTTTGTGCATTGTTTTTATTGCATAATTATATTAAAAAACAAATAAAAACACATCTTATGAACAGCACGTAGGTACTATGTACTTAATAGATATGGTTGGTGCGATTATAAACCGGTTAGATTAATTGTATAAAATAACTAGCTTCTGCCCGCGACTTCGTACACGGATGCTTGTGCCAGTGACCATGGGGTCGTCAAAATCGAAGATCTGAAACGCCTGATGTCGAATTCTAAGAGCCGGGAAAACAGGCATGCGCGAGACGATTCGAGTCGTTCCAGATCTTTAATTTTTGTAAGACGTCTAAATACCTATAAAACAAATAAAAAACATTCAAATCCTTCCTGTAGTTCTGATGATTAGCGTGTACAAACAAACAGACAGTTTTTTTAGATTCGTGATCTATTACTGTTTCTAAAATAAATAAATAGAATAGGTACAGTAAGTACTGATTCGACGAACTGGAAAGGCTCTGTCTTGTTTCGGTTCGTGAGAAGAAGACGGAATGAGGAAAGCTTTTGCCCAGAAGTAGAACAGAACTGGCTAGAAAAAAAAAGCACTGACAAGTAATTACAGCGTGTTGTAGGTTTTACTAAATAGATAGATAGATAAAAGATTTATTTAGTGCAATAGAGACACAAAAACAAATAGGTGCATAAAAGGATACACAGTAAGAAGAAAAATAAATAATAAGGTAAAAAAAAGTGACAGATACCAAAAAAAAAAGATGTGTTACCTACAGAGATTAACATAATTCAGACGTGACACAAATAATGTGCGTTGTGTGTCTCAGGATTGCACTAAATGGGTATCCAGCTCAGCAGGTGTCAGGTTGATACCCGACGCTGATATTCTGCCGGATCCCTGTAGTGACATACGGAAGCAAAGCAGGCGTGACCACACAGTCATCCAAAAAGTGCGGGTGGACAAAAAAAAAGAACATAAAAAAGTTAAAAGTATGACCGTTCGAATTAAATTATTAATAAAGTAACTGTCGTATCTATGAACAGCGCGGGTGTGTGTTTATCATGACTATTGTATGGTGAAAATATAAGGTAAGTTGAATTTTCAGACCACATAATACTAATAAGTCTTTTAACAATGAAAGTGAAAACTAACATGTTTTTTTTTCTTTTTGTGTAAAATATAAGTAAAAACTTCTCATCTCATGGGGAAAAAATGTGAGATAATATCGGATAAATGACAACTATAGCATCTACTTTAATCAACCCTATTCCTGACACCAATGCTACATCTTTTTAACCGACTTCCAAAAGGAAGAGGTTCTCAATTCGGATGTTCATATTTTTCTTTATATATTCACGCATAACTCCGTCGCTTACCAAACGATTTATTATTATTTTTTTGTTGAGAGGTTACACTTCCCATTAAAATTTTATCGAAATCGGACAACCGGTTATTGAGAAATTAACAAAAATTTAAAAAAAGACCTAAAAATTTATCAACATTGCCTACATCGATTACTCCAAGGTTTCTGGTCCGATTTCGATGATTCTTTTTTTTTTTTGTTCGATGCAATATACATTTGGTCCCATAAAATATTGATTTAGTAATTTGAAAATAATTTGGGTTGAATATTTAAACTGAGAAGAATAAAATAAAACACTTTTTCAAAAAAATTGAACTTACAAAACAACATTTCATTCGAAATTCGGTGACTTTTTTTTTATTTCATTAACTTCTTGCCAATTGCTTTTGCCTTGTTTTTGAAGTCGGTTACATTTTTAAAAGTTTTTTTTTTTATTATGAAACGTGTCTGTAGTCAATTTTTTTTTTTTAGTTAAAGTTCATTTAAAATGTTATGAGTTGAATAAAAAAACACGCCTGTGAACCTAGTTTAAATACATATACCTCGTGTATACAATCTTATACTTCTACGGTAGCCCGTTGGGTATTTTCCTCGTCCAGCTGCTGTAGCCCACTCGAGTTTCAGTTTCAACTTGTACAAAATGTACACAAGTAAAATGCGATCGTTCTCCTTTATTTACTGGATCTTGGATGCTTCGGTCTTGATAGTTGCTATTCAATTTTTGATTAAGGGCCACTTGTTTAATCAGTAGTTAAACTAACCTCTGTTGAAATCCCACAGATGTTTTTTTTTAATTTATTTATGTAAACACACAGAGACAAACATTTTAAAAGAAACAAAAGTACATAGACTCTGCTTATTGCTCTTAATGTTAAAAATATATAGAATTTATTTACTAATAGAATTGGATGTTTGTACACAGATAAGAATATTCCCATAGTACTTAAGATCATATGGAACTAGGTATTACCGAACTACTATTCTATTTACTATTAATTTTCAAGCATTTAGCTCGTGGCTAAATTAACCAAATACTTCAAACCGAATGTGGCTGACACTCCATGGCTTTTTTTATCGTGGCAAAATCAACAAATGAGTCCTCCCAGCCAAGGCAAGAGGGCAGGGATTGTCAGACTCGTACCGACTAAAATCCACGCTGTCCTTCAATAGCCCTTTACGGTCCAGGCTCACGGTTACCTGATGAGGTAGTACCGCGATGACTCAAGGGCTGTCTTTTACCTTGGCCAGAGGCTAACCGTTGCCACACAACATGGCAACGCTGACGTACTCTTGAAAGGGCACCGAGCAGCTGACAGCGTCCAGGAGGACATTTTCGATACTTCTTATTAATTTAAATTGAGCTACTATTTGCTCCAGTGTGCCCATCTCATTCCTCTCCTTTGCAGAATTGTGTAACATTTTCAACTTAGTCATAAATATGGCAGATGCCGCTGGTACGTAAATCTGCCTAGTACGGAACTCCAGTCGTCACTTGCACACACACTTGATGTCACTGCATTCGCTGCGTTTGATACTCTTGACCGGAGCCACGGAGTTCTTGGAACTTTCGCAATATGTTTGAAATCTTCTTTTATGTGTGTATCATGCTTGAATTCCCTGAAGAGTTACTAAACATGTGAGAAGTTGGGCCTTAAAAATACTGCATCAACATTCCGAAGTATCGCAATACAATGTTCAAGTAGTTGATAATGAAGATAATACAGCCTAAGGCCTCATTTAGACGATGCAAGAAATTGCATGCGAGTAGCGTTACACTCCGGACTATGGAGGGGCAAAAAATTCAGTTGGTTAAACAAATACAGCAATGTAGTCAAAATTGCATGCAAGTTCTCGCCTTGTCTAAATGAGGCCTAAGAAATAGTACGAATTTTGCAATCTTCTTCTTTGTGTGTCATTCTGTGGCCATTACGTAGCCACTTGCAATAATAAGTATTTTGAAAAAAGATCACAATAACTAAAGGCTGTCCCTGTATCTGTTCCAGACAGATTTTTTTGGTTGTAGTTGGTCTTCACACTAGTCAAGAACCAACACAACTAAGATAAAAAAAAACGTAATTTAGCTGCAGCATTATATCGTTCGGGTCGCTAGACTCACGAATTACCGTGACCCCGGAACGTAAAGGACTATTTAAGGATACCGTAGATTTTAGTCAGTACGAGTCTGACAGTACCTCCCGCTCTGCCCTGGGTGGGTGGACACATATGATGATTTTACCACTTAAAAAAAAGGATTATATTATTCAGCCACTGGTTTGTGCAGGTTCGATTCCTGCACGTATGGTAAGCTTCAGAGAAATCCGACCACACTACCAAAGGGGGTGAGTTTTCTCCGAAGCTGACTGTACTAATAGTTGTTTCAGGTTTTGATTTGTTTGTGAATTTAAAATTTTTGTAAATGCATCCACGAGACAGGAAAAACACCTAGTGTGGATTAAAAAAAAAAGAAATCAGAGCTTGTTATACGTAAATATAAATCAATAGGAAGTATTCTAATCTATACTAATCACTTAAACAAAGGATATACCCATCCATGGGTGTCCATGACACATATCCTGTTCTAATTTGGCTATAATTTGATGAGGATAAACCTCCCATTAAAAATGAATTATTTTGTCAAATTACCAACGACATTATAATAGGTATTTAATCACATTGTAACAATCACTGTTTAGGAGTCGTTGGCATACCTAATTAAACCTAAGCACGTGCTTAGTATGTACTCATCGTTTATACAGTATGATTTTTTTTTGTTTATTTGTTGATGAGTCTTTTTTCTTTGAGCCCCACACTAGGAATTTCTCATGTATTGTGAGTGCGTTTACAAAACATTGAAACTCACATACACAAACACCCAGACCCGAAACCACTAGGTACATGTCGTATAAACTATTTGTTGTGTCGGTGCGGGGATTGAACCTGCGACACACAACGCGGCAGTCGACAGCAGGTTACAGGTAGCGTGCAGTGCTGTTACCCAGGTTGTTGGCTAAGAGGTGATTCCCCGATCAAATTGTAACAGAAAAGTATGGTAATTTAGCTATGTATCGAAGACCCTCGAGCAGTCGACTTTCTCCTTATAGGTTTCGTAATCGTGAAAAAATATTCAACTGTGTAAAAGAAAGATTCCTCATCACTTTCAATATTGATCTCTTTTAAACGAAAAAATTATGTTCAGATTGATGATCTGTATTCCGTACCATACATACCATTAAAAATGACCTCACGCGTGTCTGGTACAAACCTGTAGATGTCTTACAAGTATTTACCCAGCCAAACACATTTATACTCAATTTTTTCACGACTTTTTCCTTATAACTGTTCATTTAACACAATAGCATTTGATAAATTAACTGTTAGTCATAGGAAACTACTTGGTTTTTTTTTTGTGAGGAAATTGTATAAGGATATTTTTTAGTTTATTCATTGAGGAATTTTCTTTGGGGATTCTTATGACCTACTAAAATGTTGACCTAGATAGACTTTTGTCTTGTGACTAGTGAATACAGTATTGTGATACATTTGGCTAGTAGGTCCATTAGACCAATTATTCTTGTATTCTACAGTACTTTCACAGTTATTTAGTATAGTGTAGTTGCTGTCTTGATACAAGAACTGGGACAGTAGCTAAATATTTTTTTGGTTTTCTTTTTTGGTCTTTTTCAATTCAAAACTAAAAAAAGAGAAACTGAATGGAAACTTAAATTTCAATTTTACAGATTTAATTTAATTTCAATTTTATTTTTTATACGCATTAACCACTGCGTCGCAAATATTAAAGATTTAACTGAGAGTTGAATTTTTTACACAAAAACCCCTTAACCCCCCCCCCCCTTTTTTTAAAGGGGTTTTGTGTAAAAAATTCAACTCTACTTTTTTTTAAATAATGGTAGCTTTTATACAAATAAGGAGATGATCGCCGTTTGTTTATTACATCGTAAACAGTGATAAAGGTACCCAATTTTTCAATAGTCGGCTCTATAATAAGGGCTAATTTTATTAAATTATTGTAAAAGATAGAACACGGCCGGGTTTTCTATAGCAAACACGGTCCAAATTAATTTCAATAAGTTACCAACCCAAATATACTTAGGCACTTTATATACGTAGTGTGTCTGAGTAATATTATAAAAGCTTGAATTTGTTTGTTTGTTACGCTTTCACGCCTAAATCGCCGAACCGATTTTGATGAATTTTGACACAGATATAGGTGGGACCCTGGAACAGCAGTGCTATTCACTTTAAAAACTGCCTTGTGGCGCAAAGTCACAGTCAAAGTCAAATCATTTATTTCAATTAGGCCATCAAAGAGACATTTTTAAACGTCGATTATTAACATTAGCCTTTGTCTAAAAGATAGGCGTGACAAATGCGAAGCGAGGCGTTTTTATTTGTTATGTATGGAATTGTTTGAATCCAGTCACATGAAACGCGAAAGCGATCCAATAACGTGACAGAACTATCGGACTGAAGTCTCGCTGACGTCTCGCTTCGCTTTCGCCTGTCTGTTTGACAAAGGCATAAAAGAAATGGGATGGGATGAGATTGATTCTACACCGCGTTAGAAGTACTCACGCCGCGCTTGGACTAAAGTTTGCCATTTACTAAGCTATTTACAGCGACACTATCCAATCATGCAGCGCGACTGACGAGCTTTCGCGCTGCACGATTGGACGATCTCTAAAGCCATCGTGTCGAAGAGAACATAGTAGAGTCTAGCGATGAGATTATTTATAGAGAATAGCATAGTTGGTTATAAGATACTTATTTTTTTGAATAAATCTAGAAGGGTTAGAAAAGCTAGAGCTCAAGCCACGGGCAACAGTTACTAACTTTAGGTCGAAATAACCTTCATAAGTATTTTATTTTATCTCCAGCCAGTTTTTCTTTTTCGTTAAAATTGAGTTTTAACTGGACTCCTTGGTAAATAAATTCAATGTGCCTTTAGAACGTCCTCTTAGTTGTTAAATAAATTCTTTTAGAATTCTACTAGACTAAGTTGAGGTCGTGTTTTGATTGTTTCGTTCGTCAAGTGGTCGAAAGGGCGTGAATGGCCATTTCTTAATGGTTTTTTCCATCCAGAATTTCAGTAGTACTAAATGTAACTAGAACGTAGAATATTATGATATTTTGTCGGGTAACTAGTGACCCGCCCCGGTTTCGCACGTCTATCAGACTTTTCCACTGATTTTAACGAATATATTTATTACTAACATGAACCAACACAACAATATAAATTACCCGAGGAATGAGTAGCTCGTCGTCCGATCAAGGAGAAACCCCAGTCACAGCGCGGCGTGTTTCATGTGCACCACAAGGAGCTGTCAGCAAAAGGGCTAAACTCTGCCTGGGCCGAGAGACTGTCTTTAAAAGAGAACCGCGGCAATGGAACGCAGAGTGCAACCAAAGGAATAAGGTAGATTTTTAGTCAGTAAGAGTCTCACAGTCCTTTTTGCTCCACACAAGTAAAAGGATGTATTAGACGATTTGAGCACCCCAATTAGTTCTACCCGCTAGAACTACTTTAAAAAAAACGTCAAAGATTATACCTACCTACTTTTCCTTGTCTTGAAATTTCCCTAAAACTCAACATGAATGCAACTGCAAACGTCCAAGCCAGCTAATTATACACACTCATAGTTACGCCTAATAATAATGAAGCTGTAATTGGCAAAGTTAGTTTAGCCGTTACCGTTGTGCAGCGCAGGAAATACTGTGTGCCTGGAATAACACCCCCGCACTGTAAGTCCGGCTGACGGGCGTAGGGTTACCGTCCATCCGGATTTATCCGACAAAACGAAACAATATCCGTATTTCTCAAACGAAACTTTCACCGGCCCACTGCTGGCCCACTGCTGGACATAGGCCACATAACATGAGGACTGTTACCCTTGAAAGGTTAATGAGTGCTATTTATATTGGTTATCAAGAATAGGGCGTAAAGTTTCTCATCCACAATTGAATACCGAGGCCAGACCAGACCAGAGGCATCAAGCCTCACATAAGATTTCTATATTTAATTTACAGCGAACTTGAAGTATTATGACGTTAATATTACGGAAAATTAAAAAGCACCTCGAGTGTACGAATGAGGAACTATTTCTTTCCATCAGATTAACACCAAAAGCCCCGTTTAATTTACGTCACATAAAACGTGAAAACTCGTGGAAAAGCCTCAGTTATGTTGTCGCATGTAATAGGAAACAAGTGTTGCTATCAACGGACTAAAAATCAAACTCCTTTATAACCAAGAAATTTCAAAAAAAGAAGTAAAATATCAAGTTTATTACTATAAATGCGGCTCCGGCTTTTCATAGAGACTTTGAATTTCAAAATGGCCACCCTAGAACGTAGCAAAATTAATACAACTTGTGATTACATTCTAATAGGTTGTTTATGTAACAGTTTACGACGCCAGGAAACCTGTCACTGACTTTTAGTAACATGAAGAAGTTAACAGGGACGGAAAGTTACGCTGTACGGGGCTTTTATAGCGAAAAAAATTTAAAACTTTTCTTCTCCGTCGTGTTTCGGAAATTCATTCTTCATTATTTTAAAGAAAATTGTGTTAGAGGATTTTTTACTAGAAAAATACTTTTACGAGGGCCAGCGATAGAGTATTTTTAATAGAATATAAAACTCTTTGTTTTAGGCCAAGATTTATTTTCTATCCAACATCAATTGGTGATGGTTTTTAAAATTTCCTCGTTGCCAGTATAAGGTATTTTTATAAACGTTTTCACACACTAAAAATTTATCTTGTATAGTGGGTGTATTAACAAACATTACCACTACTTCTAACTCACACACATAAAAACACCCCGACGCGGAACAACTACTTGCAGATCATACAAATAGTTGTTCCGTCCGGGAATCAAACCTGCGACAGCCAGCGCTTCAGCCAATTACTCAGCTAAAGTAAGCCCTAAGCGTGCCGTCAGAACGAAAGACAATTTCCTAAATACCAAACTCTCTTCAGCTTCTTTATTGGTCAATCCTGGTACGTAAAGGGCTAGTGAAGGACACCGTGGATTTTAGTCAGTACAAGTCTGACAGTCCCTCCCGCCCTGCCCTAGGTGGGAGGACTCATTTGATGATTTTACCACGCAAAAAAAAAAAAAAAAAAAAAAAAAAAAAAAAAAAGTGTAGTTAAACCAAAATACCCGAAAAAAAACCACTTTAAACGTATCAAGAATGACTTAAAAACACAATAACAAAAGGCATAGTTACGCGGAAAAGCGTTATGAATTCTCCTAATTTATTTTAAGTTGGGTTCAGAAAAGCAACGAGGGTCGTAGAACTGTCACCGAAACGTCAAGGGAACAAAATCTGTGGCGATGTTTAGGAATTTGTGCGACGAAATTTTCTTACTTCCATTAATTAAACAAGATCGGCTAGATAAAGGACTATAAATCTAAACGATGAATAGGTAGGCTCACTCTGTGGATCCGAATTGTAAATTGCTTATTTGTGAGATACGCTACCTATGTATTTGGGATTTAGGGTTCCGTTACCAATAGGAAATAACGGAACCTTTGTTTTATTTTATTGAATTTACTGTAATGGAATTGTTTGTTTAATTTTATTGTTTCTTATATTATTGGACTGTGTCTGAATTGAATAAATAATAATTATACTTTCGTCAAGTTATGACTTTCAATTCCCATCTATATATCTGATAGTCCAGATTGTATAGTCATATTACGCAAACACCATAACACTCATTTCCATTAATAAAATTGTTATGGTTTATTGTTTTTTTTTCTTATGATACGTATTATTTTTGAAGCAAAATTATTAATAAATATGTATCATCTCAAAGTAGAAATCATTATTATTTACCATGCAGGTATCTGTCTGAGATGGTCTTATTAAGAAAGAATCAAACAGATTTGAGAGAACCTGCCAGTCATGCAAGCATATTTTATAGTTTGACTTATAACTAAAAACAAGGAACTCGACGACACAACAAACAATCCCAAAAAAAAGAACATTTGAAATGGCCGCATAAATTACAAGACAAAAATCTGTAAGGCAGCCAAAAAAAATAATCCGTAAAAAAACCTAAGGGAAAAACCCACATACACAATAACAACACACAAAAACATGAAATAAAAATAAACATTTGAAAAGGCTGCATAAATTACTAAAACACTGTCAGACAATCAATATCTATCAATGATCCCGGAAAAAACCCAAGGGAAAACCCATATTTACAATAACAAAAATATCAAATCAAAATAATGATTCAAAATTAAAAGAAATTTTTTGTTAAGTATGTAAATACTTTACAAAGTAATAAAATATTCATGTAAAAATTACAATACCTAGTACGTAACAATCACAAAAAAATACTTTTTTTTCTTAACTATCTCGAAATAGCTATATCTAATTAAATCAATACTCTAGGACTAGTGCATTTGCGAATATTAATTCCGCCTACGGAATCCATGAACTCACTACATGGATTACTTAATGGATAGACAAGTTAGTCATTAATTTGTATAGTAAACTATACACGAAGTAAAATTTTGCGATAATCAGTCGGTTTTGAATTATAATTAAAATTTACTAATTACATAAGTGAATAATAATTATTTATAAGTGAAACTAGGGTCGGTGGCACATTTGATCTGTTTCTGTAAACGCCAAACTATAAAATACCAGTTTATTGTGGTCTCGCTTTGTATGATCTTTTCGCACATTCAACGTTTAGCTTATACTAGTTTTGTATAGTTTTAAGTGTAACCGTGTGTACACATGCACATTTCATTATAATTCCTATGTGTCGCGGAAATTACAACCAGAAGTTTTACTTTATGTGTACGTCACCTAAACTTATGTACATATGTTCCACGCCTCACCATTGTCTTTGAGAACGTGATACACATAATTATTTGGGTTTCTTTAAATAAACCCATCATAAAGTTTTTCCTTAAAAAATTTGCTAATTGCATTCTTTACATAACGTGACTTTGTCTGCGTTCCCCGCAAGGATAGGTAAAGACGTACCTAATCTTTTTGAAGTCCGATGTAATAAGGAGCAATCCTATTGCCATCAACATAGAGTGAATTTTCAAAAAAGAAATTTCACCCTGTATTTTTAAAGTTAACTTTAATTTAAAATTTACCCTGTCTCGTCGCCGATTTTGATGAAAACTAAAACTACATCTTTAAATTTTTCAAAAATTCAATATTTCAGGCCGGGTATCGGAATTCCTAGGTTTTACAAGAAAAAAAAATGTGTTACTATTGGCGATCAAATTCTGGAAAATTGGTTCTAGCTTGAAGATAGATAGATAGTATTAAACCTAACCGCCTTATTACAAAAAGAGGTTTAACTAAAAACCCAGGTTTAATCTTGTAAAACTACGGTTTAAACAAAGATTATTACAAATCGTGGTTTTGCGATAAACCATGGTCTAACAGTAGTAGCTGTCAAAGGTATGTCAAAGTTTCTCATAGCAAATTTTTCATTGTGTTGTAGTTTTTGTGTTATTTTCACCCAAAATGGATTGAAACAAGGTAGATTTAATTGTTATTACTCATTGTGGATTTAATTGTATAGACAATCGTTCAAATGGCGGTACTAAAGTCGACGTTTTATCTTAGTTTTGTAATACGGACAAATTTAAACCATGGCTCTGCAGATAAGCCTGGACTTGATAGACCAGGTTTAAACCAAGGTTTATTTAGTTTTTGTAATAAGGCCGCTTGAGTCGTGGAATTAAGTAAATAAACTGTACCCGTGCGCAGCCGCAGAGTTCGCTATAATATTTCGCGTGCTCGAACTGACTCGCGTACTTATTTTCGGTTGGGACATCCCTAAACGATTGTCAACCGCGTGACCATTGCAGGGTCCACAAAATGAATCATAATGGAAAATTACTAAACGGTTTTCAACCGTATATAAACACAAAGACCGACAAAATTAACATCAGTTGAACATTGTGTCCCTAACTGAAGCATCAGTAGTACTTTCGTTCAAAAAATCTTTTCTCCATAACCTTAAACATGTCGAAAAGTTACCAGTCAGTGTTGTTGTTGGTGTGCCTCACGTTCCTGGTGATCGTCTCGTCTCCGCAGAATGCTGTCCAGGCTGATGTCCACATCGGCAGCTGCGTGTGGGGCGCTGTGGACTACACCTCCAATTGCAACGATGAATGCAAGCGGCGCGGCTACAGGGGAGGACATTGTGGAAGCTTCGCTAATGTTAATTGTTGGTGTGAACAATAGGACCACATAACTTTTTTTTTTAAATTAGTGCTCTAACAACATCAATCATCTCAACATTTGCAGACTTTAAAACCTTTCATGGTTTTTATTATGTAACCAAATATCAAATGGAGGATGGACTATCAAAATGATTCATGTTTCTGAAACTTGTATCTTTAATATTGTACTCATGTTTGTAAACTGTGTGTGTACTCATAGTTCTACTAATAAAATTATGGTTTAAATTGTTTTGCTCTGTTTAATTTTATGTAGGGTTTAGGAAAAGAAACTCATCGTTTACCCTTACCCTTTCTAAATGCGGGCGGCGAGTAATGGGCGAGTAATCGCTGTCTGACCATGGACCATGCCCGGGTCGACGGCGTGTTGTGTTCCACGCGCGCCTCAAGGAGTGTCAGCATAGTGACGGGGCCCCCTGTAGAAGGCCAAAGCCTGCCGGAGTCGCGGGACTTATGAATTACTGTGACCTCGGAATGTAAAGGACTATTGAAGGACATCGTGGATTTTAGTCAGTACGAGTCTGACAGTCCCTCCCGCTCTGCCCTGGATGGGAGGACTCATTTGATAATTTTACCACTTAAAAAAAATGCCCCTAGCCAGGGCTTACAAACTAAAGTTCAATTCAATGAATGTCACTAAGGGCACCCCTTGTGGGGTTCGGGCCTAGGTTTAGTCCGTCATTGAGGGGGGGCGGCAGGAAGGGTCAGGCTGGGTCGAATTATTATTAAGGGAATTTAAAACTACTTGCTCAGCTTCGCGGGCTGGCTCGTCGAGCAAGAGCCGGGCGGTAACCCAATTTCCCCTGTATCATGAGTGCATTTACAGAAATTTCTACTCACAATCACCCGGATTTTCGTATGAAATCATTTTCTCGAAAGAATTGGGTCTTTGAATTTTTTTTTTTTGTGTTCACCTGAAAGATCATATATTAATTTCATAACAGACAATTTTAAGCAATGTTCAATTCAAAATCATTATTTGAACCCCGAACCGTAAACGAGTCGACAGTTCCCGAACAAAATCCAATCGGGTGTGACGTCACTTTGGCATTTTCTACTCATCGTAGAAAAGTTCTGCAGTACTTCTGTCTTACTAGCTCAGCTCGGGTGAGTATATGAGTATCATTGAGACTATAAAAAACGAGCGCGCCTAACAGTAATTGCGTAATGAAGCCTGTATATAAAGCATCGAACTTATTTGACCGGCACGGTTGGCACAGTTTGGTTGGGCGATTGGACTGCTGGGCTGAGTGTCGCGGATTCGATGTCCGCACGGAGCAAATATTTGTATGTTCCTGGTCTGAGCATTTCTGTATGTGAGTTTATATGTGTGTAAACGCACCCACAATACAGGAGAAATGCCTTCTCTGGGGCAGTTTTATTTAAATAAAAAAGCAGGGATTGGAAACCTGGTCTTAATGCTTAACAGCAGCACTTGTGACCAAAGAGTTAGTAAACTGAGCTGTGAGTAAACTGAGTAATAATAAACTCTATTTTTTATAAATTTTGGTACATTACAGAATAGGAGGGAACACCTGGGCAACAGCTAGTTATTTAATGATTGACCAGGTACTAGATAACTTTTAGAAATTATTCTTTATGTCAAGAAGCGACTATTTAATGAATCATCGGTATTGTATATGTTACAAACCTAATATTGCAAAACTAATGTAGAAATATTTACATAATCTACTCAACTGTATATCGTTGTATGGATACTTGCGGCAGACTGACTGACTTGCAAATGACTGTACAGATTTTTTTTATCTAGGTAAAATCATCAAAATGCATCCTCCAATCTCAGGGCAGGGCAGGAGGGACTTTCAGACTTGTACTGGCTAAAATCCACAGTGTCCTTCAATAGCCCGTTACATTCCGGGATCACGGTATTCGTTAATCCCGCGATCCCGGCAGGCTTGGGCTCTAAATGGGGGGCCCCGTCATTGTGCTGGAACTCTTTGAGGCGCGCGTGGAACACAACGCCTTATAGCCTTTGCAAGTTCTAACCTGTTACTTGTCGGTTCTTATTTTATTATTTTGAAAATTTAACTTGCTGGTAGAAACTAACCACCGAACATAATAATTCATATATGAGAACTAACCAAATTAGACTTTAGGCTACAACATATTATCCTAAGTTATAAAAAGAAATGATATTTTATGTTGTTATAAATAAATTTCGGGACTGATCATTGAACTTGACACCCATTTAGTTTTCACTTCTTCGTCGTTGAAGTCAACAACCAAGGCATATAATATCACTAGCTTTTGCTCGCGACTTCGTTCGCGTGGAATAGTGACTTCCAGCAGATTTTTGGTTTTACCCACATAGTGGTGTTTTACCATCATAATGTACCATCTAAAAATGAATGATGTAACAAAGGTTTTGTAATAATTTTGGCGATCTAAAAAGAGTGTCCATGGAGTTTCTTGCCCGTTCTTCTCCATAGAGATCTACTTCTTGGAACGGGCACCTACGGTACTTTCACAGTTTTTATGTCTTGTGACTGGGACTGTAGCACCATAATTTTGTAGTATTTAATTATATTTTTTATGTCTTAAAATTAGATATTCTAGGGAACTCTTCAAAAATCAACATAATGAGCTCTGCGTGTGAATTGAAGAGATGTACTTATACTCATTTAGGGCATTAAAGCCGTTTTGCCGATCGAAAAAGGCGAAAATGTTATTTTTCCCTTATTTTCTCATCATTCTACTGATATGACATTTCAGTCCAAAAGGAAAACAGACTGTTTCTCCCTTGACAAATTTTCTATTATTTTAGGCTTTAGAGATTATGAAAGTTTCTATGTCTATTCTATGATTATGAAAGTTTCACCAAGACATTTCTGTTTACCACATTTTTAGTTTTGCCATCCTTTGCAAAAATATAAAGGTTTTGTGGTTGAGCTCTTGAGCACGCAACGTAGAGTTGTCCATGGGAGAAACAGTCTTTTTCAAGATGTACTCCGCAACTTTTAGCGTTTGCCCTTGGGCTTTATTTATGGTCATTGCAAACACAGTTTACAGCGGAAACTGAACTCTTTTGAATTGGAATGGCAAATCAGTTGGAATGATGGGAATACGGGGGGAAAAGTTTCGCCTTTTGCCATCCCAGTCATAATAACGGCTTTAATGACATTCCGTCCTAAATAGGTTATTTGTAACCGTATGCCGTTATATAGTCTTGGTGGATCTAGTTATATAGTTTCTCATAAGCATCACAGGAACACCAATTATACAATGGAACAATTTAAAATTGGCAGGACCAGTCCACATAAACTATCATACAACCGACAATACAATTTTGATTACAACGCCATCTATCAATCCATATCGACAACTCGGATTATTTATCTAAACTCCGTTCGGGCATTTTCTTTGTACTAAAAGTTTAATTATTTTGATATTATTTTTTTCATACCTTTTTACTATTTATTTACTTTTTCCGATGAATTAAAACAATAACATGAACGGAACTCGTGTAACGATCGACACCATTACACGATCACCGCCATCTATTGATAATTTAAGGAATTATCTATACTCCGTTAGAGCATTTCATAAATTTTATTTTTTATTTTTATATTTTTGTAATAAAAACTATCCTATGTCCTTTCTCAAGTTCCAAACTATGTCTGTACCAAATGTCACACTAATCGGTTCAGTAGTTAAGGCGTAAAGAAAAGACAGACAGACAGACAGAGTTACTTTCGCATTTATAATATTAGTTAGGATAATATTGAACTTGGCTCTCATTTTACATTTATGTTTTTGATTTGATATAAAAAGATAATAGTCCAGACCTTTGTTGTACAAATACTGGTTTGAATTCCGGAATATTCCGGAGTATTGAGCCGGGGGTAACTCCTTCCCCCAGCCGATTTTTCCGGGTCACACTTTAGTTAATGTTTTCGACAGCCTTTGTTACTGTTCGTAGTTCAGTATATAACTACTTAATACCTCATCATTACTGTCAGACTTGACTGACTAAAAACCGCCCTGCTTGTGTTTTAGTAGCATTTTGCGTTCCAGTGCCCTTTTAAGATGGTTTCGCAACCCCAGTTCCTTATAGGGGCCTTGTCGACAGGTCCTTGAGTACATGGACCACGATGTGCTGTCCTTTCGAGGCTGGTCATTGATCAGACGACGAGCTACCCAATGCATATGCAATGTTTACATATAATAAATCAAGTAACTCCTTTCCACATAAAACACCATAAAATAGCACGAAATGAAATACAGTATTAAAATTTAAACAATAACTTTAATAAAAATCACATTTTCAAAAAATACAAGTTGGCAATAATGCATAAATCAATAATATTTCCAATAATTCTAAATTTCTAATTTTTGGTGATAAAATATCTTGCAGTGGAATAGTTAATAGTTAGTTCTATTGATCACACCAACAATTGACACCAAGAAAACTTCCACAGTGTCCTCCCTTTTGGAAGCCTTTTTCTTTGCATTGGCGGCTGCATTCCTGGAAGTCACCGAACCATTTGCAGGGCCCGATGTTCACATCAGCTTGGACAGCATTCTGTGGAGACGAGACGATCACCAAGACGGAGAGGCACACCAACAACAACACTGACTGGTAGCTTTTCAACATGTTTACGGTTGTGAAGATTTCTTGGCGTTGACAGAAAGTAGGTACTAAGTACTGGTAGTTCAGTAAAGTAACACAAAGTTCAACTGATGTCCATGATGTAGATCGCCGTTCTTATATATGCTTGAAAAGGATTATAATTATTTAATCGGTATTCTAATCATAAGGAAACAATATGTATCATCTATACATGTAATATAATGACAGGAAAGTCAAAACTGTACATTGAATATTTTTTAAAGAAAAAATATTCAATGGGGTGTGATCTACAATCGATACCGAAGCCAAAAATATAGAAAATTCCAAATGCCAAATTTTTCGAATTTTTGTCTGTTTGTTGGTTTGTATGTATGTTCAGGATAAACTCAAAAAGTACTGCACGGATTTACTTCAAATTTGGCACGATTATTATTAAAAAGTCGGGTGAATTTTGTTACATTCGTATTGAATTATTTTAATAAACAATGTGTAAACAAACCCTTACCAAAGCTATCAAACAAGTAGATACAGTACAGGGTGAAGTGTAATTGGATGCATTTCTTAAAGTGGATGATACTAGACCTTATTTGAAACTATTTTAACCCGATAAGATGTCCGAACTTCATTGTTTTGTTTTAACAAAATTGTCTACCACCCCCATAAATTGCCAATTGTGAGACATTTAGTTTATGAACGAGTGAATCTATTGAGAATCTAAGAACCAAACATTCTTTAAATACTGAAATATAAAAAAATTACTTTCAAATCTCAGCTATTTAAGCACAGTAAAGTACAAAATTATTAAATTTAAATGTAATTTAAAACTTCCCCTTTTTTACAATGCAGCTTTCTCAAACTCAGTAAATATTATGACACTTTTTTTGATTTTATTTTAGGTACTAGTCCTCCCCTAACACATCTACTTTTTGCTTCCATCTCCAAATTCCGGTCCGATACCAGTTCTGGATCAGGGGTTACCTATAATCTCTATGCACGAAACCCGAACTAAGAATGAATGATAACACAATTTGACAGATGGCTCCTTAGAGTCCGCGTCACCTCTCATGGCCAGCGGAAAATTCGTGGTACTACAGTTTTTTAATACAATTTGACGTAATGAAATGGATTCCAACGCCACATGAAAGGATTTCAGTCGTGACGGTAATATCCGCCCGCAAATATGATTTTGACACGTCACACATCTTCGTTCACGGACTTAAAAACTTCACTTCTAATGACGTGAGGAAGAAATACTTCATGGCTTCGTTATGAGGGTTTTTACATTCTTCGATATGAAAAAATCTTAAAAAGATAGTTCCTTATTATTTTCCTTATAATTTATTAATGATTTTTCCTAACATTGAGAGTTTTTTTTTTATTCATAGACGAAACAAGTTGTCAAGACATGGAAAAATGTTCATGTTTGTTATTTTCTAGCTGTGTGTATTAAAAAATCTAAAATTATTCAATGTCTTCGAAATACTAACAAAAAACACCAAATTTCACATCAATCGGATCTGTACAAGTTAGTGTTAAGTAACTTGGACAGAGTACCCCCTTCTTAGGTAAATAACCTGACCAAATTGATATTCATATTATAAACTACAAAGAAAGAAAAACATATCAAAATCGGTATTTTCTCTTAGAAGCAAAGATGCCAATTATAGACACAAAGACACAGCTAGACAGACCGACACGACAAACTGATAATAACTTTCTTTTTACGTCGGGTAAAAACTAGGTATTTAGTAACAGTCGATCGTACCGATGACCACTCCTAACGCAATCGGAAAAAGCTAATTGAATAATTTATGGAGTAAAGACTACATACGGGTGTAACTGTATATCATCTGCTTAGCATTTTACCAATGATATTTGACGCAACATACAATATGCACGGAACTCTGACACCTATAAAGAAACCAAAACTATCTGAAAGAGAATGCTTAAATTTTCTAACTTGCTTCACTCGCTGTTCCCTCTAGAGACCTAAAGCCTGCCAGGGTCACGGGACTCACGCATTACCGTGACCCAAAAAATGATGGGGCCCCCATCATTTTTTGCTGACACTCTTTGAGGCGCGCGTGAAACACAACGCGCCGTCGACCCGAGCATGGTCCATGGTCGGACAGCGAGTTGCCCATTACTCGCTACCTGCATGCCCGCGCCTACGGTGGCCGAAGATTGTCGCCGACGTCTGTCGCCGTGGGCGTCTACCACTTTATTGTCTGTATGCTTAGTATTTTCAAACTTCGTAACAAGCGGTTTTCGTCAAAAGACAGAGTGATTCAAGAGGAAGTTTTATACATGTGTATAATACATACTTATTAGTACTCGTGCGCAGCCGGGGCGGGGTGTTAGTTGGAGTATATCTGGTATCATATTTATTGTTGTTGCAATGATGTTACTATTAGATATCAATTTCCTTAATTGAGGATAAAATCGATCGAATACGCGACCTAAGATCAAACAATTATTATTAAATTAATAAATAATTACAAAATGCATTACTAGGTTATGTAAGTCTTCATAATAAGTACAATGTTGGAACAATGGCAAGGTATCGTGATACTTTCCACGTTAATATATATTTTGAGATTTCCGTTTTATAAATAGCGTATTTAAAAAAAATAATAACGTCATCTCCTATCGACGCATGCTTTTCTAACATTTGCAAGCTACTAAATAAGGAATCATGATTTAAATACAAAATAATAAACGTGCGGGATGTAGGGCGCTTGAATAAGCGACGGTGGCGGTCGAGTATCGGAAAATTGAAAACCAAAAACTGATTTTTTTTTTCAAAACTTAATTTTCAAGTGACAGTTGACAGGCGGAGGTCATCGACGACACGCAGTGGCTGAGCGATCGACTGCTGTGCAGCGTGTGGCGGGTTCGATCCCCGCGGAACAAATTTTCTATAATCTGCAATTAGTTGTTCCGGGTCTGGGTGTTTGTTTGTTTCTATGTTTATAAACGCACCCACGATACGGAAGAAATTCCTAGAGTGGGGCAACGTTTAAAAAAAATCCACCTAGGATGTATTAATAAAGTTAATGACGTCACGTTTTCCTGATTCCTGCACGGAAGAAATATTTATATGATCTAGAATTAGTTGGTCCGAGTGTGGCTGTTTGTCTATGTGAGTTTAAATTCACCCACGTCACTGGAGAAAATCCTAGTGTGTAGCAAAGATTTAAAAACCGCATCATACTATGGTACGGTGCCAGAATCTCTAAGTATGGATTGGCATTACGGATAAACAGATGATCCGTAATGCTTGTGCACACAATATTTATCCACCAGTTGTAAATACTTCACCGGCTGACAACTGCACAACTGGTTGTGCATGAATGACTAACACTCACAAATCACACATCACACACACACACACATCACACACACACACATCATCATCATCATCCACAGCCCGTCTTCACCCACTGCTGGGTATAGGCCTCTCTTTGCTTGTGCCAAGATCCCCGATCTCGCGCCAGCCTCATCCAGGACACTCCCGCGATGGCAACAATGTCGTCTACCCATCATACACACATACATCACACTAATTACTAAGGGCCAGCTGTTTGGTCAGCAGTTAAAGTAACGATTTGTTAAGTATTTATACACTTTTAAACCATTTGTTTAAAAAATGTAGGGGATTTTGATCAATTCGAAAATATAATACAAGTTTTAATAAAGAGTAAAAAATTTCCGTTATATTTTTTTTACTTTTTATAAACTTGTAAGGATTTCAACAATAGTTGGTTTAGCTATTAGACAAACAATTAGATCTTAGATAAACAATAGCGAATTACAAAGTTTTTTTTTCGTGTGAGATCTGGCGAAATGTGAGTGTACTGTAATAAATTTAAAAAACATTGACAACTATCTCTTTTTGTAAAATAATATTGTTTATATTACTCTTGCTGAAGTCATACGAGAGCTACCTTTTTCGTTTTTTTAACGTGGTAAAATCATCAAATGAGTCCTCCCACCCAGGCCAATACGGGAGGGACTGTCAGATTTATACTGACTTAAATCCACGGTGTCTTTCAATAGCCATTAACATTCTGGAGCCACGGTTACCCGATAGCTACCTACTGAAAAAACTGGACTTGTTGACCTTCATGAGAACGATAACCCTTTAAAATAAATAACAACAGTTCAATGTATCAGACCTCCCTGAGTGGAGTGGAAGGGACTGTCAACATAAAAACTAACTTGTTTTAAGGGCAACCTCTTTGTGTTCCGCCGTGGTACCTTATCTAGGTATCTTAGTTGCCACCTGGTACGGAAGTCTAATAGAGCCTCACTACAAAAAATTCTTCATTGCTTCCCTTTTTTGGTAAAATAAAATTATTCCTCCCGACCTGGGTGGAGCGTAACGAACTGAATGACTCTTACTAACAAAATCTACCTCGTTGCTTCAGCGTTCCAGGGTCACGGTTACCTTTATAGACGGTCCCACGACTGTAAAGGTACCGGTCCGGTAAAGTTAGATAAAGGTTGTTAATGAGACTAATTGGGAGGGAACGACAGACGATAGCCCCGGGTGTAAGTTAAGATGTACCTTTATATCCTTCAGTTGCGTTTCGGCAGGTTTGGAGACTAGAAAAGGCGGTGATCCAACAAGCATCGATCATGTCTTCCCGACATCGGAATCATACTTTAAAGGTTAAGTTCGACTGTATTTCCATGTAATTACAGCAGTGTTTCTTTGAACCTAGCTGGAGAAGTCACTTGATGATGGCCCAATACTCAAAAAAAAAGTGTTTTTTTTAGGTTGAGAATTAGCAAGAGCTCTTAAAGGGGACTTAGTGAAGTACCTCACTTGGACGATATTTTGATTTAATTCCTTCGGCCCAAGCTTGTTCATGTGAAACACTAAAAATAAAAAACTCACAGAAAGAGAATTTAAACAATCATTTTAATCGAAGACACAGCGTTCAAAATAACAAACCAAACATAAAAAATTCAGTCATTAACCATTTAAAAACAAAAACGATTTTTGTTTAGAGTTCGTTTTTTTGACTATAAAATATCCAATTATGATGATGTCCAAATGTCTTCAAATGTCGGTTCTATTGTTCGCACCAACAATTAACATTCGCGAAACTTCCACAGTGTCCTCCTCTGTAGCCACGCCGCTTGCATTCATTGTTGCAGTTCGAAGTGTAGTCCACAGCGCCCCATACGCAGCTGCCGATGAGGACATCAGCCTGGACAGCATTCTGCGGAGACGAGACGATCACCAGGAACGTGAGGCACACCAACAACAACACTGACTGGTAGCTTTTCGACATGTTTAAGGTTATGTAGAGAAGATTTCTTGAACGAAAGTACTACTGATGCTTCAGTTAGGGACACAGGTTCAACTGATGCCGATGTTGTCGGTCTTCCCATTTATATACGGTTTTCAACTTGCAGTTCAGTAAACTTGAGTTCACTAGTAACTCGTTTTATGATCAGTATGCAACCCTGCAATAGTCGCGTGAATGCCACGAGTATGGGGATGTCCCAATAGAAAGTAATACGCGCGAGCGGGCGAATTATGTTCAAACAAATGTGTGTAAACCAGTAGGTGTCAAATCGTCAATGAAATCAGACAGTATTCACAAGACACAATTTGGTGTTCATATGCTTTAAGAAAAATACTCTTCCAATAAAAAATGAAACCTTTCTTCTTATTAATTAACTCTGTAAGTCCAAATATCTGCATTTGTCTCGATCTTGAATTACTTTTTTGAGTTTTGTATTGAGTTTATCTAAACAAAAAACATACTAATTCATTATTTTTATTTTACCGATGAGGGCGTCTAAGAAGTCCACTTTAACCGGATCTTAATAAGAATTACGATTAAATTATAAAATGTGATATTTGCTCAAGCATTGGAATAGTAATTTTATCATCGCCATCATGTTACGATTCTGTTAAAAGGGCCTTCAGACCCCTAGGATGAATTATTTTAATGGATGTCATGTCACCCTCGCAAGCTCACTGTAGGGTTAAACAATTTAAAATAAGGAAAATCCATGTATTAAGTTGGTGATAGAACTAACTAGGTACTTGGTAGGCCGTGCAGTTGACATTTAGTGATTGTACAAATAATTAAGTAAATTCAGTTATTGTTTTTCCTCAATATTGTTCTGAGAATCTGGTTTAGCATTCAATGTAGGCCCTAGTTGATGTCGTTGATCTGAAGGGAATGATAACAAATGTAAAACATTGCAACAATGCAAAACTGGATTGGATTTTGTTTTTGTAAATCTTGTTCTTGTTTACGTGCAATTTTATACAGGGTAAATTTTGCGTAATGTGCATGGGTGGCCTAATTATTATTCGAAAATTGCTATCGACAGTATTTTTGTAAACTTTTTAACTATAAAAAGTACTTTGCATAGAGAAACATAATTATGTATTTAAGTACACAAACGATGCATGTTGCCATAAAATGTAAAGTTAAACAAGAATCGCACCAGATTCTTTTGGAAAAATAAACACACACTGCAAATATAGGCAGCATTTAAATGATACCTAAGTCTTTTTTTATATTTACGGATGAGTAAAGTCCGCTTTACGATTTCGTGTTACCTCCTTGGAACCACCTAAATTCGTACCGGGGTAACCAATTAAACCTTTTTGTTCTCTTTCGTAATTTATCTCTACTTCTTTTTTAAATAATGGTTATTCTAAAACTCAATAATGTTGATGAAATTCCTTCGATCGAATAAGCAACCACACTCGCTTCAAAAGTACACCCTGTATCACATAAATATCAAGGAGATCGGGATCTGATTCCAGTCAAACCAGATGCACTCTTCTATTTTTGAATGTAATACCATAGGCCATACATAGATGTTTTCCTTAATCTTTTATTCATTTATGCCTCTATTTTTTGTTTCCAGCCTGACACATACCTAGCTGGTATAAAGTATAGAAATTTTGTGAATATTAGTTAGTGTCATCATCATCATAAATCATAATCATAAATCATAATCATAAATCTTTATTTATCTCCACATCAATAAATTACAGGCACTAGTTAACTTGTACAATGTTACATAGAGAAAGGTGTCTGAAATAGGAAGATCCTGTGTTACAGATCACCTCACCAAATTAGATAGGACATTTCAACAATAGTTAAGTTATGATCTCACTTGAGATATGAAGACTGTAGTTATTTACAAGACAGTTAAATATAAAACGAAAATAAGGCAGCAAGGAACATTATTACATAGAATATTTTTTGAAATATTCTATTTAATAGGCTGCTTGATAAAAATAAAATAATAAAAATTGAAAGTAAATCATAATTGGATATTAGTTACTGAAACATTATGTTTGCATCCCGCAATTGCATTGCATTTGCTTTCCCGCAAAATTACCGAACAGATTTGAATTAGGACTGATTTTTCAATAATCAGATAACTTTTATCTGAGGAATAGCGGTTTGATATCACTACATAGTATAAAACAAAGTCGCTTCCCGCTGTCTGCCTGCCTGTCTGTCGCTATGTATGCTTAGATCTTTAAAATAAAGCAACGGATTTTGATGCGTTTTTTATAGATATTGTGATTCAAGAAGGTTTCTATGTATATAACATGCATTATATAGTAGAGATTGCACCCGTGCGGAGTCGGGACGGGTCGCTAGTATTTTCTATAGATACGAGTAAGCTGTCAAACCGCCATTTTTATTCCTCAGATAAAAGTTATCAGACTATTGAAAAATTAGCCCTTAATCAAACAAATAGCTAACAACCTGGTATTACGAGTATAACCTAGAAAATAAAATAAATAAACAATAAAAGGTTTAGTCCTACACTTTTTATCCCGTTATTTCGATCTTATTGGACAATAAGATTTTCAGTTCAGTAGATTTACATGAAAGAGTACAAGCTAGCAAAATTATAACGGTTATTAACATTCAGTCTTAGTATGTATCTTACAACTCGGCCTGAGTTGCGTGCGTTCGGCTCAATTACCGTGACCCCGGCGCGTAAAGGGCTATTGACGGACACCGTCGACAGTCCCTCCCGCTCTGCCCTGGGTGGGAGGACTCATTTGATGATTTTACCACGTAAAAAAAGCTGTTCGGCTCCTATTAATACCTATAGCCTTCCTCGAGAAATGGACTATCTAACACTAAAATATTTTTTCGATTCGAACCTGTAGTTCCTGAGATTAGCGCGATCAACCAAACAAACTCTTCAGCTTTACTACTAGTATAGAAGATGTATATCACCCCAGACGACTAGTCGCCTGCCGGATTCGGACTAGTCGGAACGCCTCTCTATTACATGATATAAAACATTCTATTTATAAAAGGTCTTCTGATGACTTCCAGAGCTAATAGGGTATTTAGTCCGTCAGTTACATCATCAAAAAATATTTGACACGTACATGCGGGCAGCGAGTATTGGGCGACTCGCTGTCCGACCATGGACCATGCCCGGGTCGACGGCGCGTTGTGTTCCACGCGCGCCTCAAGGAGTGTCAGCATAGTGACGGGGCCTATAGTAGGCCAAAGCCTGCCGGGGTCGCGGGGCTCACAAATTACCGTAACCCCGGTACGTAAAGGGGTATTAAAGGACACCGTGGATTTAGTCAGTACGAGTCTGACACCCTCCCGCCCTGCCCTGGGTGGGCGGACTCATACTTTAAAAATTCAAGTGCAGTTCTCACTTGCTTAACGTCACGAGCCCACTCTCGAATTTTGATGCGTTATATCTTTGTAAATATGCATTAATTCATAAAAATAAAAAATACGTACTCATTATTTTTCAAAGCTCTTACTGTCGGTTTAATTAAATTTGCAATTTGTTGATGCTATCAACACGCCTATTGTTTATTTGCCACTCACCATCATTCACAAGGTCTGCCATGACACCTTGTAATGTACCTAACATTTTTTTTTAAACTTTGTTTCACATTAGGAAACTCTCCTATAACGTCGGTGCGATAAGAAACATTTAAACTCTCATACACACATATCCAGACCCGCAACAACTACTTGTAGATCATACAAATATTTGTTCCGTGCGGAGATTGAACCCGCAACTATCTACTATCGCTCAGCCACTGCGCCAATCGTGCCATCGAATAAAAATACTAGTGACCCATCTCGGTATCTTTCAAGTACATTTTTTTTTTAATTATTTCGTTTTATTGAAACAAACCTTGCCGGGATAATTACGATCACAGCAACATTATTTTTTATCAACTCGTATTTTTGATCAGCATTTGATTTTATAAAAAAAAATAACTGGACCTGGAACCAGGAATACTCCGTGAATGATCTTTTAGGTTGTTGACATTAGAAACTGTAATATTTATAACAAAACCTGAGCGTCGTCCTGTCCCGCTTTCTATTCATGTCTTTAAGAGCGATTTTCCGTTGATTTTCCTTGTAACTATACGTTTTTCCTCATCGCAATAAGTACAGTTCATACATTTGCTGCTTGTGGAAAACCCAACGCCAACACGCTTTTATAAATGCAATCAGGTTTAAATAATAGGTACATAATTTATAGAGATGTGCCAACTAGTCTAGTCGGCTACGAGAGTCGACTATACAACATTATTTTTTGTTTATGCGAAACCCGATACACCTATCTTTATTAAATAAATTGTAAATCTAGTATTTTTGTGTAAAGAATCTATGTACAAAATTTCATATCTGTATCATGAAAAATCATAAAGTTTTAAGCTTGTTATGTTACCTGGTTGTCCGTTCAAAAATATGCTATTTTCACGGCGGGTGATGATAAAATTAATTAAAATATGTTTGGGAAAAAATATTAAATGGTGTAAAAATTATTGGAATCGAATCAGTTGCTGATTCTGAACAAACTATATTCAGGTTTCGCAAATACTAAAAATGATGTTGTATATTCAGTCGGCAACCGATCGGCAACTAGTCAGCAAAAAATGCCGAATGTAATCATTCTGGTTAATATGTTTCTTATCACCACACCAGCTTATTGTAAGTATAATCTTAATCGGATTCTTTCTTTTGTACTGAATTAACTTTAGTCTAGGTCAGAGTCACTCAGTGGCTACAGAGACAAAGTCAAAGAAATTAACTTAGTTCAAGAAAAGGCCAAGCAAAGTGTTACTGCGTTTTTTTTTTCAGGAAAATCATCATTTCATCGTGTAGTTATTGAGTAGATACACGTGATGTTATATGATAATTGCAACTTTTGATTTAAATTAAAGTTATGGCCGAATAGGGGGTGAGATCGAGTGCATTTTAAAATGTACTCAATGTCGCTTACATTAAGTACTATTTAGGTGATGACGTATTTACCGATATAAAACGTGACTGACATTTTCGATATCCCCGAACGCTACTGACGGGAATGATACGCTTGGTCTACTTTTTTTATCGTGGTAAAATCATCAAATGAGTTCTCCCACCCAGGGCAGGACGGGAGGGACTGTCAGACTCGTACTGACTAAAATCCACGGTGTCCTTCACTAGCCCTTTACGTACCGGGGTCACGGTAATTCGTAAGTCCCGCGACCCGCTTGGCCTACAAGAAGGACTTTTTAGAACCCACTAGTCAGACTTTTTAGAGCCGACTAGTCGGTCAGTCATAGTCATCCCAACACTAATAACTTAATAATGTAGCAAATAGGTTTGTCTTCTTACATAACATCAAGCCATTATAAAAAAGGTTTATTACCACTTTTTTTATTTATTTACCACTTAAATAAGGTATATTGGTAAATGGACGCTAGGTAATAAGGAAATTGCTTAGGGAATTCCGTAAGTAGTGTAATAATAATTAATGATGCATTGTTGACCTAGGTCTAGCTTTCGCTTTATACATATGACGCAATCCTGTGAATTGTCAAGTTTTCGAGGTTAAGCTGAGTTTCCCTCAATCAATGCATGGATGGGTGAACGAGACTTCAGTAGGATCAGGCGGGATAAATCTAAACGGCCAACATTTAGGCGAGTCCGACTCGCACTTGGCCGGTTTTTAAGAATGAATTCCGTAGAAAAAATCTTATTTAATTCCAAAATATGCTTTATCTCTAAGATAGTGTTATAATGCCCTCTGAAGCTTATTTTCGATCAGAATGATACGAGTATAATAAAAATTATTATAGTACTACTATTACAAGAAAATATCTAAGTTGATATTGCGTGGGGTGCTAAGACAGGAAACCTCCACGTGCGCCCGTGGACTGGAGTTCCCCTTCGGATACGTCCGGGGGGAAGACCAGTTTTTCGGGCCGGTGCACCCTGGGATGCGGGCAAAAACTCTTTTAGGCACTGTGTGCCTAAGGGGTCTCTTTGCCCGTATGCGAATAGCCTGTCGGGTGGATGCTCCAACGCGTGTCCCTCTGAACAGCAGAGGGCACAGCGGCGGAGCGGGCTTGCGGACGGTGAGTAATGGGTAAGCTCGCCGTCCGACCAAGGACCAAGCCCGGGTCGGTGGCGCGTCGTGTTTCACGCGTCACCGACGGGGCCCCTTACGGGGCCAAATGCCTGCTGGGGTCGCGGCTTTTTTCTTAATCCAGGATACCGCGGCCCCGGAACGTAAAGGGCATCCGAAGAAACACGGGTGGATTTTAGTCAGTAAGAGTCTGACAGTCCCTTCGGCCCCGCCCAGGGCGGGAGGACTCATTTGATGATTTTGCCACCCTAAAAAAAAAAAAAAAAAAAAAGTTGATATTGCGTAAGTATTGTTTATGCTTAGTGGATAATCTCAAAAACGAATAGACCGATTACAAAAAAACTTCACCTAAACAAAGCTACATTAGCCATGCGGGTTATGGTACACTAGCTGCTGCCGCGACGTCGTCTGCGTGAATACGTTGAAGAAATAAAGGTTCACTGCTCGTTCCCTGTGGATAATAGCGTGATAATATGTAGCCTATATGTTGACCCGACTTCTTAACAATATTTGTGCCAAATTTGAAGTAAATCCATGCAGTACTTTTTTAGTTTACCACAGACGTACATACAGACAAACAGACAAAAATTCTAAAATCTATATTTTTGGCTTCGGTATCGATTGTAGATCACAACCCAAGTACTCTTTTTAAAAAATATTCAATGTATACTTTTGACTTTCCTACCATTTTATTATATGTATAGATGAACATTTCCATTCTTCAATTACAAAGCATTTAGTGCTTTCATTATAAATAGCTCAAAAACTTCCAAGCTCCTAATACCAACTCCAATTCCAGACATCTCACATGCTAACAAAACACTGGAATTCCGTGAATATAACATGGTGCAGTCGAGCACAATACCGTGAAATCCGAAGCATTAACTGATAAATGCGGCACCTCTACGTTCCTTCGTCGACGCTTAAACGCTGGGCGCTGTGCAGCAGAGATAGTGTTGCGCTCACTAATACTTCAGTAAGTCTAGTTTACCGGCTGCCAGACTTCGCTCCGCACGTATCTGTGGGCCACACTTGGTGGGTAATGAAGCAGCCTCGTAACGGCTCACCGAATGAAGCGTTTGGGTGCAATGGTGTACCGAACAGCTAATTGTTTTTGTAGCTACGTTTTGTTTCTACAAGGTTTTTATAAGATTAGGTAGTTCCGTTTGGGATTTGCTCTTGTTAACGTAATTTAACTACTTATTCAATGATAGATATTGTAAAGATTTTTGTTCCTGGGCAGAGGCGTTTTAGCACAAGTGCGTGACGTAAACTACATACGTCGTTTTCGTCGTTTCCTAGAGGAAGGAAAAGGTGGCACGGTTGGCGAAGTGGCTGAGCGATACTCAGTTGCGCAGCGTGTTGCGGGTTTGATCCCTGCACGGAACAAATATATGAGCCACAAGTAATTATTCCGAGTCTGGGTGTTTGGTGTGTTTCTATGTTTGTAAATGCACCCACAACACAGGAAAAACACATAGTGGGGGCAACATTAAAAAAAAAAGACAATCACTTTTCATCCCTAACATTGAGTGGGTAAATACTTATTACAAGAAAAACAACTATTTTCATTTTTAAAACAATCGTTTTACGACACCAACTCGTGCTAACACCTCTATTGGTAATAGCTTTAGTAGGTACTAAGTACTTCACAATTTGAAATAAGTGATTAGAGAAAGATCAGCTGCCAAGGCCAGTGATGCACATATAAGATCAAGCAAAATAAAACCGATATGCATGCTGCATGGTTGATTTAATTAAAACTACGGTTTACAATTTCAAGTAGGTAAAATTAGTGGCTATTATTACTGGGCAACCACTACTTTCGAAATCTATTCAAAGAATCATACATGAAACAATTTTAGGTCCAAAAGACCAATCAACATGACATAGAATCACAGATATTGTCGTCGAGAGTGTTGCCAATGTTAATCCCACCGGTCGCGTATCTAGATATCTTCCTCGGAAGTACGCGACCTGATTATTGGTGATAATTACCGATATCACGCTTATTCTCCCTGCAGGACAAAACAGTATTGTTGACTTACCGGTGATGGGAATGTGGCGTCATGAACGCACCTGGTTTTCACTGACAACACCAGAAGAGATAGTCATTACAGGTAGTCTCAGTGGCGGATTTACCAATAGGCTAAGTAGGCTGGAGCCTAGGGCGGCACATTTAGAGGGGCGGCAAATTTAGCCCAAATAATAAAAAAAACGTATAATTATGTATATACACATTACGTTCGTAATCCGTATATAAAAGATTACTGAACGCACTGTAACATATTATAGGTACTTATGCGATCATGAATTTTAAAAATATTCCAAAAGCGTTTCAATATTAATTTAAATTTAGTAACTTTTAGTAAAAGTTACAGAATTAATAAAAAAGGGCGGCAAAAATTGAATAGCCTACTAGCGGCAAATTTGTAAATCCGCCACTGGGTAGTCTGTGGCCCGACCTAGGACTAACTGGGTTGTGAAGGTCAGATAGGTAGTCCATAGATAATACAGGGATTCAACAGCATCCGATTAGACTGGAAGCTATGACGATCTTTTGAGAATTTAAAAAAAAAACTTTTCTTCATTTTAACTTTCATTATATTTCAATATTTTATAAAACAAATCCAAATAAATGCTCAAAATACACATAATTACATGTTCAAATTATTCTTATTTTTCAATAAAACTAACATTATAATTTTACATAATAATTTACACATAATTTAGTACACCAAAGAATAAAAACAAATTCGTTTTAATTTAATGACAAACCTTTACCAATAAATTAAAATTAAATAACAGATTTGGACCTTTACTCGATCGTACAAACTCATCAGTACATAAATTGTGGAGCCCAGATTTTTGTATAAAAAAAGAGCTTCGGTTTACGTATAATATTAAAAAAAAACAAAAGTGGTTATTACAAATCGCTGTTGTGACTCGCGATTCTTGAGGAACTCACGAAGGGTAAAATACTGGTTTGAAAACCCGGCTTCGAAGTATTTTTAACTTATTTTTCCTCATAATATTGCAAACAAGTTCTTAAAGCATGCACATAAGCAGTTGTCAGACCGCTAATTTAAAATGTACTCTTTGAGGAAAAATTGTAAATCACAGAACGTTTAATGGTAAATGGAAGTCAGCCAAAATAAGCAGTTAAAAGATAAGCCGCCGGTAAAATACATAATATTGCATACCTACATTCTTCATGTCATTGTGTTTAAAAACATTAATAAACAAGCCCTGATGATGTGCACCCGATCGGGTTTTCCATTCGGCAATAATTGCGAACTTGCATGCCTACTTTCTTCCTCTATTAGATAAGCACTTATTTGTCTGCTGACGAGGAAACGTAAGTTAAAAATTACGCTTTAGTAAATATTGATCGCTGACTTTGGAAGTAACAAGGATGTTCTTGCCGTCATTGTGAACCTTAATACGAGCTATGCAAAGTGTTATTTGCAAAGTTCCAACTATTTCAATTATTCCTGAGTGCTATGAGCTATAAATTACATTTATATCACACATATTAGCGGACCTATCACATTGTTTGTCTAGCAAATCGGTAAAAATAAAAGCGCGGGCGCCGTATGGATGACCTCAATGACACTTGTAAAATTCAATGTATTATTTAGCTGCATAAAATTAAATAAATGAATATTTATTTGCATAGTTTATGAGAACATAATAAATAAATAAATAATAAATAAATAAATAAATATTCCTCAACTATCACACAACGCCATCTAGTCCCACGCTAAGCAGAGCTTGTGTTATGGGTACTAGACAACTGATAAACATACTTATATATTTCTAAATACATACTTAAAACATCTTAAAGGTGAAACTATAATAAAGGCCAAGAGGGAGCGCGCCGCGACGGCAGTGTGGCGTGCTAACTTACCATGAAAATATCTGTAAGTCGACACACAAAACACACTCCGCTAGCGCTGACAAAGAACGAAGGAGCGGGAGCGCGGCATGACGTGGGGCGTGAGCGCGACGTATTTCCTACAGTGTGACAATCACGCCGCGTTTACGACACGCCACACTCTCGTCGCGCCTACGCCACGCTACCGTCGACCTCGCTGTTTGTCAAAGCCTTAAAAAGTGAAGATCCTTTACATCTATATATATAAAAGGAGAACTGACTGACTGACATATCAACGTACAGCCGAAACTACTGGCGTTAGGAATGTGAAATTTTGCACACGGCTTCCTATTATAATGTAGGGGAGCACTAAGAAGGGGTTTTTGGAAATTTAACCTTTAAGGGGGTGAAAAGGGGGAATTAGGAAAGTACGAAACCCACGCGGACGAAGTCGCGGGCAAAGTGCTAGTTATTTTATAATTATAGAGATAATTTTATAATTTTATTTCAGCAAGTGCCCAGTAAAGGTTTGTCTCCATAAGTTAATAAAAGATACAAAATATTTTAACTTAACAACATTAAAAGCCATGATGAGATAGAATAAAAACAAGAAGTAACACATATTTCACTACTAGCTGTTGCCAGTGACTTCACCCGCGTGTAACTCGAAAATTATCCCACGAAAACAATATTCTAGGATAAACGATATCCTATGTGTAATTTCAGACTATAACTTATCCCTGAGCCAAATTTCATTAAGATCCATTCAACCGATTTGATGTGATTGAGTAGCAAACATCGATCAAACGTTTCGCATTTATAATATTAGTTAAATAGTAAGTTGGCCAAAAGGAACTTTTGAATTTGACTGTTAAATACAACAATATACAAACAAAAAGTTAAAAAAAAAAAAACAAAAATTGGCAGTTATAAAAGTATAAATGTATTCCGTACCCTTCTTACGCTAGCCATACACGGACTGCTTAAATCAGTCGGTATCGACTGATTCAAGCCGTGACTACTCGAGAAGTTTCGTGTATTCCTGCCCTCGACCGCACCTATCGCTCGACACAGTTCAACTACTCGAGCGGTCCATACTGACTGCCTCAAGCTGGACGTGTATCGCCGGCTCTAGATCCACAATTCAAAAACCAAACTGCACTAATGTTCCCGTTTCCATTATCACCAGTATAATTATCTGATATTAAAGTACGAGTAGTAGACACCACGAGCCATTAATGACAAAAATCGCTTTTTACCTTTTATGGTTAAAGATATTTATTTCCCAATAAGAAATTACATAGATTTAACTTATTTGAGAACATTTTTAAGATTTTTTACGAAGCGAACGATAGACACGTAAAGGTAAGTACATACTGGCGAAATGGCTCGTAAGCAAGCTTGAAATATTTTTCAATTACTTAGTTTAAACTTGCCGCCACGACAGTGTGCCTTAAGCCTTCAATAATTAAACAGGTATAACATGACACCAGATACCAGGTTTCTAGAAATCGAATACCAAAAACCTGACACCTATTGGTAAGCTATTGGCTTAGTACTATTTTCAAAGGCACGCTATACTAAAATGCTTCAACAATAAATGTATTATGATACCAGAAACCGGATACTATAATCAGGATTTTAGAAATCGGAATACCGAGTAACAGAAACCTTAGGAATTTAAAAAGGCACGGATTACTATAAATGCTTTGGATAACAACAATGCAGTTACATATTTAACTTCATTTTAATGACATTCTCTTTTCAGATTCGGTCAAACTGGTACCCACAGTTATATTGACACTAACAAATAATGCACTGAGGTATCTGTCAGTGTCCGGTGTCCGCATTCTGTCTGTACTCGTTTAACTGAATCTTTACAAAGTTCATAATTCTATGTATTATCAGACGTAAAAAAAAGACGCAATGAATAATAAATGTAATTCGCTAAATATTTTCATATTTAAACATGTTATAAAAATTCTAACTTCCACAGGTTGCAACATTGGCTCAACAAATTCATGTCAAATAACAGCAAAACAATAAAAAACGACTTTTAAAAACAACCAAAACATTCCGTCCACATTCCGTTGGAATCGACTTCTAGTCTTTAACGAATGCAACTGGAATCCAGTACTAGATTGACTACTTAACTGACCTCTATAATGCAGTTAGTAGTGGATAATACTATACCACTTAGTTCGTTCAGCAGTGGATATCATCCGGCTGTAGATAATGATTTGCCTTACCAAGGGGTATGTATTATCCAGTACTAATTACTACTCATAAGTCTTAACTGATTGTGTATGTCCGCAAACGTGTCCGCAATTTGTCCGTGTCGGTTTAACCGGACCTCAAGAAGTAATGAAGAAGAGTTAGAAGTTTCTTAAAACAAATCAACAAAATACATGCTGTGAACTTTTAAAAATCCTAACCAGACTGCTGCGAATGTCAAACTATTTTGATGTTTCTATTCTAATACCCACTATTTCACTTTTTTTATTAAAAACACATTACCCACCTTTACGTAGTGCAGTCGGGTAAACTAGTTTATTGCTATTTAGGAAAAAGGCTTGGAACACAGTAGTAGTAGTCTTTTTTAACAAAATATGAATTTAAGAGGTTTTATGCGCATATAAAAGAATCAATTAACCAGCCTGTACAAGTTGTAATTTAAATTCCCCGTATCCCGAATAGAGGAACTTATCAATTGTGAACGTTAAATTGTGAATCAAGACACATTTGTTAGTATAGCTTGACAAAAATAAATCAATACTTATTGTTTTTTGATTTCGGTGTCCACTTCAAATATCTATATATATAAAAGAACAGGATTTTTATTAAGACTCGACTACAGCCGAAACCGCTAAACGCAGATACTTGAATTTTGGACAGCAGTTGCAGTCTACCATGTAGGGGGGCAATAAGATGGGATTTTGCGAAAGTCCTCCTCTAAGGGGGTGAAAAGGGGTGAAAACTGTTGTATGAAAAATCTTATTCCTTGGGTTTATAAACTTGAAACTTAGTACGAATATGAGTATAAGTAAATAAAAAGGATTAGCACTATTATTTTTTTTAAACTACCCTCCATTGGTAATCTAGATGATGTTAAAGTTTGTATGGGAAAATCATAACGCGCAAACCGATGAATTTGAAAATCAGTACTTAAATACGATATCAAAAATAATTAAACACGTGTCTTTAGATTTTTCGAAAATCACCCCCTAAGTTGATGAAAAGGGGTATTCAAATTTTAAGGTAAGGATATTTAACGCTAAACGTAGAAAGCTGACTTTTGGATGGTAGTTGCCGTTAATTATGTAGGTGAGAATTAAGAAGGGATTTTGCAAAAATCCACCTCTAAGGGGGTGAAAACCTTTGTATGTAAAATCTTATCCCTTAAGTTTATTAACTTGAAACTTGGTACAAATATGAGAATAAGTAAATAAAAAAGATGGGCATTATTAGTTTTTTAAAACTACCCTCCTATCCCCCCCTAAATTGGTGAAAAGGGGTGATTCAGTTTTAAGGGAAGTATTTAACTGCTTGCTTCGTTAAACTCAGAATTTGGAATAAATAGTTACCCAATCGAATAAAGGTTCCGTAATTATCTATATATCAAAAATCAACCTAGCGGGCGAACATCGGAAAATCAGTTTATGTACACTAATATTTCGAGTTCGAAGTTAGAAACACGCGCTGACGAAGTCGCGGGCGAAGTGCTAGTTATTTATATATTTGCAATGTCACCCTTCTCAAGTTTAAAATACATCTTGTTCAGGTAGTTTGTAACCAAAAATACATTTCGAAATCCGGTATTGACTTTAGTTTTATATTCCTAACACAAGTAAAAACCACTAGGTTCTTATTAGTCACTTGATATCTGATCATCCAGTAAAATTATGATAGCACAGTCAATTCGAATATTATGATACCACGATAAGGGTGAATATGTCAATGACCTCCATTTGTCAACTTCAATATGGCGTCGTCACAGATTCACCCTTATCGAGGTCGCATTCTACTACTGGTACAGTCGGTAGCCATCATTATTTATGACCCATCTTATAGGGCAGACAGAATAACATTAAAATGGATCAAACAATGCTGGCCACCGCTCAGTTTAATGAATTGATCGAGTCATTAACGCGCTACGCTTTTGGACAGGCATAGAAAAGAGAATTAAATAAAGACACAATTGTTCTATATACACTGAATTCGTTTCGGAATAGACAGACTGTAAAATCTACCCAATGTATAAGTAATAGTTTGGAGTGTGCTATGTGCATTCTGGGTGACAGCATCGTTGCAAAGGTTTTGAAATTTTTCAAATAATATTATTCTCCTTTTTCGGACTATTTTCATTTAAGTGCACTTCAGACGGTAAATTCATAATTTCATTGAATGATGAATTAATCACGTAACCGAGATAATTGACAGCTATTAACTAAGTTGCCAACTTTCTGAATGCACACAAAACAAACTCAATTTTCAGTTGCTTAATGTGACTGCGTCCTGCGTCCTATAAATCAGGTTACAATAAAAACAGCTTAAAAATACATTTGTGCAATAATTTGATAAACGCCTAACTACTGAACTGCTCATGGCACGTCGCGAGAAATTCTCATTTGTACTATAATGCTAAGTATTTACTCGTTGTCCATTTCATGACACCGTTGGGTACCCGATACCTACTCAAGTTTTAGCACCTAGTGTTCATAAACATTATTTTAAGTACTAACAAATTCTATATTATACAAAAGAATTATGCAACAGTAATAATACTTTACAGGTACCGGCGCATAATTATCACACACACACATTCTCACAGCTAGTTTCAGCTTTGTAGTGTTGTCTCCGTCGCACAAAGCACGAACCATGCACAAAAAACAATAAACCAGCCACAGACGTCACTTAGATAGTATGTGATAACCAGCCACAGACGTCACATAGATAGTTTGTGATAACCAGCCACAGACGAACCCATTATCTCTTTCTAAAGGTCCGATGTGCAATATTTATTGCAGGTGCCTGCAGCATAATGAACGCTATTTCTCATAAACTTAAATTACGATAATTTCGGTAGGTAACTTAAAATTCTTTTAACTCTTATGGTTTATTGAGACTGATTGGAAACTATTTTCTAATTATGAATGTAGGTTTTAAGGCCACAAGCGCAAATAATTGATTGTACGCGTCTTTATAATATTTGTTCGTTTCTAATTTAACAATTAAACTTGGTCCTTTATACGTCCGTTTTCTTTTTTTATTAGTGCCCAGGCTAAAATATTGTGCTATCTAAACACTACAATCGGTCGCCATATACAAACACATACATGAATAAAAGTAAACATTTAACTTCGTCATTCACAATTAGAAAACCAGTTTCCCAAGACACTTTCAAAGTCGTATTCATAAAACACAGAGTTTTTCACTGTCCCACTTCGCGTGTAGAGATTTTAGGTGTCCATACGCCCTTTTAGTGATATTTAAAGTAGGTTCTATTTCTAGTAGTCCATTTTCGCCTATTAAACTGAGACCCGCAAGGCCTAGATATGTGTGCATGGGATCTGTACATGTGTCAGGCCATTTTGAGAACCCACCTACTACCGTGTCTTGTGTTTCATAAACGTATTTTCTGTTGCTTCCATAGTTGGAGTATTGCAGCATATCTAGTATTTTTAGGGATGCCCCTACCCAGAAACTGTAACAGGTATCGACGGGTTTGTTAGGTCTGCCTTGGAAGCCGTCGATTTGTCTGAACAGTAGCCATCGCTTCAAGCCTTCTATTTGCTGTTCCGATAGCTTGTCCAGTTGGTTCGTGAGACTGAGGGTAGCTAGCGCGCAGAAGGTGGTGCCGCCATGGGATTCCAGTTCGGGACACTGAGCGATGCCATAGTCGTAACCCTGTAGAAAAAAGATTGAGTGTGTTGTAAAAATTTTACCAGATTACTAAATACATAGCTAGTTTTGGCTGTTATCTCCAGGGGGTGATCGTGAGTTTGTGGGGCCCTGGGTTAATACTACATGGGACCTGCCTTATTAAGCAACTATTGCCATTATTTCATAAAACTGTCTTCGATATTGATGCTCCAGGTAAATTAAAAATGAAAAAAATACAACATTATTAATTGTCTTGGGCGTTAGGGGCCTTTAAAACTGCGAGACAAAAAGCCCTTATATAGATTCGCCACTGGTTATCTCTGTCGTATTAGGCACTAAACAACGAACCATAAACCAGCACCGCACATCACGTAATTCGTGACAGAGATAACACTCCACCAAGCCGAACCTGGCGATTCTGTTTCTAAAAATTATCGTAACTAATATTATAAACCCGGGTCGACGGCGCGTTGTGTTCCACGCGCGCCTCAAGGAGTGTCAGCATAATGACGGGGCCTGTAGAGGGCCATAGCCTGTCGGGGTCGCGGGACTTTCCCATTACCGTAACCCCGGTACGTAAAGGGCTAGTGAAGGACACCGTGGATTTTAGTCAGTACAAGTCTGACAGTCCCTCCCGCCCTGCCCTGGGTGGGAGGACTCATTTGATGATTTTTTAACACGAAAAAAAAAAATTCTAATATTATAAAAGTTTGGAGTTTTACATGGATGAATGTTTGTTTTGTAGCCAATCTTTTCAAAACGCCTGAACGGGCCTAAAGGCAATTATTTATAGTCTAGCTACAATAACACACAGGATGCCGTTTCTCCCGGTATTATGTGGGAAATTTCGAGTTACACGCGGGCAAATCCGTTGGCAACAGCTAGTATGCAATATTTCGCTGGTCTCTGTACATTTATTTTTATGTCTGACACAAAATAAACTGAAGACCTATACTCTTCATTAGATTAACAATGGTTAATTCCAATCAAAAATTATTTACTGCTTTCCGGATAAAACTAGTGTTAATTTTCTTTCTAATTTAATCGCTTATGTATCGCGTGTTTTTAATTAAGAGCAATAATCACGGTGGCTGATAAATAGGCTTGTATGCTTATTGAATTTATGGAAATAGGTTCATTGACGAATAAATTACTACTGTACGCTTGATAAAAATCTAAGTTTGTTCGCCCCAACCAGGGCCGGAGGACTCATTTTATGATTTTACCACCCCAAAAAAATTCCGTCGCTAAAAGTAAATAATACATACAATAATCATCATAACCCTGTATTCGTCCACTGCTGGACATAGGCCTCTCCCACTGACCCCGGTTTTAAGCTTTCCTCATCCAGTCTCTACCGGCTGTCTTTCGCAGGCCATCGTTCTACCTGGCCGGGGGGCGAATATAATAATAATATAATACTTACAATAGATTTGATAATGTAATCGGTAGCCTTTTCAATGTTGAAGCCGGACCAATCATTGAGCATATAACTGATGCACGCAGCACAATATACGAAGCGCATGTCTGACTCGCATCCCGACAGAGTTGCTGCAAAGTTACCCTCCTCTGTTTGAAGAGCTTTTACACCTGGAAATGATATAATTTATATTAGTATAATAATAAATGCAGCTGTTAAACAATCATCCGACGTTAGCCATTTTATAATGTTTCACACTAGGGCCACACTAACGGGAAATTCCGTTAATTATCGCGTTAATGGACGTCAATGCGAATATTTAATAATTATTAGCGATAAAATCAGCGGGAAATGCTGTTAGTGTGGCCCGGCTATTAAAGCATTGATGATGTATATAAATGAAAAAATTCACAAAGCACAGTTTCGAACCCGGATTAGCATTTTCCAATTTCGTGGTGTAAATTAGATAATTTATAATGAATTTTGTAATACAGAATAGGTTAAAATGAGTGTTTGTTGGTCCTGTATTTCAATATCTTAGCCACTTTTACCTTAGCACCACATTACCGAGACCCCGGGACGTACAGGGCTATTGAAGGACACCATGGATTTTAGTCAGTATGAGTCTGACAGTCCCTCCCGCTCTGCCTTGGGTGGGAGAACTCTTTCGATGATTTTACCACGATAAAAAAGCACCACCATTTTCACAAATGACTTAGATTTATATTCTGGATGAAGACACAATGTTAAGTATTACCGAAATGGGCAGAAACCGGGTATATAAGATTAGGTTATATTAACAAATTGAATTGTTGATTTGTATTTACAGAAGCATGTTATATTTCGATAGAAACCGAAGCGTGTGAGATAAGTTCTATTTATTCAGCGATAACCCAACCCTACCGTTAAAGGACATTCAGACACATGCACGCAGATAAAATCGTCATACAACGGATTGTAATATTTTGGCAAAACTTGATACTTGGACCTCAAATTAATTTATTTTGATACTTGACCTAATCAATAGATTTTAGACCGCTTTTAATACTACAGGCGCCTAGGGCTAAGAACAATGCAACAACGAACGAAACGAGCTCAAATATTTTGCGCCTTTCCCCGACATTTCAGATTTTTAGTTGCAAGCAAGCAATCATGGTGGGCTGGCTGGCATGCAAGCTGGTGCCTGGGGCACATTCCGTGGCCTGTACCTCTCCCTAGATCCGGCACTGCGCAACTCACCTTCAACTAAAGCTTTCCTATTCACCCTAGATAGGTCGTCATCTAAAGCCAGCAGGATACAAAGGCCGGTGTACGTCATCGCGAGATGCCCGCAACGATAGTGGTTGTTAGGAGGATCCAATTCTATATTTATTGTCGAGGAACCCTGGAAGCCACACATTGACATGTCGCCATCTGTAATGGGGAAAAGGTTTTATTAGCTTCAAAATATTAAAAACAATTTCAGAGCAAAGCATGTACAGACGCCAGAAAGTCAACCAACCCCAATCTGTAAAATTTTACCAATCGAACATTAACATTCCCATTGTAATAAGGTTAAAAATCTATTAAAGAAATTTAACAGATTGAGGTTGGTTGATGTGCTGGTCTGTACGTATCGACATAATAACACGCCAGTAATACTCGAAGGCTTACGTATAAGTACACCAGCATTTCACCAGTTATCTTTAAGTACCATATAATAGGGGGGAACCTATTCCTACTAAGGGCATAAAAGTATTCTATGTCCCAACTCAACTCCTGATCTAACTATATGCCATTTAATCACAAACCATTGAACCGTTAAGTGTGACTACTTTCACGATATTTATATGGTATCAGTATGGATGTTCAGGGCGTTTTTATTTAAACCTCAATCGACAAAAAAAACGTAAAAGGTATAGCATTATTTGTTATTTATGGCACTTTAATGATATGATTATCTTGGCATACAAATAAGTCTACAAAAAAACCGTCTGTCGAGCTTCCTTCAAATTTTTAATAACCGGTATTAAAACAAGGTGACGCATACACTCTTAAGTACAAATACTATAACAGCTTCTTCATACGTCGACAAGGTTGTTTTACAAGCCGATAAACAAGCCAATAAAAACGCTACTTAAGTAAAAACATGTTTAAACAAATAAAACACACAAGATAACAATGCAATCGTTGTGTATTTAGCTCTGCCTAGATGTAATTCGATGCCTATAAAGTTATCGTACACTGTTTGATATGAAACTACAGAAACTGAATCTGGTGCCGTGTCTTCGCGCTCAAGTGGACTTAGTGCTTTTTATTGCCTGGCAGTTACCTAGTTAGCCTGAGCAGTAACACGTACGCAATGTCAACATTTAATAGTATTAACGATAAGTTATTTAAATATACATAGATTTTCATATATTAATTAATACCTGCGAAAAATGTGGGTGGAGAAAAAAAAGCGGCAAAAAAGTAAACCTGCATTCTGATATTTTAGTAAAATCACTGTACTAAAAAAAAACAAAGGTCATTAGGAATAAAGAATGTCGAATGATCAATGAAAAAATCGATGGATGCTTTAAGCTTTTTTGGGATAGCTGGAATCTACCCTAACGGTTTACCCTGAGCAAAGGCACTAAAGGCTACTTTAAACCTGCGGCTAACCGACTTTAACCCACCGGCAGTGGTAGGCCTCACCAGGAACTCGCGACCGTCATACCCTCGGAGTACGATGCCAACCGACAATGTATTCCGTCGGTGCGCAGGAGTACCAGTTCGTTCTGGGTGAGCTCGCTCTATGTTAAATCTCATCTTTCCTTCTGGGCTAGATTGAGGCGAAGAGAAAACCCATTTTTTACGAGATTACCAGTATACTATTTTATGGGCTGATTTATAGAATCTCATTACAGCTTTATCTAAATAGGACGCAGTAGTGTGATTACGAAAACAACCAATTGTGGGCAAAATGCGGTCGAACCACTTGTTGGAAAACATAACTGGGCGACATGGTATGACCTTTGACGATTTTTATACCGCTATGCGGTATGGTAGTTGTCAACCTTGTAGTATCAAAGTATATTGTTTTGTTTTATAAGGTTTCGTAGCTTAATGAGCCTATAATATTCCCACCTGCTGGGACACAGCGTCCAGCCACCTCCTCTCGTGACAGCGAGTGGGAGAGGAGTCCACGACGGCCGGCCCGGTGACGGCGGGCCCAGAGCGGGATGGTCGATTTTTTGAGTGTAATGGTGGTGAAATAAATTACATAGAATAATACGCCTGACTGTGTTCGAAACTACGGCTTAATTAACAACCCTTTTGTCTGGGGTCGGGGCTGTTACCACAGGGCCATTACTGCTCTCCAGCATGTGTAAGTATGCAATTTTGAAAGTAAAAAGGCACTCAGTACTTGAACACCTTGCAAGTGATAAAATTCGCATTTAGCATTATTTATGGCTTAGCTAGTCACGCTTGGGGAGGAGCTACGATTGCAATGGGCCTCTTTGGGTTCACATTATACCTAATTATTTCATACTAGCTGTTGCCGCTTGTACGTCGTAAATTATCCCACAGTAACATAACACCGAGATGAACCTATATTTTATTGCAGACTATATTACTTGTACCAAATTTCATAAAAGTCCCCCTTAGTATGTTTTTTTAGACTTTCGGGCTACTTACTGTAACCGTTCAAAAACTCTTTTGTACATTTTTGCTGCAGCCGTTCTCAAAACCAGCCAGTTCAAAAATGAAAGAAAGGAAAAAATGATCTCATTTGACATTGAATTAAAAAAAAACCCTGTTGACCTCTCGCCGAACGAGGCGCTAACTGGTTACAATCTATAGTCACGAAACGGGCATTGAGTTGACATGTTATTATTACCTGTGTAGAGTTTGTAAATCAAGTGGAGCTCGAAACTCGTAAGGCATGATCTATTTATTTTACCTGCTGTATGTTTTATCCCTAACCCGTTAGGCTGCTTTTCCACCAGATGCTATTTATTTATTTTTCTTTAATTCAGCTATAACCCATACATTTGTTAGTATTTCTTAACCTATGTTAGTATACTAGCTATGCTACGTTGCTGCGGATGCGTTTGATATCCACCAATCATATTCATTGGTTTACATAGCGCAGCACTGGTGGAAACAAATTCAACTAAGATGTATGCATTCTATGGCTACGTGCTATGGAGGCGTGCTATGGGTCGTCTTCCCTACTATCGACACATCGCATAGCTCGAGCTGCGCATCTTCCTAGCGCAGCTACTTTGCGGCGGCGCATCTTCCTAGCGCAGCTACTTTGCGGCGGCGCATGTTACTCGCACCGCTACATAACGTAGCATCAGTGGAAACGGTCACACAATTTCGTAGCACAGCTTTTACATTCTCGCAGCACAGCTACATAGCACATCTATATTTTCATGAAATACCATTTCATGAAATTATAGAGATATATATTTATGTTCCTCCTGACCGATTTCGGCCACGGCGGTAAGTTTCAACGGAGATTAGCCAACTGCGCGGGACATATTATAGTGCACAAGGCACAGGTGCACTCTCTGTTCTTTAACTCTCATAGTTCCGATGGGACGGCAATCCGACAAGACCGGAGAGAGATCAGGCGCAGGACAAACGGCTTAACGTGCTTTCCGAGGCACGGGGTTATTAAACCACTACAAACTTCCAAACTCCGAGCATCTTCTGAGAAAAACACAATAGTTATTTTTTGCTCGACCCGGGAATCGAACCCAGGACCCCACGCTAAGAGACACCTAATGGTGCATGTAATGATCTAGAATTTTATTGGTTTAAGTGCAGTTTTTCATTTGAACAATAGTGAATTAATTAACATAGCAAATGATACGAGTACATTAAAAAAAAAAACATTATTATATTAAAAATATGTTACGTGTTTTTATTTACACAGGTACTTTATAAAATTATAAGGACAAGATAGGTTTAAAGTTTTTTGAACCCTTTAACTGACTAATATGTATGTTTTTGTGAATAACACATTCGTTCGTCTAGTCTAGACTACTCATGCTTGTTGCATTGATGAGATTTTCACTGTTGGAATTTCAACTCTCAGAGATAGGCTGTGAATCGAAATTCGTTTCAAAGACTTGCATTCTTAATCAAGTCTTTCAGGAACACCATAAATTGACAGTTATTTATAACTAGCTTATACCAGCGGTTTCTCCCGCGTGGAGTTAGATAAGGGAATAAAAAGTATGCTATATGTTACTATAGGTTATAAACTCTATGTATGCCAAGTTTCATGCAAATTAATTCAGTTGTTTTTGCGAGAGAGTAAAAAACTTCCATCCATCCACACAAACTTTTGTAGTAGTAGCAAGATTACACTAAACGGAGTCAGTAAACAAGGACAGATACATAGAGGTCAACCATCTTACATTCCAGATGAGATAGGTATTAAATAATTCTTGCTCATGAATGTTGATACATGACTCAATTGCATTAAATAAACTTACGGATTTTATCAGTCTGGGAGCTTATATTGCTAATAATATTAGCTTTTTTTTACGTGGTAAACTCATCACATGAGTCCTTCCATCCAGGGCAGACTGGGAGTGACAGTCAGACTCAAACTGACTAAAATCTATGGTGTCCTTCAATAGCCCTTTACGTACCGGGTCACGGTAATTCGTGAGTACCGCGACCTAGTAATATTAGAAATTTAAAGAAATTTTAATATTTCAAAGCTAATAATATTAAAATTTCTTTTAAGATTTTCATCATACTTTAAAGATAAATGGTTTAGCCACTTTTGAAATCATTTATGATACAGTCTTTCGTTATTAAACTTTCAGTAAGTTCTGATTCTCAGCCAAGTTTGAAGCAATTTTACTGTCATATCTGACGGCACCACCGTTGGCCCAGTGGCTGAATGTTCAACCTGCTGTGCTGCATGTCACAAGTTCAATTCCCACACGATATCAATATTTGTATGATCTACAAACAGTTGTTCCAGGTCTGAGTGTTTGTGTAATAGAGATAAAAATGTTTGTAAACCCACCCCTGATACAGGGGAAATTAGTATGGTACAAAAATTAAAAAAAAGGAACACATAAATCTCATTTTCCTAAACTGTGAGTGCAACAGTACACAACAATAATGTACTTACTATTTTTATCAGGGAGAACTTGTAGTCTGTAGATCCATTCTATAATTCTATTCCTTAGATCTAATGAAACTGAAGAAATTGCACCAAGGACGTCCAGACCGGATACAGAAAAATAAGCAATAGTTACTCTGAAATAAAATGAAATAGTTTAATCATTATGATAAAGATACAGGTTCAAGAAAACAATTAAAAGTACAAACAGAATAAGATACAGGTTAACCCTTAACCACCTGCCAGCGGTCATGGTGACCGCAACAATTTTTTGAATTTGAATTTCGTCGAAATCCGTTATCGTGTGTTAGTGTGCATCTGTGTACCTTTTCTGTTGGTGCTTTAGTGTCGAGTGTGTGCTAGGCAAGGATACAAGTGCGCGCATTTGGCTTCGATGAGTAAAAATATTTTGCTAGCGGTCATGGTGACCGCGTGCAGGTAGTTATGTGATTGTTGTGTATTACATTCATGTTTATTGTTTTAGCGTAAAAATGGATGTAAACAACGAAAATGTTGTGAAATGGTTAGAGATGTGGTTGATGAGAGTTGCAGTGATGTAGAACCTGAGGATTTGGAAGTTTCTGAAATTTTAGAAGACTATGAATCTGATGACTGCCTACAAGTGTCGTCTTCTAGACGAGACGAATTGCCTACTGTTTCTGGACTCTTGAAACACGTAAAACGTGTTCAACTTGTGTTCCCAAGAAGAAACGAAAAACATTTCATCTATCTGTTATCTGTAAAAAACCAATCTGTGTGGAATGTTCTATCAAAATGTGCAAAAATTGTCGTGAAAAATTGTCAGACTTTACCCCCTGCAATTTTATCGAAGTTTTGATTTTTTTTTAAACTTTATTTTTTTATCTCATTAAAATGTTATTAGATTCTTTAAAGAAAGTCCAAATTTGACATAATATTTTGTCCCTATGTTGATAGATCTCATTATGTAATCATAGTTATATTTTTAGTTAAAATATGCCAGCAATTTAATTGTTCACATTTATGAGGAGAACATGTTCTATTATTGTTTCTTTTTTCACTTAAATAAATAATTTAATATATATTAAAGAATATTATTAATTTCTTCTTATAATAAAACCTTAATATCCTGAGAAAACTCATGTGTATCTGGTGCGGTCACTGTGACCGCGCGCAGGTGGTTACGTAACTGATATAGGGGTCAGGTGGTTAAGGGTTAAAAAAAAAAATTAAAAGTACAAAGAATTAATTAATGTACAAAAAAAAGATAAGTAATTTACTTTTTTCTGTAAATTAATTATGTTTTTGTTGATAGCAATGTCTAACTTATTCTTTTATATAAAGTTTTATTCATGAATAAATTTGGTTGTTGATTCCATTTCTCCTCATTTTATTGCAGAATGTTTTACTTTATTTTTCAACTATTTTGGCTTCATAACTATAGGTACTATACTATACTTTCTATATTTGTTTGTAGGAAGTTTGCAGAGATTGGAAGTAGAGAACCGAATTAGAAATATTTCACCAGCAGTAACCCTGACTGCCATAGGCTATATTTTTCTTAGCACATATGTACAGAGTTACACATAGAATGCTGGTCTAAAATATTATAGATAACAATGCTTGGACTGAAGAATAAAAAAAAAAGAGCACATTCAACAGCTTTAATACAAAAATATGTTTTTACATAAAACAGGATAACAGCAAACGATCATTTGTGAAACAGGATAATCACTTGTTATCACATTTTTTATTACTGCTAATTGCTTTAATCAAGAATACTCTAAACACAGGGTCATGATTAAAACCCATTGCATACTAACTACACTTTTTTTTTATCGTGGTAAAATCATCAAATGAGTCCTCTCACCCAGAGCAGGGCGGGAGGGACTGTCAGACTTGTACTAACTAAAATCCACGGTGTCCTTCAATACCCCTTTACATACCGGGGTCACGGTAATCCATTAGTCCCGCGACCATACTAACTACACTAGTACAATTAACCCAATCAATGGCAACTGAGCAATATTATGTAGTTAATAATAATCAGAATGTATGATGATGTACAATGATGTATTAATATCTAAGTCTTTCCTACAGATTATATGGTCAAACAATCAATCGGGCCAGTCATCATTACTAAGAACTTATAACAAATGACGAATTTTGTGCCATAAGATGAACTATTAAAGGTTTATTATAGCTGTCTATAGGATCATTGAATAAATGCATTTCTTATGAATGTATGAGTTTATTACCTCAGATTATGATAATGAATAAACAAGGCTCTGTATTCACTGATATGTGATCAATAATAATTACTGTTTGTCCTTGTCTGGTCATTTTTAAGATACGAGGAAGAAGAATTACCTGGTAGTATCATGAGATGACAACGACGAAGGTAAAATGTTCAGAAAACGCATGAAATACTTCACATGCTGCCGGTGAGCCATAATTTTATTCTCTTCGTGATTCATTTTTGTAGATTTATAGTTTCCCTTCTATTCAAACCGCAAGTGATTTATATAAATGAAAGTATACAGTCAAACCAAAAGTAAATGAGAACGACGAGTTACTTGCTATAAACTATTCATTGGTGTGCGAAATTATTTCATTTTTAATTTGTCCACTCATTAATTTTGAGAGACGAAAACTCTAACTAGACTTCTGTCAGACACAAGCACAGACTACATACACACTGATACAAGCAAGACTCAACCCTTTCAATGCAACGAAAAATGACTGTATTTATGTTGCCAACAAGACAAATTGACGTTTGTTCACTTCAGAGAAAGTAGACACTTCATATCCGTCAAATCGCTGTCATTTTTTTTACTACAATGCGCCAAGGAATATTTGAACTCGCATAGATACAATATCTCCTATTTTTATCGATTAAAACAAAGGTATTGTTTGAAATGAGAGAAAAAATACTATTATTTATTTATTAAAACTTTATTTCTTCTTTTTGCCGTGTTGATGGCAAAGGTTCAAGATATTTAGGACCATTCATGCTATAGACCACGTCGTGATGATGAGAGAAACCGCAAGTCAATCTGTACGCAACGCATTGTTGAAGCTAACGTCATTGCCCGCAGGGTGAAGGTTAGAAGAGGATGGCGGGGTCTGAAAGACCCCGCCATCCTCTTCGTGGTTATTTTTTTTTAAACCACCCAGAAGTAGGAGTCCCGCGAAGCGGGGCTCCGTCGACATGCTACTTAAATTTTATACAGAAATTTTCCAATAATTTTTTTCACCTAAAATTTTTTTTTTCCTCACGGCTCATGGTGCCTATAAGCGGATGGTAATAATTTGAAAAAAAAAAATTTTTTTCGAAAAATTTTCAATTTTCTAAGTCCCAAAAATTTTTTTAACCAAAAAAGTTTTTTTTTCGTTTTCTTTGCTTCTCATAGCGCCTCTAAGGATATACTCCAACTCTTAAAAATCCGCCCCTAAGGCTACCCACTGACCGAGTATTTAAATGGATAGGTCTTCAAAATGATAATAAGGTTTCTAATGTCTTTTTTTTTTCTAAATTCAAAGTTTGCCTGAGATACACTTCCAAAGTGGTAAAATGTATGTCCCTCTAACTTTTAAAGTAATATAGTGAACATTCTCAAAAATATATATTATAACGTAGATTTCAACAAAAACATCAACAAAATTGGTTAAATTAATGTTTTTTTTTTACTTTTTCTTTTATGTAATGGAATAAAAAAATGAGTTGAAGATAAAATAACTGCAGAAACAACCAAATGTTTAAGGAAACTGGCTGTTTTACTCTATATCTCTATATTCGTTTTACTTTATAAATAATTGCTTGTAGTGTTTGGGTCACTCTCCCAAAGAGACTAATATAATCCTAAGCATTAGAACTGGGTCTAGCAAAAAAAATACTGTTAAGCTACGCCCCCTTGTAAATAGGCAAGCATTGTTTGTGTTATTAGAACACAATACAATAGCACAAGAGTTAATGGCTTTGCGACGGTTGCTTCTTTTGGTACTTTAGTCGCAAGCGCCACCATTGAGAATGAAGTTTTTGATTTCATTAGGCTTTTTCATTAGTAATTTCAACGATGATAATATCTTTTGTGTGTAATGAATATTTAAACAAAATAAAACTAAAAATTGAATAATTTGTCTAAGTTTAATCCCTGTCTGACAGTCCCTCCCGCCCTGCCCTGGGTGGGAGGACTCATTTGATGATTTTACCACGCAAAAAAAAAAAAAAAAAGTTTAATCCCTATTATCACGAGAACTTTTTTTCTAGGCGTTAAAAAAGTGCCGAAATAAAACTAATATGCATTCCCATGTGTGGCTATTTGACTGTAAGAGGCACTGTAAAAAACATAAACGGCCGTTTTTGTTACAAATACACGATTTAGCTAAATAGCTATATTTCAAGTGTTGACAATGTGTTATAAAATTACGTTATTGCCTTTTCTACAGTAATTACAGACCACATTTTGTATTTTTGATTCTATTTACGAGTTATGACATTTTTTCGATTGGCGGCGCTAGAGGACTGTAAGAGGCCTCTTAAGTGCTGAGTGGTGATATTTAAGTTTAACTAACCTTTTTATTCAAACTCAAAATTTTTTAACGCCCGAAAAAATAGCGCTCGTGCCATTGGGGGCCTAGACTGTGATGGGGCTAAGTCAAATTATACTTTACTTTTATTTTAGTCGATTATGAAATGTCATAAATATGCCATAATGAAAACACATTCTACCATTCTACTTGGCTACGGCCCTTGTACGTTGCTCTATGTTTATCTCTGGTCTTTTTCATGGCTGACGTTCAAGGAATCTAACCGCAGTCATGAAGGTTCTCATTAATTTTTTTAATAAATTATGTATAATTTAGGTGAAATATACTGAATTTGTGATTCTATAATAGTTAACATGTAGCCCGATATATTCTTTTGCTTAAAGCGGGATATGATTCTTTGGAAAATATTTGATATGTTGTGCCGTACTGTGGAAAGTGAAATTAACATGCTACAAAATAAGTGCTGTGTGGTTTTGTTAGTCCTAGTTCAAAGTAGTTCGCAACTGCGAAGTTTGCCAATACTGTGTGTCTGGGCATAATTATCGCTGTTTCGTGGAAATGTGTAGTGTGATTGTTATCCTAACCTCACTTTGTTTTTGTAGCTGAACGTCTCCTTCCCGGCAACGGGATGTCAGAAGTTATTCGAGGTAGTTGATGAGCACAAGCTCCGCATCTTCTACGAGAAGCGCATGGGCGCGGAAGTGGAGGCGGATCAGCTAGGTGATGAATGGAAGGGCTACGTCCTCCGTGTTGCCGGCGGTAACGACAAGCAGGGCTTCCCAATGAAACAGGGAGTCCTTACCAACAGTACGTATTTTCCACATGTAATTTTTTTAACATATTTTGGCATGTTTTTTTTTGCTCCTAAGACGACCCACTGACCTAGCCTTTCGCTCAAACTTTAAATACCTAATTTTAATAACTATCAATTCACTACTTTCTGGTGTAGTTCTTTAAAATTAGTGGTAATAATCTTAAGTCCTTGTTGTTTTCCAGGTCGTGTCCGTTTGTTGATGTCAAAGGGCCACTCATGCTACAGACCACGTCGTGATGGTGAGAGGAAACGCAAGTCAGTCCGTGGCTGCATCGTTGATGCTAACCTGTCTGTGTTGGCCCTCGTCATTGTCCGCAAGGGTGAACAGGTAATTGACCTTTTGTTCTCTATAATATTGATAAAGGTTTACTTGGTGATTGGGGGAAATTAAGTTTGCTTTTAGTAGGATTTTATGCTTTAGACTTAAATTTTAACCAAATTTTTTTAACAAGATTACCTTTGTTTGGCAATGATCATTTTGGTAAATAATAACTTTCTGGTCATGGTTAACTTTTACAATGTTGATCATGACAGTGATTCACATTGAATGAAACTGACAAAAAATGTGATTGAAGAATAATGAGCATAGGTCAGAACTGGGTAGAGTTATTCATGTACTTCACTGGTTTCATACAGCGAAGGAATAAAGTGGATATGACCCCAAATCCTGGAATTACTTTTAAAAATACCATGATTTATTAAATAAAAAAGTTATTTACTTTTACACAATTTATTAATCTAATATAATTATCTCTGACGTTTGTATTAATTATTTGTAATACTGGTTTGCACACAAGATTGTCTATTAGAAATCCTGGGAAGATCCATATTAATATCAACATTTTGATGCAAGTGCTAAAATAACTCTACTTAATTCCGACCTCTGATAGTGAGCCAACCCTACCTGCCATAGTACATGGGCAGAAGGGTCAGTTTACTGTCTGAGTAAATTAATTAAATCATTTTAAAGATCTAGTTCATATACAACCCTGTTCTTACTGTTTCTAAGATCATCACATCTTAGCAATTATATGCGACAGGGGACAAAAACTGGTAATTGGCATAACCTTTGAATCACTTGTTCAAAGGTCTTTTTACAATTACCATACATTTATTTAAAACCACTTATTTCACAATCAGGTATCTAGAATCAAAAATATAGGAAGTTGTTAAAAACTAGAGCAATCAATCTTGCTATTATATTTATCTAAAACTAACTGTTCACCCTGCATTTGATGGTTTCCAATTATCAACCAGCTCAGTACATTTTCTGATAACTTTCTCACATGTAAACCTTGTTCTGACAATAACAGCCATTACATAAAAAGGACTATACTAGAAGACTACTCCCAAAAGGTCTGGTTGATTATACTTTCTATTAGTGATAAAAGCAGCCATGATATCTATAGATTAATCAATATTGTAAAGCAGTAGTTTTAAAATTTTTGGTGTACAATAAAGTATATTCCATTTTACCTATCCAATTTCGTACAGTAATTTGGAAGTTATTTGCATATTGACGGACTTGAGCAACTTTTTATATTATGCTGACTATAGATATTCATATTGTTGCATGCAGACACACAAAACTGCATGGTGACACAAGTACAAAATCCTAAATCTCAATAAAATTTGACAGGAAATTCCTGGACTTACCGATGGTAATGTTCCCCGTCGTCTTGGACCCAAGCGTGCATCCAAGATCCGCAAGCTGTTCAACTTGACCAAGGAAGATGATGTCCGTCGTTACGTCGTCAAACGCCTGCTCCCCGCCAAAGAGGGCAAGGAGAATGCTAAACCCAGATATAAGGTAATGATTGAATACCCAATACATTGAAAAGCATTTTTCTTTATCTTGTTTCACCACCTTCTGTAACCACATGGCATGACCAAAGCAATAATTTGGTCAACGAAACATTGCTTTTCTTGCTGTTTTTTTAGAGTAGGTAGTCACATATGAAATAACAACCCTGCATTAATAATGTACAGGCCTCCCCCTTTTTCTGCCATACATCTCAGTTCTATATGAGGGATGCACAGAACTCCCATACGTTTTATTTACTTATCACAGCATCAGGATCTTCTTGACTTGATTTTGTATCTATTTGCTCAGAATCTAAGAAAGCATCTATTTGATTTTTTAGTATATTATTTTAGTACAAAAAGATAATTCTAATTCTTCACACAAGAATGTTTTTTGTTTTTCACAAACCCCCTGATTACAATATTGTTTGCAAGCTCTTCATTGGCTTGAAAGCAGCAGCATCAGGGCATATCAATGGCGCCGAGCAGAAGATTCAGACTCATGTCTGTCTACTTTTACAGTGTGCTGAACATTCACTTAGCTTCAAAAAGAGTTCAAAGTGCATCGAGATACTATTTAATTTAGCTTGAAGCCAATAACATCATTTTTTGGACTTAGTTCAAAGACTACTGACATTTTTCTTTCTTCAGGCCCCTAAGATCCAGAGGCTAGTGACCCCTGTAGTCCTGCAGCGCAGACGCCACCGTCTGGCACTCAAGAAGAAGCGTCTGGCTAAGCGCAAGCAGTCTGAGAACGAGTATGCTAAGTTGTTGGCACAGAGAAAGAAGGAATCTAAGGTAAAAAAAAACTTTATGCTATTGGCTTGAAAGCAGGTGGAAAGCAGTAAGCCACTTTGAATAGACTTATAAATTGAAGAATTATTAAGAGCCTCTCTGCCAGCCTGTTCCAAGTTCTACTACTACCATTAAATTATGTTTTAGAGTATTTCATAACAGCTGGTATCATATGGCCACATTATTTGTGGAAATAATACTCAGCTGTAAGAGAAATGGCTGTTTCTTACCCCTTGGCATATACTTGATATAGACCAAGATATTAAAATAGCAACATTTTTTTTATACAACGTATTTCTTATGTTGCAAGAAATGAAACATTGTTTCTAAATTAGTATTTTTTTTTCGATTTGCAGGTAAGACGTCAGGAAGAGCTGAAACGTAGGCGTTCGGCTTCAATGCGCGACTCAAAGAGCTCCAACCAGAGTGCGCCGCAGAAGTGATTTACTTTACACAATAAAAAAATGTAAAACCTAATAAAATCTTGTCATTTATAATTTTAAAACATCATTAACGGGTTATTCACTCTCATAAAAACCCCGTGGTTAACACTATCGACGACTGGGTCCCACTTGTAAGCAGTGTTGAAGAACGCGACATTTTTTTCAGGAAGTCAGGAAATTGTTACACTATCGCGGAAGTACTTTTTTTTATCAATTAAATGAGTCCTCCCACCAAGGGCAGGGCGGGAGGGACAGTCAGACTTGTACTGACTAAAATCCACGGTGTCCTTCAATAGCCCTTTACGTACCGGGGTCACGGTAATCCCTTGGTCCCGCGACTCATCGCGAAAGTACTGCAATAATAGTAGCATCAATGGAACCGGTCACACAGTTTCGTAGCTCAGCTTTTATATTCTCGCAGCACAGCTACATAGCAAATCTCTGGTAGAATGGCATCCTAACTCGTGGTGCTGCACAACATTCTACAAAATTTTAATCTGTGCATCTGTCATGTCGACTATGTCGTCATGTCAAAATTACTTGTCAATGATGTACCTAATCTATAGTTAAAAAAAGAGGCTTTTAACGTGCAAGCGCAAAAGTTATTTTAATTATAAATATGTACCAAAATTCCACACGACATTTCAAAAATAAATAAATAACAATCTTAAAAAACACAATTTTGAACTACCCACAAACTTCACATTCTAACCACTCAACATCATTTAGTATTCCGTCGGCGTTTTCACCAGTCCCAAGCCTACATAGCGTGCCATTACACGTAGATACGAAGGATTCAACTTCTTGCGTTTCTGCAACAGGGACTTCAAAAGCCTTTCTGAAGATTCGTTGAAAGGCTTGTTGTAATCGGATGCCTGGCAAACAAAAAATGCTATTTATACACATATTTAAGCTAATAAAATTGCTATTCAATTATGAATTCCACCCCAGCAGGAACGAAAGGAGGATTTCTGCCCTGGGATCTGGAGGCGACTGCCCTCCAGCGCGTCTATGAAAGGCGCGTGGAGGCGCAGCGTCGGGGCGAATCCCCGCTGCCTCGACAAGTCGAGGCGCGGCGGAAAGAGCTCCGGCGCGATCTCAGGGCAGTATGGAGGGAGCGACTGTCGCAACCGAGGTCCGGGCACGCAGCAATCGCGGCGGTAAGACCCCTCTTTGAGGAGTGGCTGGATAGGCGTCACGGCGTCCATGCATGACGTAGGTCCTCTTTGAAGCGCGAGTGGAACACGACGGGCCGTCGACCCGGGTATGGTCCATGGTCAGACAACGAGTTGCCCACTACTCGCTGCCTGCATGCCCGCGCCTACGGTGGCCGGAGATCGTCTGGCGACGTCCGACGCCGTGAGCGTCTACCAACCACGCTGCGACATTATCTAGTCTAGCAATATTTGAGATTGGGTATCATCGATACCGTATCGATATGGTAGACCGTAAAATTGGCATTCTAAAAGTTCAGTAGGTACTTAGAGTTTTAATAAGTTTTCCATTTCAAACTTTCAACAGAAAAAAGTGGCCAACATTTTCTGCTTTACATGTAATTAGCCATTTAACTGTGGTATTGAACAGTCCCCAACCGCAAGTCCGTAGTCATAAAATAAAAATATCTTACAGTAGTTTTAGCTATCCAGTATAACTCATCCAAAAGATTTTCATAATCCGTGACAGTTTCCGGCAAGTAAGTTAATCCTTCGCACTGCTTCGGAACAAAAAAAAAGTTTTATTGGTTAGTTTTTAACTTTCTTATGAATGAGCCTGTTTTGAATCCTCTCCTAAGTATACTTTATTTATTAGTTACCTGTGACAGTTTATTGAAATTTTCTCTTTCAATAACTTCAATCTCCATATCTAATTCAGAAGCTTTAGTAATTCTATTCACTGCGATGCCTTGTAAAATTATTGGTCTAAATCGCACCAAATTCGGCGTATCTTTCTTATTAGCCAATAATAATATCAACAGTGCCTGCTTCGGATTTATCTCCGATATCCAGTTCTTCATCTGCAGAAGAAAGAAAATAAATAATAAGGTACCTCTTTGAGTACAAAGATAATCAGCACTTATTTGTTACAAAATTACCTCCACCACTGACGATAAAATTTTCTTCACGGCATTCCCATCAAATACGCTAGTAAATATTTTTTTCGATCCGAGCATTTGGAAGAAATCGTCTATAGTTGTAATTTTATTGAGTAAAATATAAGCCGAGCTAGTACACTTATCCCCTGGTGATACACACGGTTTTGAATTACATTTTCTGTAAAGCTTACAGAAACCCTTTCTCTTAACTTTATTAAGGGTCGATTGAGTTCGTTCTTTAATTTGCGGTTTTCTTGCTAATGAAATGTTAACATAATTTATGCATTGCAAACTGGTACTATTTCTATGCATTTCATGTTCTTCATGTTTTTTAATTCTGGGAAAACCTTTATAGAGTGAATCAATGTTCAAGTTGCTAACGGATACCGACACTTTTTTCTGAACACCAATCTCATATTTTGTCAGCGATATATCTATTTCAACATTTTTGCCATCGTATTGAAATTTTAACATATCGAGGTAAGTACTTAAATTCTGATTTATTTGCAAATTGTAACAACGCATCATTCTTTCAATCAAATCCACAAAGTTGTTTGGTTTGATGGCTGAAGTTAATTTTTCACTTTTGTTGGTATAAATATCCAGAGCAGTGCAAATTGGTACATGATTTTGGATACTAGTTATCTCATGTTGTTCGTTTGTTTGATGTAAAAATGCATCCGAGTGTTTGTATTGTGAATGATCAAGTTCCATTATCAGTGGACTCTTTTGACATTTTAACAAATTATTCAATGAATTCACAGGCACAGTTTGTAACAATTCTGCTATGAGACACTGATCACATTTCATTTTAAAATCAATTTTATTTAATGTTGACTTAATACACTCTATATTTGAAAATCTGCCTTGAAGAATCTCTTTAATCTCAGGTGAGGATTTCAAAGCTATGATGCCTCCGACATCACCATTTTCATACCGGTTCAATTCGGCTATTGTAGACAACCAGGGACTGGTTTTTGTAGGACAAATGGCTGAAATTCCCATCGAGCTTGTGATGTTAGGGCTGTTTGAATCAATGATACTGCTTATCATGTATGGTAAAATACTGCATAACTCAGCAGGCAACATAGCGTTAAGAATTGTTGTTTTACATTTGTACACTACAGTTTGACTTTCAGTTATGGCAACTGGAGTTAAAGGCAAAGTTTTATTTAAGATTCTTACGTTTTGATGATCACCCTTAACTGGTACACTCACGTCGAATTGCAGCACACTATTTGTCACACAATGTTTCACAGCTATTTGTTTCATATTGAGCGTTTTAATTTCAAACCTTGGTAGCGTATTATCGAAGCCCGGAATTTTTATAATATCATTCCGGCTTGTGTTATTGGTTTCGTCATACATGAAATCTGTTTCACTATTAGAAGTCTGAGTAGAATCAGTAGAATCACGTAACGATCCTGCCTGTACGGAAACTTCTTTCAAGTCTGCGTGCAAAAGAGAAATATTAGTTTTTTTATTTGTTTAGCCATAGAATCGATATTGACGACTATCTCGCCTGATTACACCAACATAAGTACCTAACTAGTTGTTTGTACTTATATTTGATTAGACTTACCAGTTTGGTCTGTGTGACGAAAATCCATGCGGTCTTGAGTATAATAAACTCCGCTTCGTACTTTCTTCATAACGTTTTCGATAAAATCACTAGCCCACTTCGCTTTGGCCCAAGAATATTTACAAGTTGGAGTCTTTTTGTTTCTGCCTTCAGCCAAAAAAGGTTTCTCCTCAGGTAGATTGTTTTGCACCAAAACCTTATCTGGTTTCAGTGCACTGTCAGTAGCAACTGGAATTTTATTTTCCGCTTTGCCAGAGTTTTCATCACAGATAATTATAGGTTTGATTTCATCGCTTTCATAACTTTCACTGTTATCATGAAGATTTGAAGCTTTTTTATACAAGAAGTTCAACATTTTGTCCTTTAACTGAACAATTGATTTCTGCTTCTTAATAGATTCTAATGACTTGTAAGTTATTTCCGAATCAGCTGTTGACTTAATTTTGACTTTTTTTGCAATTAAATCATTATTAGCCTGTTTCTTGTCTTTCCAGGTTGTAGCTTTCTGCTTGTATGTACCAAAGTCGGAGTTGAGTTTCCGGGATTTATTTTTAGGGTCACTTGCTGAATTCGAATCTAAAAGACAAGGCTGGCAATTTTTGCTTTGCATTTTATGATTCGTATCTTCAGGTACTGTTGGAGTTGTATACCAATTCATCATGAATGGCCAAATATGATTATCTAGGCCGTTGAATTGCGGAGGCTCGTAATCCGTTTCTGTAAAACTTGAACTGACTTGATCTTTTCCTAAAATAACGATTGGAAACTTCATAGTTGAAAGCCTTCGTTTTAATTCAGTTTGAGTTAATTTTGGAATAACGCATGAACTGGGCATCGTGGTCACTAAGCGAAGTTTTCTTGGTTGAGTATTTAACTCATTAGGTGAAATAGTAGTAGTGGTGGCAGTTGAATCGTGGTCTTTATTTAAAAGTGCATTATCTGTAAATTTATTGAGAAATAAATAAATAATTTGAATGTATCTATTATGCTTATACACAAATCAAGATAAACAGTAAGCTATTGAATATTTATTTACCATTTTTGTTAACTTGTTCATTCATTCTATTGGGTAATTCAGCTTTGCTTGATCGGGAATTATCAGAGCCTATAAAACTGTCCTTTCTTGGATTCAAGTATTCTTCACCCGTTTTTTTCGGTACAATATTAGAATTATCGTTAGGTTGTAGAGTGATACCGACTAGAGAATCTTGATTTCCGCTGCTAATATTCGTAGCTACACTCTTACTGTTTTGAACAATTCGAGAACTTAAATTATTTTTTTTCTTTTTTTTCGTGGGCGTTAACAGTTTGTTATCTTTAGTTCCAGTTTTACCTAATGCTCTTATGTTGTTTCTTGGACTTTTGCACAGATTAATGTTTTTCTGAATTATATTTTTGGAAAGAAAATCATGTGTAAGAAGAAGCCGTTTTTCAAATTTATCGCATGTTTTGCTAAAATCATCTTGGTTGTCAATAACTGTAATACGATCAGTACTAGAGGACGGTGAATCGGCTGGAGATTTTTTATCCAGCTCGTAACTGGATATATACGCAAATTCTTGGGTCCGACAAGTCCCAATGATACTAAAACAAACAATTACTTTTATCGTAAAAGTTAATAAAAATAATATTAACAACCAGACAACTTATTAATTACCGGGATTTCTTGCGATTGGCCCTTTTTGGTAGTTTTTTTTTCACCGGCACAACACTATCTTCAGACATCGGAGGTGAAGGCCTAAACTGATATCTATTAACATTTCTAAGTACGGCCCAAACATCATTCAAATTATTGGAAGCTGTTTGCATTTTATTGGAAGAAGGTAAAACTTTCTTCTTGTTGGACACCCTTCTTCCATCACCATTAAAATTTTTAATCATATCTGTAGAGCTACAGTCCAAGTCTAAATTAAGCTGCGAGCAATATTGAGCATCTCTGTCGTAAAACTCATAGTCTTTTTCTCTCACTCGGGCCTTTTTGTTATTTGGTATCTTAGACCGCTTCTTGACTACTTTCCTTCCCTGGACTTCAGTCTTATCGAAATACTCCGAATCATTTATATCACTCACTGTACATGCATGAGGCACTGGAGTCGGTTCATTTGGAAGGGTTAGCACCGATTTTTTTACTTTCTTAGTGGCTTTTTTAGGAGGTTTCAAGTCATCGGAATTCGTTTTATACAGATCCATAGCTAATGGGAATGATGAAACTATGTTAGTGTTATAGATGAATCGCTTCTCTGTTAATCTTGAAAACAAGTGAACTCTATCCCCAGGTAGATATGGAGATTTGTTATTCTTTTTTGTTTTGCTACATTTACTATTGTCACTTGATACACTGCTTTGTGTTGGACAATCGAATTTAAGTAAACGGCAAGAATCTTTAGAGCTTGGAACAGAACCTAAACATTTCAAAGGAACTTTATCACAGGACATATCCACTGAAGTTATTGCCATGCCTTGTGTTAATGATGGTAAGTAAACAAAATCTACTAATCTGAAACAAAGAAGTCACATAATTAATTCTATACGAAAGGTATTTTCAGTAGCATGCCACACATTGTGCTTGCCAGGCCCGGGCTTGAACGTGCAGCGCGAGCGGTGAGACCTTGCACGATTGGACGATTTCAAAGCCGCCTCGACGAAGAGCTCATCGTAGAGATCAGTGATGAGATTTCTTTTAGAGAAAAGCATAATAACAGTGTTTGCAAGAGTGACTGCTGAGCATGAAGTCCTGGGTTCGATTGCCAGGTCAGCAATGTTAGGAGTTTTCCATTAGGAAATTTTCAGTAGTAGCTGGAATGGAAGGAATGGCCATAGAAAATTCTGTAAAGATCTACATTTTCGACACAAAACAGTTATGAACAAAGTATTTAGGTAAGTAAGTAAAGATCACAGCAGTTCCGTATTTCCTGTTTATCCCTATAAAAAAGCGTAAACGTATGTATGTATGATTAATGTAGCTGTCTGTTTCGGAAGCGAGGACGCACACACCGAAAAGATTGAGCAATAACTTTATGAAATTTACCACTCTCTAGAATCAAACAAAGCGATTACCTACGCGCGAGCCAACTGTATTTAAAATTAACTGGCCACAAGCACTCTCTCACTTTTTTTTGTCTGTGTTTCCCAGCATCCGGGGACATACATACTTTGTTATTGTGTGGCTGTCCTGAAAATTTAATCCAGGACCTCATGTCCTGGCCGCAACACGCAATGAGGTACAGATGCCAGCACATCAAAATACTCCAATCTGTCTTTATAATTTATAATGATGAGATTCTCAACTTTAGCAATTTAGCAAAAGGTGTGTATTCTTAGGTACAGACGCCAGCTCAACCTACCCCAATCTGTCAAATTTTACCAATTGAACATTGAACCTTTCGGTATTGTGATAAGGTTGAAAATCTGCTAAAGAAATTTGACAGATTGAAGTACTTTGATGTGCTCATTGCTAGCGTCTGTAAATTGATTGGAAAATAATGACAGATTGGGGTAGGTTAATTTGTTAGCGTCTGTGCAAGACAGACTGATACTGATACAGCAGTGGGATGAAGTAGGCTATCAAGCCTACTTCATCCGACCGCTGGGCAAAGGCCTCTCCTCATGATTTCCAGTTTACATGATTTGAAATGCTTTTAAAACCTTAGAGCAGCAAGCAAAATAACTGCAAAAAATTAAAAAAAACAGTCTTTTCCATAGGGTTAAAGTATGGACTGCGCAATAGCTGCTTAAAATTGATACCACTTACGTTCTCGGCTCTACGGCTCGTTACTTAGGGCTATTGAATTTTAAATGTTACGCTATAAAAAAAAAATGAAATTTATTTTTTTATTAAATACTTACAGATTTTATCACAAAAATTTCGATTGTAGAGACCTAAATAAAACAACTCTCTACATGGATCTATACTTATAGTAATAAATTTATTCAAAAGAGAATCAAAGAAATAAAATAAGCCATTGACAATAACTAGATTGACATTTAGTAATTTCGAATACTTCAAAAATTTATAAAAAAGAATTGGTTGGTTAACCACCAGTATTAATTTTACTATAAAGTTGTTAACTGTTTAGTAAGTTGGAATAATTTTTTTTACTAAAAGGTTTCAAATACCTAGCGCATCACTAATCCAGGTGAATTTGACAGTGTCATTAGGTTTGACACTTGCATTGCTGCTATTGATTTCAAAATTCTGCTGTTTTGTATTCATATTTGCTAAAATAATTTTCTGTGTAGAAAAGAGAAACGTTAAAAAATGTCAGCATCAGAGAATCAAGAAGAAATAATACAATATGTGCCGTTCATGTCATTCGTACACCCTTCCTTCTGGCATACGCTCACGGAAATGAAACTCGACGTAGATAAATTAAACGAAACCACGAAGCAGATTTGGGGTCGATTTACTCACCGCAGCGATATAGGAACAGTCTTTGAAGTCGATGGCACGTCGTTTAACAAGTAGGTGTCATAATAATAACTTATTAAAGTAATCGTGTCACAACTGTATCATTCTGCCCTCACCCCATTCTACTTGGGGTCGACGCAACAAGTTTTCTTTTACCTTGCCACATCACTTTTACATTGTCATCATTTACGCTTTTTCATTCATATCACAATTTTTTTCGTTTCTTTAAAGAAGTAATAGCTAGAAAGTTCTAGCCAGAATTATTGATTTGGTTACTATTCTCTCATCAGCCGGAAGACGTCCACTGCTGAACATATGCCTCCCCCTTAGATCGCCACGCCATACGACAATTTGCCACTTGCATTCATCGGTTGCCTGCGATTCTCACCTGCTGCCTGCTTGAAAACGTCCTCCAATGCATTCGTGAACAGGATCGCAGAAATAACGTCTCTCTGTCTCATGCCTTTCTGCAATTGGATTTTTTTTTTCGTGCTGTCTTGAATGCTGTCCAGAATCCGGATGGACATGGTGGCGTTTCTATACAAGCATTTTAACACTTCAACATACCAATAGTTGATATGGCATTTTTGGAGGGACTGCAAAACTGCCGAGGTTTCAATTCAATCAAAGGCTTTTTCTCTAATGGCATTATACTCTTGTCTTCTGTATAATCTGGCGGAATGTGTGTATGTGGTCTATGGTACTAGAAACTTTTCGGAAACCGGCCTGTTCAGTCATAAAACCTATGTTCAAGATCAAAATCAAAATCAAAATCAAAAGCATTTATTTCAAGTAGACCAGTTACAGGCACTTTTGAATTGTCAAAGACATAAAAAATATAATTAAATACTACAAAATTATGGTGCTACAGTCCCAGTCACAAGACATAAAAACTGTGAAAGTACCGTAGATGCCCGTTCCAAGAAGTAGATCTCTATGGAGAAGAACGGGCAAGAAACTCCATGGACACTCTTTTTAGATCGCCAAAATTTTTACAAAACCTTTGTTACATCATTCATTTTTAGATGGTACATTATGTGAGAACGATGTAGCAAGTTAAAAGTGTCCACAGTAAAATACAAAAAAGAGACAATTCAGAAACAAAATAATCAATAATTAAAATAAACCGTGGCAGCTAAGAGATGACCAGTCTCAACTGACAGCGCCCGTTCACGAACATGACACACGTATCAGCACCATTCAGCTCAACCATTTTGGAGGGAGCTAAATGATCCGACACACGTGCCACCATCAGCGAGACATTTAAGTGAGCATGACATTCTCTCAACCACCAGGGCAAAATCGAGTCAATAATAATTAATAAGTAGTACATAGTACTCACACATGTGCAATAAAATTATATAATACTAAGAAATTGAATCGATACAATGCAATAATATTCTTACAATCTTCTGCAGCTTCCTCAATAATTATGCGTGTTACCTAATAAGTTTACCCCTATTGTTGTGGAGCAGGACCAGCATTGAGCCAAGCATTTTTATCATTAATATAATCCTCCAACTTGTAATATGCTTGCCTACATAGTGTGCGTTTTATGCATGATTTGAATTTTGTTTCATTCAGTTCTATTATGTGAGGAGGTATTTTATTGTAACATTTTAGGCAGTACCCCATGAAAGATGTGTCTACTTTAGCTAGCCTGAAACCTGGCTGAACTAATTGGTCCCTATTTCTAGTATTATAGTTATGTCTGTCACCTCTTTTACTGAATAGATGCAGATTTTTTCTAACGTACATGATGTTTTCATATATGTATTGACAAGGTACTGTCATGATGTTGATATCCTTAAACAATTCCCGGAGAGAATCGCGCCTACATAGATTATATATGGCTCTGACAGCTCTTTTCTGCAGAATAAATATGGACTCGATATCTGCAGCTCGTCCCCATAGCAAAATACCGTATGACATAATACTATGAAAATAACTAAAATAGACTAGCCTCGCGGTATCTATATCAGTAAGTTGGCGGATTTTTCTAACAGCGTATGCTGCTGAACTCAGCCGTCCTGCAAGAGATGTTAAATGAGGACTCCATTGTAGCCTTGAGTCGAGCGTGATTCCCAGGAAAACCGTTTTATCCACGAATTCTAGTTTCTCTTGATTCAATACGATGTCACTATCATTACTTTTGACATTTGGTAGAGAAAATCTTATGCACTTAGTTTTCTTCCCATTTAATACTAAATTATTAGCGGTGAACCACTTGTGCACCTGCAGTAGAGCGCTATTTACGTCGTCAAGGTGTGAGGCGCGTCTATTTATCTTAAATATCAAAGAAGTATCGTCAGCAAACAATACCATTTCAGGTTGGTTTTTGAATAAATGGGGTAGATCGTTGATATAAACTAAAAAGAGAAAAGGACCCAATATTGAACCTTGTGGTACACCCATTTCTACCCGTAAACCCTTTGAAGTGACACCATTAATTTGTACTTGCTGTTGTCTATCATTTAAGTAAGATTTCACTAAGTTAAGCGCGAGTTTACTGAGGCCATAATGCTCAAGTTTTAAGAGCAAGGTTTCATGATTTACACAATCAAATGCCTTTGAGAGATCGCAGAAAATTCCTATGGCATCTCGAGCATCTTCCCACGCAGTATATATGTGTTTTAATAAGGTAACACCGGCGTCAGTGGTACACCGTCCTTTGGTGAAACCATACTGCTGCTCGTGTAATATTCTATTGATGTTAAAATGATTGAGCATCTGATCAAGCATCACTTTTTCAAACACCTTACTGAAAACCGGCAATACGGATATAGGTCTATAGTTGTTGGTGTCTTTACTATCCCCAGATTTAAAAAGCGGTATTACTTTACTGTGTTTCATTAGATCTGGGAAGACCCCTTGATCCACACACAAATTAAACATCGAAGCTAAATACGGTGCTACAGTCTCAATAATTGAAGTACAAACTTTGATCGACATACCCCATAGATCTTCAGTTAACTTGATCTTAATTTGCTTGTAAGCTTTTATGACGACTAGGGGGTTTATATGCTTAAATCTAAATTCGTTCGGGCAGGCTGAAACGTTCGCTTTTAATAAATCAATAGAAAGTAAGGGAGATGAGTTTAAAGTTTCAGTTGTTTTAAGTGGGATACTGGTAAAGAAATTTACGAATTCTTCAGCAATTTCTTTGTCTGAGCTTATGAGACCACGTGAAGTCTCTAGTATTAAATTGTTACTACGTTTTTTATTTTTATTAGTTTCAGTATTAATTATTTTCCAAACTGTTTTTATTTTATTATCGGCCGATTTTATCTTCTTGCTAATGAAGATGGATTTAGCTACCCTACAAGTGTTTTTGAAAATTTTGGAGTAAGTAGCAACATATCTGTTAAATGTTTCTGAGTTAATAAAAGGCTTAAGGCCGTACAGCTCAAACAATCGTTCCCTACTTTTTCTAATACCCTGCGTTGCCCAGTCACTAAAAATAAACTTTGGGCCAGTCGTTTTCATTTTAATTTTTAAAGTATTATTGAATGTGGTACGAACTACTGAAAAAAAGTCTTCATACAATTTGTTTACATTGTTTAAACTAAAAATATGGTCTGAAATATTTAATCCATTAATTAGGTTATTATTAAATCTATCTAAGTTGCTGGGAGTTATTTGTCTAGTTTGTATTTGAACTTTTTCTAATTGTATATTGGACTCGAAAGTAACCGTTTGACCGCTGTGATCCGAAGGAAGGTAATTTACAATAGATTTATCTAAGCATTCGCAATCGCAAAAAACATTATCAATACATGTGGCAGTATTTAAAGTAATTCGGGTTGGTTCATAAAACACATTCGACAAATTAAATGATTTAAAGAGATTTAAGAACCTACTGCTATATACATTATTTTCTAAAATATTAACATTAAAGTCACCACAGATAATTATTGTTTTTTTACAAGTTCCAAGTTTCGCCAAAGCATCTTCCATTACTGACTCAAATATAGAGTAGTTTTGATAATTAGGGGGTCGGTAAACGCACACTATTACATGCTTATCTAGCTCAACACAAGACAATTCCACGCTATGTTCTACCGATAGTTCAACTATGTCCTTACGAGACTTAGCTTTTAAACAATTTTTAACTAAGATTAGTGAACCCCCACGCATCTTAGATTTTCGATTATAGCAACTGCACACATTGTAGTTTTCGTAATAAATTATCATTTCATAGTCTTTCAACCAATGTTCAGTGAAGCAAACAATATCGTACATTGTCCTTTCTAAAAACAATTCAATTTCTAGTTGCTTTGAACAGAAACCTTGAATATTTTGATGAAATATTGTCAAGGAATTCTGCTTAGCCCCTTTATTGCATGTAAATCTTTCAGAGCAAGAAGGTACCTTGTTGTTGAATAAAACCTCTGTTGTCTTACTAACTAGTTTAAAGAAACATTTCCACTATTAACACTACTGCTAAAGTCAGTGGTCACCACCCTAATACTAGTATCATTACTAATATTTTCGGTGTTAATTATACTATTACTAAACTTAGACATACTATTTATGTCTGTGTAAATATAAAAACCTAATAGCCTAGCTATTTTGTGTCTATATACAAAAGGCAGATACACTGTATCTCGTGTTGACCTGAGTTTATCTATAAAACTATTGGTATCAAAAAAGCTTAGTTTGTCACTATAGTGACTAACAAGGAAATAAATATGCTTATTCAGCATGTGAATATAATTGTTCTGACTTTTTGACAATCTCTCAAAGTATGGGAAAGCACACAATATTATTTTACGGCAATTCAACTTTAACAATTCACCTATACTGTTAGTAAGGTCTGCTTTTCTAATTTTTTTACTATTACCCACAAATATAGTTAAGTCTGTGTTACAGTTATAGACATTTTCAGTTATTGTTGCCATTATCTGTTTAAATGTTAACCCCGGCATACAATAATTCTGACTGGAATGGCTCAAATTATTACTCAATAATTTACCTACCCCTCTTCCTATACTATCTGAGAACATAACTGAGTAAGGACAATCATGATTAATAAATATCTCAGACTGTGCCACCTGTGATTGACCATTGCAGTCCAGCAGTGAATTCTCAGACTGGGACGGGTCCTCCGTTACCTCAGGCTGGATAGAGTCACGGCTGGGAACTGTCTGACAATTACATGGTTGGTAATGACTCTTGAGAACAGCTTGTATACATGGATGAGAAGTGAGACTGGTCTGTAGTTCTTCAACAAGGTGTTTTCACCCTTTTTGAAGAAGATAAGAACCACACTCCTGTGCCATGCATGCATTGTAGTACCTTTGAGTATAACGGAGTTAAATAACTTCTGGAGGACTAGAAGTACTGGTTTTCCCACCCACTCTCGGAAGTTTTGTAGTGATTCCGTCCTCACCTGTTCCTGGTTCTTCGCCTTGTTGTACTATACTATTGTACTATATATGCTAAACATATAACAACCACCTACATAAAAAAAGTAAATAACAAATTTTATTCTGTTCTACTATTTTCAGAGTACCAGAGGATGAACAGTTGTACACAAACGTAAAGGGTACAATAATGAATAAGAATACAATTGAAGAATTCAAGTCTATTGATAAAGCTGCCTTATTGAGTACAGTCGGGAAAACTATATTGGCTGGACTGAAGGACAAAATATGGATCACAAAACCCAATACTTTATTGAATTTTATCATATTATCATTTGCTGTGAGTTGGGATTTGAATTATATTGTTGTAGCTGCCGTCTCTTTAGCATGTTATTTTATTAGATTAATCTGTCATACATTCCTGTTTTCCAGCCAAATACTATAAATAAAAACAGTTTTACTTGTTATAGTAGGTTTTATAAATTTATAAAAAAATAAATAGTATGCATAAATACATATTTTACAAGGTAATAGGTAAAATGTTGGTTCGATTAAATTGTAAAAAAAAGTTAATAACAGGAGCATAACATAAAATAAAACTATCAGACAGACACTTTATGTCATACATACTTGAGAAGTAGGTACATAAATGAATGATAATTATTGATTACCTATACCTTTTTGTACATTTTGTCCACTCTTCAAATCAAATATATTAGACTTTTTTCATTTCAGGATCTTAAAAAATTCCATTACTACTACTGGTTTGCATTCCCAGCACCCATGCAGCCAACAGTATATGTAAAAGAGAAAAGTACAAGTATCACAACGCTTTTCGGTCCTGAACAAATTACGGAACTCGCAAAGTGCTATAAATCTCTAGATCTAGAACAAAAATGCTTCTTTGCAGTCACTGAAGAAAAAGACTGTATCAGAGTTAAAACATTGTCTAGCATATTAGATCCGAAAGAAGGCTCACTAAAAGATGTTGACTTATCCAGTATGTATTTTGTCTTTAATGATCCAAGTAACGGTAGTAATCCTGGATGGCCTTTAAGACTATTCTTGGCGGTTTTGCTGGACCATTGTCCAAGTTTGGTTGGAGCTGATATAAAAGTAATTGGTCTTAGATGCAACGCTACTGGTAATATTGAAAGTAGTCAATACTTCACTGTTGCGGCAGCTAAGGTAGTTATTGCATACTTTTATGATTATTTTATAATAGACTATCAATTCTTCAAACAAATACCTAATTGAATTTGTAAATAAAAAAAATATTTATTTCATTTTGTTAAAAAGGTTTAAAAAATTTTTAAATTTTAGGATGTACAACAGGAACCTTCTGTTGCAAATGTGTGGGTTGGATGGGAAAGAAATGACAAAGGAAACTTTGGACCAAAACTTGCCAACATGTCAGCATCTTTAGATCCAGTAATGTAAGTTGATGCTCAGATATTAAAGACACTTTGAGTTATGCAAAGAAAAGAAACATCATTGTACATAGTGCAGATAAATAACTACACAAGTTTTTTCATGAACCCAATATTCAATTTTCGCTGAATGTAAATGAAAACCTTTTATTTAATCACTCCCTCTCAATTTTTAGATTGGCTGATACAGCATCAGATCTAAATATAAAGCTAATGAAATGGCGTCTAGTGCCAGACATAAACGTGGATGTGATGAAGAGTACTAAGTGTTTGTTGCTTGGAGCTGGGACCCTCGGCTGCCACGTTGCTCGGGATTTATTAGTAAGACAACATTATATGGTATTTTTCGATTTGACGAATGGGGTGTAAAGGTTATTGCCCAGCAGTTTTACTATATAATTTTTTGCATTATACATGACACTGCGGTACTTTTCACCGCCTTAAGAAGAGTGGTTTTAAATAATTGGACACAATGTAAAGTGCCTGTGTCATCATATGGGTGGATTAGTAATCCTGCAGTGATGCAGTATCTCTGTATCAGCAGTTATATTACTTGTGCAATTATAAGGTCACCAATGGCACAAGTAACAGGACATGCAGCGCAGGATGGAATTTAGGTTAGTGGCAATTGTCTGTGGGGAGACGCCACCACTCATTTTGAGATTTTAATTTTTAGAAGCAAATCCTGGTCATTTTATTTTTCCTCAAAAATAAAAAATAAACTGATTCTGTTGGCACCAAAGAGTGGTTCTAGTGTCTTGTGACTTCATTAAAGGCGTAAGACCTCAATAATATTGACCTTATTTTATTTATAGGCGTGGGGCTTCCGTCATATAACGTTCATAGACAACGGAAAAGTGTCGTACTCGAATCCAACACGACAGGTCCTATTCAGTTTTCACGACTGTCTCAATGGAGGACGGAAAAAAGCCGAGGCGGCAGCAGATAGCCTGAAGAATATTCTACCAACTGCTGTAAGTAATTACAGGTACTGGCCATAAATATTGCATATTCACATTTGGAAATGGAATTGCCTAGTTTTAGCTTCAAATAATTTTATACACATTTGGAGAGCAATCCCAAGATTTTGGTACAAAAAATACATCCTTCTGTTCTAAGACTATAAGACGACATGTGGCTGAGGGATCGACTCCTGCGCAGTGTCACGGATTCGATCAAACACACAACAAATATTTGTGTGGCCTACAAGTAGTTGTTCTGGGTCTGGGTGTTTGTGTAGAAGCAGTAGAAGTTCCTAGTGTAGGGCAACAATAAAAGAAAAACCTTTTTAGTAACAATTTCCATTCGTTTTTATTTTTAGGTTAGCAAAGGCATAGCAGCTCACATTCCGATGCCTGGTCATCCAATTGGAGAATCTTTGATGGAAGAAACTATATCCAATATCAAAATTATTACGGAGGCCATAATTGAGCATGACGTTATATTCCTTCTGTTAGATACTAGAGAAGCTCGGTGGCTTCCTACTCTTATAGCGGCTCATTATGGAAAGGTATAGTACTGTATTCAGTTTCTAAACTTTATTTTTATAATTCAATGTTTGTATGTTCGTCCTTTATGCGTTCCTGAACCATTAATCCGATCATGATTAAACTCTGATGGGATCATCTGGTTAATGCGTTCAAAGATTCCTGACCCAAAACTCTATAATTGAAGTGGTATACTTAGCTAGTTTATACATTACAGACTTTATACTTGCTTATAAGTTCGGCAGAGGTTTTTTAGATTAGGCTTTTTACCTGAGAAAAAAAACGACGGGTTGCACTCTGGGAGTGCCGGCAGAAGTGAAAACTTGAATAGTAATAAACACACACGAACATTCGCGCAAGCGCCCTGCGCCGTCTTACGAATTTTCGATCAGGTCACGTGTCCTGACGCGAGTTTAACATTCTTTACCCATTCCAAAAAAGTGTACAACGCCGCTAAAGAAGTTTTCACTTCAAAAATGCGTGATGGCTTTCAAGACCTCTTGACCCCCAAGCAACAACGAAGCGCGACGACGAAGCTAAGGCCTCGGACTCCTAGTCAGTGGGTAGCGGGGCGGCGGCGCCTTCAAAGTAGTCGACTTGACCGTAGTGGGTGGGCGTCTTCGTTAAACGCTTTGTAATAATATAATACTTGATTCTCTAAAATTTTCAGATTGTAATAAATGCGGCACTAGGTTTCGACAGCTACCTAGTGATGCGACACGGTGTTAGTGGTTCGGGTGCAGAAGAGCCTACATCTGTTAGCACAGCCTGGATCGCTGGTGGAAATCTCGGGTGCTACTTCTGCAATGATGTCACTGCGCCTGGTAATGTGAGTGTTATCTAATAAATTGTTCTGTAGTTTTAACAGCTCGGCTCGTTCTGTCCGCAGTCCGGAATTACGAAAGTCTGAAGGTATGGCCAAATTGTGTTATGGAAAAATTGTAAAATAGACTAGGATTATTATTGCGTGTCGCAGGTTCTACTGCCTTACTGACAAATATTTGTATGGTCACTGATACTTATTCCGAATTTGGCTGTTTGTGTATGTAAATCGGAAAGGAAAAGAAAACTTGCGACTCCGGTCTTCATCATCTGCCTAGCCTTTTCCAAACTGTTGCGGGCATTTAATTTTTCATCTTTTTCTCTTCTTGCACCTTATCAGGCACTTTGTAATGTGGATCTACTGATCTGTTTTTTTTTTGTTTCCATTTCAGTCGTTAAAAGACCGCACTTTGGACCAACAATGTACGGTGACACGGCCGGGTGTAGCGGCCATTGCCGGCGCGTTGGCAGTTGAGGTTTTAGTTGGGTTACTACAACATCCACTGAGGTAAGTCCAACTTAATCATACCGTCATCTGCCTAACCTTTTCCCAACTATATTGGGGTCGGCTTCTTTATATCAGTATTTTACATGGAGCGACTGCCCTCCACAACCCAGTAATTGGGTAATACCATACCTCATGGTAAGACTGGTTTTCAGACTATAGAGCTTCCGATTAAGAGTAACAACTGTCAAAGATCTACAAATGACAGCCGGGACTAACGACTTTACGTGCTTTCCGAGGCACGGAGGAAACTCACTATGACAGATGGTCACCCATCCAAAGACCAACCTAGGCAAGCACGGCTTAACCCGGAAGATCGGCCTGTGCGGCTATGATTATTTAGCCACGAGCTCCTCAAGTTGTAATCATACAGTATTTCAGGAAATTATAGATGTGCTTTGGGGTACAGCGAGCCAAAGGTAACCCATAAGGCAAGCAGACTGTTCAGAAACTTTAAATTATGTCTATGCTTGGGATCTCCCTGAGGGATAAAATTTGGAATGAGGTCTTATGGAATAAGACTAAAGTTATAGGTATTGTCGAAAACTGTAGCAAGCTGTAGCAAGGCAGTCACGTTTGCCGTAGAACCGACGAAAGGTGGAGTAGGAAGGTTCTCGAAAGGAGACCGCGCGTAGGTAAATTTAGGGTGGGACGCCCCCTGGAAAGATGGACCCATGACCTGACGAAGGTAGCTGGCCGTGTCTGGATGAAAAAAGCGGAAGATCGTGCGTTGTGGCGCTCCCTGGGAGAGGTTTTTGTCCAGCAGTGGTCTACAATAGGCTGAAATGATTATATCACATATCAGTCCGGGATCACCCATTGCTGGGTATAGGCCTCCCACTTTTTATGCCATATCTCTCGGTTCTGTGCGTTTCTTATCCATCTATTCCCCGCGATCATGACGATATCGTCAACCCAACGATGAAATGATTACTCTGCGGAACAAAAAAAATAAAAAAATCTGCGGCACTTAATTTGTTACTTTGATTTAGTAGTAAAATTTTTTTGAGGAATCATAGAGCACCAGACTATTCAGAATTGGTTGCAAAAATGCTTCAAAATTTTCGAACATTGGGAGCTAATATGAGCATTAAAGTGCATTTTTTACGTAGTCATTTGGACAAATTCCCGGATAATCTGGATGATTGTAGCGAGGAACAAGGAGAACGGTTCCACCAGGACATCAGGACAATGGAAGAAAGATACCAAGGTCGGTGGGACCGCCACATGATGGCAGACTACTGTTGGACTTTAATAAGGGATTGTCCTGAGCAAAATCATAATAGAAAACCGTACAGAAAAAGTTTTTTGGAATATTTTTTTAATATTTAATGAACAGAACAATATACATATTCGTTTTTTACATATTTTATATTAAGTTTCTTTATTAAAATATGTATTCCATTTATGTTGGTATTTTTCTTTAGATTTTTCCTTTGAAATAGCTTTATCTCAAAATCAAGAGCCAATTTGACAAATCTAATATTTTTCTAGTATTCAACACACAATTCTAATACATAATTGACTTTAATCTACTATGCCGCAAAATGACTGTTGCCCAGTGTTATATAGCTCTGCTATAACTTGTTACAGGGTAAACGCACCAGCCGTATACAATCTGAACAGCGACACAGAAGACCTTCCTCCAGAGTTCCAAGGCGTACTGGGTCCAATACCCCATACTATAAGGGGCTTTCTACACAACTATCAAACTGTCGCACCCACCTGTGCCAAGTTCAAGCAATGCATTGCCTGCTCCGATGTAGTGATAAATAAGTATAGAGAAGAAGATATAGAGTTCTTGCTCAAAGTATTTAATAGCGGGAACTATTTGGAGGAGGTGACTGGCCTTCACGAATTGCATTTGGCGGCAGAGATGACTGATGTAAGTGGACTGGTTTTTGAATTATACCGTCACATTATACAGAACCCAACCCAGTCAGGTTGGATAGTTATATTCTTTCAGAATAGTCCTGCGTCAAGGATTGCTAGGCAGCGGAAACCTAAAGGGAATATTTTTCCTTTTAATCGCCAATGGGAACAATCGGGTTTCTTGTCCCCTTTCCGCATTAGTAGTGGCAAAGCTAGTGGCAACGAATGGGACTTGAGACTTATTATCTAAACTACTATTATAAAGCTGAAGAGTTTGTAAGGTTGAACGCGCTAATCTCAAGCACTACTGGTTCGAATTCAAAATACCTTTTTGTGTTGGATAGTGCATTTATCAAAGAAGGCTATAGGCTGTATAGCATCATGATATGACCATTAGGAGCCGAGCAGCGGGGACGAAACCGCGGGGAAGAGCTAGTAATCTATAACTCGCCATAATACCAAATAGAATGGACTATTTTACGAATTTTATTGCAATTCATACCATATTTTTGTTAACATTTAAATAAATTATTTGTTTACAGATACTGACGTTTTCGGATGAAGATGAAGAGTAAGATGAAATAATTCCAAGATCTTTGTGTATTTTAAAGTTACGCTTTTTGGCATACTTAATTATAATCTCAAGCATTTATAGGTGTTGTAATTAAAAAGTTTAGTTATTAAATTACAAATTTAAACATTGTTACTTAAAATAAATTGACTTTTCTAAATACTTCTTAAGCCAAATATAAGCACAAAAACGGAAGCTATAGATGTTGTAAACTACGAATGTTGTAAAAGTGATATTTATCTTTCTTTAATTTTAAATAAAATTTTCTGAAAAATAAAAATCATTGGAAACATCTAAAATTCTTATTTTTATTTCTAAAAAATATTACATAAATTATTGCTTGGTCAATGTTAGTCTAATGGCTGGCAGTGACTTAGGAACAGGTAGATGGATTTCCTTTACTGGTTTAGGAGGCTTGATCTTTCTACCGTGTCGGCCTGTCTTCCGTTGCCAAAGACCAGAACGAGGTCTATTTCCGAGCCATCTGTTACGCTGTGGGGATCCTATGGGTGTATCTCCGTGATCTATGTTAGAAAGGCGACCTGAAAAGTATGTATTGATTAAATAACATCCATGCTCTTTTTTTTTCTGAATGTTATCTGCAATGCCGAGTACTTACTCCCGTAAGTACATGTTTGGTATGGCGGAGGGAGGTCAAATCGGCCGTAATAGGCCATTCGAAAATGACTTGTCGTAAGCTGACAAGAAATTTTATTGTATACAACCAATTTTACCACCCCAACTTGTCTACACACAAGTTGGGGTGGTAAAATTGGTTGTATGACCTCCTAAGAATGTGTTATTCATGTGTACGTTACTCCAGCAAGAAAGTATCTCCTAGAGTTATATGAGTAGAACGTATAGTTTGTGCCTTATCTGCTGTAAATGTGCCCCCACCTAAAAAAGGTGTGCCCCCTGACGTTTCGAAAAAAAATGGAAAAAACGATTCTTGCTGGGGTAACGTTTTTCTAGCAGGAAAATTCTAAACGAATGATCGGAGAGAGAAAAACTGTGCATGGCCAGATAGCTTATATGTGTGCCCAAATGTGCCCTCAAAAATAAAATCTGTGCCCCTTCAGATTTTCGAGATATTGCATTTCCTGCTGGAGTAACGTTTTGATGAATAGTATATCTCTAAAACCATTGCATGTGCCCCTGTAGAATAAACATACGCGAGTAGCTCTTAATGTGTGCCCCTTTGTGCCCCAATTAGATTTTAGAAAATATTTATAGTTTTCAAGTTATCGCGGTTTTATGAAAACCCGAAAAAACATCGCAGCGCCTAAATGAGACAAGGCATAACTTCGCTGAAAACTGTATTCGGTCCTTCTTGACGCTAATAATAACCATACAAAGTTTCAAAAATGTTCATGCATGCGTTTTTGAATAATCTTGCTAAAAGTAAAAACGATGGTGTCATAACTTTGACAGCAAAATACAAGGAACTGGCACAATCCCAGATGTGTAGGTGTAAACCAAAATCATGTGCCTTTAGTAAAAAATATATGGTGAAAATATTGAGCTTCAAATGTTACGCATTAAGTAAATATAAACAAAAAACCAAAATATGTAAACAACGGCTGGTTATCCGACCAAATCTGAATGACTACTAAAAAGCGACGGATTCATACATATCGATGACCTTCTTTACTTTACTCACTAGCCGGTTCACACTTGTTGTGCCTGAGTACACTGAAGTAGAAAAGTAATAACTAATAAAATAAAGTTATTACACATGATTAAGTACATTTATAAGAGCCATTTTCAAATAAAATGTACATGTGACTAACATGCTCAAAATCGTGACCAAACTGTTTTGTGACATACCTGTATTTTTATACTAATGTAAGTCACATTTATTGTAAAGCAGAGTTTACATGTAACTATGTCCTACTGCTCAAATTGAGCAGGGTCCGGCAGGGAGCTAAAATGCAGGTTTAATGATCAAATTCAGCATTTATAATTAATATATTTATAATAATATATTATTATATAATTCAAATTTTATAATTTTTTTTACACAATATTATTCATAAACTTAATATTGATCTGTGATTTTTTGTGATGCAAATTTACTAATTATAATTATGTTAGGCTATGAAAAACTGATCTGTGATTTAAAGAACTAGACTACATTATAGGTAGGAAATTTGATCTGTGATTTGATGCAATAATTACTTTAAGAATTAAAATTAAGGGAATAAAAATAATAATTTCCACATCAACAAGCTGTTTCATTTATATAGTCACAAGGTGCATTTTAATATATTTTTTAATTAGCCCTCAAAACTTTTGAACGCGACTGCGGACAACAGCTTAGGTATAATACGTCCAATAAAGAAGGTCATCGATATGTATGAATCCGTCGCTTTTTAGTAGTCATTCAGATTTGGTCGGATAACCAGCCGTTGTTTACATATTTTGGTTTTTTGTTTATATTTACTTAATGCGTAACATTTGAAGCTCAATATTTTCACCATATATTTTTTACTAAAGGCACAAGATTTTGGTTTACACCTACACATCTGGGATTGTGCCAGTTCCTTGTATTTTGCTGTCAAAGTTATGACACCATCGTTTTTACTTTTAGCAAGATTATTCAAAAACGCATGCATGAACATTTTTGAAACTTTGTATGGTTATTATTAGCGTCAGGAAGGACCGAATACAGTTTTCAGCGAAGTTATGCCTTGTCTCATTTAGGCGCTGAGATGTTTTTTCGGGTTTTCATAAAACCGCGATAACTTGAAAACTATAAATATTTTCTAAAATCTAATTGGGGCACAAAGGGGCACACATTAAGAGCTACTCGCGTATGTTTATTCTACAGGGGCACATGCAATGGTTTTAGAGATATACTATTCATCAAAACGTTACTCCAGCAGGAAATGCAATATCTCGAAAATCTGAAGGGGCACAGATTTTATTTTTGGGGGCACATTTTGGCACACATATAAGCTATCTGGCCATGCACAGTTTTTCTCTCTCCGATCATTCGTTTAGAATTTTCCTGCTAGAAAAACGTTACCCCAGCAAGAATCGTTTTTTCCATTTTTTTTCGAAACGTCAGGGGGCACACATTTTTTATGTGGGGGCACATTTACAGCAGATAAGGCACAAACTATACGTTCTACTCATATAACTCTAGGAGATACTTTCTTGCTGGAGTAACGTACACGTTATTCATCACTAGGTAGGTGATGCTGTAATTCTAACTTTCCAGGTGGTTTTTAAAAAAACTCGTCCAGTGGTTTGCCATTCTCAAGTAATGCTGCAATGTAGCAATAAGTGTGTCAAAAATTTGTCTTTTGATCATCTTACCAACAACTGCCATACAATGCTGATTGAAACTGAACAGCTTCTTTGAAGGCATTTGAACTATGATGCGGTCATCTTGTCTCCTCAAAATGGTTCCAAATGTACCTGCAGCATGGATGTAAAGACCGCCTTGACCTGGAAGAGTTAAATTTTAATAAAATAACTGTGATGATATGGCTATGAAAAAGCAATTTATAGAAGATGCCTTGCAAATCCAGCATAGGGATTTTATCTACTGACTCTTTAATAACTGGTCAAGCAGATATAGAGGTAGCCAAATACAATCAAGATCACCCATAATAAACTTGCTGTGGAAATATATTTCTGAACTTTCCTGTGATGACTGTACAATTGAATCCAAAATAGGTTTGGTTGTGTCCTTGTCAATACATTATTTATATTGTAATATTTAATTTCCATAAACATTATTGCTTTAGACTTATAAGTATAATAATGTTGGTGTGTTTAAGCGTAGGAGGAACAGAGTGGAAAGTTCCTCACTACCACGGTGAAAAGGAAGGTACCTTCCATTTTTGAATTTTTCTTTTCCCTACATGGCAATTAATTTTTATTGATACATTGTTGCCAAAAAGAATAATTTGAAAAATAATACTACAGACTAGATACTAATAATACCTGAAACCTTCCAATATACAGCCTGTTAGTGTAATCAGTCTTAAACTTGAAACCAGTGGTTTGGTATCACTTACAGAACGTAAATTCAATAAAAAATAAAAACTTTTTTTTTTTTTCAATAAAGTCTCCATTTTTCCCCAAAATTATTTCACCCTATTACGCAAAGGTAAGATCAAATAAGCCGCGACATAGCGCGCCGGGCCGCGACGCCGGCGCCGCCGCGTCGCCCGCGCACACTTCAGTGATCAGTCAGCCGGCAGCGTCGCTACGGAACGTACGTGTGTACGCTCGCAGCGCAGCGCACGACTCCGCGCCGCCCCACCGTTAATTTTTCGCGCAAGTGTTAGTGTTTAGTGATTATGTCGTACACAAACGAACAGTGGACCGAAATGGTCCGGGTTTACGCCGCGTCGGGTGATAACCTGAACGAGGCTCGGAGAATGTACGCTGACTTATTCCCTGGACAACGTGTACCAAGCCGAGAAACGGTGTTGGCGGCTACTCAAAGGTTACGTACCTATGGCCAGTTCACCGTGTCGGCCCACGCTCAGGGGCGTGGCAACCAGCAGCTGCCAGTTGACCTCCAGGAACGCATACTGGATTTCTTTGCGGAGAACCCAGAGGAGAGTACGAGGCGGGCAGCCTGTATTTTTAATGTTTCCCACTGGACTGTTTGGAAAATCATACATATCGATGGTCAACATCCATATCATTTTCGGCCAGTACAAGAGTTAAATGAAAACGATCACATACCGCGGACGCTATTCGCAGAATGGTTAATTCAAAATTTTGACAATGTTTCCATTTTATTTACGGATGAACTCAGATCAAGAAAAATAGGCAGATAGAACGTGCGCGAACAACAAAGTGAAGCCGGTTTTTATTTTAGTGTGCGCGGCAAATATGGCGCGCCGTGTACGAACACGTGCATCTGTGTGCGTTTACGGTTGCCAGATATTGACAAATACTCCCACATTTTGTTCAGTTAAATTGTTCTCAATATTGTACCACTATTTTTTAAATTGGAAACGCGATTTTGCTTTATGGTTATACCCAGAGAGCAAAAGCGTGTAGTATTTATTATATAACAGAATAATAATAAGGAATAAAAGTTAATATGCGTAATTACTTACTACCTATTTAATTAATTTATATCAGAACGGATAACACTTCATAACGCTTTTTAGTAATTTGATTAATAAACTATTTAAGGACAGGTTTTTTAGTTTAAAAAGATAAACAATTTGTTATAACAATCAACACATTTATTAAAATAATAATAATTTTACACACAATTTACTATAAACTTTAACAGCCTTAGTTCTGCACCTGTTATATTGTACAAACATACTATTAATGTTTCAAATTGGTAACGCGATTTTGCTTTATGGTTATATCCAGATAGCAACAAATAATAAAATAATCCAGCGGCGCGAGCGCGGCACATCCTTACAAGTACCGAATAGCTCAAAGGCATGCTCTCCGTCCCACTTTCTCACGCAAAAATACGAATACAGCCCCGCGCGCGGGGGTGCCATCCCGAGACGAGACCCGAAGTCTTTACGACCCGGACGGAACTAACTAGTGACCTTGTGTCATTACGACCATAGACCATACAACATTATTTTTAGTATATGCGAAACCTGAATACAGTTTGTTCAGAATCAATAACTGAATCGATTCCAATAATTTTTACACCATGTTATATTTTGTCCCAAAATTATTTAAAAAGGTTAGGAGTTGGACACCTATCCGCAATCATACGCGAGCACTACAGAGGTTACGGCAGATCATAGCGATCAGCTGAAGTCGCGTGCGGCGGCAGAGCACAGGCAGCGGGGGACGGGGAACACAACCCGGCCGGGGTTGTGTTCCCCGCCCCCCGCGTGTGTCTTCAGTCGTCCGGTTGTAACAGTCGCACGCGCCTATGACACAACGCGATACGCGAAATAGTTTAGTGTGTATCTGATAAGTGATCGTGAAAAAAATACTAGACACGTGTTTCAGGTTTCGCATAAGCAATAACGAATGTTGTATAGGTACTATAGATTACGACTGTGCAGTTGTATTGACGTATTTGATTGTTATTTTTTATGCACAATACACATTCCCCTAATTCAGGGTAATTTACCCGTCCTAAACTAGCAACACAGACGATTTACTGTTAAGGTTTTGTGTTTCAAGTGAGCCGAAAATATTTTATAGAAAATAAATACCAAAACCATAAAAATAACAAGAGTTACCTGTGGAAAGATATTCCATTTTGTTTTCTTTGTTTTTGTGAACATTTTTTGCAGTGTTTAAACACACAAGACGGCATGTTTTGACTTAAAATGGCAAATCACTAGTGACGTGCGAGCGAGACGATGCGTAGCTTGGTACTGTCGCGAGTTTGTATTATCCTTGGATTTTGTATTATCTTTGGTCGACACACTCGCGTGTTCTGAGCGCTCTATCTGCCTATTTTTTTTTATCTGAGCGGATGAAGCAATGTTTACCAGATCGGGTATTTACAATGTTCATAATGAACATTACTGGAGCCGGGTAAACGAACACCGCGTCCGACAAAACAGTTATCAGCACCGTTTTTCCGTAAACGTGTGGGCGGGAATTGTGGATGGGAAACTTCTAGGTCCCTATTTTATTGACGGACATTTAAATGCGCAGTCGTACCTACATGGCAATTTTAAGGCATGTGTTCGACAGGATGTTAGACAATGTGCCTCTTCGTTCCCTGAGGAACCTTTTCTATCAACATGACGGTGCCCCTGCACATTTTCAGCTGGAGGTCAGGGCTATGCTGGATGAAGCGTTCCCTGGGCGATGGATTGGCCGTGGAGGGCCAGTGGCGTGGCCCGCGCGCTCGCCAGATCTTACACCTTTGGACTTTTATCTGTGGGGTGAAATGAAGCGCCGGGTGTATGCCACTGAGTTCCGTAATACGTCGGAACTTAAAAGGCGGATTCGTAGTGCGTTTAGAGACCTGAGAAATGACACTTTTGTGCTTTCGCGAGTGAGAAACAATTTGAGAAAACGTGCGGAGGCATGCGTGGCCGTAAATGGGTCCCATTTTGAACAGTTGTTGAGGTTAATGTAAGTGTAAATGTAAATTCAATCAGTGTAAATAAAACCAGTAAGTAATTTTTAATTAAACTGTAAATAATGCACACGGGCCACTGGCCACAACCACAAAACGCCGCCACCGGCAAGCGGCATATTTCTTGTAGTTTTCATACATTCAAGTGGCTGCCGCGCGCTTCAGCTTCTCTCGTTTTGTGGTTGTGGCCAGTGGCCCGTGTGCGACGATACTAACTTTTAAATACGCCAAAAATACCTACCCAGTATTTTTTAAAATTTTCTTTGTTGTTAAATCTAACTTACATCTGGACTCGTCACGCAACAAAGGTAGGTATTTTTGCCTGTCCTAAGCCAGGAAAAGTATGAAGGGAAGTTAGTTACATCACAGGTTACCTGTATTTTATGATGTAGTTAGTTAAAACTTATGTAGGTATGTAGTTAAACGGACGGCTATTGCGGCAGGTTAACGCCCTTTGCAGTGAATACGTAACTCGGGCGCATAGTATCCATGAATTAACGGACGGTGTAGGACAGAAACATTTTTGATTTTTTTAAAGAAAATTCGTTTATTTATTTTTAAATTCAGACAAACATTTTTATAATTAAATCAACTACCTATGGTTTCAAGGTTAAGACTGATTACACTAACAGGCTGTATTTTATCACCCTTATTAATAAACGCGAACTAAAGTTACTCCTTAAAAAATGTATAGTTAATCTGAAGATTATCCTGATTGTAACTTTAGTTCACGTTAATGATGAGGGTGTTGGTGTCCTTATAAGAAAATGAAAAATAAAGTAATCTACTGAAAAGAAAAATCATAAAATGCATATATCAGGTTTAGCAAGCTCACCTACGATATTCTTGTTCTAAGTGCTTTGCTTACCTGGTTCTTTTTCAATAGAGTGTACAATGGTTCCACTAGGGAGTGCTCCTAATACATAAGCATCTCCCTCATTTGCTCTCACTGAAATCAAAAGCAGTTTTAAAAGTAGTTTTAGTAGTAGATCTATTATGGAGTTAGGGTTTGTGTAACCTATTGTATGTTTAGGAATTCTGAATTGAATAAGCTTAATCCAAAAATAATAATAAAGAAAAAAGTCTTTGATGTGTTGGAGAAAATCACATAGAAACTTTCTTGTACAAAATATGTAAGTAACAGAACAATATTAAGTCCATTTGTTGGAGTTACCTGGTATCCTAGGCAAAATGCGAGAAGATTTGATGATATCTCCTGCTTTCATATTCTCTGTAGCCAAAATATATTTGAGTTTGTCACCAACAGCAACTAAGGCTATGTGAGCTGTTCTGCACCCATCTTCCATTACCTGTATATTGAATTAAATAATTACCATGTATATTATTCAAACGGTCCTATTGGAAATGTATGGGGGGCTATATTCAGCAGTGGTCATTCTACAGCTGAATTTTCAAAATGTTAGCACTATAGTCACAGATCATTTCTTCTACTTTTTTTTTAATTGGCTTAGATATTGTGTTACCGTGCTGTGCATTCAAGGAAAACAAATAATAAATCAACTCAATATATAGAACCAAAGAAAACATTGACATATTACACAAAAAAGTTGCTGGTTTACCCTTTGCAAATCAGTCCATTAGTATTTATGTAGATAACAGTAAACTGTCCTCACAGATAGCTAACCTGAATAACTTTCTCTTCCTGTGGTGGCCCCTCTGTAGGGCCATCTCGGATCCAATCTATCCAATGGTACTTATGTTTGATACCACCACCAATTCCTTTTGCTATAACTCGACCTGTGAAAACGTAAGGCAAATGAGCTGTCGCCTAGCCTTTTTAGAGTAACAGATGGGTAGTAGTCAGTTTTTAAAATAGTGACAACTGGTAATTAAAGTTCAAAATCGTACTACGAACTTACCGGATACAGGATCTCTACCAGCGAGGTTTGTTACTTCTAGAGGCTTAACAGTGTACTCATCAGGGAAATGTACAATTCGTCTGTAGCTCTTGCCTAATCCAGGTTTGGGTTTCTCGATGTCAGGTCTACTAGCGAAATTTACTGCAGCAACATGAATAGACCTTCTTGCGATCAAATTAGGAGTGATAACCAAACTAGAAAATAGTCTATTTAACGACATTTTAATTACTTTTTATTCAGTACTATTAGATTTGAAAACCACATAACCTCAACAAATAGAGTAAATGAAATGTCAATGTCAATTATCAATTTGATGTCAAACGTCAAATTGGGTGTTCCCAGAATTGAAAATAAAAATAAGTACTGCACACACCATTGGAATGTTTTAAGTTTATCAAACTTTCTTGTAAAAATATTTATAACGTTCTAAAGAACATCTTCATGATTTTGAATTGTCGCTCGAATTGACTCAAGAGAATTTTAAACTTGTTGCTTGCAGACACTCTTGCAAGTAAAGACGTGATTATTTCAGTGCAATGAAGGACAATCAATCGTGTACACACTCCTTAAAATTCTGACAATTATAACTTCGTTTAGAATCTAGATTAATTTTTATTCATCTCTTATCTAATCTTTAACATTTTTAAATATTTTAACAAAAAAAAAACGACGGGTTGCACTCTGGGAGTGCCGGCAGAAGTGAAAACTTGAATAGTAATTGTTGGAAATATCTTGTGAACAGATTTTAGTAAAACTCGCAAAAATGGTTGACTTTTTATTTCAATAATTTTCCAATGTGACGTACATCTTTTATAAACAATGTTACCTAGCAACGAATGTATCCAGCATACAAACTTATTTAAAAGTAATAAAGTCACACGAACATTCACGCAAGCGCCCTGCGCCGTCCTACGCTTTTTCGGTCAGGGTCACGTGTCCTGACGCGAGTTTAAGATTTTATACCCATTACAGAAAAGTGCTCAACGCCGCTAAAGAAGTTTTCACTTCAAAAAAAGAAGTGATAAGCATTTAAAAATATATATATTTAATCTCGTTTATTATGTTATAATTTTAGCAAAAACACGTTAATGAAGTTTTAGCATATTTAGCACAATCATTATTATATGTCGTGAGTTTTTTTCGATAAGAATAATTCACATGTGACAGTTTTTCAATATTTATGACTCCTGGACTAAAATGTCAGTGTCATCAATTCCAATATTGTCGCACAAGATTTAACTCATGTTGTGCAATTTATCTTGTGATTTTCGCAATATTTTCTAGTTATTGTACTCAAAATTGTTAGTATATTCCAGTGACATCATTCTATAGGAGCAACTAACAAGTGTGTGTTAAAAAATTCAAAATGCGACTCGTGGATTCATCAAAACTTTTAGAACTTCAAAACAAACCTACAAATATTCGAAATATTTGTATCGTGGCGCACGTGGACCATGGAAAGACTACGTTGGCGGACTGTCTGATATCTAGCAATGGCATAATATCGCAGAGGATGTCAGGGAAGCTGCGGTATATGGACAGCAGGCCGGATGAGCAGGAGCGAGGTATTACGATGAAAAGTAGTAGTATATCGCTGTATCACTGTGTGGAGCAGCAGGAGTACCTCGTGAACCTGATAGACTCGCCGGGGCACATCGATTTCTCCAGTGAAGTGTCTACTGCAGTCAGACTTTGTGATGGAGCCATTGTTGTTGTGAGTACAACTTGTTTACATATTGGATTTTATAAGATTGTTGCATACAATAATCGTTTATTAACTAAATAATACAGTACTATGTTAATTCAAACTATGATCAAATAATTACTTAGCTATCCAAGTAAATATTTGTGTAAAAAATCTAAAATACTCTACATAAAACTTGCCTCTGATAAATATAGTATTTAATTACTATAAATTAATAAATTAATTTAACTATAAATTAATAATTTAAATATTTATTTAAATTATTTAATCAGCTGTATGTAATTAATAAGTCATAAAAAAGTTCACAACATTGACTTATTTTTTTGTATTTATTTCCCAATGGTTGACAAAATCATGATTATATCGACGCAAGAAAGCAATCTTGTACTATCTCGAAAAGTTGAACTTTACACCAGTGCCAAAAAACTATGTAAAAAATTCGTTAAGAAAAAGTCAACATCGTATCATAATAAAAAAAACATCTTAGGAAAACATTGATAAGACTGTCAGATGCAGTATTTTTTTTCTGAATAGAAAAATGAAATGAAAAGAAATTTTTGAGATACGATAAAATCGCTTTCTAGCGTCGATATGATTATTATATAAACACCCTCACATTACAATTATTATATATTATTATATTGCATACAATTTTATTTATAGCTAATATTTTGAAGCCTTCCTTTATGAGCCTAAAACAAACTTTTAATTACAGGTTGATGTAGTAGAAGGAGTATGTCCTCAAACAAGGCTGGTACTCAAACAGGCATACTCAGAGAACATCCGCGCGGTGTTAGTACTCAACAAAATAGACCGACTCATATTGGACATGCAGTTAACACCACTGGATGCGTATGTACACTTGATGCAATTACTGGAGCAGGTTAATGCGGTTATGGCAGAGCTGTTCACTACTGAAGTGTTTGAAAATGAGGAATCTTCTATGGAAAAACAGGTATATACATTTCTTCATTAATTTCCAATTAGATTCATACTAGATTTGGCTTTCTTTGAACTTTTGTCTCCATAGAACAACAAAAATGCAATTTTGTGTCATTCAAAGGAAATATCTTTTGTTTGGTTTGGTTCCTGCACAGAAAAGGAAAAATATTTGTACAACCAGCATAGGTAGTTTCACGCCTGGCTTATGGTGTATGTGAGTTTAAAATGTTTGTAAGCACATGCACAATACAGGAGGCATTACAAGCGTGAGATAAAAAATTGCACTTCATTTCACAATTATTACATATTTTCCAGGAACAAAAAGAACAGCTCAATAAAGAAGACAATAATTTCTATGATTGGACCTCTGCTATGGACGATGCTGATGACTCCAATCTTTATTTTGCACCTGAACATGGGAATGTGGTGTTTGCCAGTGCAGCTGATGGATGGGGCTTTACTATTCATACATTTGCTAAATTATTCTCTGATAAGCTTGGTAAGTTTCTACACAGCAAATCAAAAAAAGTATGGATAGCTCAAAATAAATCTTCCTAAGACACGTTTTTATTAAAACTATTCATGATTTCTGTCACCAATTATTGTTAAAAAATTGCAAAAAATTATATATTTTAAATATATTATTTTTTGCAATTTTTTAACAACTTTTTTGCATTTCTATTTTAGGTGTAAAAGAAGAAATTCTAAGGAAAGTACTTTGGGGAGACTTTTACTTAAACACTAAAACAAAACGGTTCATGAAAGGAGCTCAAGAAAAGGCAAAGAAACCTCTTTTCGTCCAAGTCATATTAGACAATCTATGGAATGTATATGAAACAATAGCCATAAGAAACGAAAAGGAAAAAGTCCCAGTTATTTGTGAAAAACTTGGTATAAAGTTAACAACAAGAGATTTAAGGCATACAGATTCTCGAGTTCAATTGCAATCACTCATGGTTCAGTGGCTCCCTCTATCAAGTACAGTCCTCAACATGGTCTGCGAAAAGCTACCATCGCCCAAAGAAATCCTACCAGAAAAGGTAGAAAAATTAATGTGCTCAAGAATACGCGACTTTGATTCATTCTTTCCTGAAACTCAGAAACTGAAGGAAGACTTTTTAGCCTGTGATAGTAGTGATGATAGACCAATAATTATTTTTATATCCAAAATGTATAATGTTGATAAGAGTATATTACCTGAGAATAAGCCTAAGGTTTTGACGGCTGAAGAAATGGCATTGAGGAGGGAAAAAGCGAGACAGCTACGAGAAAAGAAAGAGAACAATGTAATTGAAGAGACTACAGAAGAAAATAAAGAAGAATCTGAAGTAGAGAAAGCAGTTGAAGAAGATGACCAGCCAGTATTTATAGCTTTTGCTAGAATATTTAGTGGGAAAGTAAAGAAAGGAGACAAAGTTAATGTTTTAGGCCCCAAACATGATCCTTCCAAAATACTTAGTAAAGACTTTAAAGTAGATCCAAGTAAGAAATTGAAGGACTTGCAAAGTGATGAGCATATTACTTGCACAGAGTAAGTAGGATAAATCTATTAAGTATTTATTAGTAAAACTTGAGAGAAATGGTTTTCTATGAAAATGGCAACAGGTGGCGATGATGCCTCTGTTAAATTGTTTACAATTAGTTTCATGAAACTATGTAGTGTTATATAGATAAACGAATAACTATTAAATCTAATACATATTCAACAAAACATAGCTTGGAACACGAAAACATTTAAATATCCACCACTGTAAGAATGCACCCAAACATCACTGTCGCTGTCCCTTGGTGTGCTCGCTCCTCTAGGGATGTACCATGCTGTGTAGTGTTGGGATTCCAGTTTTCATTTATTAGTAGTGAGGAGGTTTTGTTGCTGTGCCATTTGCTGCCATCTAGTGTTCTTATAGGGGTCAATTTCTTTGAAAAGTAACAAGCTATTCTTAATTTTTTGTGAGTGAGGAAACAAGTTTAATATTTTTTTATTGTTTTCAGGATCAAATCCTTGTATATTCTAATGGGAAGAGAATTAGAAATGATTGACGAAGCAATAGCAGGGAATATCATTGGTGAGTCATTTACATTTTTGTATTATTGACATATTGTGAAATTCATGTGTGGATATCGTCGATACGACGAAGTTTTTTAAAGAAACCAATCATGAAATTTTAAAAATTTAAACGACGTTGTGATTGTTTTTTAAATCAACAAATCACTTTTTTTAAGATATAGTAGATCAAATTGCATCACAATGTTTATTCGAAATGATTTTTGCGTTTGTAGCACACTACGTGATGTAATGTAGTTATGTATACTAATGTATTATGCTGCTCCCATGCCTGCACTATTAAAATATGTCCCATGCCTATGGTTAACCTCCGCTGAGATTAGTCCCTGTGACCGAAAAGCGCAGGGAGACTATATTCTATCATCTGCCAGATATTCTTATGTTTCGTGCGATAAGATGATTTTACCAATGTGATAAAACCTCTACCTTCTTTCACTTGCAAAAATCTGCAAAGTAACTTGATCCTTATTACATAGGTCATAATAATGTAATTGGCAAAATAGTTTACTAGTGATATTGGAAAACTGCTTTACATATAATTTTATTGCAGGTATTGGTGGTTTAGAAGAGCATGTACTAAGAACAGCGACGTTATCTAGTACAATAGCTTGTCCTGCGTTCAGTGAGATGCAGTACTCAGTAGTACCAATATTAAGGGTAGCCTTAGAACCTACCTATCCTTCTCAACTACCTCAGTTAGTCAAAGGTATTGAAAAAAGTTCCATTTAAAATTCAACTTTATTTTACTTCAGAATAAGACTAAGTTTGCTTCGATACAATAACATGCAATGTTGCAGGTTTGAAATTGCTCAATCAAGCAGATTCTTGCGTGCAAGTACTGCTACAAGAAACGGGTGAACATGTTCTAGTTACCGCTGGTAAAGTGCATTTAGAGAGATGTCTAGAGGATTTAAAGTAAGTAGAAGTAACTATTGTTAGTAGTTAGTATTAAAATCTATAGAAATAAGTATTCAATATCCAATTATTGTTCTTCTTTCTAGGAACCACTATGCAAAAATAGAAATTTCAGTATCAGAACCAATTGTTCCATTCAGAGAAACGATAGTAGAGCCACCAAAAATAGACATGGCGAACGAAGAAATAGACTCTCAAAACGTTATAGACAAGACCGTAGACAAAGACATAGACCCAGTTATAACAGTTTACTCAAACAATAAACAAAGTAGAATAAAGATCAGAGCAAAACCAATTCCGAACGAGATAACAGCACTACTAGACAGATCAACAGATTTACTCAAAGTAATCTCCCAACACATAAAAACACAACAAGGTCTATACAAAAATGATAATCTAGAAAGTAAACTAGAAGAATTACAACTAAATGGTACAAAAAACAAACTATCCGATCGCATGATAAAACTTATCCAAACATTCAAAGACGAACTCCAAACTATTTGCGAAAAACTCGGTCCCGAATGGAAGGACGTTGTCAAACAAATATGGTCTGTAGGACCAAGGAATTGTGGTCCGAATTTGCTGCTCAATCAAACTGAAGATTATAGAACGAAGTACTTGCATCATGAACAAGAAATAAAAGAAGATCCGCGGTTTGAATATGAGAGCAGTTTTGTGAATGGGTTCCAGTTGGCGTCGTTAGCTGGGCCATTGTGTGATGAGCCAATGATGGGCGTTGCGTTTTGTGTTGAGGAATGGTCTTTAGATAAGTCGGCTGGAGATGACATGTTGCATTTTGGACCACTGTCAGGTACGAATTCATGACTTATCTACTTATTTAAACACTCATTGACCACCTTTTTGGTCTAGTGATAGCAAGCGTAACTGCGAAGTATGAGGGTTTGTTTCATAGGTTGGCGATAATGTTATTGGTTTGTTTCATTAGTGATATCTCAATAACAGCCCTGGAGTTTGTAATTTAATTTAATTGGCGACTTGTGGGTAACTTTTATTTTATTTTTATGATGGGATCACAATCACGGCTGATGGTAGCTAAGATACACTCTTGCCTATGGCGCTGGACACAGAAAAGACGTAAGACTCGGACGGGGCGCGGACATTTGTCTCTACAGCGTCCCTTTCATACAAAATGTATAGAATCGTCGCGACGCAAAACATACAGAAGAGTTGGGTCGCGGTCGCAACGCTTGTACTTACATTTGCGCCTATCCGCGACGCGTCCTCGTCTTACGTCTCTTCTGTGTGGTCTGCGCTTATGATTGCAAGGGTGATGGTATGAAATAAAACCATCCTGTGTCAAAATAGTGAGCCAATATCTTTATTAATATTCAAGTGGTAGGGTGAGATTGCAACATAGCTGACTTGGAATTTTTCTTAGAAAGTTCTTATAGCTTTTAACTTATTAATTGCGACGCGCATCGTGAAGATGTCACTGAAAAACGTTCAAACGAGGGAATAGAGGATTTGAGCTTGCAAGTGTGAGTTGCGATGGCCTAATTGGTAAGGCGTCTGGAGTACTTATCCAGATCTCTAAGACGCGGGTTCAAATCCCACTTGCATCTGAATTTTTCTTTCCTCAAAAGCTTCTAATTTGTTTATCAAATGCAGGTCAAATCATGTCAGCAGTGAAGGACGGCTGCCGGAAAGCATTCCAGGCGCAACCTCAACGTCTGATGGCAGCCATGTACACCTGTGACATTGTCGTCGACCAGAAAGTATTAGGTAAGTCTTCATATACTACACGGCACTTTTCTATGCCAATATGAACTTTATTACAGGACGTTAGAGGCTGGAATTCAACAATTGTTATTGGATGACGTTAAATAAAGGAAGGGTGTAACGCGCCCAGCTTTTTGAACGCTACGCTAATGTGAACTTTATAAGGGTTGATTAAATCTGAAATTCATTATCCACAGTGAGTAAATGAAAAAGTATGAAAAATCCGTTAAATTTATTTTCCGTAATTACAAATATTGTAATTTTTACATCTAATATTTACAATTCATTACGCTAAGTATAAATATGGTTCTTAAATAAATATATTTATCGTTAAACTAAACATACTTATGTAACTATAAATGCACTGAAATGTTACACAAAAAAAAAACCATTGAAAACTTATCACATATCTTTTGTGTACAATAAAAAAAATGTTTTACTTTTTAATTATTATTATGTAATCACCGTCTATTGGTGGGGAGAAATAATTATTTTATTTTGAAATTATAATAATCCAAAACTTAATAACTAATAGTCATGGTTATTTCTATTTCTGGCAAATTGTTATGCTAAATAATACCGAGAAATATATTAATTGTTTTGAATTAAATAAGTAATAGAAATTATCTACTTTCGAAACAGAATTGTTCTATAAATTTTTCGTGACGGGGGAAACAAGTCTTTACCACTAGCCATGCGCTTTTTTAGTTCAACTAGTTTATTTTTTAAACAAATTTATGGGAACTAGGTGATGAATGATCATAGATTTACTGAATTTACTTACTACTTCTTAGGTGGTTATTGTCATCACCAGTTTCAAGTAGTTCAAATTAAACATGAACAAATCTTTTGACACAAATCTATGTCCTGGTGAGACAACATGCGTATGTTTAATTTATGGGACTACACTTTCGAACCACTCAAATTCGACTTAACGGGGCAGATACTTTAAAGCTTCTGAATTTAGAAAATAATGGATAAGTTTACGTAATTTCATGGATAAGGTTAACAACATTTTCACCCCATACATAACAGCTTCACTATTATATTTCAATAAATAAAATTATTGTTAATTATTCTAGTAAATGCAGTTGTACTGAGTATTTCATAGGCGTTCAAAAATAAATTTCACCACACTAAACAATCACGTTTAGAATGGGAAAGTTAGTAAGCAAGTATTAACTAAAAATTCGGATAATTAAGCGAAAAAGCGTTTCGAAATTAAATATGTTTCAAGTATAAGTTGAATTCAAAGAGGCGGAACCGATTAATATAAAGCCTCCATGAAGCCAACAAACTTTTTTCTATTCTCTATTCTAAATTTAAAAGAGGTTAAATTCTAGTCGATCCAGTGTAATGACCTTGCTAGTTCGATAACTTTGTACCATGGGAAAGGGGGGTATTCTGATGTCGATCGCCTGGTCCTCGCGATTCGGGATCTCCGGTTGTAGTAGGGTTCTGTATAGCTGTGTGTGTGATATCTGTTGTATACGGGTTTGTTGTCGGGATAAGCGTGGGATTGAGAATAGTCCACTTTATAGGCGCTTGTAGTACTTTGAACAGTTAGACCGGTGTATCTGTTTTTGTTGTACGCTGTAAAAAGAAACAATAATTTTATTAGGTAACGTAGGCGCGGGCATGCGGGCAGCGAGTAATGGGCGACTCGCTGTCTGATTATGGACATGGGTCGACGGAGCGTTGTGTTCCACGCGCGCCTCAAAGAGTGTCAGCATAATGACGGGGCCCCCCCCTTTAGAAGGCCAAAGCCTGCCGGGGTCGCGGGACTCACGATTTACCGTGACCCCGGAACGTAAAGGGCTATTGAAGGACACCGTGGATTTTAGTCAGTACGAGTCTGACAGTCCCTCCCGCTCTGCCCTGGGTGGGAGGACTCATTTGATGATTTTACCACGCTAAAAAAAAGGTCACTGAAATTCAACAACTGGAAAATTGATACTTAAAAGAATTAATAGGAAGAGTAGAGTACTCACCGGAATGGTAAGCAGTGGTGGGTCGTACACACATCATTCCGTATACCCTGATGCCAGGCACAGATGCGTACGTTGGCTGGTCGTGAGACATCGGTCCTTCTGTAATTTGAAACAATGAGAAACATTAATAAACCAATCCTATGTTTGGTAGTCTTGCGACTTCTAGTTCCAATGAAATACGAATCAAAATTAATTTTTATGTACGATTTTCATTATCAGCAAAAATTACTAACTGGTAGCAGATAGAAAACTTTCTAAGTCGTATAAAAATTACCTTAAGAAATATCATAAAATATTGTTGGACCTTGCGCCTGTTTCATTGGTCACGTTTATACTTATTTGGCTAACTGTAAACACTTTACAGAACAGTAATGTACTGCATACAATGAACACGAACTGTCATCATACATGGAATGTAAGTTTCCTTATATCGTTGCCGCAATCATGTAGGTAACAGTATCTGATAATAGAAATTCTTAGCCAAATATAATGGACAATAAGAATTCTCAATTGGATATGTACCTAAGACTGTCCCTTGTGGCACACTGTGCGGAAATCTAACACTTGAAGTGACAATGATCAGAAATTCTTACGCAAATGTATTTAATAGCAAGAAATTCTATTTAACCCAAATGTATCCACAGCTATGCGGAACCTAGCATAACGCAGTACCAATTTACTCCCTAGTAAGGTTTTTCAATAGCCTTAGTACGATTACTAACACAAGTAAAGTACCAATATCAATATCAATTAAAAGTAATTTAACTCCGGAGCGTAAATACGTAGTTGCAATAAATATAGTTTACCTAATATATGATCTTCGGGACACCGGCAGATGACCAAGTAGTGTGATTTGCCGGTTCTGATATTCTGTAGCGCCAATAAAGACCAGTCTCTAGGCGCTCGACACTCCCGCATCTCTGATACTGCCTCGCAAGTCTTCACCAATGTCACGGCTTTGCTGGCAAACTGGAATACAAATTGTGCAAGTATTAGTAAGGAGTACTATGTATATGTGTTTTACATAGAATTTGTTTAAGTAGATGCTAGAGAATAACTCGGCTTTCTCATTCTAATAATATTTTATAATTTTAGTCATAAATCTAAAGCATTTTCCTTAGAATTTGTTGCGATTGTTGATGATGATAACGATAGCTCAGAACTTTATAGTAAGTAAAACTAGCGTGACCATAATAAGATTCAATTAATTGGATCATCGGTTTATATACCAAACTAAAATTCTTCAATTAGAACTGGCACGCGACGCTTTGTATCACGTAAATCTTAACACTTTGCATCAATAAGAAGTTGCATTTTTAGAATCTCATTTTTACGTGTAGCAGTGACCTCGAATCGTCAGTGACAAACAATACGAGAACTAATGTATGCTACATATCTTTGTAACCAGCGACAAAATCCAATTTTCAGGCACTTGTTGCTAATTCTTCGACAACAAGTGCCTGCCCTGTGGGTACCTATACGTAGACTGAATTCAGTGTGTCAAATCCAACTATGTTGGAGCGTTACCTTTTTTTTCGAGTCAGTGGTGAGGCGTGTAGTATGCAGGTCATCAGCGTTGAGACTGGCGGAGCACGGGTCTCGGTACCGAGCAGGGCACGCGCACAGTGGCTGCGTATAGTTCAGACGCACGTAGACCGCGTTGCATACCTGTAATGTTACCGCCATATGAAGATAACGAGCCAACATACTGCATAGCGGACGGTCATTGTGCCACACATGTGGGATTAGATTCTTAACTATTGATATTCATTCATCATATGTCTTACATGGACTTGGAATGCCATAATAACAAACATGGACTGATCTTGGCTTGCTTAAACTAACTAGCATGTAATTATACTGTTAATGAGTCCATCAAGTAAATCATCTGGCTGGCGGTACTTGATAATAAGTGTATTTTCTTGGAAATTTGCTCTCATTGCTATCATTTAAATTGCTCTTAAGATTTATGTACCAGCATCAAATATTTGATTGATTATATTTTTAAAACGGTAGTTTTCTCTGGCGTTGCACTGTATTTAGAACAAAAGCACATTCGATTCGCATCTATCCTGAGCGTGGATAATAAGGAAGTTGGGAAACCTTACTCTATTATCTTCGCTCTTGTGTCAAAAGATCTCACAATTACTGAACTCGACTAGCCCATCGATTAGTCATAGTGTTTGCAAGCTTTTCATTTGTTTCAGTTCCGGTACTTTCTTTAGAACAAAAGCGTCAATTACCTGTTGAATAGCGCATTCAGGCAACAAATAGATGTGCTGATTGTGAGGATAGTAGTGATACTTTGTCGGCTTGGCCAACACTGAAGTCGACCCGGCGGGTAAAGGCACCGTCTGGAATCAAAGAATAAAGTTGATTTATGAATCTTTTACATCCATTGAAAGAAATGAACAATCATCAATGGAATGCAATTTGTCAATGAGGCTATTTTCGCAAGCAACAAGAATGTAGTGTAACAATTTATGTATCCGTTGAAAGTGCGTCAATTTATCCGAGATGTCATTAGTTATAGTAACAATGATGGGAAATCGCTCGAGCTTGGTCTCGGATCGCGAACCACAATCTCATTCATCCCCGTTTGTCTCGCCGAGGGTTTCTGTGTCAACGCTCTTGTGTATATGACTTATCTGTTTCTTACTTCGCTTGTCGGCTTTACGAAGACGTCTTGTTTAGTGAAGTATTTCTTACGTTGTAAGCAAGGACTCGCCAAATTTTGTAGCGGCTGGTAATTTTGAAACTTAGTGTTGGTATACGAAAGGAATGATTCGTGCGCGTTGGTTCTTACTCATAACAATGCTTCACGGTCATGTACCCTGCGATTTGCCGATTACTTCGTCACGTTTGTTGCTGGATCAGGTTAATAAACCTGTTAAATGACGATTATCCTTTGTGGTTTTTTTCACAAAGACCATTTCGTTTTACTTTTTGCGCCTTTAATTTAATTTTGGACATAAACTTGTTAGCTACGGAATTTATGCATTTAAAAAGAAATCGTTTTTGTTTGTCGTTTCTTTCTTTGTAAATTAACCAGGTATTTTTGATAAGATCTAAATCTAAAATGTTAGTACAAATGTAAAAGTTATAGCTATCGTAACACATCGTGTAGAAGCGTGCGGCGGGCATGCAGTGGCATCGTTCGCGAACAATTACAATGTCCACCTGCTGAGAGATCCAATTTGGATTGCTATCAACATAAGCTTGTCGACGTACTTACTTATCTGGCCCACTAACCCGTATATATTGACATCCGAACAACTCACAACAAAGAGCTTTTTGTGTGCACAACCGGTGATCGTGTTTGTTACAATAATTTTCCTTTTACTTTACACAAAAGAGCTAATGGTATAATGGATTCAGTTCAATTTTTGTAAGTAACAAATCGTTATCAACGATTTTATTTTATGGCGTTCAACGCATTTTCGTATTCGTTGTGGTATATAAAATGTAATCGTAATCAAATTGCGATATATTGGTAGATAAAATAAAATCAGATGCAGGCTTTACCTCAAGTTGTGAAAAACCTTGAACGAATCTTCGATTTTATAAACTGTTAGTTTTCTCACGGTAAAACGAAAACAATAAATTGAAAATGTTTACATATGCCTTCTGTTATAAATGTAATATATTTAATGATAGACACGTATTTACAATCAACACTTACGGTTATTAGTAGAACTTTTGGTTAATATTGGCTCATAGACGATAAAATGTTAATATACATCTAATTTCGAAGAAAATGAGTGACAATCACAACTATATAAGACTGAATATATTCACGATCACCAATCTACTCGACCACAGTTCTCGCATAATAAATCTGTTTCAATGCAAACTTACAAAAGGAGTAAGAAGTCTTTGAAGCATCCATTGTGTAATAACTTTCTTTTTTATCGTCTCCTCCGAAAATACTCATAATTGCATTAACAACATTAAATAATATACCGCCGTGCACCCAATTGACCTTCACGATTGTGCTCATAATAGAAATGTTTTGTTACTGATACAACTCGCAAATTTTTGTTCTTATATTAATCGTAACAAACTTTCACTTCTTTCCGTAAATTGAGCGTTGTGATTAACTCTTGCTTTTCAGATTCGATTATTTCCTAAACGAAAATGAGTGCCTCTGGATGTGTATCTACTGTATCTGCTTTTCTTTTATGATTTCACTTTGCTTTACGCGTAGCTATTTCACTGTTAATTAATTTTGTATTAAAATGCTCACCATGATTAAACACAGCACTTGCCGCAAAACGCGATTGAGTCGGATAGTCATTGTGTCGGATGTTATCGTCGGTAGAGTTACTGCTCTTTTTGACCGTCAGTACCGTACTGATTCTGTGTTCGATAACAGGGTACCGCGGTCGAGATGACTCAGGAGAGGGTTACCGCGCCAGGCTAGATCCTCGAACTGGCATTTTTTCTACGAAAATAGCACCGGACGTCACGTTCAAGTTGAATGATCTAAATTGTCTCAACGGTTTTGGGATGGGCTTCACCTGTCATGCGTTGCCTTTTTATTAATTTTTTTACGCGTTTGTGCATTTTGTTTTTTGGTTTGTTTTTCTTAAAAATATATATTGAATTGTTTTTATTTATTGCTATGTTCACTTTACACGATTTTGGCTTTGTATTTTACGCGATTTGTATTTGTTTTGGCTCTATGTAGGTATTTTTCTGTTCTCGATCTTTCTTGCGGTAATGTTCGTAATAATTTTGCTCATTGAATATTTTTAAGTACGTAAGTACCGCAATCTAAGGTCAGCCCGGCCAAGTTCAACAAAAAAGTTGAATAATATTACAGCCCGTTACGTAGGGCTATAAGGTCAACTGTAGGGCAGTGGTGTTCACACGACATGTTTACCATAAGAGTAAATCTCCGGTTCGCGATCTTGACATGATCCCGCCATCGCATTGTGACGTCACTGATCGCGATAGCCAAAGGTTGTTAAACTATCAGAATGGACTGTTCAGTTCTTGGTCATCATTTTAGTTGGAACTGATATTGTTTTCTTGCAAATCGACTTCAACTGTTTTAACTGCCTGATTAGAAGGGTAATGACAAGGGTGTAATCAGAAAGTTTCAGTAGAATGTTATTCAGTCGCTTCGCCTAAAATTGCAGGCGTTTAGCTCCAAAGGCAGATAACAGATGAAGTATTTGCCAGATATTTAAGACGTTGCCAACTTTAAGAATGCAAAGCCTTTTAGATTTATACTGGCCCTAAGACCTTATTTCTTTTTCTTTTTAAGTCATGTCATATTAAGAAGACTGACATTTTAATAGAAGCTCTGCTAAGTTCATTACTGTGTAAATGAAGTTTAATTTATCGTAATGTTGAAAAATGTATAAACTGCTTCAGGCGTTATGTAGATTACTCGTAATAGATCGCTCATTTGACTTAAACTAAACAAAAAAGTTGCAATTACTTTTTAAATAAAATTGTAATTGACTGCCTCATTGGTCTAGTAGTTCTTGGGTTTATCCATTAAATTTCTAAGTGGCTCAGAGTCTGGATTTGTGCCTGTTTGATGGCAATAGGCTCGCTCCTTATTACATGTGACTTAAACATAACTGACGTATGATAGTAGCATTAGGTACTCCTCTTATATAACCCTTCGCCTGTAATCCCCCAGGCGTGATTTTATGATATAATACTTTTTTATTTTATTTCTTTGTTTAGGCCTTTTTCCTTCTCAAGAAATTATAATAATCAGTCTACCTCTAGGTTCTGAACTACGGTAATACTTCCTTATTACAGCGTGCAATGCTCCCAGGTTTAACCGTAACCTCTCCTGTAATTACCAATTAAAATCGTATTAAAAGGGTATTTCATAAAATAATTATCGAGTAAGAGCCTTCAAAATACCGTTATTTCTTTGAACAGGGAAGCTCTAATAATCCAGTAATTTGATTAAACACTGGCTTTATCTCCATTTGAGACCGACATACAATTATTATTAAATCGATGACAGTCTTAGTGTGCCTTAGAATTTCTTTGACACTCATTCACACATTCTGCCAGCAATTAATTGAAGTGAAATTCCAATCAACGTGCAATAGAAATACATAGAAAGTCGGCCTTTTCATGTGCTGTAAATTAATTCACAGTACAAATGACCTACCGTCAATAGCAGATCAATATGATACAATGTGGGTTTATTCAATACGTATAGCGCGATGACCAAATCTTGATACAATTTGAAAGGAAAAGATCTCTTGTTTGGTGTTTTTTAAATGTTAGTCTTGGTTATTTATTTTTTTTGCTTTTTTTTTTGTTGATATCAAATAAAAATATTTTTTTTTAAATTACATCACAAATATATTCAAAGCCAGAATGTTTTTTTTAAATCTCTAAACCAAAACGTCTGTAAACTCGATTACCTTTGACTTTGAATTGCAGTTCTTAAAAGACTGTAAAGTTACATCAAATATAAACATTCTGTAGTAAAGATAATTCTTACCTGTAGTGACAAATAAACACTTTATTTACTATGCTTAAGTAGATCAAGATTTGTCGCTCAATCGAGAATTGCACTGCTAAAATATGACCAATACTGTATTTTATTATAAAAGGTGCGTTAGTTATGAGTGCTAAGGCATCTTTGATATAATTATGTTGCCACGCTTATTAAATAGTAAAACATTGGTCAAATGATTATTAAAATGTATTATTGTTAAAATGTAGTCCATTTTATTTTCTTATTTTTTTATATAATTTTAAATTGCGATACAAAAAGAAGTATAGAGGTAGAGACAATGTCTTTGCCATACACCGTGTGCCAGGAGAGTGTGGTCATATTTAAGGGTACAGAGGAACTGATTAACTTTCTTCATGGGGCCAATATCGCAATCCAAAAAAATAAAGTCTCGTTTTCCATTCAAAACTTTTAAACCTATTAGACTTAAAAATCTCAACTTTTTGTTGTAATCTTAAACTTCTTATTTTCGCTTTGAATCAATCATGTTTTCTTAATTTTTGATGAACATCTTTATTTTATTTTTAGTATTACACATGTTGTGAAAGTCTCACGCCTATATGTAATTAATAAAATATTTTAGATAAGTCTAGATAATATTTTACCCACAACATATACGTTATCAATGCACAAAATCTTAATTAAGCTCTAAATTCGATTACAAACTCCAATAAAAACAAACATAAATAGATTATTAAGATTTTAAATGACTTTATAACGTGCCTGCTAAGTTATCTAAAACGATCAAGTGCGCACGGTCGCACATTAGTCGCACGCAAGCTGCGTTCGTTGGCCGCGACCAACCTCAATACAGGTTCAGGGTTGTGTTACATAACCAACGCGTAATTACTTCCGACTTTATTCTGATTTATTTGCATAAAGTAATCGATGTATGGGAACACAATAGATAGCATCGTTTTATGCAAAATTTGATTTAGTAGCAACCGCCATCAATGGTGCGAAACAATATGCATAATTAATAGTTAGTTCTTTGTGTGAATCTCAAGGAAATGCAGTGATTATTGTAATACAATACAGGAAGAGGGAAAAAACTTCATTAGGCTGACATAATATCTCTACGTCCGCATAAAGACTGGTTCTCACGCGCGCTCTGCTCGTTAAATATAGTACGCTCTCCTTGTGTGTCTACATTGTTTTTAGATACTAATACATGATACACGCATTATCATCTCGCGCTTTTCTTGCGATCGCGGCTGTAATGATCGTGTTTGATCGTAATTCAGGCAATTTAGTGATCGCACTCTGAGTAAACTAAGCGATAAATACAGTTTTTACGTACTTTAGCAAAATACTTCCATCTTCGTAATAGATGAGCTTAGTGTTAAGTGCAAGGCTTTGTGTTTGCTTCGGACAGCCGACGGCCCTAAGAACCGCAGCGGATGCTATCAGTGGATTTTGCAGGCCCATCCATCTGATTGGATATCTCGATCGCTTCTTTAGACACCCACGGGTATAAAATGTAATGGCTTATTCTTTGTTGTGAAAAAACTACTACAAACAATTTCTGGGCCTTTCTTTTGATGTCATATAATATTTAGTAACCACCTGGCAAATGACAGGGTAGAACAGAAGAAAAACAAAACCTTTTGCTTCGACCTCATTTAACATGGGATATGCAAAAAAAGATGATGATTATGTTGGCAAACTACCTACCTAATTTTACTGCCAACATGACGAAACAATTAATAGATATGAAGTCAATTTCAAAACTTTACCTCTGCATAAAAATCTGCAACTCCAACAAAAAGGATGTATTCATAAAAGTTCATACAAGTGCAACCAGTCATCGTTATCAATGAATCCTTTCCTGTACAGCAATCATAAACTTGAACTCACCAAGGTACAGTTGCACTGCACCCACTCTTACGCATGTTCCCAGGATAACGGTACAGTTATTGAATACTTCGTTACGGACTGATTCGAGTGGCCTTCGGAGATATGAAGAACTTTATAGTGGACAGTAATGGGACGGTGGACGGTTAAGGAAAGATTTAATGAGAGATTGTGTAATAAGGTGTGTTTTGAATGAATCGTGTTAATAGTTTCCTATAAAAATCTTAAATTCTATGTCGTACGGTCTTAAATGGAAGTAACGCGGAGGCCATGTTTTTTTTTAAACAATTTCATTCTTAACCTGCAGGTCCTTCTGATATAAAATGAGGGACTGAAATTAATATTCAATCTCAATCCAAATCCAGATCCCTTTCTTGGTTTTGCTCTTTGATTGGTTAGAGTCAAAGATCGAAATCAAGATAGATTAATAATTTCCAGTATTCACTCAGTCAGCAGATACTTACTGAAAAAACTGGAAACAGACCTTTGATTGAATGAAAGAGCCAAGAGTCTCCTCGCTCTGCATGGAGCGAAAGGGAATATCAGATTTGACTGACTAAAGGTGCCTCTTTAAGATAGACCTGGAAGTTGAAATGGTTACCTAACTTTAAAACTTTTCTTGTCGACTCATTTTGAATAAGCTCATAAAGGAAAAGATAACACTTCTTCATAAAAGACTTTCAAAGGAAAGGGACTCTATTCTCAGTTTAACATCCCGTAGATACATAAAACCAGTTCAAACAGCCTATCATTTGCTGGCGCAAGATACCAAATAAGTCGTGTCCAATAATAACTAAAAAACCATAAAAAGGTAGTGGACACACTGGTACTTATTAAGGACTACTCATAATTATACACACGTTCGGTTGACAATATAATTAGCGGTCCCTTATATTTATTCATTCAATCATGTTTAATTAAATGATGGGCTGCGAGGGAAACGGAACTTGTTGCAATTTTATTTTGTAACTGGCTAATTGTCTACAGTTTACAGACAACCTTCCCCAATCTGTCAAATTTCTTTAATAGATTTTCAACTTTATCAAGTCTAACTAAGCAGGTATTTTTCAGAAGAAAAAATGACATAACATTTAACATCAATAAGTTATGAGGTAGTAAACATAAAAAATACAGTCGAATTAAGAGCCTCCTCCTTTTTTGATGTCGTTAAACAAGTTTTTCGTATCTCCTATGCATTCATATCTCTCTCGATTGCCTAATTTAAAAGATTGAATCTGTATACAATGTGTCGGGTTGCAGAAACGCGAGTGTGTGCGGGTCTGTAGAAACCCACAGGAGGAGTAAATTCTTCAATTCTTTAAAAAAAAAACACGAATGGGGTCGGAACCCAACCTCCCCCGGAATGGTAGCCATTTCTGTTTTTTATTTTATTTTATATATACTATATAATAATTTTATTGACTAAACTATCTCCCCGATACGTTTGTACAGACCGAAGCCACATTATAAAATCATACTATAAATTTTATTGCATTAAAATCTAGTATTTAACATATTTACGAGGAGTGAGGATATCCTAACGGCAGCGGATATATAAAAAATATTCTTCAAGTTATGATCTATATTTATTAAAGTTATTTATTAAAGATCTCGAAGCACTTTAAATTGTTTTATTGCAGAGTACATACTCAGTGGTAAATTTCGCTGTAAATATTATAAACGTGTGGGTTGCAATGCCGGAATTGTATAACGGATTAGGAGAACAGAGCATCCGAGGTAGCCTTAATTGGATTTGTTTATAGGATGGGAAGGGCACTATAAAGCCTTTACGAGGGAGGAAGTTAGGATGTGCTAACTTATGCAAGACGTGCCTTTCTTCGTTCTTTCTTGGATATTCTTTTGGTAAAGGCAAATCTTATTATTACGTTCAGTTACTTAAACCCGCATTTGCTAGTTGGGAGGTCTGTTATTTTTATAGGTCCTCAGTAGTTTGGATTCTCTAGAACATACAGGGTGTCCCAAAACTCAACGTCAAGCCGAAACGGGGTGACAGGATTGATCATAACCATCACGAGAAAAATCTGAAAAAAAATCTATCCCATGCAGTTTGTAAATTATGGGCATTTTAAGAAAAACCTAGAAATTTGATCAAACTGTACCATTTTTCGGTTATTGTGGTTATTCTTTTTTATTTTTGTTCATTTGAACTTTGGAAACGTAATCCTAAATAACATTTCTAGAATCCCAATAAAAAATAATGACACAATTGCCTCAAGTTTCCGAGAATTGAGACTATTTGTTAAACTACGAATTTAAAATTTTCAAGATTCGTCGACTTTGACAGGCCCTCCTATAAAAAAAATGTACTAGAGTGCCTTGGCAAGTGGCATTAAAAGTTGGCGCATTTAATCAGAATTCTAAAATGGTACAATACTTGTTAGTTCCATACAATAGAAAAGAGTAAAAAAATTAAAACCTCAAGTAACCCGATTTTTGCTATCACATTTTACTCAGTTAAAATGTTTTTAATTCGCACAAGCTCTAGGTAGGTTCTTAATTTTAAGACAAAATGATGAGAGAGATGGATAATGGGTATGGGTACGCATTTCGCAGTGCAAGTAAGAGATTTCCTTGACCAGGAATATCCGGGAAGGTGGATTGGACGTTCAGGCACTATCTTGTGGCCCGCCCGTTCACCAGATTTAAATCCCCTGGATTTTTTCTATTGGGGAGTTCTCAAAGAAAAAGTTTACTCAAAGCCCATTGATCACGTAGCCGACCTGCGTGAACGCATTTCTCAAGCAGCTGAGGCGATCAACTCTCGAAGATATGCCCGACTTATAAGTAGATCTTTTTTAAGAAGATGTAGGGCTTGTATTGAGGCTGATGGTAAACAATTTGAACATTTATTGTAATAAAAATGTTTTTTCTCTATCTGACTTTTAGTCCAACAAACCTAATTATTTTACTAACTTTTTTTCACTTTGGTAAAAGTGGCGTCACTATCTGTCTCGCTCACTCATGACAAACATACCCATTATCCATCTCTCTCATCATTCTGTCTTAAAATTAAGAACCTACCTACAGCTTGTGCGAATTAAAAACATTTTAACTGAGTAAAATGTGATAGCAAAAATCGGATTACTTGAGGTTTTAATTTTTTTACTCTTTTCTATTGTATGGAACTAACAAGTATTGTACCATTTTAGAATTCTGATTAAATGCGCCAACTTTTAATGCCACTTGCCAAGGCACTCTAGTACATTTTTTTTATAGGAGGGCCTGTCAAAGTCGACGAATCTAGAAAATTTTAAATTCGTAGTTTAACAAATAGTCTCAATTCTCGGAAACTTGAGGCAATTGTGTCATTATTTTTTATTGGGATTCTAGAAATGTTATTTAGGATTACGTTTCCAAAGTTCAAATGAACAAAAATAAAAAAGAATAACCACAATAACCGAAAAATGGTACAGTTTGATCACATTTCTAGGTTTTTCTTAAAATGCCCATAATTTTCAAACTGCACGGGATAGATTTTTTTTCAGATTTTTCTCGTGATGGTTATGATCAATCCTGTCACCCCGTTTCGGCTTGACGTTGAGTTTTGGGACACCCTGTATATGGAACACTAGTTATTTCCCGCAAGTTAATTCGCCCCCCTTGTAGCCTATAACCATCTCTAGGGTCCCGTCTATCATTGTACCAAAATTCATCAAAATTGATTTAGTCGTTCTGACGTGAAAATTTAACTTAATGTACACAAGACTTTAATAACATGAGTAAGATGGTCAGGAATACCTTAAGCATGAATATTTTCACCTTTAATGATCTCTTAACACAGTACCTCATGCTTACTTTCGTTCCGACACGATTAAATATGTAGTTCATGTTCATATTTACCGGAATCATAAATCTTAATATTAAAGTCATAAACGTACTACGGATTACTCGTAGCACTTTTTTCGTAGCACATTACTACGCGACTTTCTCCATAAGTACACTCTTTGCTACGTGCCTCCTAGTATAAAAGGCATTTTGTAGCTTAAGGCCAACGGGTCTTAGAGTGACCTTACGATCTTTAGCCATCCTTAATCGCTGATTTATTTCCGCATCTGTCCCATAAATTTTAGGGTTTAGATTGCGCTAACAGAGGTACAATGGCAAGCTATGGCTTTACGCTCATAACAGTATAGAAAATATTGTTTTATAACCCTGTTGAACAAACGGGATTTTTAGGTAATAATTCAGCGTTGTAATGTTCTGCAATATAGCTTTATTAGCGTTGGACACCGTTAGCAATTTATTATTAATCATTTTTGTTTGCTCGTATTATGCTAATAGGCGTAAGTTATGCATGGTCCTTGGACCTGTGGGTTGTGTACAGTAGGTAATTAGTGTGTTAAATTTTAATTAAAATTTATATGATGAAGTCTCGTGTTATAATATAAGCAGGTTTTATTCTCGTAGCACGACTATCGAAATGTTATAAGAATATGCGTAGGTTATTGCACTGAGTGAGTGTATTAAAATCAATATTGGTTAAGTATTGTAATAAAACTAATTATTATGTTCTTATTTAAAACGAAATCTACTTTTAACTTCTATAAAGTTACTACCTTATGCCAGGTTTCATCCTTGTATATTTCGGACATAATGCCGCTGGAAAGTAACAGGTATAAACCAGGGTGAAGTCCATCTGTGCACAATATTCCATCCGAATTCGATCGAACATTAATGCGTGGAAGCATTACAAACTCACTTTCACCTTTATCAGTTCATAAATTAGGATAAGTAAAAATAAATCAGGCTCAAACATTCCAAACTAAGAAATAACATTTTATTTCCTGCAAGACATCGTGATTATCTTTTAAATCTTTTATCCGACAACGGCCATGTAACATTGTAAGCTCAAAGTAAAAATCCTAGTTCCTCTTTTCACATACATACATTTGCAAACAGGCTTTACCTGGGTTCTTTGTAGCTAAACCCCGGGTCTATGATGACAAGTGGAATATCCACGTTCCGCCGACTGATATCAGACTGAGATTAGACAGCATTTCTCGCTTATTGACAATGAATTATTTATCGGTTATACAATTTTAATAGGCTCGCTATTTCAGTTCTTGCCGGGTTTTAAGATACTACTTGTAAGAAGCCTTCAGAATCATTGAGACACATATTTAGTACATGGCGGTAGCCACCAAGCTTTGAAAGTCTTTGTCAGTAAAAAAAAAACGACGGGTTGCACTCTGGGAGTGCTGGCAGAAGTGAATACTTCAATAGTAATAAACACACACGAACGTTCGCGCAAGCGCCCTGCGCCGCCTTACGAATTTTCGATAAGGTCACGTGTCCTGACGCGAGTTTAACATTTTTCCCCATTCCAAAAAAAGTGCACAACGCCGCTAAAGAAGTTTTCACTTCAAAAAACAAGTGTTCCATGCATTTTGACCTAAAAGGTTACTTTTAGCGATTCACCTGGTTTTTGTAGTAATCGACGAAAAAATATCCGGTCTAGAATCATAGTAAAAGTTTGTGTCACGACATCCCTTGCAATGAGCATTCAAAGATTTTGAAATCTTATAAAATCTAGGTATCCAAGCAGTTCCTAAAAAAATGTTTCCATCAACCTCGTTATATTTTTTGGCAAATATAAAAACGTGCAGTTCTATCTCAAACAAGTTATTGTACATGCTTTTTGTACTTTCCGCCATTTTGGACCACCTGAGGCGTGGCCACAAGCATCTGTGACTCTGTGTACATTTGGTATAACCGAGAGATCACGAACGTGCCGACAAAGCGATCTTCAACTGTTATTTTTTGTTTCAAACACCCCAATATGAAAACAAAATTCAGAAGGATATTTTTATTGATACAGCATATTTTCACGTTCAATATTTTTGTCGTCTTCATTCAAAACTGGTTTCAGCTTCAATAAGGCGGAATACTCATAGTAAAGAGTTCAACGCGTTGGCACTATTTACGTCTCACCTAAACGTGTTTGTATAACTGGCTTTATAATTTATGTAGCTTGACATAACGTGTACGTAATTTAATCATGTTCTTTCGAGTTCTAATGAAAGCATTTATGTATGCAAATGTAACAATTAATTGGTTGTTTGAACATGTTATGAAGTAACTTTTAAAGCTATAATAAAACTTTAACGATATTTTTCCATTGCATTAACTTCTCCCTTTTATGATTATTTTATTGCAAAGGGTATATCCTCTAACGAAGTAAAACGACTTCAACATGCAAGTAATTGCATTCGTAGAAATGACAAAATAACGGAGAAACAGGAAAATTGCCAAGTTGCATGGCAAGAGATATGGGGATAATGTTAGTTCCTTCCCGGATGTGCACAAGGAACCCTTTCCTATTCACATTTATAGCCATCGACAACTAGAAGATTGACTACCTTCGAATAGACGCATCTCTTCCTGTTACTGATTTAAAGGTTGCTCCCAGTAGACAGACAGCGCCATCTATCGTTAAACAGATCAGATCTTCGTTTCCTGGATTAAGTTACTGTTACCGTAACTCAATTGCTTTACGATTTTATCGACCAGACCGATAACGCTGATAAATCTATGTGATACAATTGGTACAAGTGAATTGAATTCTTACTTAAATAAAAAATGCTGCTAGTCTTTGTTCTGGGTTCAAACCTTTGACGTTTGACTTTTGTGTAATTTATGTCACCGCCATAGAGGGGCAACTGGACTGGACTTTTTTTTTAGCGTGGTAAAATCATCAAACGAGTCCTCTCACACATTACTGTCAGACTTGTACTGACTAAAATCCACGGTGTCCTTCAATAGCCCTTTACTTATAGGGGTCACGGTAATTCGTTAGTCCCGCGACCCCGCCAGGAACTGGACTGGACTGGAGTGAAACTGGACGCAGCATCAGTAGACTGAATACCAGTATTTAATAGGCAGTGATAGAACGTCCCAGCAGTGGTAACGCATTGTAGGATTACGACTGCAATGGGTCAATTAACAAAAAAATAACCAGCAAAACTAACTCCGCACTCTGTGGTATTTATACCTAGATATTATAGAACAAACCAGAAGAATGTTATTTGATTGGAATTTATAAACAGATACTTTTAATTTAGACATACACATAGGTCAATACAATAGTCTACGAAGCACGTAATTTGCACACATATGAGCAAGTGGCGTGGCTATAACAAGCAAAACTAAGCTCAACTGATGTAATCATCATAAAATTATATCGGTAACTGGACACCTGATTACAGACACTTGCTTACCGGTAACATACTTGTAACTTGTAGTAATTCCAGTAGCTTGGTGTTTGATAAAAATGTTATGGTATGAAGAAAATATTTCTATACTTGCGTTACAAAATAGTCTAGTGCTTTTGATTGTTTATCAGACTTTGACGCAGTTGGGCTCAGAAGCAAAAACCCGAACTTAAATCTTTTTGATCTTAGTATAGACTAAAGACTACGGCCTTACGGCTTACTCCCTCTCACATCTAGAAAGACTGTGTTCCAGGAGTGAGAACATTATCCGCCATACGACAAAAAAAAAACTGTAGAACGCTTGTTTAAAAACAGTGTAATTATTTTGCGAAACGACCCTTATATCAACGTGAAATGTTGTTTTGTCGTTGATAGTTTTATTTGACAAGTGTTCAACAGATGTTTATCTCTCTTGTGGTAAGACGGTATAAGTTTATGTTGATGAAGATACACTATTGTGAAATTATCTTACTAACAAAAAATTTTTTCAAAAAGTTTGACAACTTTCTTTCTAAACAGAAAATTCCCTCCCCAGATAGAACCGTAACAAAATGAAATATCATAAAGATTGATTGTAATTGGTCTTGTTTAAACTTGAGAGACATATTCAATTCCCATACATTTTGTAGGCACATTATCCTACAAAGCAAGAATCTTAAAGCCATGTTTCACGACAGAAACATGCTAGGTAAATTCCAGCCTTGTTTATATCTAAACATTATTTTAGTAACTCTGCCTTTGATTAAACTGTTGTAAAATAAATGTCCATATAATGTCAATTGGGATCAGGTTCGTACCTCGTTCTTACGCTTGCTCGATTAAATCGCTTTGTTTATGATCAGCATATTTGAGATATCAGTCTTGGTTTATAAAAGCTATTTAGTCCATTTTTAGTCCTCCCGCCCTAAGTGGAGCAGAAGGGACTGTCAGACTCTTTCTCACTAAAAACCACTCTGTTGTCCTTCAAATGCCTTTCATTTTCCAGGGCTACGGTCATACGGTGGTCTTTAAAATAATCTCGCGAATCCGGGATTTATAATGACCCATCTATAAAATCAATTTACAGGTAAATTCTGCAAAACATTATTTGATTATTAAATTCTGTCTTGTTCTAGTAGTTTAACTCGTGAACAAGAAAAAATCCTTCTTACTCCTGGGAAGAAACAATTGTCTTTAAATTCGGGACTCCTTTAAGCTGTGTCAATTTTCGTTGAAATTGATCCAGTAGTTTAGGCACAGAGACTGGTCAAACACACAGACATACTTTTTTCTATTATTAGTAAGCACCTGTAGCATGTCATGAGTCACCCACTGAAACGATATTGGAATCAAATGCAAGACCATAAATGGAGGAAACAATAAATCCTATTGATGGCCCTTAAAGTTTCAATTATCCCTATAAGGGACAGGCACGCATGAAATAAAGAGTCTGTACATTGGACTGGTTGAATGGGTGATCCTATTTCAATACAATATCTTTTGTCACATAATGCTGAATATTTTACTTTGCAATGACTGGACTCAATCAGTACTGATACGGACTTACTGATTCCATGCATACATTAATGTGTTAATGTTGCAGAAATTATGGTAGGGACAATAATCAAAAGTGCAAGCGAATTTTAAATGAAATTAAGGAGTGAGGTAGACTCTAAATATAAAAATACTAAATGCTTTATTTACTCTAAATGACACAAAATTCTAATCGTAACATTCCAATAACGTTTAAACAAATTTTGTTGCAGTAATAAATAGAAAACAAACCAGAGACAGCCTACGCAGTACGCACACTTGCACTGGTACCACAAACAAAACTGGAAGTTTATGGCAATCTAAACAGTATAAACCGACGCAATAAATCTTCCATGGCGGAGCCCCTGGACCATACCATAGATAACATAGTTAACCATACTTTGAATAGTCCAGTAAATCTACAGGGACACCGATTAGCATTACTTTAGTACGATATTATTGTCAGTAATATATTTATCGTTTTAATTAGCATAATGTCCGCATTCGCATCTGATAGAATAATCAGTACTTACGGCATTAATGTTAAACTACTACTAAACATCGGTTATCTTTTAATGACGATTATTTAGAATCCTTTAACCGGATTGATTGGAGTTGACAAAGAAGAATTAGATGCAACTGAAAGATGGAAGACTGTTTTGTAACTCAATCCGATGACGTATCTCTATGAATAAAAAAAAAACAGTCAAATACTGTAGGTCCCACGCTTTTAAATTGATCAACGTCAACGCCGACTCAGAATGTCTTTAAGGTCAATAATTCTTGTCTATCACACAACTTAGCTTAATTCCTAATTGCCCTTCAACCAGCCCCCAATAAACTCTTTAAACAAGTTACCTTCTAAACAAATACCCAAGAAACTATTGCAATCAATGTACGTTAACTCGCTCAAGATCAGCAGTAACTAAGGCGACAGAAGTGATGTATCGATGCATCAGAACATCGATCGTCACCAAACGCGAATAGCCACAATGTCGTGACGTTCAGGAAACTAGAGATACACAGTTCTGCGATCCCAAGCTACGTCCCCCCGATCGAGTTACAGATTGCCGTGTTGCCGTCTCCAAGGGAATTTGTTACGGCCCGCTCAAGTAGCTGGATCACTTTAACAAGCACCAAACAAGGCGTGAAAACTAAAATAAATTACATTTTCGAGGTGTGCCCCTCCAATGGCAAATTAATGGCCTCCGCTTCCAGTCAAGTAGATAAGGATGTGTGGCCACTTTATATTCCTAGAGGTTGAGGCGTGAATGCAAATAATTTATAAGAGACCAATGGTATTGAAATGGCTTGTTAGATTTGTTCGGAATTGTTATAATGAAAAAGCTGAGTTACAAGCTGGTCCAATTCAACATTTGTAAGCTTTTATCCAGAAATTGCTACCAGAATATTAATAAGGAAAAACTGTCAACAAATAACCAACTAAATGCACAATTTAGAGTCTACTTGCTAATATGTTGTCCTTATTTAAATAAACGTTTAAAAGTCAACGCGTAGGCCGCAAGATAAGTGAGAGAACGATGGTTGGGCGAAGCGAAAGATTTGACTTGTACGATAGAAGTCCTACCCACGCTGGTCCGCGACACAACCGCCACGCCTCGCCAGCTGAGATAACCCACCTTTAATAAGATAAATTGAATTAATCGCGTATTAAATCTACTATTACCCCATGGATCATGCGTGGTCCACTCATATTATGCCCTTGAGATACGGCTTGCGCTAAACGCACATAGATTTTCCCAAGATTGTCTGCGCTAAGCGTACGAGCATCCTCGCTATTAAACCGACACGCAATAACGAGGCTCTCTCTAAAACTTTTAAATTCATATTTCCTAATAAAGTTTCCTTACGCGATAAATTTATCTGCATTGACGTTACAAACGCTTACTTTCCTTATAAAACGCTCACGAAAGTTGGAGAAATTCGCTTGAATTGTATCGTTAAATAGAACAATGCGAACCATTGAAAACGAGTGGGTAAAGATTTACATCTGAACGAGAGGCAGTGGTCTTCATTGTGTGCGGGTTCCCAGCGGCCTCCAGGACGAACGCGGAGACACGACAATATTCTATGCGATATCGAGTATCGATGCAGCCACATCTACGAGTATGTATGCAAAGGCACGCGCGGTGTATAGGGAACCGATATCCCGATAAGGCGGTACCGATCGTACATTACGCTTATCCAGGCGCTGTTGGTGCGCCTAGCGTGTATACATTTTACTCAGCATCTTCCTATGTAATGAATGCCTCGCCGACACGTAATTGGCTAGTGCAACCCTGCTAGAACTCGTAAACGGTCCTATTTGCCTATGCGGATAAATGCGCGTGCACGCTACCGGACGAACGGCAAGAATGTTGCGGCTGCGTCCAAAACAATGCTCACGATTCCACATTCTGAAATATCTGATAGATATTAGATGGCTCTGTAACGACTTCCAAGTTTGCAGTTATTGCCTTTTTGCTTCCAGTGTTCTGCAGTTTTGCAAAAACCGAGTACAATACCTCTCCGGCAAGAAATCCATTATATCCATAAACAAGGCTACTTCGGACCAACTTATTTTTTGTGTCCATCTAATCTAGCTGTCCATGCCATGTATCTGTTGCACGGTCCGGGAAATGCCCACAAAAGCTGGTCCCGTTCGACGAGTGCTTGCGGTAATCGCTGTCGGCATCAGTCTCCGTTGCGATCATCGCTCAATTAATCTCTTTTTCTCTCGAATCCATTGTCTTCTCTATTTATCAGTCTTACATGCAGTTTGTGTGTTATATTAACGGTGAGCGTGATGCAACTCTCCGTGTGACAACGTCGGAACATTTTTTGCAGAGCGTTCGATCATCGTTGTAATTGGATTTTTGTGTTGGTTACCGTTTGAACTCTGAACATTTCGTAATAAGCGGCGCCAAGCTCTAACTAATGGTTGATGTTCGAAAATACTGTGGAGAATTACGGCTGCTATTTTCGTATTTTGCCGGTGTCATGGCTCGTGCTCTTTTGCTTTTTGTTACTGTTTATCGCAGCAACCAGTTCGCCGAAGCATTTAGTTTTGTTTTCAAATAATGGCCTCTTCTCGTACTTTAACTAAGGAAAGTTTCTTGCATTCGAGCCCAATAATGGTCGTATATCACCTCACGTATTGTTAGAAAGTATTTTAAGGCAGACTCGTAACTTTGCTTCCATTATTTATGTGCTGCATAAATTTTACGTTTTGTGGCATTCCAATATAATTGCACTATTATCAAAAACAGTGGTAATAAAATGTTGCTTACATTGTATTGGGCTTTCACTTTCTCAACGAAATCTTAAGCTGGCCTTAGGTTTCTACTATGTAATAGGAGTATTGTTGCACCTGAAGTTTCTCAGAGATAAATTACATAGTCTTGAAAGTCTTGTGTAACTCTTACACGAAGAATAGCCGTTGTTAGGTGTGTTCCGTCGTTTGGAACAATGATCATTAGTTGATTCTTCCGCTAACTTGGATACTAGGTGCGAAACTTGTTCTGAGCGCATGCGTAATAGTCGATCGGGCGTATCAGGACCTCTGCACGCACATACGCCGTAAATTACTTATTGCACAGCGAAACACAGATACCATCGTTTCACGCCTGATGAAATCGTTTTGTGAATATCTCAATTATAAAACTGTTGCATTCTTTACATAAAAATTCTTTTGTACATTGGAGCAGCTGTTGCGGCATTATTAATATAATCTTGGCTTCAACATAGCCCTCATATTTCACAAGCATTCTTTGTCTGGTTATACCCATTTATAATATATGAAACTTCGATTACATTATGATAATTTTAATGACTCTAATGTTTGCTTCTAAATCAATGATTCGTTTTGTTTTCCACGACGTTATTTGTAGAAAGTTCAGTACTGTCAATATATTAAATTGGCGAAGCGTTCTGATCACGATTAGACCCGGCGCTCACAGGCCAATCCCTCGATGCAATAAGAAACCGACTTTAATTTCTATCGTGACAGGCCGCGCTATTCCCCTCTTATTAATTGATTAGATCGCTTACATTGCTTAGTTTAAACCAATTGTTAATAACAATCTCCAATGTATCGTTGCCTTTATTTGTTTGTATGATTCCTAGAAGCGATCACGTTTTATTATAATTCCCTGCTAAAGTTCTGTTTTCATTGATGTTTTCTGGTTGTGTATCTAATCTTGCCCCGGAGCCATTGAATGGAATATTAAAACCAGTAGCAGATAGGCTACGGCTGATTTTGTATTAGATTATGTTTCCCATAGAGTAAGCGGTCGTGACTCTAGGTTGTATATCGTTTTTACTTGTCGGCTGTATTAGGTGTGCTGTAACGTGCCAGTAATAATGGATGCCAATAAAAAGTTCAGTCTGTGACGTCTATTGATAACTTGGGTGAAATATGGGTAGCATCAGTTTATTGTTTATGTTTTTACTGTTGTAGATGTGGTACGTTTGTCGTCGTGTTATTTTTGCTGTTTTATCTCTAGGGTTTAAAATAGAATATTCCTGTTCGTTATCACTTTTCCTCGATGTCAAAACGAGTAACGTTCGATGAAGATAAGCATTTATTTTTCCGATCAATCGAACACATCTGCTTTGATTCAAGAACTGGTACAGCCAGTTCCTTATCTGCACAGAGATATTGCAAGGTTCTAATTCGATTCAAAGGGATTGCCGACCTTCGCTACCCTTAGGGAGACCAGGTTTCGGTAACATTATCAATTCACAGATGGATGTTGCCACCCATCCACTTAAAATAATAAGCAAGTCGATAACCATGAAAACATATCGTGAGACGTGAATCCCACGGCTTTGCTGTAGGTACGGCAATATAAAGTGCAAATTCTTGTACTTAATGCAACCATAACACTTTTGCAATAGGGAGGAAACTATTACCGGTATCCGATATTCTACTGTTGGATCATATTAAGCACAATAACGTAACAGTTTTATGTCTTCTAATCGCGATATTAATAATAACTGGTGCAGTCGCAGATCGGTAAATATAGGCGTCATAAATGAGACTAGGTTTGCAGGCCTTACAAATTACTATCGCCTCAGGTGGTTCTACGTGTTGGAGTATTTCAATGAGCAGTCTTTATACTGTATCATTATGTATTATAAAACTGTTCCTGATTTGCTCTCAGCTATCTGTACGTTCCGGCTATTATCTTAAACGGTTGTAGTCGTTTTGTGGTTTTCGCACTTGAATCTGTTTTGCTGCATTAGTTCTATGATTTCAAAACAGGTAGCTTTGGTATCCTTAGGGTTATTAGGGCAACAAACAAGTGGTTTTGTGGTGAAGTTGCGTCTACAAATTATGAGGAAAAAAAAAACAATGAGTGTTAGTACGTGTGATTAAACAAAAAGCAAGCTGCCGTACATGTAGTCATTACGCCTACAGTTCGTGACATCAACTCGAGAATAAAGTCCGCAGTCTCCTTTTTCCATCCAATTTAATTGCAACAATTTTATGCGCAATGTTTTCACCTGTTCACTTGCTGCACTTCATTAAAATACATTTTCTTTTTAGTATAGGTAGTTCGTTTAAGCATACCATAAACAAGATGCAGTGTAACGTGGTTGACGTTAAATACTCTCTTAAAGAGAGTAAGGGCATCATTAAATAAAATGGTATCAATCAGAGCCCGCACTTGAAGAACAAACTGATACATTAAAGAAATCTCATTCCATTTATCAAAGTTGACCTCGGTCAGCTTTTCAAAACGTGCGCTTGAAATATTTACACTTCATACTGATGAGATAATAGGAAAGTTATAGCCAAAGAAGGTAATAGATCAGTCGGGCGTTTGTTGTTCATGCTCGTGGATGTACAGCTTCATGTAAAACATGATCGGTCCTAGTACGACGCACAATAAATCCTATCATATTGCCGTCATTATTGTGATTTATTATTTCATCGTTTCCGTAGACCACGACTATGGAGCTGCGCAGCTTTTCCGTACAATTTCTGGGCTCGTGCTTAGAGTTAACAGAGTCTAGGAAATTGCCCTTTCGCTGGCAATCATTGCGGCTGGCTAATGCGGCGCCGCCTGTTCAAATAACACAGCAGTGGCTTCCGCCTGGCTAAGAGAAATATTTATTTTGAGAAAATTGATAGCTGTGTGCAGTCACTATAGTCATTAACGAACCATGCGAACCGCTGCTTCTTTAATTCCTTTGCAGAATTTTCACTATAATCTCCTGTACCTGCTTAAATCTTTATTTAAACCTCGTTTTTCATTAAAGTTTTTTAAGTCCATCCTAAGGTTGTCTGGAAGATATCGCTATTAGCGATAAGACCGCCGTTGTACCCTTTTAACAATATTTTAACTTTGTATTTGTATTCATTTTGGTGTACAATAAATATCTATATATATCTATTCTATTCTATTAAACGTGTGGCGCTTACATGCTTTTCGCCCTATCTATTATTAGCAAACACCTGTATTAAATTAAAGTCTACTGGAACATAAGTTCTTATTACGTATTCTACATCTCTGGGAACAGCATGTTGTCTAGATTGTTGTCATGTTTTTGTTAGTTGCGTGTCTGCGCGGCACGCCGTTGATCGCAACGTGCGGAGAGCAGATAATGAATGTTCCACATTTTGTTCCACATTCGCGTCCGCGAGTTTTATTTAGAACTTGTAGACGTTTTCTCAAGTTTTTATTCCACTGTCCCTTACCGACAATTCATTCGCGTGTATCAATTACAACTTAATTAAAGCGATTTGCATAGTTAAATAGAAAGTCGCAACTATGAACATTCCCTTAATGTTAGCTTTCCATTTTGTCCCTTTCAAAGAAACTCTTGTTGCACGTAGTGGAACGTCGTTCTGGGAACAAGTTTTACCTTTAAAAACTCTTTGGTTGGTGACTACGTTTAACCTACTTGCCTAACGTTTTCATGACGCATCGGAATTTTGTACTACATTTGAATAATCGGCCTTCACTGTCTCCTTTGAAAAGAAGTTCTGGAAAAACTGTTCATGTCTTCAAAGAGCGATGCGACGAAAAAAAAGTAATCGTTTGTGACACGGTCGCAGTCGTGACTTCTTGATTTGGTAAACGTTATAAAGGAAATTAATTTTAAGTTTGATTCCATTCATATATTCAGTTTGTTATCTTTCATGTAATGTATTCTTAGAATCTCGGTAGTAACCTATTTATTAACCTACGTACTGTTTTTATTGCAGAAGTTTTTTGTCAATTTTCAATAATTCTTTAGTAGTTTTATTGTTGTTGTATTTTTAACGGTCAATGTATTTTTATGGAACTGGATGTAAAGATGAACTAGTGCGCGCAGCTTACCATCTATACTTAAGCCACACGAACGCGCTACTAAACGCGCATAAAACCTGCCATCAAAGGCGCCAAGCTCAGTGCGACCCCATACCATGATTGTGCACTCTGATGCCAATGTTTCGCAACTAGAAATCGTTCGATCACGATCTCTAATGTGTGAATATCTCCCACAAAAAAGCCTTTAATAATCAATTATTGATCCAAAAATAGACAATCTGGGTATCTAATTTAACATATGAAATTCAAAATTATAAATACAAAATTTTTAATATCCGGATAAAAAGGAACGAAATGGATATAACAAAATTCTATTGATAGTTTTTTTCTACTTTTCTTGTTTTTCTGGACAAATTGTTAGTTGCAGCGGCTCCATTCAATTATTGTTTGTAAATCGCCAGCTAAATGATTAAGGTAGTTCCGTTTGAGTGTACAGTTTTGTTTGGTCGGCGGGTGTGACAACAAAGGCGGTGTTACAATAAGCGTTAGCGCCGAAATTGAAAGTGAGCCGGCAAGTGCGCGTGCGTGCGTCGTCCGAGAGCAACACAACAATCATAAAAGAATAAATAAGTCAGAAGTGTAAGACCGTACGAAATTACACACGCACGCATTCGTTGTGCTACGTAATCGAGTTACGTATTCCTTTTCAAAAGATTTTAATTGAACGACCTCATAGAAAATACGTTCACCTGAGTCTTGTAAAAGCAGAAACTAGAAACTGGTAACAATCCACATTCAAGTTTATTACTAGAAAGAAAACAAACAAATGTCAGTTGTTGTCTCTTGTCAAGAAGTTCTAAGCAGCTTTCTTGCGATGAAGTGTCAAGATAAGGTGTTGACAATTTGTATAGCAAGCCGGCTCTTTGAAGAGACGTTCATTCATTACAGAGGCTTACGTGAGTTCGCGATAATGATGCGTAACTACGTACAACCCTATATGTCTGTGAAAACTAGTTTATTCTAGGTATGTGTCGATTAGACTACTGACCGCACTTCTTTATGACATGTCCACATGAAGAACATCTGTCATAGACAAGATGAAGAGATTCGAAACGGAAATAAATTACCGTGATGTGTTTGATTTAAAGACGCGTCCGCTTGAACCATTTTTATTTATGAATCATAGATCTTGAAGATTTAGTAACATCTTAACAAAAAAAAGAATTAAAAACTCCGATTCCCATGTCGTGTACAGAGGAAATACTAATAAGCAAAGACTTGATAAAGATCTTACGACTGTAAGCTTGGATTGAATAGTCTGATGTAAAAATAGCTGCAGGCAATAGGCGCGTTAGGTCTTTGGGTACAAAAAACTTGATAACGGTGAAGTTTAACAAAAAAATTATTAAAAAATATAATCCGACTGATGCATTACTGTAAACACCTAATACAATGGTGTGACAAAACGTTCTAAATTTCATCCATTTTATAACCTCAGGCAGTTCATTCCTCTAACTTACTGTTCAAATCCGTAGGCCATATCATAAATAAACGATAAGTTGAATTTAATTTAATAAATACACAATGTAGACATGTAAGAAGCCGCAAAACATAAAAAGTAGAAAGGCCTTAGAGAAAGGGCCACCAAAAAGGTTGAATTATTTTTACAATACCACAATACGTTACAGATTGTCGATGGAATTTGATTATTCATACGATTTCACCTATAATTTCGTGTCTAAATTATAGACTTGAATCAATTTTAGGCCTAACATTATATTCTTTCTTTTGTTTTGGTGTAGAGCTTTTATTTAGAACAATTCATTCTTGGTGGTTGCTTTTGAAGCAAATAATCTTTTATTAAAGAATTTTCACTGTTTTTGATCAAAGGTAACAAACAAGTCAATAACACACGCACAGAAGTAAAAAGCAATAAAAGAATAATTTCACAAGCGGCACCTTTGGGTAAATCTTTTAGTATATAATGGGCTATTAATCTTTTAAATGCATTTCCTTCATCCATAATAATGCTCTTACTGCCATTATCCATCCATTCATCGTCATTAAACGTGTTTACACGAACGTTTAGGATTAAGCTCTCATAAAACCTCGCCATTTCAATTTCACACACGATTCATTACTTCGAAAAGCCAATGTTCTAAAGTTTTTTTCTGTTTTGAACAGAAGTGGGCACGCGACTGCCAATCGAACTTTCTTCCGCACTCCGACAGCACCTGACAAATTGCTTTATAATGATAGCTAATTGATGATCGTTTTAGGATGATTTGTTCGGTTTTTTGTTCCTTTTTTTTACAAAACGATGATTGAGAAATGATTCATCAGTGTTAACTCACTAATTCATAACTTTTTTTAGTTTAGACTAGATTTAACATGCGATAAACAGATTATACAAATTGGAGATTAAAGATAAAGAGTTATAATCAATGATAATCATGACACTACTAATAAATCTGTTACGTCTGAGAGAAAAACACATTAACATTTAAACTCAGTACATCGATGGAGGTCTATTAAGACAAATGGTAATGGATTCCAATCGAAAACTCTTTGTTAGAAAGTTATTTCGACGATAGCGTGTAGATAAACGCTTTTAAATAATAGTGACGCTTCCGGGTTTCAATTTAACATTCCTCATTCAGTTTTGTAGGCAAGACAATCTGATCGCAATGTAGTCAACAATAATAACACTCATTATTGTCTATTTGATCGCTTCTATCAATTACTACTCGTTAAATGAATCCAAATTGCCCACCTCGTAAGAAACGTTTGAATCTAATTCTATTTGTCATTCAATTTCGCCAATTATTGAATTCACTAAGAATAGTATTGGTGATCTTTAGAAAGTTGTGTGTAATTAACTAATTATGCCTCCAACAGAAACCATTGTTACTGTATGAATTGTCAAATCTAAAATTTCAATTTCGTTAACATCAAAATCAAAAGCAGTGATATTTCTAATTTGTTCTCCATCCAAGAATGCGTCTAATGCGAAATGGTCGTTATCCCTTTATATAATAGTGAGTGAAACTGATTGCTCATTGTGAGTGGAGTTATTACCGTCACTGGAGGTTGTGGGAACTCGTTAGGAGTTACCCCGTGCACTGAACCCTTGCACCCGTTTTTCTGCGCAAGTCTTGTGTGACTGCTTTTTGTCTCTATTAATTTTACTACAACACTCCATCTTTGTAAGCTGTCGCGGCGTATTGCGTTTTATTAACAACTCCGTCACTTGTTTTTGCGCTAGTACTTTGTAAATTGGCAAATTACATGCCAATTTAGTAAATTGGCATCCAAGGGGTTCTAAAAACGTCAACGAAGATATGGGGCCGCCCGTAAGTGACACGAAACTTTTGAGTGAACCCTATTCCGTAATATATTCATGACTTTTGAAACCACATCAGGAGAACTGTCTAACTGAGTTGTCCAAACCCCCCTAATTTAGCTTGTGTCCATAACTGGTAAGGAGTAGATGACTTCCGAAACTTCAGCCGAAACTAAGGGTTTAGTGCTTAGAGAGTTATGTCCCAGAATCTTTGTGGGTATGAATAAACAAGTGGAATTCTCGACCTCGAACTTGATTCATATTTACATGATCTGTATCAGTGTTCAATTGAAGTTGATGATCATTGACCTATCGTCTTCTCACCTTCGTGCTCACCTCTGCTACCCTTCGGAAGCAATACATCTTACGTTGTAGATTACAATCTAAGTGAAAGGCTGTTATTTTGAATCTCAGATACATTTACTAGAAATGGCCGATTTCTGTCCAAGATACGTGTGTGCAATTTATTAGCGGGAATATTTCTCTTCCGATAAGTATCGTTTTCAATTGGTTTTGAGTTTTGACAGATACTGTCGAACAAAAGATATTGCAATGCTTGAATGCTCGCTCCTGTTATCATAACCGTACAATTTTGGCACAACAATAAGACCACTGTTTCAAATTCTTAATCTACAATAAAGATCTAAAGTAATGAACTGACTCATTTCAATTTTATATATTCGGTACTTACTTACATTAGATCTAAATAAATACACAGATCTTGAAAATAATGTTCACAGTAGGTTCGCATTAATTAAAGAATGCCACGGTACGTAATTTCAACTGTAGAAAATCAAAATTACTTGCGTTACTGGTTCATTGATTTCTTCGATTTACAACACTTTTTAAATAATTTGCCTAAACCGAATTAGCATTTCTTGGTTTTGTGAAAACAAATGGTAGCAATTAAAATTCTACGTAATTGAATTAGCAGGTGCATTTGGTAGGATTTAATTACCGTTTTATTTTAAATTGATAATAGCTTTAGCTTAAAAGGATTGCGTAACCGGGTTTTAAAAGTGTTTTCAATGGAAAGGTTTTTAATGAAATCCAATTCATAGTAGTTGATAAGTAGATAGTTGAGTGGAGTCAACCAACCAATAAAATTAACTTCTGTTATGTATCGGATAAAAAAGGTGTTCATACAGAATCCGTACTCTTACCAATTTACCGGTACATTAGCGCCGGTTACCCGGTCGGTAATTATCATCGGGATACCGTTCGTCCACTTGGATTTCAATCGGCGACCGTGTCACTTTTACCTTTAGTATTTTTCAAAGAAACAAAATGTTTTTATTGGCGCATGCCGCAAGTACGCACAAAACTTTAAAAGTAATAAAAAAATATGAATCTAAACAAAAAAGATAAGGTTTTAAGGTTATATACTGAACTGTAGGTTTCAATTATTTGGAAAACGGTAGCTTTGAATGATTTGTAAGTAATTTAGTTTCTGACTCGTGAAGTCGTGTATAATAAAACAAAAAATTGCATTATTTTCCGAAATTAGTGGGCGATTTGGTGTAGTCTAAAAAATATCAAAAAAAAAGTAATTTTCAAATATATATCTAAACAATAAATCTAGATCAAAGTAATATAAATGACCTAGAAAACCATGTCCTACAAGACTACGCAGCTAATCTGACCATTATTTACTTTTTGCCGCGAAACTGTCCACTTTAAACAATGCGGCCTCATCGATACCGCAAACACCTTTTTGCGAACTTTCTTATTTTATTTAGAGTTATTGTCGCAACTAAAATCTTAGTTTCTTTTTAACGATTATTTTGTATGCAAGAAAAAACATAAGAAAAGTAAGCTAAAGTTACTATCAATATAAAAATCTTAACGCTCTAGGCGCGCATTGGAACCTCTTAACACCGACTTAATGAAGTGCAATTTCAACATAAATGTATGTCTATCATAAGTTTATTACTTACAGTGATTGAGTAAATCAAGCAAATAGAGCGTTTAAAGCCGAGCAAAATGTTAAGAAAGTAATAAACATATCAAGAAACAAATTAGTTTCATTCCAAATCAAATTATCATGCCTCACAATAAATTCTGCGTAATTGGCAATGTAAACGTAGAAACTGAACGTCAGAGAGGAAAGTCCCTCATTGGCAATTCAATCCGGTGCAATCTTTATTCGATCATATGTCAGTAGGCAGAGGTTCCCACATCCATATTTATGGCTACTTGCTTTTGCCTGCGGCTTCCCCGAAGACTATCCCAAGGGAACCTAAAATTGGTCGCGGGACTAACAAATTACCGTGACCCCGGTACGTAAAGGGCTATTGAAGGACACCGTGGATTTTAGTCAGTACAAGTCTGACAGTCCCTCCCGCCCTGCCCTGGGTGGGAGGACTCATTTGATGATTTTACCACGATAAAAAAAGGGAACCTTATATCGGGATCGGGGAAAAGGTATCTTATGTGTGATTAATCCAGCTTATAAACTATCTGCGTACCAAACATAAAAATCTGTTCATTACTTTTTGGGTGGCGGAGTAACAAACTTTCGCATTTATCTATACAGGGTGTCCCAAAACTCAACGTCAAGCCGAAACGGGGTGACAGGATTGATCATAACCATCACGAGAAAAATCTGAAAAAAAATCTATCCCATGCAGTTTGTAAATTATGGGCATTTTAAGAAAAACCTAGAAATTTGATCAAACTGTACCATTTTTCGGTTATTGTGGTTATTCTTTTTTATTTTTGTTCATTTGAACTTTGGAAACGTAATCCTAAATAACATTTCTAGAATCCCAATAAAAAATAATGACACAATTGCCTCAAGTTTCCGAGAATTGAGACTATTTGTTAAACTACGAATTTAAAATTTTCAAGATTCGTCGACTTTGACAGGCCCTCCTATAAAAAAAATGTACTAGAGTGCCTTGGCAAGTGGCATTAAAAGTTGGCGCATTTAATCAGAATTCTAAAATGGTACAATACTTGTTAGTTCCATACAATAGAAAAGAGTAAAAAAATTAAAACCTCAAGTAACCCGATTTTTGCTATCACATTTTACTCAGTTAAAATGTTTTTAATTCGCACAAGCTCTAGGTAGGTTCTTAATTTTAAGACAAAATGATGAGAGAGATGGATAATGGGTATGGGTACGCATTTCGCAGTGCAAGTAAGAGATTTCCTTGACCAGGAATATCCGGGAAGGTGGATTGGACGTTCAGGCACTATCTTGTGGCCCGCCCGTTCACCAGATTTAAATCCCCTGGATTTTTTCTATTGGGGAGTTCTCAAAGAAAAAGTTTACTCAAAGCCCATTGATCACGTAGCCGACCTACGTGAACGCATTTCTCAAGCAGCTGAGGCGATCAACTCTCGAAGATATGCCCGACTTATAAGTAGATCTTTTTTAAGAAGATGTTGGGCTTGTATTGAGGCTGATGGTAAACAATTTGAACATTTATTGTAATAAAAATGTTTTTTCTCTATCTGACTTTTAGTCCAACAAACCTAATTATTTTACTAACTTTTTTTCACTTTGGTAAAAGTGGCGTCACTATCTGTCTCGCTCACTCATGACAAACATACCCATTATCCATCTCTCTCATCATTCTGTCTTAAAATTAAGAACCTACCTACAGCTTGTGCGAATTAAAAACATTTTAACTGAGTAAAATGTGATAGCAAAAATCGGGTTACTTGAGGTTTTAATTTTTTTACTCTTTTCTATTGTATGGAACTAACAAGTATTGTACCATTTTAGAATTCTGATTAAATGCGCCAACTTTTAATGCCACTTGCCAAGGCACTCTAGTACATTTTTTTTATAGGAGGGCCTGTCAAAGTCGACGAATCTAGAAAATTTTAAATTCGTAGTTTAACAAATAGTCTCAATTCTCGGAAACTTGAGGCAATTGTGTCATTATTTTTTATTGGGATTCTAGAAATGTTATTTAGGATTACGTTTCCAAAGTTCAAATGAACAAAAATAAAAAAGAATAACCACAATAACCGAAAAATGGTACAGTTTGATCACATTTCTAGGTTTTTCTTAAAATGCCCATAATTTTCAAACTGCACGGGATAGATTTTTTTTCAGATTTTTCTCGTGATGGTTATGATCAATCCTGTCACCCCGTTTCGGCTTGACGTTGAGTTTTGGGACACCCTGTATATATAAAAGGAGAACTGACTGACATATCAACGTACAGCCGAAACTACTGGGGCTAGGAATGTGAAATTTTGCACACGGCTTCCTATTATAATGTAGGGGAGCACTAAGAAGGGGTTTTAGGAAATTTAACCTTTAAGGGGGTGAAAAGGGGGAATTAGGAAAGTTACCCATGCGGAGAAAATCGTAGCTTCAGCCAGCATGGTAGTCGAAAATTATAGTACGAGGAGGTAACACTAAATTCCATTTAACGGTCAAATATTTAGCAGTAAATTTTTTTTTTCGTTGTAATATCATCAAATGAGTCCTCCCACCCTGGGCAGAGCGGGAGCGACTGTCAGACTCGTACTGACTAAAATCCACGGTGTCCTTCAATAGCCCTTTACGTTCCGGGGTCACGGTAATTCGTACAGTCCCGCGACCATTTAGTAGTAAAATAGAAAAACTATTTGTAAATTGAATACCGGGAACAGCGCGGCTGTTCAATATTCGGTTTGTTCATTATTATACAAATATTCGATAAATAATCCATGTTCAAAAACTTTTGATTACATACAGATGTAAATTGCGAGTCTGGTACGAAAAGTATCCTGTCATCAAAACAGCATCGGCTCTCATCCCATGGTCGTTACCTGGTAATTTTCTACGTGCCATGCATCATATTCGCGGGTTAATCGTAGGTTGCTTGTTTCCAACATAGTATGTAGGTTGCAGCACATTGTAGGTCAATGGAACGCGGCACGCGCTGCGCTTTCCTGCAGTTGTCTTATGCAGATGAGAATTATTTATTAATCCCTCGTGGTTTAGTTGCCATATTATTTGCTGCTTCACGTTTATAATTCAGTAACTCTTTTAGACAAGTGGGTACCAAAATTAATAGTTTTGCACTTGCAAAATCTTTTGTGCCTTGGATTTTATACGAAATTTGCATCTGTATGTTTATCTTCTTAGTAAATAGTTGGTCAATTATCTCCGCATATCCTAATGCTATCAAAGAAGGCTATAATGGTATAGAAATTTTACAGCGTAATTAAAAACATGTCGTAAAGATTTCTCTCGACAGGAATTTTTCAATATTCATTACCTCAGTTTTACTGTTGTCGATTCAATTAAATCATTTATGCGTATAGTGATCTCTAGATAAATATGTGTTATAAATCTTTCTAACACTACAGCATAATTATTTACTTAAAACGCAGATCTTAAAGTTTTTTTTAAAAGACTGCAGTCTCCGAGGTTATATAAAGTTTGAACAATGCGAATGGTAGAAGAATCTGAACCGAATCCAATTGTACACTTCCGTTCTCAGACATTTCTAGACCAATCGAAGAAACAATAAAAGGAAAGCTTGTAATTATCGGCTCTATTGCCCATTACACGTCGGTACAATTTCTTCCGAAAACAAGGGGCGTTAGCCAACCAAATCGTGGCTATATCAAAAAGAAGATTTATTCAATAGCCAACTTGCACTCAACCACCAATGCCTTTGCAATTCATTGAAGCGATTTAGCTACGTTTACACGTCCCCGATAAGCATCTACGTGTATTGTTTTCATATTTAGTAAACTTTGAATCATTACGTTGAAGGCAATCCAATTTGCTATCGAATGATCGCTTGAACGATTTACTTTCTTCTTGTTCAGCTTTAATCTGATCTCCGAGATACTTATCGCCGGTAATCACTTCAAAAATGTTGGCTTGTTGACCCTTACGGTGTTATAGCGGTAATGTTATTGTTTATCACGATGTAGGTAAAGGTCGGGTAATACGAGTGCATCAGTAATTTGACTAATGTTTTTTGAAGCTTGAAATTCTTTCCTCCCCTCAATTCTTTGTATCAACTAACCAGTACCATTAGTAAAAACTATTACGGTTCACTTGACATAGGCTGCACATCGGAGGCACCTGTTAGCACATCTAGGTCAGTTTTTGTTCTCTGTTTTCACTATCCAAACAAACTTCTGATCTACGTCACTTTTCGTCGTGAGCACAAACATCTTCATGTTTAATTATCTGAGAAGCAAAAATGTCATTCCGGTCATGTAATATTTGGAACAATTGTCCATTTCTCATGAGTAAATTTCGCTTTTAAGTGTTGTAATGTTTAATTTAATCGTTGTTGTTGGTATATTTGTTTTTATGGCAGTGAATGAAAGTGTTTCTATTACGTTTTTCTTTATTCATGAGGTGTTATGTTTTTTGTTTCTCTCATTGTTATCGCGTAAAGTATGGATTCGTAGAGTAGTGGTTACAAATTTCGCACATCATTTTGCCGTTTCTTCTTATGTTTGTAGCGTTGCGTGGCTTAGTTAGGCGTGACGCACCGTTTTGTCGGCTGCTCTTGCCGATACGGTCTACATGCGCTTGAGCATCCGTCGACTAACCCCTGGTTTCGGCTTCAAGTTTTCTTCTTCCATGGGGAAAGCTATCGATTTCTTGTCTGTAATATTATATCAGTTCTTCACACTTTCTTTTACCTACATGCATTGGCTTAGTACTAAACTATGTAGTTAATTCATTACCTTTAAAGCATGTAACTACACGAGTGTGAAAGAGTTGATTTAAAACAATTATAAATGATAATTAGGTATTACATCACCGTTGTTTTTGTTCGTTATTATATTTTATGTATAAATTCTGTTTAAGTTTTTCAGTTGTGTTCCCACGAGCTATTGACTATTCAATTGTGAATGAATATCGTGGAACGTTCTTACATCAATAATAATAATTATTCAAATTGAGTTTGTAATACATGCTGATGGAACCTTTCTTTTTTCCATGAACATTACAAATTACTATGTTATCAAGATTGTGTTCTTAAATAACTTGTATAATTTGTTGTTTTGGCAATTATTTTAAGTGCTTCCGGATAATTCGCAAAGTATAATGCAAAAAGACATAACACGTTTCGATTTTATAATGCAAACAAATGGTTTTCTAGTTTCTTTGTATGTTTAAGATTTTCTCTGCGAAAAATAGTTAGACGAAGCTTAGAAAACATACAAGAAGGAGTTCGCAAACCTAAAACTGAAATCGCAAAATTAGATTGTGTGACCATATAATCTAATCTGACTGCTCCATCTGATTCTATTTCAATAACTGTAAACTCAGACTACGCGTCGTAGTTAATGTCACCTCGAGGCTCGACCCCACGTTCCAATATTAATAAATTCAACTTTATCGAGTTCATTTTCTTTCGTAACAATAGTTACGTCTTTGGATTAAGCGGTACTCAAAACGGTATTACAGTTACCGATGCAATTGAAACGTTCACCGAAGTGGGATCTTCGGGCACGACCACAGCCCAGTTCTGAGTGAAATGCAAGGTCGGGAACCGCTCAGTTATTGTGTTTATAAACTTTTTGTCATGCATCTCACCGAGTTGTATTGTTACAAACAACTGAATGCTCCATTGAGACAGATATGCCGTGCGATACTCGACTCGGAAACGCTTCTTTTTTCATAATCTTCCGTGATGGTTGACGTCGAAAGCCCCACTTATTCTGACGCAAATATGTGTTGCAGCTGCGATTAACCACGATATGCATCAGTATGTAACGCTAATTAGATTCTTGTTAATATTCATCTTTCATTGCTGTCAATAACAAATTCTGTTCACAACACTGAATATTTGCTCTTGGGAAATCATAGCCGTTAGTGAATTGTGACGCTTGTTCTTTGTTTCACTGAATTTCCCTAGGGTTTTAAGTATAGTTTAAGTTCAAATGCCTGTCAATATCTTGGCAATCGGCTGCACGGTTCACGCCGACGACTTTGTGAAGTGGCTGTGGTTTGCTTTAAATCCGAAGTGGAAATGAGCGAGCAGTTAGTGTCCGTATTCCCTCCTGGCTGAAACCGCAAATCGTCGAGGGGAGACGGCTCTTATAGTCGCATTTTGTAATAGCTCTGAGTTTCCGCAGCGGATGGTTGATGTCCTCACCTGTTGCATGCCGTTAGAACTTCACGAATAAGTTTGTTGTCCGATATGAAGGTTGATATACGAATTTGAGCAGTACCTACACTTACAACATAGTTTTGAGAAAGGCCTTGTTCAAGGTAAGCGTTTTGCATGCGACTATATCTCATATTGTCGCAAAGCACACCTCTCATAGATGGGTGTTTGCTTTCCGTATTAGGATTCTTAGCAGACTTTAAATACCTATTGTATGTAAATTCAAAGTAAACATTGTTGTTAAGCTACTAAATTTTCACATCAGATTGTTTACTTTAAATGATAGTTATCTGGTGGTATCCGAGTTGTTTATCTATCCTTTATATTCTTAATGTATTGCTTCTGTTGCTTTATAGAAATAAACCTTTAATATTTTTCTTATTGAGTTCTTTGGGTTTATAAATAAATGCAATAGCAGTTTCATTAATTTCTCTAAAGATATAAATATTATGTCTAACGTAACTTCTAGACTTCTATCTCAATTAGTTTCACATCAACTTCCAAGTTTTACGTTCCTTTAATTCGTGTTGATATCAAAAGGAATGGTTTTATTATTTTAACAGGAAGTGTTTATGGCGGATATTAATAAAGTTTATTCCGCAGATTAACTTCTAAGTTAGAACTTGATTGCTTCAATTCATTATGTTACAGTTAGTTTACTTTATTGCGCAAAACTACTACAGTTCTTTCGCGTTAGATTAATTGGGTCAGAGCCCATTCGTACCCTAAAATTCGTCCCCCAGCATAAAAGTTGTGGATTCGGCCCCTATATATTATTTTTAAGGTACCCATTCGTACCCTCTAATATATATACAATATAAGTTAAAGATTCGGCACCTATTCAGGTGCCTATAGGTCCCCTGAGATAAAATTAGCTATATTTTACATAAGAAACGGTTAAAATAGTACACTTGTGGACAGTTTATTAACGGAATTAATTTAATAAATCATAACAGATCATTGAAAAAAGAGATTTGATCAATGATAATACACTTCTGGACACATCTATTGGCCCGCCTTGTATTTTCAGTTTCGTTTGGTCCTAGCTAAAATTTTATATTAGGTCGAGCAAAAAGTTTTTATGCAGTTTTGAACCTGGCACATTCACAATTTCATTCAATAGTCTTTTTTTGAATTTCGAACACAGAATTTAAAGAAACAAAAGACAATTTGGAGCCTGTTTGTTGATATCAAACAATCGAATACTAAGAAAACTTGGTTTTATTGGTTTACTTGGATTTAATTCTTGAAAAAGTGATTGATATCTTTGGTTTTGCAACAAACATTACTTATTCTTAACATTAAGGTGATGTTCTATCAATATACTATGGATACTTCACCTGAAGTCGCCGTCCAAGCTGTGGCACTTATTCAGGCCGGACACAGCCAAAGAAACGTGAGTGCTCAACTTAATTTAAGTTGATCTGCAGTCCTAAATGTTTATCGGAGGTACCTAGAGACTGGCGGCTTTGTTCGTCGCCAAGGAAGGCCACGATCTCGGGTCACAACTGAAAGGCAGGATCGATTCATCGTGACGACCAGCTTGAGAAATCGTCACCTTACCTCCATTGAGATACAAAACCAACTTCGCGACTTCCACGGAGTATCTGTGAGCGCTCGAACTGTTCAGAGAAGGTTAAAAGAACGCGATATGGTACCACACAAGCCAGCTAATGGGCCCAAACTAACGCGAGCCCACCGAACAGCGCGCCTTCATTTCGCACGCAGTCATTTAAATTGGACACAGCAAGATTGGAGCCGTGTACTCTTTTCTGATGAGTCTAAAATTGTGTTACATGGCAATGATGGAAGGAAGAAGGTCTACCGACGTAAGGGAGAGCGTTTCGCACAATGCTGCTTTGAAGAGAGGGTTGCTTATGGCGGTGGCTCATGGACTGTCTGGGGCGGTATATCCGCGAGCGGCAAAACTCAACTTGAGGTTGTTACAGGACCACGGCTGCCAACATTAAATGCTGAAAGGTACATTCGTGAGTGCTTAGAACCTCACGTGATACCATACGCGGACTATGTGGACCCAAATTTCCTTTTTATGCATGATAATGCAAGAGCCCATGCGGCCGGCATCGTCAGGGAATATCTTCGGGATGTGAACATCACAGTTATGGACTGGCCAGCCAGAAGTCCAGACATGAACCCCATTGAGCACATGTGGGACGAGCTAAAAAGACGTGTTAGGGCTCGTTAGCCAGTTGCCCAGACGATGCAGAAGTTGAAAACTGCCATAGAAGAGGAATGGGAGATGATCCCTCAAAATTTCATAGAGCGGTTGATAAACTCTATGCCTAATCGTATGAGAGCTGTGGTAGATGCCCATGGAGGCAACACGCATTATTAAATTAAACCTTTATTTGATGAACATGTTTTTTTATTCAAAAATCAATTGCCTTTAACAAGGCGCATATCCGACTTGTTAGGCGTAGCTCCTGTCGTATGGTATTCTGAATTCAAATTTAAAACAATACGATCGAAAAAGATGGTAAAATGTATCAGGTTTAAAACTGCATCAACAGTTTTTGTTCAATCTAGCAATCATATTTCGGTAGGGGCCATCGAAACCTAAACTCTAAGGTGGGCCAATAGATGTGTCCAGAAGTGTAATATAACCTGTCGATAGGCTTACGATGTAATATTGTCTCTCTACGAATGGCCTGTTAAAAAAAACAGGTTTTAAAATAATTATGGTGTTTTGTTTGTATGTTGTGACTGCCTCGGTGACGTATTGGTTCTTGAAAGTGACTGCGAATACGAGACTGTTCAATGTGTTTTTGGTCTTTTATTAAATAAAGTTCGTCTAACGAAATAAACAGAACTGTTAATATTAGGCTTATGTTTAACTTATGACCAGATATAGTAACAATTAACAGACAAAAATAGTAAATGATCATCAAAATTAAACCCGCATTTTAAATGTAAATTTACAGCCAAAGTTTTAACATCTCGCTATCCTATTTAAGCAAAATTACTCCAAATAAATCATTGTTAACCCAAAAGTAGTTAATGAACACCAAAACTAAAACATCATTTTAACGTAAAATTATAACCTAAATGTTTATCTTGCTATCAATTTAAGCAAACTGACTCCAAATAAATCATTGTTAACCCAAAAATAGTTAATGAACACCAAATTATTGGGTACGTATCAAAATCCCGAATTTTAAAATACCGATGGACAAAATCCCGAAAATGCACTAATATGTGCATAAGTATAAATAATATTTGGAGTCAGATTGCTTAAATAGGATAGCAAGATGTAAACATATAAGTTATAATTTTACGTTAAAATGATGTTTTAGTTTTGGTGATCATTTACTACTTTTGGGTTAACAATGATTTATTTGGAGTAATTTTGCATAAATAGGATAGCGAGATGTTAAAACTTTGGCTGTAAATTTACATTTAAAATGCGGGTTTAATTTTGATGATCATTTACTATTTTTGTCTGTTAATTGTTACTATATCTGGTCATAAGTTAAACATAAGCCTAATATTAACAGTTCTATTTATTTCGTTAGACGAACTTTATTTAATAAAAGACCAAAAACACATTGAACAGTCTCGTATTCGCAGTCACTTTCAAGAACCAATATGTCACCGAGGCAGTCACAACATACAAACAAAACACCATAATTATTTTATAACCTGTTTTTTTTTAACAGGCCATTCGTAGAGAGACAATATTACATCGTAAGCCTATCGACAGGTTATATTATTATCATGACGGATTATCATTGATCAAATCTCTTTTTTCAATGATCTGTTATGATTTATTAAATTAATTCCGTTAATAAACTGTTCACAAGTGTACTATGTTAACCGTTTCTTATGTAAAATATAGCTAATTTTATCTCAGGGGACCGATAGGCACCTGAATAGGTGCCGAATCTTTAACTTATATTGTATATATATTAGAGGGTACGAATGGGTACCTTAAAAATAATATATAGGGGCCGAATCCACAACTTTTATGCTGGGGGACGAATTTTAGGGTACGAATGGGCTCTGACCCGATTAATTTAAGGAATGATTGCAGCAACGGTTGTGTTGATCCTTTGAGTTTATCGTGCATCATGAATCGAATTCTTCGTCAAAATGCTACTATTTTTGGTTCTCTGCATCACCTTAAGAAAGACTGGAGGAAAATGAAAGTACGCCTTTGTACTGTTTTTATACATATGCATAAAGTTTTAAATAAAATAATTAAACAGTAGATCATCACAAACTGGTTTTGTTTTATTTCCCTGGGATCAAAATGTTTCTTCCCAGTCTGCCGTCGAGATTGTATGTTATTCCTATTTCTCTCTCTTTCTCATACCATTCCTCACGCAATCCATTCATCTTTTCTTGGTATTTCTCTCCTTTTTTATTACTCTATGCTGTCGTACTGTTGGCCTCCCCCAGTACCTTCCAAGAGCTCTTATACTGTACATCCTCGAATCAGCCCTCGTGCTTCGTGTCCAAGTCATTTCTCTCCCTTATTCTTCACATTTCTGGGTGTAAGAGTGCGATATAGTCTTGAAATGGGTATCTGTTACGAAGTTTTCAAAACAATTTTTGTAGAAACTTTTATAGGTTTTTTTTTTATAAAAGTACCAGAAAAATTGCGAGTAAAATTATTCCCAATGCCATAAAAGTCTCTTTACGTAACAACTTGAATGCAACCAGTTCCGTACAGTTGCTAACATATTCCCCATACCGCCTGTTAGTGTAACGACCAGATTTATATGGAGTTGAATTAACCGCCCATGTCGTTCTCAAGTCTTCAGTACTGACGTGGATTTATGATGCAACTGATTGGAAATTCGCCACAACTGACTGTCAATATTGTGCATTGAAGAATATGTTAAAAGCTTTGGAATTGCGCGGTGAATGGGTTGTTATGTCCTGTTAAAGCGATGTTAAGATTCTTGTTTTTCTTTTTTACTTTGCGCTGAATGCTTTTCTATAGAAAGGCTTATAGATGAAAATTTATATGAATGCATGTATGCATAAAACCGTTTTTATGGTCCCCCGACTTACGACGAAAAGGTATCACAATGCTTGAATCAATATGGTGAATGCGTTGGTTATCTCTAATGTATGAAAGCCGATATCAAACGATTACAAATAACTTATTAGACGTAGTCGACAGTACGAGTCTGACAGTCCCTCCCGCTCTGCCTTGGGTGGGAGGACTCATTTGATGATTTTACCACGTTAAAAAAAAACAATGCACGGAAAATATTTTCACATTGCAATGGAGGATTTACACCCTACAGCCCATCAAATCCCCCACTAAAGTGTTAATCAAGAAATAGTTGTAACCGTTGGCTATATCAATAGTATGCCTGAATGAGCAAGCGATTCACATCTACGTTTTATAGACAGTAAATACATAATTCACCCACCGATTGAATATAATATCTTTCCTATCATTTTCCTATCTGAGGTCACTATGAAAAGTCACCAGCGCCGATGATTGGTTTGTATAATTTCACGGTACCGCGCGAACTACGTCTAACGGATTCCTCTCTCGGATTACTATAACCCCGTGACATAGTTACATCGGATACTTCGTCAAATTGATTCTAGACTGGCTCATCTGGCGTGCCCTTAGGTCTGAGACTGACCTGACTGACTGGAAAATGACTGGTGAACTTTACTTGCAGTCACGTTCATATAACAATATTAACCTTAACTGACTTCTCTTCACGAAAACTTTCGCTTTGAACTGGATCGATACAAATGAGAACCATTAATTTATCTATATCGTAAGCAAGTGCATGGAATAGTTATGATACATCATGGAAGTTTGGTAATATCTCTCGTACTAGAGTCAATCTCCCTCCAAGAGTCATGGCCATCGGGCACGCCGCAATCGCGGCGGTAAGACCCCTCTTTGAGGAGTGGCTGGATAGGCGTCACGGCGTCCTTACCTTCCGCATGACGCAGGTTCTCACCGGACACGGAAGTTTCGGGAGGTTCCTGTGTCTGATAAGGAGGGAGGAAACGCCTGGGTGTCACCACTGCGAGGACCGCCCTGAGGACACGGTGGAGCATACGGTGCAGGACTGCCCCGCTTGGGCAGAGCACCGCCGTGTCCTCACGACGGCGATAGGCGGAGACCTCTCGCGCCCGGCATTGGTCGAGGCCATGCTGCGGGGCGAGACGGAGTGGGAAGCGGTCGCCTCCTTCTGCGAAGCAGTCATGCTCGCGAAGGAGGAGGCGTGCCGCGTGAGGGAGAGAACAGTGTCCTCCCTCCGACCCACCCGCAGTGGTAGACGCCCACGGCGACGGACGTCGCCAGACGATCTCCGGCCACCGTAGGCGCGGGCATGCGGGCAGCGAGTAATGGGCGACTCGCTGCCCGACCATGGACCATGCCCGGGTCGACGGCGCGTTGTGTTCCACGCGCGCCTCAAGGAGTGTCAGCAAACTGACGGGGCCTGTAGAGGGCCAGAGCCTGCCGGGGTCGCGGGTCTTACCCATCACCGTAACCCCGGTACGTAAAGGGCTCGTGAAGGACACCGTGGATTTAGTCAGTACAAGTCTGACAGTCCCTCCCGCCCTGCCCTGGGTGGGAGGACTCATTTGATGATTTTACCACGCGAAAAAAAAAAAAAAAAAAAAAGAGTCATGGCCATAGATTCTGTGACACCTATTAAATATTTTTCATCTATGATTTTCACAAATTCTGGTTTTCTTCCCATTGCATCCTCATTAGCACCAAGCTTCTAAATTCCTGGCACGCGAGTAAGATCACCATGTTTCACTACCGTATGACCTTCAGAACCTTCGGAAACTGGGTTTTCCTATTATGATGGTATCAGTAAGCCAATGGATGTGGCCACTTGCTCAACAGATATCATCTGACGCCTAACATATAGGGTGGTCTAACCGAAGCGAAAGGCTAGGAATAGTTCCAGCTATAATACATAAAATAAAACGTAATAAACTTGAATGTTTCTTCGTGTTTGAACAGAGGCTTTCTTGGAATATTTCTCCAGTTTCGTGATCATGTCTAAGTTCTCGTGACTGTAAAAGCTTGTAGCGTCTAGATTAAAATGTTTCTGCGCAGATAAACATTATTGTTACGGCGACATTGTCCCACTTATTGTATAAGGCTGTAAATGCACTAAGCGGTTTGTTTCCGACATTTTTAAGAGTACGTGGATGTTGTCAGCGCCTCTCATTGATGAGTACTTAGTAACAATCATACTATGCTATGTGTTAGCAGTCGGAACGCATGTTGTGACGCAGACTTTATTGAAAAGGCTGAGACAGACCTCAGCCTTTTCAATAAAGTCATTTTTTAAAGTCATTTTCATAATGAAGTAGTTGTATTATTACCACGCGATGTGTTGGCTGATATAAAATTGTCTTCCCTGTGCAATTTCAACGGGCTGTATTTAGAGCCATATAACTGAGATCTAGTTCCTAAAGGTCAGACGTATTGAGTCATTAATTAAGCCCTGGTCATTATAGTGCTCTAAATTAACCTCGACAGTAAAGCTTACGGTTTCTCTTCATATTAATGTTCAGGTTACAACTACAGTTAACCGACAAACACACATTTAATTTCTCGTTAAATGTTTAATTAACGTTTAATTTTCTCCAAATGTTTCAGGATTTATTAATTGGTCACATCGTGTTAAAGATGTTTTATGATGACTCTGATTTTTCAAGGCACTTATTTTTGCTTCATCAAGTCTTTTTTTTTAATTCGCTCTCAAATTCTTAGTATGTTTCTGTGACGGGCACGCCGCAATCGCGGCGGTAAGACCCCTCTTTGAGGAGTGGCTGGATAGGCGTCACGGCGTCCTTACCTTCCGCAAGACGCAGGTCCTCACCGGACACGGAAGTTTCGGGAGGTTCCTGTGTCTGATAAGGAGGGAAGAAACGCCTGGGTGTCACCACTGCGAGGATCGTCCGGAGGACACGGTGGAGCATACGGTGCAGGACTGCCCCGCTTGGGCAGAGCACCGCCGTGTCCTTACGACGGCGATAGGCGGAGACCTCTCCCGCCCGGCATTGGTCGAGGCCATGCTGCGGGGCGAGACGGAGTGGGAAGCGGTCGCCTCCTTCTGCGAAGCAGTCATGTTCGCGAAGGAGGAGGCGGAATGCGTGAGGGAGAGAACATCGACCTCCCTCCACCCCAGCCGCAGTGGTAGACGCTCACGGCGTCGGACGTCGCAAGACGATCTCCGGCCACCGTAGGCGCGGGCATACGGGCGGCGAGTAAGGGGCGACTCGCATACTAGATTTTTTTCTTGTATCGTGAGCATGTTTACAAATATTCAAACTGCCGTCGAATCTATACATATAATAAATCTGTAGAAGGGTCAATTCTGTACATTGAAAATACTGAAAAAATAAATAGCGGGGGGTGTTGCTGGATCGATACCAAACCTAAATATATGATTAAAAAAATTTTTGTCTGTCTGTCTGTCTGTCTGTTTGTGCAGGCATCACATGAATTTATTATTATTATTTATTCCTTATTATCCTGGGCATAACATAGGATACTTTTTATCCTGGAAAAATACGTAGAAAAAAAATCTTATTTTTCAGTTTTATTCATAGACGTTGTTCTGTAGAACCGCGAACACACGTTGCATTACCCGCAGTGGATTCAGCGCCGTAATATTTATAAGATGTCATTGTCAGAGTTACTCAAAATGGGGAAATAAACCATCCACGTGAAGACCGACATCCGCGCGGACGGAGTCGCGGGCGGAAGCTAGTTAGAAATATGCACGGAACATGTCTTTAGTGGCAATACGCTTTTAATAAGTCATTATATTGATGGACCTTATCGTGAAAACCTGTGATTCTACATAAATTGTCCCTTCGAAAATGACTATCTTGATGGCTAGAACTTCAATATGATATGGTACTTTACAGGCGGTACTTGTGGAAGTATAAATAGTCTATTAAATAGACTAGAATTAGCACCTATTTGCATGATGCTTTTATAAATGGCTTTTATGGAAATATGGTCTATTAGGGATATCATAGGGGTATTGTGTTGCTTAGTTACAATTTTGTAGAGGTCAAATTGTCGTGCACATAAAATCTAGTTATTCGATAAGACTGGAAGCCGAATCGTCCCCAAAACTAAAGGCTAGTAATGAAAATTAACACTACTTGCCAAACTATAAAAGGTCTATTTTACTTTGCACTCTACTTAAGCACTATTTGTACGGTGCTTTAAAAATTACCCTGCTAATTGCGAAACATTGGTACAGTCGTCAAGTGATACTCATACGCTCGCGGTTCGTGACTAGCGCATTAACAGTGCTGACCCGAGGCGTTTCTCACGCCATTGACTCCTTTCTGGGTTGAAAACCTACTGCAGTACTGCCTACCATCGGTGACTGTGCTTGCGATGCACTTCCTACAAAATAAAATGACCTGTGAAATGCCCATCGTTTTTCACTCAAGCCGTCGCCCGCTGAAGGCGACAACGGAGTAATGAACTGCAAATAATTTTCTCACCATTTATGGACTTAATCCTTCTAGATTTATTACCTTCATGCCCATATTATTTGTATACCGTTCCTTGTCGTGTATCTTAGGAGCAAATGTGTAAACATAATAAAACTAGTTTACAAACGCTAGAGTACTGGCTGTTAATAAATTGGAATCTGATTAACACTTTAATAGCCCAAGACGCTTGCAATACGATTATGTGAACAGATATTTACGTTGCTGTAAAAGTCTATGGTTAGTCCGGGTTTGCTTCCGTCATAATATTTGAAGTACAACCTCGACTCTTGGACATTATCACCCATTTTCCACGAATCATTGAGGTTTGAATTCGCTTGCGGTGAGACTGACAAAGCCGATCAATCTCTATAGAAAGCTGTATTGTACTAAGGTCGTAACGTTCCGTGAAGTTTCCGTGAAAGAACCACAATAGATAAATTCTTTAGGGCACAGCCACACGATCGATTCTGGTCGAATAACAGTTTGTTAGAGGTCAAAAATGTGTTAGCTTTAATATCAACTACCAAGTGATACTTTACAACAAATGGGACGGAAGGTCGTTTTTTCCTTAAAAAAACTTTGATAATAAAAAATCTAAACTAGACGTCTACGTTAGCTTGGAACGTAAGTGGTTTTCAATTATTTAGTCATGTTGGCATGAGTTGAGCTTTCGATCTCTCTTTCGTTCAATGTGTGGAATTTGGAAGGTCATCCTCAAAAGCTCACTTTTTACAATGACATCAGCAATTTGTAACTGGCTACCGTACGAGATCACGTCGTGCAAGATTTGACAGCATCATAACAGAGAGACTAAATGACAGACAAAGGCGACAATCTGGAATGAACGGTACTTTCGATATTAAATTAGAACAAGATCTTCCTTTTTTAAGCGCGTCGCGTAACTTATTTCACCGTATCGGAGGGGACACGGCTAATTCCATCTGTCTTATGTTTTTTACTAAAGTTTCAATTAAATCGACGACGTGTTTCCGGTTCGTCGATCATTCGTGCTACAGCGCCTTTTCTTGCCCGGGGCCCTTCGCCTATACAATATGGACCCAAATTGCCCATCGATGATCTCTCAACGGCTATTGTGCGGCCTCCGTGGAATTTGTATCTAACGGGAGATATCTTGCACTCGACTGTGGCATAAATGTGCGTGAGGTGCATTTCGCTATGCCGTCAACTTATGGCTTGCGTACAGATGCTCTTAAATCTTAGAACTGGCCACCCAATAGACCGCCGTCAAATCGACACAAAAGGTTAAGCCAGATATCCAGGAAGTTAGGCTGATACCGCTTTCTAGCCTGCCCTTAAATGGTTCAGATAAGAGTCGTATTTTATTACGGCATATCTTTTCTAAAAAGGAACATTAGTAACTGTTCTCCGGTAAGCATGAAACATGTTACGGTGACGGTTTGTGTACGTGATTGACATAAATTGCGAATAGTTTCTCATGTCGATGTCGCCTCGAAGATACTAATGCACACGACCTGAAATGTGACGAACGGTAACTAATTTAATCATGGTGTCTGACTTTGAAATCCTAGATCTCATTGCCAGGTCGGGAAAATTGTAATTTGATAATTATAGTTGAAAAACTGAGATAGAAAATACTGATAACGTTATTTGAATGGAGCTTCATAAATGGGAATCAGTTCATACATACGCATCTAATGTAAACATAAATACTGTTAAGCTACAAGAGTACATTCGCCTATTTCATGCAGCAATGTTATGTTCCCACTCACCTAGTAACACCAAATGATAAGTGCAATCAACATATTCTACTCGCTGAGAATCCGACAGACAGATTGCACTCTCGAATTCATAATCACTCAAATCGTCAACGATAATTAACGTCTCGTCAGAACAGTCATTACTACGTTAGGAAGAATATCTTTATTGACAGCACAAAGGCCACGAGAAAGCCACCATTGTAGCGAACCACATCGATGACTTACACAATGCTACCGACGACGCCTAATAACCCATCTGCGACTTTACAACCAGCAACTCATTTAGGAAAATGAAAAGTCCGTTTCAATGAGCTCAACTCTCCCTTATTGTTGTTCGGTTAGAGGTTGCTCGTGTACAATAGCGGGTAAGGTTATCAGACCGGATGATGAGGCCTTCAGATTCTATTGCTTTCACCCATTACGTCGCCTTTTGTGTGTGCCTTTATGTCTTCGAGCTGTCGATAAGTTGTTACGTAATCATGTACTAATTGGTTACAAATTCATCTTTCATCCGTAATAAGGAAGTCGAGTGGTCGCTTGTTGAACTTTCTCTCCCCTTGTAAGGCTTTAATAACGCTCGGGTTCTCGCTAGGACAGTTTGAACCCGGGGTTAATTACGATTAGTCGTGGCTGTTGCTAACGCTTTTTTGCCGGCTACGGTCGGACAATTTAAACGAAAGGGTAGAGCATCTATTTTCATAGCTATGCGTCTTGTACAGTTCTTTTTTGTATTTTTTTTGGAGTTTACATAGAATAACGAAAACATGCATTGCATGTTAGCGATTGCCTCGTAAATTTTACTGCATCTTCTTATGAGTAACGGAACCGAATTGTTTAAAAATTCACCAACTTCCGCACACGGTTTAGTTTGTTAACCAAATTAACAGTTCTTTGACCGTGTCAATTCTATTAAAATTTCAAATTAATCGAGAAAATGAATAAGTTTTAAATTGCTCGTCGCGAATGTTGTCATTTTGTACAATTTGCGACGCCCGATAAATACCAGTGGCATCTAGCTCGTCAACTGACATCAGCATAGGTAGCGGCGTACTTGAAGCAATGTCTCAGATAAATTGACTCGCTGCAATTTTCTCTATGATGTGTATTTTGAACAGTTTCATGCTTTTGATATATCGTGCTCGATGACGGACACTCATCATCAATTCACCCACGCTCCATAAAATTAATTCGAGCACAATTAACCGAATATCTTCATTCAAAGTCATATTCTTGATTTATTGTATTTATTTTCCGTCAAGCATTGTCCATTAGAATCTCACGATCGTTACCGTTGGTCCGGTGGGCGGTTGACCTTATTTTAAGGAGTAGTACCTTAAAAGGGACCCATTAGTTCGGAGACATGGGAGTAGACACAATTGTCCATATAAGTTTGTTGTTGTCGAATTTGGAATACGGAAGAAGTCTTTGCTAAAATATCTTGTACTGCGGGTCATTAAACTGATGTTTTCTATTCAGAGTATTTATATGTAGTTAGAATGCTTTATAGAGTACCTTGTTGTATTCGTAATGCGAACGTTGTATTTCATGTAACATGAACGTTTGAGACAGGAAGCAATTGAACGCATCCTATCGGCATATGCAAAACGTTACAAATTATTCCGCTACAACAATTTTCTACACGCATCTCTATATCACGGAACGTTGACTGTTTGCGAGGAAACTTATACTCAACCCACGTTTTACTCGACAGATAAGAAATCACATCGGATTAGATTAATCGAAAGGGCGTAGATCCCTCGCTGCGTGAGCGGCGAACGGAGAAAGGCTCCCCGGAGTCTCCCCGATTTGTCTATCCCAACTGTTCAGATAGTGGTGTGCTGATATAACCATAGCTGTTCATCGTTGTCTACAATAAATAGAAGAATTCCTTTAAAGGCGTTGTCGGTGAAATGCTTGAAGAAAGCGAAGATATCTAGCATGTTAGTATTCCACTCGCAGAACAAAAGTAGGAAGTTTGAAATACGTAATTCAAGAAGCTTGCGTATGCAAGTGAATCTCAATCTTATGAATGATCTTGAACTTGACCGAGTTTTAAGTAAACAAACGCTTAGTAGTCCGAGTCACTTGCCGGCACGAGCCACGAAGATTTCGCTTGCAAACGTGGGCTGCATACTCAATCGACGAGTTAAAGTGATTCGCGAACAACCTTTGCATTCGTTCCGCAATGCAACACACTGGCATGATTAAAGTTTGACCCGCGTCGAAGCAGGGAAATTCTGTCCGCTGATACATACGTGCCTGACCAAATGTAGGTTGAAACTTTCGTCCGCTTGCAGTCATTCCAACCGCAATCCAAACAAGAGCAGCGGTCACGTTTCCGAGATCGCCACCAATGTCTGCCGCGCCGGATCATTTATACCGATCCATATTAACAATGTGCGGCGAAAGAAACCGATTCGTTGTATAATTGTTAATCTATTCTGATTTCGCACTCGGCTCGGTTATTATAACTATTCCAATGACAGCTTCCCACGTCCGTATGTTCCAAATATTTTGTAAATGAAGTTTTCTCCTGCATCGGCTATCACTCACACGGCCTTCATTAATTCTTTAGCTTTGATAAATAACCGAAGGTTGAATCAAAATGCATGCCTATCGCCGTAATGCATAGTGCGAATGATAATACAGCCAGTTCGTATAACAGTCCAGAGTCATCCCATCAGAAGTGATATCGCCATACTAGATTACAAGTTACAGTTACAGACGTTAGTGAGAGGTTTCCATTTAAGTACATTGTATCTACTATCCGCTTTTTACTAGTGTAAATCTCGCCATTTATCGCCGATGCTATCATTAAACACTCGAAACGAAAAGTGAACTTGTTATTTAACGCCTTTGTGTTTGATTTGGAGGTGTTTTACTTTCTAAATTTACGTGTAGGTGAATTAATGACGCGTTTATTCTTTTTTTTTGTGTTAACGGACTATCGGTACAATCCAGTGTTTTGTGTCATTGAAATAAGAACTAACTAAACTAGGGTAAAAGATGAGATTAAGTCCAGTTCGTCATTGTTGTCCGACCAACCAAGGTGGATTGGTCGGGGAAAAGAAAAAAGTGCATACCGCTAGTTGACACAGTGCTTTATTGAACACAATTCCGTTGACTGGTAGGCAACGGTAGGCCTTACCAAGATGTAGATGGCGACGAGTGAACGGGACAGATTAATGCTAATAGTTGACATAATCTTAGCTCGGCGCGTCGCTTCCAGGGGCAGTGGTATGGATGCGTTTACAGCTTTGCAATAAATTATAGCGAATAAATGGAAGTGGATACACGAGATTGTTTTTGCCTTGTTGTTTTTAATTTGCAAGTTTATCTTGATTTCTAAGATATGGATGACCCTATATTAATACTTTAGTATGCTAAATGAATCTATACTATGAGTTTTCGTATAACCAACAATACTTATTTCTAATTTAAATATTTAGAACTAATTAATGGTCCCTACAGATAAAACGGCGAGCCTTCATGTCGGCTGTCAAGTTAACTCCGATAAGACCAGTAGCTGAACATTCTCTTCTAATTAAATTCGATCTGACATCTAATCTTCAGATAAAATCTGTAGTTTAAGTTTTATCAATTAAGTGAATTATTTATACGGTTAAAGTGGTGTTTTCCTGGCGCATTTCCCATTGGTTTAATACTTCAAACGGTTGACGATGCTTATGATCTCTAATCAGTGTTAGACCTAACGTGCATATCGTAATTTAAACCAAGTGGATATCAGTAATATCTAGAGTTTATTTTTGAAGCTACTCGTAGCATTGTATTAATTTATATTGAATAACGAGCTGTTTCCACTACAATCACCGTTAAAAAGTTTCATTTGATTCATCTCGGCTTTGATGTTACTAATGAAGGATCATATTCGGTAGCCCAAATACTCTAAGCAGGAGCTTACAATATTTGGGCTACTAAATATGTTTGCCCTGTATTCTTAAGTAGGTTTATTTTTATAGCTTTGTGTGGAAACAAAAATCGATTGTGAGCGGAACTTGAACCTGCGACTTTCTGATTCAGTACACCAGACACGAACACAGTAATGTTCGATGAGGTCGAATTCTTCATTCCGTCCTATGTTGACGATTGATTTACCCTAACGACGACGTCTAATTTTACCTTAATTAAAAGTTCTTACTTAATGCTAGTGTCTTTCGTTATGATTACTATGAGCAACATAACACCAACGGTATTCATTCACGTGATTGCGATTCCGAGATCATCTACTATTGCAACTGTAACCTTCTTCTCGATTACGGCTTGCTCGACTTCTAAGTAGCAGATGGGTTCTGTTTTTACATCCTACATAATCTTATATAAATCTTGCTACATACTACTACCGTAATTAATCTTGACTGGACCAGTGCCTTCACTTTTTCCTATTTATGTATGAATCAAACCGTTTTTTGTGCCTACTGGAAGGAGTGTATGGACATCGGACATGAGACATTCATCAATCGCTTTCCGTTAATCGGTTACCTATTAAACAAGTTCAGTTATTTGTAATCTGTGATCAACTGTGATTGTAGTTGTTAAATAGAAACTTTAAATTGAATCGAGGCACTTTTAATTTGTTCTCGTAATTATCAATTCAGATTTAATTTATTGTGGTGATTTGTTGATTTAGTGTCTGGACAGCCAAGTCCTGCTCAATTTTCTTGTTTTTTTTTTATTTTTATTTTGAATGTTGGCATCATTTTGTCTCTTAAAACAACTTTTTTATATTTTAACTGTTTTGTGTCAGTGATGCTAAAATCCGCACTTAACTCGGTTTCGCACTCTTTTGCTGATCATGAAACAAAATGTGTAAATGATTGCTATTTATTAAATTATATTGATTAAATATTTAACTATGTTAGCCATTTCGAGCCACAAGCTACAAGTGTGCTTAGTTAGTGGCTCATCGAATACCACACTAATTTTAAGGGCTTTTTTCATAAATAAACTTTACTGTATAAAGATGTATAGCAACAAAACGTATGCATATATTTCTTAATGCAAACGAGTATTTACATAGAAATATTTTAAAATACCACAAATAGCTCGTTACCAAGAGAGTTCTTGTATCACACTACACATAATACTACAGTATTACTTGCAAGTACTTATCAGAAAATTGCACTTCATTCTCAACAGTGTCTGTCCACTCGTGTAGGCTTGAGAGCTGCGCTTGCGCATCTACTGGGACAGTGTTTGCACTGACTGCTCGTTTAGACACGGTTCAAGTGTCAAGTCGTTCACTTTGTCAGTAGTGTGTTTGCTTGATGGTTTTAGCATGATGTATGTATGAGGTTGGTGTTGTGGTAGAGTAAGCAGGAGACCAGGTTGTGATAATATTTGTTGGTTGAGATATTTTGGGATAGCTGCATTTCATTGTTTGTGTTTTCTCTCAAAAATAATGTTAATGCCGTTAGAAATTAAGTTGTTTTTTCTTATCCCTTCTTTACAGACTTTCAATTAATTTTGTGTCGTCCTAAGCGATGGTTATCTGCAAAAGGGCTGTAAATCAAAATACTACGTATACGCAATTATCTAAAACCCATAATCGTCAGTCAAGCCGTCTCTTAGCAGATTATTATTCATAGCAGTAAATATTAATTAATTTAGATCCTACTCCCTTCAATTAGAATTTATAGTTCTAAAACCGAGTCGTTTAGAGTTAATTGACATTTCATTAAGTCTTAAAGCAATTTAGCGTCGGATACGCTTTAAAGCACAAAGTATGCTAATAGAGCTAGAACTTGTCAACCGTCAAGCGGTTTTCTTCAGCTGCCTCTCAAGATTTGTGCGGTAGAATAAACAGTTCATAGACATTCCCCCACTGAATTCAATGAGGTTCGAAATGATGGACATTCAAACATTTCAAACTGTTTGAATCAATATTGCTAGTGCCGTTTGCACGACAGTTTATTTGGTCGATCGTGCACGTAGTTACAATTCTTAACAATTTTACACGTCGCGCCAAATTATCGACCGAGTATCGATCGTGGTCAAAACATATTTATTTTGTAGTTAACTTATGTGGAACATGTTTGAAATTCCCATAAGGTCTCCCGAGGTATGTATCTTTTCGATTAGTCACGGTGGATTTTGTAGGGCAAAGATTTTAACCTACTTGCTTAACTGTCGATTGAATGGTGGACCCAACTTCCCTTTTGTACCTTTTCGCACATGTATTAATGCACTTTCTTTTTCCTTTATGGCTGATGATTGTCATAAAATACGAATATAGAGGCCACATTCTTGTCTTGGAATAACTGTTATTAGGATAAAATTTTGGTGGAACTAACTCAATTTACATGATTGACACATTACAATGCGACAAAGTGTCAATCTGGGTTTGTTTCACATTCATTCGTTTGTAAATGATCTAAAAGGCTAATTTATTCATAACTTCGTATTCGGTTTTATGACTTTGACAAGGTATATAAAACTCAAATTAAAACTCTTTTCACAACCTCTGTCGATGCGAGTCGCGGCAAATCGCATCACGAAGACTCGTGAGGCTACTCAAGGTATGTTGTACGCAATTTTCTCTGCATTGGCATTTCTGTAGTCGTTATCGCAACACTCGTGTCGCTTAAGCGTGTGGGTGATGGCCAAGGTTAAATATCGTTCATATTATGATGGACTGATCTTGTTCATATTAGAAGCAATTCAACCTGTTCATTCATGGAGACATGATACTTTTCTGGTTCAACATGAAGTGTCTGCAGCCTGATAGCGGTGTCAAGAAAACCAGCTTTTCCCGATATGGCGACGACGACGGCGCCGAAGCACGGGTACTGACATAACTTATGTAAAAATGTAAAAACTTCTAACTTGATTTGAAAAGATTTCCGTGGAGTTCTATCTTATCTATATTCTTCCTCTATATTTCCTATTCTTCTTTGTGTATAGATCATATACGCTTTAGAATAAACAACTTCAGCTCTGACACTGTTATTCTGCCTACTTTGGGGTGTTTAAAGTTATCCAATGAGTCCTAGATGGAGAGGAAGGGACCATCTGGCTGTTACTGACAAAAACCACCCTGTTTCTGCACATGCCCGTTGCGATCCAGAGCCGTGATGCCTTTTAAAAACAATCCCGCGATCAGATTTTTGTCTGTTTTTAGTTTTTAATTATTACAAAAGATCCTGTAAGTAACTGCTCAACGTAACTGAAACAAACAATTTGAAACGGACAGTTTCAAATTGTTTTTTTCAGTTACGTTGAGTAGTTCAAAATACAACACAAAATAGATATTAAAATCTAGGGGATTAAGTTATTATTCAAGACCATACCGAGATCCTAATCAAAACTGAAGTTAATAAGACCCATAAGTACTTATGTCTGCTTATTTCTACACACATTACTATTTCCATACCAAGGGCGCTTCGGTCATGCACGATCATAATATTATAATAGTTGCAATTAGCTTTTCAAGTAAACTGAGGTTTTGAGGCTTAAGGAAATTAATTATAATTGGCATTCGCTGTTGTTTCGTCTGCAGTAAATTAGCTATGGCTTGTCTATAATACTCGTAATTTCTCTGTGTACTTTCCTATCACCGTTCATACTAAATCGTGGCTATTTTAAAATTAATGTTTCCTATGGACCTTGTTTTGCCAATTCTGTAACATTGTTCTTTTTTAATTCGATACCATGTAATTCTTTTCTTTTCAGATAATCATCTCTTTCGTTCTCTTTTTTTTAGGCTGAGTATGGTCTAAACGAGTCTTGACCAGGTCTTATCTGTGATTTTCTGAATGCCATCCACCCATATCGCTGTTGCTCCACGAACAGTTATTTTCCATCATATTAAAAAACAAAAGTTTACATCGAGAAGTCATGCACCATTACATTATAATCACCATTACAACTCACATAATTATCATTAACATATACGCACGGGATATAAACATAATTGGCAAGCAGTTCTCCCGTTATTTGATCAAATGACTACTAACATACAATGTTTCAGCGGATGCATCCTGCTAACAGGACTCTTCCGTTAGTGACGACAAATCGAGCCGCAATGAATACTTACATTATTTAAATGCACCTATTAATTAATCACTAAGTTGTGGGCGAAGAGATATCGCAGTTAAAGTATGTTCTGGTAAACCTTGGTCCTTTCGTCGCTACCGTGATTTGGATAGTGTTATTTGCAACGTTATTCAGTTCACATTATGTTGTGTTGTTTCTGAATCGTATCCGGCTCGAAGGACCACAAACTATGATGTTTAGAAGCTATCTTTCATGTTCTGTATTGAATAGGCTATCAGATTTTTAGTCTGAAAACCTACCAAAAGCGACGTAGATGAAAATAATTTTACAAATAGGTTCTATTTCATTGGGTAAAAGATGAGAATTAAAAAAAGTAGCTTATAATGGGATCGATTCACTGAAAACAAGTTTACGGAATGCAGTAATTATTAAGATTATAACATTGCCACCCTTATGAAATTATATCTATTTTTATCTGCGAACCAAGGTAGAGTTGTCAGGCAAGCTATAATTATCCGTTTCATCACTAATAAACGGTTGCGGACTAGATGTATCACAGCAACGAGTAAACATTAGTTCCGGCAGTCAATCTCATCTCTCCATAATGTGATCTGCAGTTATAATGCATTTCTATTCAAGCAAACAATTTAATCAAAGTCGATTTGTAATCGATTTTGCCAAGAGTTTGTATAATATTAGCATATGATTAGCCTTATCTCATTCTACATCAAAACTACGAGCCATAAGTTGTAATGTTTAAGGCTTGGAGAAATTCTTTCTGCGTAGGTAAATTTTTTGGAGAGAAAAACGAAACTTATTTTGTATACTATTTATATATGTAAGGGGTCCTAAAGACCAAAAAATAAAGAAAGAGATTGTTGATTCCACATTGCGTCTAAATTTACATAAAGGTTTTCCATCTGAAAACCATAGTTGGGAATCTAGTACCACATTTGGTTGAGTTCAATAGTCTCATTCTCAAAACTGTTTCTGGGATATTAAATTAATTTAAGACTATTCTGAATCCCGCAAATCTCTGCAAACTTTAGTCTGGTTCCGAATACATTTTAATTCATTTATTTAAATGAATTCACTGTTTACGATGCAGAAAATCATTTATTCAAATTAATACACGTGTCATAAATTAAGTTAACACCTCTTTTGACATATGAAGGCTAAGTTATACATTTAGAGAGTCCATAAAAAAAAAACAAATTGACTGCTTTAAAGAAAAGTAAAACAAGTCGTGATAGATAAGATCTGTGCTCTGAAGGCTCGTGTTTACCCAATTAAAGTTTTACCGTCAAATACACCACATGTTTGGGCTTTATTAATTTTGTGACACTCATTTATTTTTCTTGTTACACCTTGGGATACTGGTGTCTTTTATTATAGTAACGTTCGTGGACTCTGGTCAATTTGCTCTCAATTCTTTTAGCGTTAACGGTTAATCGAGACTTGCAAAAATTCGCTCGTAAACAAGGTGTAGTTGAAATATCTGGAAATGCGGACGGATCTTGCCTCACGGATATCACCATTATGAAAAGTTTTACTAAAACAACACTGAAATGTTTTTTTTGTCCAGTCGCAGGACCGGTTATTATCAAAACTATATGTATTTTCACCATAATTATATAAACACTATTGTAGCATTTAAAAAGATCAGTGTTAAACGAAAACTGTATATGCTAATCTGAAAAAACTGTTGGAATTTTTGAGAAGCCGTTGACATGTTTCAGACATTATTGACATGTTTAAGACACTATTGACATGTTTGAGCCACTCTCGACATTTTCGAGATTATGTTGACATTTTTGAGAAACAATCGACATGTTTTGAGAAACTTCCGTCATATTCGAGAAACTGACGACAAGCTTGATGCTTGAGCTTGATCTTCGATAGTATGATGATATTCATACTCTATCTTCCAATTACTCTTGTAATGTATAAACCAATGAAGCACGACAATAATTATGGACACACCGTTTATCCTAAGATGCCACACGTCCAAGTATTTAACCGAAGGCGAGGAAAGAATATCTATTAAGTTATTAACTGCTCGCAAGTGGTAATTATCTACTGTAGTGTGTATTGGACTAACAAGTAGGCTGGTGTTGGCTGAAACTCAGTAATAACATATAAGTTTTGAGTAGTGACAGTTGCATGCTTGCTGAAATGGATAGGGACTACAAATTAAAAAATATCTTATTAAGAACTAGCTGTTGCTACCGGCTTTACCCGCGTTTATCCCACGGGAACGTAATAAACGCTATCCTATGTTTTTTTTTCAGACTCTATCTTTGAGCTTAATTTTACTAAGATCCGTTCAGTCAGTCACATCAGAACACTGATTGAGTAACAAACCTCCATGCATCCATTAAAAAATCCAAACTTTCGCATTCATATGTAATGTTACTTACATAAAGCATTGGTATCTCTGTGCTTTTAGTGGTATAGGCACTGTTTATTAAAAACAACTGAATTACTGGTGTATGTGCTCGTTTAGTTAACATACTGATCTTTATCATTAACCTAGCATAATATAACTAGGCTTCTAAAACAAACATTAACCAAATTACAATTATAAAAATCCCAAAATTCTTCCATGAAATTGTAATTTCCTTAGAAAGCCTACAATTATGAGTAACCCAGTAACCTTGGGGTTACCATAATTGAGTCATGTGCCTTCAACTACATTAGGCACATAAACCACTATGTACCGTGCCTACCCATTATACCAACGATCTATCTTCGAGATAGTGGAACTTTTGCGGTAACCCCTGATAACGGTTACGTGCAAATATTCGTGGATTTAACTTTATAACTTGAAAAGTAGGATAAGTGCCCAGTACTTATGTGTTAATAGTCTCAAGTAATTCTAGCAAGGTACTTTAGAATGTTGCAGACGAAAATGCAGTTTTTGATGGTCAATTACCGCGTCGTGAAAATTGAATGCGTATGTTTGTTTTTATGAATAGGTCGTTCGCTAGCTCTATAATAACTGTTTTGGATAATTCACACGGCTTATCAAAATAATAACTGTATCGTTTTTTATTTAAGCACCGTTAGAACAATTCACTGAAATATTTGAATTGATGTCCTTAGTGTAATTCATAGTTGACAATGTAGTTAAACAACAATCAGACACTATGTTGGTAACTGTACTGGCAAAAATTAAAGAGCACTAAAAAACAGGTTTTCCGAATTATACCGTAGGACTTTAATATTGCGGGACTATCTCTATCGTGGATTTAAGTCAGTACAAGTCTGACAGTTTAGACCGTCCCGCTCTGGAGTCGGGAGTCATTTGATGATTTTACCACGATAAAGAAAGACTTTAATATTTAAGCTCTTAAAAGCCACGCAAATCCACAGTAATATTATAATAAGGCTTAGTTTGTGAATTTGTTTGTAAGAAACAATGTCTAAGACTAAAGAAACGATTTAGACAGCTACGTCTTTCCTCAGTGAAATAGGCTTTATTGTATTTCGATTTTCACCTGTGTGGAGCTTTTTTTTATAGTGGTAAAATCATCAAATGAGTCCTCCCACCCAGGGCAGGTCGGGAGGGACTGTCAGACTTCACTGACTAAAATCCATGGTGTCCTTCAGTAGCCCTTTAGGTACCGGGGTCACGGTAATTTGTGAGTCCTGCAACCACCTGTGTGAAGCTAGGGCGTGTTGCTCTTAATGTGTTATTATACTGTCCCACACCTGAGCAAAGGGCTCTTCTTAAACAGAGAAGGTATAAAGATTGTTCGCCACACTTGCTATACACAGGTTGGCGATTTCTCACTTATATTGATTGAATGGAAGCCCTTTTATCTTCACAGTGTTTTCTTTCACAGAATAAAATAGTTTTACTACAGCAAAATAATAGCAGGAAGCTCCCGTTTCCAAGAAACATATGCGCCTGAGCATATCACACAACTCAAGTCCTCTAACATTTGCAATGTACACCGTATTTCACCGCGGGAGGCCATTACTTTACTTGGGGTCGTGATGTTTGATATGAAAACTATTGTATACAAAACACATGCGACGGGAAAGCTCATAAAATGTACTGAAATGTGTAGAAACTCGTATCTTTGAAAGCAAGTATTTATTGTATTGTGGACTTAGTAAAGCATTGTTTTACTCGTTAGAGCGGGTAATGGTACCAGAGTTATTCGCCATTTGTGAAGTTAGACTATGGGATGTAAAAAGAATAGTGTAAACATAACTATTTATTGCCTAGTTACGGTACAATGAAGAAACTCATTGAAACTAAACCATATGTGTAAAAAGAGTAACTTCATAACTAACTTTTGCCCACGGCTTTGCTTACCTCTTTTCTATAACCTATAACGGTCTCTAAAGTCTCTTGTGCCTCCAAAGTTCAGCAGTTTAGGCGTAAAAGCGACACAAACAAACTCACTGTCTATTTTTTAATTAGAATTCATAGGTCCATCAAATAAACCAGTCACGTATAAAACAAATCACTCAATCAACACTTCAATAATTTAATTACCAACAAGATAACCTCTACTCAACGCAGCAAATAATAGCAGATACTCCAAACAGGTTTTTATCTTAGTTTAATCCAAATTACTGAATGACTGAACGTTATCAGAAGCTTCCGTTTAATAGCAAGTTCCATCTCTTATCCACAACCGGATTAAGGAAGCCATTGCGATGATATAACACGCATTTATAATGTTTAAAACATTAGTTGGATTACGGTAAATAATGATACGGACCGGTTTGTGTCGTCAACCGTCTACCAGTTCCAACCAAACCGTGGTCAGCCTAGAGCAGACTCAATCATATCACTGTAATTGATCCAATGATTGGCTTCCGACATCGGGTAGCAGGTATTTAATCACTTCTTAGCGTTAATGGGTTATTAGTCTGTATTTAAAAGCTGTATTACTTTTAAAATAGGAAGTTTGTTATATCATCATCGCTTTAACTGTGTCTCCTTGCACTTATACAGTTGGAATGTCTGTGCTATTAATTAGCACGTCTAGTGCAAGTCTCGAATTTACCATTATCTTTCAGAGTTTCCTGTCGAGTTTTCTGATTTTCTAATTTGCAATGCATCGTTGACACTGTTTTCAAATATGCATGAAAATATCAGACTATTCCTTGATAAAGCAGTACTTTAATGCATTAATTTTGACATTATTGCCAGTAATCAAATTAAATCTTAACATAACAAAAGTTCTCACAGGACTGCCTAAACTGGATACCGTGGCTCTGGAACGCAAAGAGCAAGCGGTGGAACAGGGTGTGAGGGTGGAGTTTTAGTCAGTAAGAGACTGACAATTTCTTCCGCTTCACCCAGGGCTCAGAACTCACTTGATGACCAAAACGAGAGCGATCACAGTATAGCTTTAAAGTTAAAAACGAAGTTCAAAAAAGTAAATACGTATATTTCCAATCACGACTATACAACTCCATTAATCATTCTCGAAGTGTTAGTTATTACGGAATAAATCAGGAAGATAAACTGTAGCATCTGCCGGTGTCATAACAAAATGCAAAGTATTCATGATTATAGCAGTACTCGACATATCTTGCGGTCTACTCAAGCTCACGTTCATCGGACATTTACGGTCACATATAAAAGACAGCAAGGAAGCAAAATATCATGATATGTATGAACATTCATAAAAGAAAATCTTAGCAGTAGACATTTGATATGCGCATAAAATACCAAGAATTTACTCGCATAAAATAGGCGTTTAAAATCGTCAGTACTGGAATTCTGGAGTTCTCACATTTTCGTTTCGGATAGCGGATTTTTTTATCAAAGAATGTGTTAAATTGTGTGAGAATAAAAATAACTTCGAAGTTATGGTGCTTGTTGTTAGTGTAACAGAATATAAGTTAAACAACGTTATTTTTATTGTAGGTGAAGATGCTTTAGTTGTAAATAAAATAATTAAATCTGCAGATCGTTCTGCTTTCTTAGTCTTATTTAACACCAACAGTAAAAAGTAAGTAGTAGAAGTGAGTTTTCGTTTGTAAAACACTTGAATTGAAAGAAATAAAACTCATCGGAGTTAATGAAGAACTACGTTTTAATTAAGATTGGAAATGCTAGCGATTCAATTTGCTATGCCGCTTTGTCAGATTTTAACAGTCACTCCAAAATGTAATTATCCATCCCAAAATGTGCTATCACGGATTTTTATTTTTTTTTATTTAATTGCCGAAGCAAACAATATTCATTTGTATTGTTCCAAATTTTCCAGTGACAAGAAAATCAATTCGGGATACCAAAACATGTGTTAATAAAATCGTCGATCTAATCTCATCTCGATTTAATTTCACTTTCGATTATCTTTTAATGAACGGAGAGGTCAGTAGTGCTAGTAAACTTTCGCCCGAGGCTTCTAATATAATAGTTTGTTTATTATGTATGTGAACATGAATTCGTCATATTCTTACGTCAGTGGTTTGTTACAATTTTTATTCGTTAATGACTTCTTTTGTTTCAGGTATGTTTCAAAACGTGGTGCTACCTGTAAGTCTTTTCTTTATTATTAATTTCATACTGATCTGTGTGATGCTGTCGTAGATACAGAATGTTGACGTTGACGTTGTTGTTGACGCTGACTAAGCTTTCGTTGTATTCATATTTATGTTTTTCTTCCCTATAACTCGTCTTGATACTTCTTCTTGGTTATACTCATGGCTACCTTTTTTTTAGAACTTGTATTTATCACGATCTTCGATTGCACGATTAGATAGCCATCAATCCAGTAAATTAATTTCATTAGTGCTATGAGTACGAGTATGAGTATTTTTAAAAGTAATTAGCCTTAATTCAAGATGATCTGCATGTCTTCAATCAATGTCAATGTGGACTTAAATAACATAAATTTTATCGAATAAGTCAACACAAAGATTAAGATGAATTATTATTTATCTCTTCATCTGAACTTGTAAAGATTTAAGCGCTTTCTCAGATTTATCTTACAATTTGAACTATTTACTTTGCCATTTGCAACGAATCACAAAAAACCACTTCATTCTTCAAAGCGTCTGTGAACACAGACATTGCTCTCTTTGTCATACAATAGACTCTTATTTCCCATGAATATAAAAATCATATCGATACTGAGGTCAAATACAGAGCATTAAATTCATCATTACAGCACTCAATTTGATTAGCCTCATTGCTTTCACGGATGCTACTCGTATTTTGTGCTTTACTATTATATTGTTAGAAAGCAAACGTATCTTGCGCTTTTGCTTTTGAACTTAATTTCTCGTTCACTTCACACTTCACACATTCTGTGTACGTTGACAAATCGTTCAGTGCTTTGAATGCATGCGTAATTATTCGCGGCTTACTGAGAGTGAAAATCATTTCTACAAACACTGACCATCCATTTAACACACTTATTTCTGCTTTCTACTGTTAAAAGTAGAATAATAATTGTAACGGATCTGTGGGAAAATTGATTAGTGCAAAGTTATTATTTTCTCGAGCAAATTCCGCAACCGATCTCATTGAATCGTTTTGTTACAGTGTTGCTTCATTAATTCCTATGTAAATAGAGGACAAAACTTAATTTCACTTAAGAATTGTGGGCTTAATCACCTGTCAATCAAACGATGGACCATAATGACCTTCGAATCTAGTTCAATCAATCTGTTTAGCTACAGCACAATAAGTATCACATACAAAACGATCACTTTAGTCATTGTGTTCAAATATCCGTGAAATAGTTATCACACGTTCTTTTGTAGTATTACTATAACTTTTTATGATACGTTTAAACGTTGTGGCTACTTGAATGATCAATAGGTAGCCTGCAGAGTTTGTGTGCTCACTGTCACCGATAATACAACTGCAGGCTTGAAGTAAAACGCGTGTCATAAATAATTCATTGTTTACTCGAACTAATTTACAATCGTCATAACATTCGATTACGGAAACGTGAACAAACATATTAGCTTTTAATGTAACCGTTCGATTAAAGAAATTACCGCGTAATGTCCATCAGTGAAATGAATCAAACATGTCCATGTTTGCAATCGAATTGTTATCGACAGTACATACAAGAAAACAATTTTGTACACTTTCTACGATTATTTTCTTGTTAGCTGCGCTTTCTTGGTGGCCACTATTTATTTTATAACTTCTGATGACGGCGATGTTTCGGTAGGTGCTGCTAATGTGAAAGAAACAGTCGTCATTTAAACAAATACTGGTTTTTGCACGAAACGGAAATGCGCAGAGTAAGCGCGGCCATTTATTGATCAGGAAATGTATGGATATTTTACATGAATTAGTTATTGTGATGTACAGTAGGTTCTTAAATTATTACAATTCTAGGTGAAAACATTAATTCAGAGTATTCAATTCTTTTACTATAACCTCTTGCTGTTTTAAACTAAATCGTGGTTAGAACACTACGGTATTAATGAAGATGTATGCTTAATCTCTATTAATCCGTTTTAATCCAGACTTTCTAACTCCATCACCTGCTATCGGAACTGTCAACATATCAGTAGCCGTTTACAAACGAAGCAAGGATAATACGGTTAATGCAACGGATTTAACGCGATTTCGTACTTAACTGTCCGATTCGTAAACGGTTTATCTAAGGCGAGTTTCGCGTGTGGAATTCGCGTGATAAGTGTATCGGATAAACGCATTTTACGCCGTCAATCGTGACGCGAATTGCCACCTGTAATTGGCTCCAACGAATCGGTTATGTCATTTTCGACGCACTCCGCTCCCGGTCTAAAGACATAATTCTTCTTAAAAATAAATTCATAAGCGGTCATAGCCCTGAACTGATAAAGAGCAATGGATTATAAGCACGATTTTTCTGACAGGTGTGATGTTCGTGACAGTACTAAGAACTCGTTCCAAATTTTTTGATTTCGTAAAGTAACTGTAACATTATAAAAAAAAAAAAAAATACAAAAAAATATTTATTTCATCTCAAACATTGTGTCATACATAAATAGAGGCAGCTCCAGTAAGTTACAGAAGTACTTGTGTCGGAGCTGTCTCGCTCTTCCCTACATGTGCTATCTTAACAATGAAAGTAATGAAGCTAATGAAAAATGAAAAATTAATAATAATAATTAAGCAGCTCTAGATGTGTGAAGAGTACATGTGAGATGTACATGTATTGTGTGAGGAGTGTATGTGTTTGTGTGCATGTTTGTGTGTGTGTGTGCGTGTATGTGCGTGGGTATCCAGCATGTTAGCACACTCTAATCAGAATTTTTTCGGTATCTTCATATGTTAGAGATCTCAACCAATTAGTTATTGTTTTTTTACAGTCATATAACAGCAAAGAATATATATCACAAGTAAGATTGAGTTTATTATAGATGTAGGTGGATTGTGTAACATACTGACGTCTAGCAAATGCTGATCGAACCCCTGGAGAGTAGGCAACAATATCTTTGCGCCTTCTGGTTTGAGTTGCTGGGTCAAAGGGGAGACATTTATGCAGGGTTAAGGTCACATTTAGAATATAAAGTTTTCTAATTGATAGCAGGTTACTGACTTTATAGAGGTCTGTTGTAGGGAACCCTAATGGTTTAAAATGCATCACCTTGATAAGCGATCGCTGAGCTCTTTCCAAATCGAGGAATTTAACTTTGGAAGCTCCACCCCATATCGGAATGCAATAAGTCATTACGGATTGCGCCAGAGCTATATAGACTTTGTTTATAAGTTGCGCGGACATTACATGACGTAAAGTTTTGAACACCCAAATAAGCTTCCTGATCCTTTTCATGAGCACTTCAATGTGAGGGTGCCATGATAGTCGTTGGTCAATAATTATGCCTAAATATTTGGTGGATCTGACTTGTTGAATATTTTGACAGCCACAGTTATTATCATAGGGGGTAGAATTTTGACAAACATGTACGGTAATAGTAAAGTCAGCTTCCGGCTGTGATCTTTTGCTTGGGGAAAAGCAAATAAAATTAGTTTTACTGGTATTGAGGGTTAAGAGGTTTAGTCTAAGCCACTCAGCCAATCTAATCAGTCCCTGTTCAGTAATAGTTTTCACATGTTTCCATGACTTTCCCGTAAAAACAACCGCAGTATCGTCAGCGTAGGAATAAATTTTCCCTCCATTGATCTGCATATTGCAAAGGCTATTAATATAAATTAAAAACATTGTCGGACCCAAAACGCTCCCCTGTGGAACTCCGTAGTAGACATTCCCTTCAACACTACACAAGTTACTGACCTTAACCACTTGCTGTCTATCTTCGAGATAGCTCTCAAAAAGAGAAAGAGATGTGCCCCTTATACCTATGTTTTCTAACCTGCGCAGAAGGATCGGGACAGAAACGGTGTCAAAAGCTTTTTTAATATCTAGGAAAACTGTTAAGCATTTATGACCCCTATCCACTCCGTCAACAACTTCAGATGTCAAAGCCGAAATAGCGTCTTGAGTTGAACGTCCTTGTCTAAACCCGTATTGTGCATTCGATAGGATATTGAATTTCTGTAAATAGTTAATTAGTCTCTTGTTTATTAATTTTTCTAAAATTTTTGAAATTGCTGACAGAACAGATATGGGGCGATAGTTGTTGACATCGTCTACGTCCCCACCCTTGTGCACAGGAGTGACCACTGATCGCTTTAATTCTTTCGGGAAAACACCAGTTTTGAAACATAGGTTAGCTAACTGGCTAATAAGTGGAACCACAAAATCTCTGGATTGTTTCAAATATTTTGTTGGAATACCGTCCCAACCCGGTGCACTGTCGGAGTCAAGACTCATTAGAATGCAGTCTACTTCCTGTGGGTCAGTCTCTAATAGCACAAACGAGGAAGCCCTAGAATAAGTGCAGTAGTTGGTCACAACCGGCATGTCGGTTTGAACTGCGATGTTTTCTGCTAAGGATTTGCCTATAGTGATGAAGAATAAATTGACTCTATTTAGTGAGTTCAGAGGATGTGTAGTAATATTAAGGAGATGTGTATTCGAAGTTTTGGGTGGTTTAAAATGCGTAATTTCATTAATTTTAGACCAAAGATGTCTCGGACTTTTTGCTGATTCTTCTATTTGTTTTTTGTAATATTGTCTCTTTGTCTTTTTTATCATATTGGAACAAAAGTTGCGGAAACGTTTAAAAGTTATTATTAAAATTAAGTTGAAAGGGTCTAGTCTTGTTTGGTGCTGCATTTTGTTTCTTAGCCTTATGCAACGCAATGCTCCCACAGTGATCCAGGGCTTCCGCGTTCTTTTCCTAGAGGAGATGGATTTGATTTTTGAGTTATTTTGGAGGGACGATCTAATCACCTCCACTAGTTTAGTGGCAAAGCTATCTGGGAGTGTGTAGGTATCAAAGATAGATTTATCTATATTTATAAGGCATTTATGCGCTTTTTCAAAGTCTATAAGGGTAATCGTTTTTGAACAGGTATTTTGTCTTTTACTGTAGCTTGTCAAATTTAAGAGAACCATAGCATGATCCGTGATTGTTGTATTAAGCACTGCCACAAATGCTGAGGTTTTAGTTTTATCAAGTTTCAGGATAGTATGGTCAAGGCAATTCAGTTCTCTAGTAGGAAGCCAGTGTCCTGGAAGAAGGCCGTGCATAGATAGCATATTCAGGTAATTTAGCCTATTTGATCTTTGTTGTGATATTTCTGTGGGTTTTTCGATTATATTTATATTTATGTCCCCCATAACAACAATATTTTTGTGCGTACTACAAGATTCAAGATGGCAGTTTAGAGAGTTAATGAAATTGTCAGCACAGGTATTGGCTGGAGAACGGTATATACCTAGAATAGTAAAATTAGACACGATGATTTGGAGAGCAGACGCATGTGTTAGGGTTAGTTCTGTAACGAGAGGCATATGTTTGTTACTTACATAGGCAACAACTCCATCGTTTTGGTTTAGTTGAATTGAAGTAAAATAAGCGGTGTAGTTTTCGAGTAGTGGTATTTGCTTATTATTATTTAATCTACACTCAGTAAGAATAAGAATATCTACGTCAAACTTTATCATAGCTAAGTTCATCTGCAAATCATCAAAATTACTGTAAATACTCCTCATGTTCTGAGTTATAACTGTCAAGCAAGTATTTTCGAGTTTTAACGACGTGGATATTTCTTCGATGTTTATTAAACCAGAGTTCGCAATTTCAATCTCGTCTAATTCATCAAGTGTATTTAAGTTACTATCCATTTTCGTTTGAGAAGTCTAATTTACATATCTCACGATGTATAGTTAAAAATAAATGCCGAGGAAAATCAATATTGATCAGAATAATTACATAAATACGCAGAAATTTTGATCCAAAGACTATGAGTGTGGGTATTCTAAGTATGAATGAGCGATGTAGGTGAGAGATAATTGTGTTACGGATCTTTGTTGATGAGTGTTTGGTAGACAGATTGAATGAGGTGTTTTGTATGTGTGATAGTTGATGAGCGTGCTGTACAGTACAAATATTTCTTGACAAATTAAATCTAAAGTATTTTAGAAAAATATAAGAACTATTACATATTTCAGATTCAATGAAGGCTAGAAAGAAATACAATAAAAATATACAAACAGACGAAAAAACTAGAAATAGTCATGCACTTTGAAGCAGGCTATGCACCTGTGACTCACTCTTCACAAGGACTACCTTAGCATTTTCGTCCTTTTTTAGAAAAACTCGGCCAAATGTAGTCCAGCAGAATTTATACTGCTTAGATTTGGCTAAATCCCGGGCTAGATAAAATAGGCGGGCGTTCCGTGGAGTGAGTTGTTCGGAAACAAATACAGGAACCTCTCCGTTGCTTGTGATAGCAAGATGCTTAGCTTGGAGTTTCATGTGTTTGTTTCTTATGTTGAAGGATTTAGTGCTTTTCAGCAAATCCTGTTTTAGAATGGCAGAGTCCAGTTCTACTATAATGGGGGGGCTAATTAACCCTTCCTTCTTCCCCCCCTGCGTTCTAAAGATGTCCTTGATATCCCTTTTACTCATCTCGAGATTAATGTTCTTAGCCAAGCTCAGTACCATGTTTATCAAATCATCTCTAGTTTCCTGGTTTTTCCTAGGTACATTCTTTATTTCGATTTTATTTTTGCGCGAGCATCTTTGCAAGTCTTCAATTCTATCCTCCAACTCAATTATATAATCTTTATCTTTCTTCACTTCTAATTCTAGCTGTGTTATCTTTTTTTGGAACTCATCATTTTGTTTAGTCAAGAACGCGACAGATGTTTCTATGTTTGTATTTGTATGCTGAATCTCTTTTAAGTTGGCAGTAATATTTTTTAATTCAGTTTGCTGGGTTTTTATGAACGACTGGAACAATTCTTTCATTTCCTCCTTAAACTTGCAAAATTCCGAGGGTAGGTCTTCTTCTCTCATTCTTTTATAGTTACGTTGGACAACGTAGTTAGGAGGGGTGACATCAATGCCCGTTTCACAGATGTTTCCGTCAGAAATAGATTTGTTCATATTAGTGTTACTATAGTTAGTTCCAAGGTACCAGGGTATAATGAGCGTCAAAGATTGTTTGCTAATTTGTTAAAGATGCGCCTGGGCAGGGTCTATGTGACCTATTTTGTTCAATGATAGCAAAGTGGGCGTGGATCCACGATAATTCGAGGGCGTAACCTTTGGTCGTATGGCGAATAGCGCAGGTGAAAGGTCGGCGTGCGCTTGCGCGTCCGCTGATTCGCTGAGAGCCGTCGTCAGGTACCAGGGCAGCACGTTATTTAGGAGTAAGTTAGTCTCGCCGGTATATTGGTGGCACAGATAATTAGTGAACTGTACTCACGTAATTGTTTCCGTACGAACACCTCCTCTGAGCTTATGCTGTCCTATTTTTTCACTTTGATTTAATTTGGAATTATTTGAATTCGATTAATTATAATTTAATGCGATACTGTCTTCTACACGTCTGCACCATATGGTGGTCCGGGGGGAGAGGAAGAGCAACAACTGTGCTCTAGATAAATTGATGTTAGGATTTGGTTAATTATAAGTTTTTTACTTATTTAGACCTTGAATATCTCTCTGTTGGGAAAATGCCTCCGCTATGTCCTTGGTTGTCTTTTCCAGTGTCACCTCGAACTGTATGCAACTAAATCTCGTAATATGAGAAAAACGTTGTAAGACCTAGGAATCAAAAATGCATAAACCAACCGTTTCAAAGTACAGTTGGTCTTAAACCATCTTCCTCTTAGCGGTATCTCTAACATTACATCACGCAAATCCTTCTTTATTATCGTGTACAGTTTTCCACGTAAATTATTAAACATCTCTTTATATTCATTTATTTATAGACATGCGTGTTTAAACACCACAATTCACTTGATGTTTGTCCGACATTTTACGCTGGTAAATAACCAGGGGATAATAAGTTGTTCGTATCACAGTATAACGGGTTTAATGCATCATTATCTAAACCAAACAAACAGTTACGTGTGACACTTTATGCAATAATAGATGGCCTTGAAAGTATCATCGGTCATTAACCGATATTGGGTTATATCGTATGTACGAACGACGCACAAATTACGATATATCTCAAAAGCCTGTATTGACAATTTTCTTCTCAACAACATCGAAAGCTTCTTTTACCACCCTATAATTAAAATAAAGTCAACTTTTCTCGTAAAGTACTACATCGTTTTTCTTACCCTTCAATTTATGTCTATAATTTGCACTTCCATAAGAATGCGTTTGAAGTGTATTTTTACTTGGCGTCATGTCGGCAATATCTTATTACAGGACTATTTGTTTTATTTCTCGAACTTTAAGTATTTCACTCGGTCTTATTTAGATCTACAATTATGCTGATGACAGTAGTTTAATAGCTAGTATTTTTTAAATTAAAACTTTAGTGCTGTTATAAAGTGATAAAATTGACGTTCAGAAATGGACTTAATGGTTTATTATGCAATTTATCTTGCCGTCAAGAATTTTCCGTACGTTTCAACGAAGGTACAATACTAATGACAACTGAGAAGCTAACCTTTCACCAACTAAGATATCTAAACAACCCTTGCAGGATGTCGTGACTGCGCGTCAGTGCACTCCTATGCATATTTATGTACACGCTTCAATCTTGGCCAGAGAAAATAATGATGTACAAAAACTGGGAAAGGATATCATTAGCCAGTCGGATGTAGCAAGCGGCCATACAATAATGTGGTCAGTAATGATATCGGTAATCGGATCGCATCGATGTAGCTCACTCGATATTCTGAAGTACTCTCGCTCTATTAAAGCGTAATGTGTCACGCGTACTCTTTTAATGCAATTTTCTTTATATTACACTTATCCGCACATTTAGTTCACTCTTAATGTAGACAAACATTACTAGAAATAGTTAAACGATCAAATCACAGACGCTGGTAGCGAATGTTTCCTCTCTTGAATTTCACTTCCAATTGATGCGAAGGTATGTGTTTTACATCGTGATTGCAATTGTTAGCAGACGATTCTTTTATTTTTATTGCCCGAATTGAATTACCATTCACAATTGCTGAGTATTCAGTCGAATGTTGTGCAATACATGATTTAATCGTAGGAATGTCGGGCATGAAAGTTGGAAATTATCTCTACGAGTACAATCAAATTTGATACAAAAATGTCGCAAAAGAAACCAAAGATTCGATGCGCACTAAATTATGTAACAATGACATGCTTACATAAGTCGGAGACGAAATGTTTGATTATTTAGCAGAAAATACATTTTGCCACGGTAAAAATCATAGAAATGTAGACAATTTTAAATCAATCTGTCTTGCTGGTGTTTATTTGCCCGATTTTGTTGTTATGTTCATGTTTTTCGTACTATGAACTGCCTATGAATCAGTTTAACGACAAGAAAACAAATTATTTTTACTAGCGATTGAAGCGTGATATATTTGCCTAGTTCACCATCTCTACATACCACCTAAGATGACACTCGTACAATTCTTCAAGGTTCCTGATGCAAAACATTTGTTGAAAATCATCATAATATCATCTATATATACCGGTGCCCATTCAACAAAAACGTTTTCTCTCATGAAACACTCTCGACTAAGCGCAATTTATGTTTACGAGTATTCCAACCTAGTTCCCTGTTCACAGTTCCTAAGGTACTGTCTACTGCCCCTTTCTCTTCAGATCCGTCTATACTTTCTACAAGTAAATGCGTACTGATTAATTAGCCACGATTAGTAACATCGATACCTTTTTGATGATTCATTTCAGTCGCGAAAGTGAGATTTGTTTGGTTTCGTCTCGTTTTGCTCTGAATTAAACAGGTAATTTATGAGTTAGTTACGTTTTGATCGAGTGAAAATTTTATCTTTGACCGATCGTGCGTGTCAGAGTGCTAAGCTTGTGTTCCGACTAAATCATCAGCATTAATCTCTGGCCTTTTGTCTGTTCCTTTTACTTTTCTAATGTCTTCATTTACCAAAGTATCTAATCACTTGAGACATTCTATCCATTCTAACAGCTCTAATTCAGTGATTCTGTGCTTTCCATTGTCTGAACCTAACCAGCTAACTCTGAATTGAACAATACCAGATTTTAGCGTCATTTACAACGTGGTCCATTAGATAACTGTATATTTCAAAGAAACGTGCCTCTGCTCAGGTTCTTGGGGCCTACCGTATCTTCGCAGACAATCTTCCTAGTTCAACAAACACGGTCTATGAAATATAATAATACCGCACTTCATGGAATTCTAAACGACCTTAATAAAGCCGGCTCGAAGACCTTTCCCAACATTAAATTCTTTCACCGTGTGTATCTGCATCACAATAGGCTTATGCAGTATGCACATAGTGATTAGTTTGTATGACTTACTAAGTATATCACTGAAATAATCTTAGACGATTTACCTGCTTGACTTTAATCAGTAGTATGTTCATGTATTGCTAATTGTGCTATTTTAATATCACAGACGAATTTATTAATGTAGATTTGAATAGTTTCAATGATATTTAACTTATTAGGTTTAGAAACAAATATGCTATTGGTATGTAAAAGAAAGTCAACTTTATGTTAATGTACTGAATAGTTGCCAAATGCGTGTAAGAGTGTTAAGCTTGTGTTCCGACTAATTCATCAGCATTAATCTTTGTCCTTTTGTCTGTTCCTTTTACTTTTCTAATGTCTTCATTCACCAAAGTATTTAGTCACTCGAGGCATTCTATCCCTTCTACCAGCTCTAATTCAATGATTCTGTGCTTTCATTTGTCTGTATTTTCTTGCCATCAAATGTACATAGCCTAGTAATAGTGGTCGCGGGACTGTACGAAGTACCGTGACCCCGGAACGTAAAAGGCTATTGAAGGACACCGTGGATTTTAGTCAGTACGAGTCTGACAGTCCCTCCCGCTCTGCCCTGGGTGGGAGGACTCATTTGACGAATTTACTACGTAAAAAAAAGCCTCGTAGTAGTAGCCTGTAGCCCTAGTTAGTCGCCTCACCCTATGGAAGGATAGCATTAAAGCTATAATAAGTTTCGGTAACCGTAGACGTTTAATGATGTAAATTCCTCTTTCCAATTAAAATCTTCCTGTAAGTGCTGCACTGGAGTATTAAAAAGCTAACGATGTTGCAACACCGGCTGATAGTCGCGTTTATTATGGATAAACGACACTAAAATGCAAATAGCTGAACGTCAAGCGGCGCAAGCGCTTCGTATCCGCGAGTCCGTTAGATTTGCCCGGTGGCGCCTAACAACGGTGAATTTAAAATCCAACCTTAAAGCCTTCATGGAAAGGGATTTTAGTATCTTTATTATTCCCTTCTTCGTTATTCGCCTTTCTTCTTTAATATTGTAATCGTAAAATTTTACAGCTTTCAAAAATATACGTAAGTAATTCTCTACCAGTAATTGTTTTGCCTTTCTATCCATCTGGTGCGCGCTTCATTCATCAATTTGCAGTTCTATCAAATGCTAAACATCATTTATGAGTTACTCAAAAGCTGCACATTACATTATCCATAATATTTTACTTTCGAATAACAAAATTGTTAACTAAATTAACTTTACTAATACGATGAAATTTCTATTCTGAATGGCTTTTATTATTCACTAGGAAATTATAATTCATAATGAAGTTAAAGCATAATGGGTAAAGCTATATCATAGGCAAGAAATGAAGGCGTATTATGTGGTCTCGGATAAATTCTGAAAAACGATTAGCAGGTTACGTTCAGTTCATCAACGAGACGCATTAGAAAATGTTCATTCACAACCGATGATGGATCAGACTGTGTACCAGTGAAAGTTCACATTGTGTCTCCGGAGTGTCCAAAGTAAATTTGTTTCTATCCAAAATTTGTGGGCTTCCACCACAGTTAGAACAGACCACGAAGTCGCTAATGATAGGAAAGTACCGCCACAATATGATTTTGGACACTTTTTTGTGCATTGTCTGAGACTTTTCGAAGTTTCCGAATCTAAGTGCTTTCTCAATTAACTTTTTTTTATATTTCCATATTGACAAAAACGTTATTGGGCGTGAGTTTCTATTTGTTTTGCATTGTCACACTAATATTCATGTCAATATTTATACTACTTAATATTTAATATTGATGCTGTAACTGCAAAAAAGTGTTTATTATTAAACTCTTGTAGGTTCTTTATTTTGCATTGGGAAAAAAACTGATCGAATATTAAAAATGCCGCTGTAATTTATCATCCAAGTGTCCCTTATTGCAGAAATTTAATTTTTCTCATGTCTAGTGCTAGCATTTTTTGTTGAATCTCTGCTTGTAGCAAATGACTGAAAATACTGGAATTTACTCAATAATTGCTTCGTTTCTTGTTTCATATTAACTTAATGGGTTCCATTGTTTTAGTTTTTGTTCAATTATAACTTGATGGGTTTTATGCTAAAAGATTTTTTCATTATGGGGTGTGGTGGGACATTTGTGGATATTATTTTGTACATCAATAGAATCTAGTATGCAACAATTATATTTCTTTTGAATAATATTTTCCACAGGTGATGGACTATAATTATTAAAACTTGTATGCTTACTTCAAAGCAAAACGTACATAGATTAAAGTATTTAATTATTTTCAAGGAATAGGTACGTTGCATTCTAGAAAAGTATTTTAATGCAAACCTCATGGTGTAAACTACTTTCTTATACAGGTACGAAAATGATATGGTATTGTGATTAATGACAATGTTTACTCTGTTTGCACATAAGTGCCATTTTGACTGAACTCTAAGCTCTGCTTACTATCGCAGTAGCTTGCTAACCATACAATTTAGTGGTTTATGAATTCTATCCGTTCCTGTTATTTTATCATCAGTGAAATCGGAGGGTAATATACCTTTTATAAATATAATATAAATAAATAAATAAATATTCCACAACTATCACACAACGCCATCTAGTCCCAAGCTAAGCAGAGCTTGTGTTATGGGTACTAGACAACTGATAAACATACTTATATATTTCTAAATACATACATATTATAGATAAATTACACCCAGACACAGAACAAATGATCGTGCTCATCACAAACATTTGTCCTGGGTGGGAATCGAACCCACGACCTCCGGCATAGCAGTCAGGGTCACTAACCACTAGACCAACAGGTCTGTCAAATGTCAATGACTAAAGGTCTATAAGAAGGACATAGACTACATGGGGTTATAAAATTGACATGACAAACGATTTCCAGTTAATGGCTAGTTTCCATAAAAAAGTAGCTATTTCTAGATTATGTACGTACGATAAATTACGTCAGTGTATTTAAAACCGCATTGCTCCCGTTTGTAAGTTCATTACCAACAATACTACTTAATTTAGTACTTCGTGATGCGTTCCTTAGGTACTGTAATTAAGACCCAGTGTTCATCAAATAAGAGCACCTACTTTCCTTGCAACACACACATTATTTTCTTACTCCGAAGTATTACTTAGCATTTCATTCGAGCGATGATTAGTGGGAATGATTTAAACGTTCATTATTAACCATTACTGTGCAATAGAAACTGTCTAATCACTAACAACGTGTAATAATTTAGTTTACATATGGTCACAGGGCGTAACATAATGTGTTCTTGTTACTATCTTTTTTACAATCGTAATGCACTTCATCGGATTTCTAGGAAATAAATAATTCATAGCAATTTGCACGGCTAATGTGAGAACATGCTTAGAGCTGGTGAATGCACAGCAACCTTTCTCTAAGGGCTCATTAGCTCGAATTTATGTGTTCTCCCATCTCCGGCCGGCTTACAAGCTATATCGGAAAGAGCTCTTGTCACACATTCTTTACACCTATCGAGTGCTAGTGCTACGAATATTTATGTATCGATTGGCTTTACTTCGCATAAAGAAATTTACGATCTCTTCGAGAAAATAAGGCGGCGACACAAACTAGGAAAGTTGTAGCTATTAGACTGTGAACAATTTAGAAAAAAAGAGAATAGTATTAAATCACTGACCTCTTTCTTGGTCTGCTCGTTGATCTTAACGTGGGTCTGTTGAGGCTTGTCACGGAGCGGCAGGTATCCCTCGCGGCTGTCGGCTGGCTCGGTGCTGTCCGTCGGCGTGGTGGACTCCACAGTACCCGTACTTCCGGTACCAGCCTCGGTAGACCTGGTCTCGTCAGCCGTGCTCAGCGTCGGAGCCGTCTCTTTCGGACCATCAGCTGTAGTCCCTGCTGTACCAAAATCAGACACAGTCTCGGTGCTGTCGCTGTTCAGCGTAGTTTCCGTGTCTTGAACCGTAGGCGTCTCCGTAGTTCGCACAACCGGCCGAATCGTGTAATGTTTGGTCGGTGGCTTGTACGTTGTCACGGTCGCGTCTTTCGTAGTCGAGGCCTCGGTTTTAGTTTGCGTAGTTTTTACCTCAGATGTTGTAGCCGCGATAGGCCTACGGGTCGACTTTTTCGTTTTGGGCGGCGTCGTAGCGGTTGGGTTTGTCACGGGTGCGGTTGACTTGGTTTTAGTAGATATTTTTTTCGCGTATGTGGTAGAGCGTTCCTCAATAGTGGTAGGTGCGGGAGTGTTTTCGACAGTATGTGTTGTGGTTTCAGGAGGTCGTCGGTCAGCGGGCGGGTCAAGGTTGGATTGTTTAGGGGTTCGGGATGGTGGGAAGAAATAATCCATAATTGAGGGTGATCTGTTTCGGTTTGAAGGTAGCCATGCCCAGGGGTTAAAATCTATGAGTCGGGGTCGCGGCGGGTCATTGGCGGCGACGATAGTTGCGAGGGCGGCGAGCGCAAAGACTACGATCAACGAACGATTCATGGCGCGTCGTGCGCGTGCGGCCGCGACGACGTTTCAAGCGGGACTGCGCGCGCGCCGTCGCTGAAGAGAACCCGCCACCGTTCACCTAGTTCATTCCGCCCTACGGACAACGCAGCAGATGCAGCCGCTGTAGTTCCTGTTCAATTTTCTTTTTCTATGAGAGTATCTTCGCTTTATGTAAAATTGGTTACGTAATGGGTAATTATAGAAATAAATGGCTGGTAGGGTAATTTTAAATACCATTTCAGAAATAGCTGTTTGTTTATAACTTTAACACACCCATCAATTTTATGGAAATGTTAACTGCAAAATCACACATGTATGTTTTGCAAGATAATCAATGGCAGTAAGATGCTTAAAGAGGTCGGTTTTAGACTGCACATCGATTGCACATTGGTGTTGAACATTAAAACTTTTGACTTCAATAACAAAAGCACATTTCTTGGAAACTTTCTAGGAAAGTTGTAAAACCAGACCTTCAATGAAAGACATTGAAAGTCTATAAGAATTAATGAATACACATAACCTATTACCAAAGCTATGAGGTAAAGTTTATTAGTAGCCATGTACAGAGAATAACTTGGCAGAAAGTAATTAATTAAAATACGACCTAATAAATTCCGTAACGAAGATATAGCACGAAGATGCTAACTTAATAGACTAATTAATCTTTGTACCACGTGTACTGTAGAGCCAATATATTTTGCCGTTAGATGCAGTATGCGGTCTCATAATCAAGCAAATTAAGTCAGATTTAGATACAAATTTTCGCGTATACGGGGTGAATTATTAAGTGAGCTTGGATGGTCAAATCTGAAACTTTTTTTTAATCGTTGCTCCACACTAGGAATTTCTTCCTGTACATCGTGGGTGCGTTTACAAACATAGAAACTCACATACACCAACACCCAGACCCTGAACTAAACTACTTGCAGATTATACAAATATTTGTTCCGTGCGGCGATCGAACCCGCGACACGCTGCGCCGCAGTCAATCGCTCAGCCACTGCGCCAACTATGTCGTCACTGCAGGGATTGACAAAAATATTCAAAAGAGATGGGACTGTATTTTTTGCTATTCATGACAATTAAAATTTTGGGGATCCAAAAGAACTTGAAAAATTCGCCCTGTATTTTCCCTGTGGTTTATCAATATGGCACCCAGTCCCGTTAACCAATCAGAAGCGTTGAAATTCACTTTGGGTACAGCGATGCACGTCTGTCCCCTGAATTTGTATCAAAAATGCTTCACCGCAAACCGTGTAATGCTCGCTTGAGGTCGTTCTGTACGCTCCATTTAATATCCAATATTGTTTGGTCTTCCAGCTTAGCCAGCCAATCTATTTTTAAGGTCAGCGGTCAATTCTCTAGTGAGTCTGGGTTACTGCGCGTTGTAGATTTTAAAAGTGGTACAAAAAACCGTAGGCTAGACAAACATTTTAACGACAAACTTTGCAGGCTTTATTGAATTCTAGCCACAGCCCGATGGTCCCATTTAGTTCGTTTTCCAAAGCAATTATTGAGACAGTCAGAAATTTTTTGGAAAACGTTGCACCACAGTCGGAATTTCTCCTGTGTCGTGGGTGCCTTTACAAACATATAAATTCACATACACAAACGCCCAGACCCGAAACAACTACTTGTAGATCTTACAAATATTTGCTCCGTGCGGAAATCGAACCCGCGACACCCAGCGCAGCAGTCAGCCACTGCGCTAACCGTGCCGTCGCAGTAAGATATCATAAGTAACACAAACCCCTCTTTTATCAAGCAAGGTAAATTCGCATGCACCCAAGCATTAATCAGTCAATAACAGAATGCGCTGCGGAATCTTTAATAGCTTCATACAATACCGTCTAAGCTATGCCGATGAATAAAGATAATAATACCAAGCCGTAGAGAGGGTTATATGGAAAATTTACACAAATGCCTCGTAAATAACTGGCAAGCAATAAAGATCCTTCTAACGATCTTTATCTATAGATCGTCAGCTAACGTTCTTTGCACCGGTATCGACGACTTGATATTTAAATAAGCTTTTCGCACACTTTCATAGACTCATTTTTAGTGCTATCTCACACATTCTAGAATAGTATCACTTAGTGCAATAACTAAATCATCTAGATAATTGAATAAATAAACAGAGGATCTAAATCTAACAGTACATTTAGCCTATTGTTTAATGGTTTATTTCTATGGGAAACGTTCTTGTTTAAGATAGATCTACCTTTCATTAGTTCAGAAACTCAGTAATTGAAGCACAACTCGATGTAACATGCGGATCAGATCGATTAACGAAAACGGTAAAAAAGTGCGTGAACTTGTATTGAGTGTGTGAATATAAACAATATGATATCTTATTTGATCATAGAAATGCTTAAGATGCTATCTGTATTAAAGGTCATCGCTCTCTTGCCCTTAACCGGGGGTTAGCACAGTCTATTTGCCTCGTTCTAATATTAATTGCTATTAGCCATCATCTCAGCTTTATTTCCTTCTGTCTACATAACTATTTGTGTTTTTCTTATCTTTCCTGCTTTTCTATAAACCAGTTCTTATCGTCTTTCTGCCCTTAACTCTAACGGCTTGCTGTAGTGTTAATCTCCATCATCTCGGTATTATTTATTTATTATTGTTATAGAGTGGTACGACCGTTAGACTGCCAAGTCAAAGGTTGCAGGTTCGAACCCCGGCACGCACCAATGTCTTTTAGAATTCATGTGCGTATTATAAATTAATTATCACTTGCTAAAAACGGTGAAGGAAAACATCGTGAGGAAACCAGCACACCTGAGAGATTTTTCAACGGTGTGTGAAGCCATGTCAGAGGCCTACGGGCGGTTTAAACTCTGACACCAGGTTGTTCATCAACCATACGATAAGAAGAAGAAGATCTCGGTATTTAGTTTCTACCTTGTCACTCTATTCATTTATCTTTTCTCATATTCTACCATTTCCTTGCCCTTAACCTAAATGGCTCGGTGCAGCCAGTTTCTCTTGCCCACATTAATATCAACATCTCTGTTTACTTTCTTCCATACCATATCACCTTTCACACTATCCATCCATCTATATCTTGATCTGCCTCTTTTCGTATAGTTTTCCATATTTGTTACTTCCTCCTACTCTTACCCCAAACGGCAGTATCTTTATCTTGCGTAAATCTGTACTAGACATCGTCCTTTCATACTTATCGTAACACTTTTCACATTATCCATCCATCTTTTCTCAGGACGTGCTTTTGTGTGAAAAGTTTTCGTGTAACTTGTCCTCTTTTTGTGAAGTATATAAAATACTAAATTAGGCGAAGATGCCAAATAAAAAACGGTAAATCTTGACACTATCAGTAAAAACAAGCTAACGATTTAATCCAACCGTAGTATAAAAAAGCAAAAGTATTACAAATTCTTTGCTAATTTATTTACTTTTCTCTGAATTGACAGCCATTTCTTGATCAACTCTCGCTTCGGACGTAATGTCATCGAGCTTGATGTTTTTCTACAAGAGAAGCATCTTATTCGAATGCTCATTATTTTGTATAGGAAAATCAACCACATATAATTATGCCATTTTTTAATTTTAGTACTTCTTAGTCTAACTTGCATTTTCTGGACAATTTTATACTTTGTATCATTCAAATAGCCTATGTCAAGGACTGAAAGTATAGATGTACAGAATATCGTGTAAGTAGTGTTATAAGAATCTCACCCTCAGCTAAATATTATTTTATTTTTTCCCTACTATATTTATTAGCATGTGCCTTATAAACAGCTATCTTATAATCTTTGATCATAAAATCGTCTCATTAGCGCCAGGCCTTGCTCAGCCTACTTTTATTGTTACTGTAGTTTTACGATAACTAAAGAAAGACGCTGTTTTCTTTCCACGTTTTAGTGATGATCCAATTAATCGAAGGTTTTCTTGTTTCTTCTTATTGCTTTTCTGCGATTTTTTTCATTGAAGCTTCACCGTTGGTTTCTTTAATAACTTTCACGTTAATTCAGAGTGAGCCAAGATCAGAAAATTTACATCGTCAGACGTAGCTACTTATTGGTCAAAATATAATTACGATACCAAAAATATTATTATTACTATCAGCAATGTTAAATAACTAAAGTTTTATCTTTACTACTTATGTAAATCTTAATACATGCTAATAAACCATAGTTTGACCGGTCCAAGTGTCAAAGCTCATCCATAAACACTGCCGTTAATATAGCCTGACATTTAACGACTTTTAAATGTCTCTGCCTCGCGAAGATTAGAGCCAACCACAAAAACTCACTAGATACTTCTAAAATAAACCAACCGCTTAGAAATAGACGTCACAACTCAAAAACAAAAGCTAGTGATCAAAATTACATAAAAGAAGATAATAGCATGTCTAAAATGACAGATTGCACAATTAATGCCAGTGGCGACCGTGGCAAGTAGTGACTTATTTACCCGGCAGTCGCTCCACTTGCGACGGATAAACGCGGTTAACGGAATTTGTCGTTTTCACCGGACACCGACGTCAACTATCATCCAAATCCGGAACACAAACGCAACAAAATATGCGTGAAAATGTTGTACAAACAGACGCCTTTTTATTACCCTGTTTGTAAACTTACCGTTTCGCACATGCTTTCCGTGCAGCACACTTTTATTTTACGCCATTTTAACCCCTGCTTCTTACACAATTTGAACGACATTTGTGTGCACGTTTTGGGCAGTGTACTGGCGTTTCGGATCGGAAGTTTAAAATTCGCATCAAGCTTTAGTATTAGTATTGGAAACGTGCGTAGCGTACGAATGTTAAGGTGATGCATCAAAGAGTTCCTTGTTCACCTGTAGCATAAATGAGGTTTGTGTGCTAGAATTTAGAGACTATGAAAAAGTGTGGACTGTTAATATCATTAACAAATGAGCTTATGTTAATAAGAAGACGATTACGCGGTAATGTACAGTATCTTGGCAAAAAAGATTTTACAACATATTTCTGAACACTACAAATTGAAACGAAATCTTTGCCCATTCCTCAGCAATCAGCATATCAAAAGTAATGACTCAGTCGAAAGAAAGTAAAACATACGGAGATAACTCAATAAAGATTACTGTAGTGGGTATATCAGTCATATAGATCGTATCGTCCGATCAGCTTGCAAAAAGACCACCTTTAGATAGCGTACACTTTCAGTAGCAAGAAAGTACTTAAGATTACTGGGGCGCCAGCATTCCGCCAACTAAGTGCGTTATAATAATATTCTACCAATAATGAAAGTTTTAAACAAATACTATTACTTAGCAAAGTGTTCTATATTTTCACGGTTAATGTTTAAATTGGAAAATGAGGAAGTGATTTGGTAGACAATCGTATTGAAAGCTGGGTCAGTGGTTGCTATTAAATAGTCGTGATTTGCTCAATCAATTATCGCTATTCAGAAATGCATTTTTGTGTCAGTGGGTAAAACTGTAATGGCTAACAAGGTAGAGTAATACAATGGATTGTTCTATGGGCAAGATTCTCACCCGACGCGCAAATTGCGCTGGATAATAGTAGCTTTTGAGCAGTCTTTAAGTGGACTAGTTCGGATTGTCTCTCAGGTGTTAGTGTGTTAATTTACTTGATGTAATAATGATAAGTGAGTGATGGTAATCAGTGGCCTGTCAATGTTAGAGATGTTGTGTTGAGTTTTTACTATGGTTAGTAGGACAAGCTTCGAATTGCAGGTGTAGAATTTGTCTTTTTAAATGATCATGTTCCTGGCCTACTGGTTTCGGAACGTTGCGTTGAACGAAGATCAACTGTTTACGAGTCTTGGCTTTTGTAGTGGTTTTTGGAGAAGATTAACGCAGCTTTGAGAGTTAGCTACATTTGTGGAAAACTAGATTTACTTACTAGACTAGCCTGTAAAGGCAAGACGAGTTGGACTGGTAAAATATGTCATTGACTAATTGAATCAGCCAGCAAGTATATAACTTTTCCGGCGTTACTAAGCACGGATATCCGGATGCAATACGACAGACCACTCCTGTTCCGTATTTTTACCGCGATAGTATCCTGCCAGACGTGTTACAAAGAAAGTTGTATGTTATAAGAAAAATAGTTTCTTTCCGCTTTCCGTACTTGAAAAGTATTTCCTTACAATTGATTATTTGTTAGATAAATCTAACAATATGGAAGTAGCAGTAAAGTTGTTTGCAAATGTACAAAAAAATTAAGTTGTCGATGCGCCATGTGGTGAATGAAATTTCATAGCACCTGCTATTTGAGGTATCATTTTGATAAAAATAGAAAAAAAAATGAAGAAGGTAAGGTTGTTTTATTAACACTAAAGGATTTTAATAACGTGATTACAACCTCATCTCACACGTCCCAGCGGTGGCAATATTATACTTCTAAATGCCGACCTGTATGTTCAGAACTTATATCAAACCATACAGATCTATATGAGAATCTTCTTATACAAACCCGGTTAAAGGCTTTGCATGACTTGATCCTTAGCTGAAGAGTTACAAGCACACACACTTAAGACCTCAACTTCGCTAAATACTTTAACTTACATCCGTCGCCTTACTGCAGCAACGAAAGAGAAAATAGAATATATAAACGGCTTATCTCCTTCGTAAATTGCGGTCACGGGGCGTTAAATAACAGATTTCTCTCGGCTTAGGGCTTGGGTACACGAACATAATTTTGGCCGTTTATCGGGAATGTCAATTTCACCGCCTCGTTGTCTTAGGGCCGCTTAACTGGCCCTCTGTAGTCACTTCTACATATACTTTAATATTCAGCAATAACGATCACCAGCTGTTTCTTCAAAGTGCTCCTTGATCCTAACTGTACCTGCCAAACATGATAAAATGGTAATTATATATTCATGACCGTATCGAATTATTTATACTCGGAAATGGGAATAAAACAAAACTGGACAAAGTGTGGATCTTTAGTGCCACTTAGCAGTTCCGACGGGCAAAATTAGGGTAACAACTACCAATTTGAGAACATCTATATATATAAAAATTTTATGTTGGTTTGTGTATGCTTCAAAAACTCAAAAAGTTCTGCACCGATTGAGCTGAAATTGTATATGATACTAGCACTTTTCCCGCGACTTCGTGCGCGTGGGTTACGTACTTTCCTAATTCCCACTTTTCACCCCCTTAAAGGTTAAATTTCCAAAAACCCCTTCTTACTGCTCCCCTACATTATAATAGGAAGTCGTGTGCAAAATTTCACATTCCTAGCCCCAGTAGTTTCGGCTGTACGTTGATATGTCAGTCAGTCAGTTCTCCTTTTATATATTTAGATACATATAATCCGCATCAAGGATTGTTTTTATCTTTTTTATTTTTTGAAAAAACTGTTTTTTTTTTGTGCCACAGCGAAGCGGGGCAGGGAACAGCTAGTTATTAATATAAACAGCAATAATAAATATAAACACTAATTCTCTACTAGCGACGCGTTCATTGAAACTATCTGTTCCAATTACAGTTGTTGGTGCTGTAGTTCTGTACATCTGACAACCACATTTTTTTTAGAGAGTAAAATCATCAAATGAGTCCTCCCACCCAGGGCAGGGCAAAAGGGACTGTCAGACTTGTACTGACTAAAATTCACGGTGTCCTTCAATAGCCCTTTACGTTCCTATTTAAAGCATAGACAGTTTGAAGGCGCCGGTTTCGTTTTTGGGTACTTCCTTATCTATTTTTATGATTTAAAAGTGCTGATTCTAAGCCTACATTTTGATTAATTTCATTGACCCAGCTAATATTATTTTTATTACACATAAATACAAAGCATACGCTATTCTAATACCATTCATGCTGTTGTGATACGAGCTAGAAAACAATTAACTCGGTACTAAAAATAAAAAAAAGATAACTAATTGGTTTAGTATTCGCAACACGTACGGCGCTACAGCTGTTTTGATAAATGCGTATAATATAACGGTTACGCTTGAAAACTCTGTGGGGTAAGGGCAGATGTGTTGGTTCATCCACCTTGAAGTTGGATTGTTATACATCGAGCTGTTGCTCCTAGTTTTCTTATTGAACACCAGCATAATAAGTATATACTGTTCCCACCGCTGGGACACGGCGCCTATGAAAAAGAGAGATCATTGTAAATTATCACGCAATACTTGTTCGAGCCGATGAATGTCACATGTTTTCGAATCTTTGATGGTCTTTTAAATGTGCATTTTTTTTTTCATAAAAACAAACACGAATCTCGAAATGTAGATCTCAGTTTCGTCCTTGATATTTTTACCTAAAACACGAATTAATTATTAATTTTCTATTGTAACCCATCAACAACGTTTCATCGTCAACCCAGCCCCTTAGAACTCTAAAGCCATGTATTACCAACGTGTCAAATCTTGCGCACGACCACTATGTTTAAACCCACTATGTCATTCACATTTGCATGCCGATTCGCGAGTGTACGTACCTAAGAGAAGCTGTTTAATGCTAATTGTACCCAGTTACTAGGTACCCTATAAAATAGGTTATTGTAACGTTAGTAACCTAACATCCTTTGAGTAAATATGCACTATTGTTATCTGATGTTGACATGACTTCCACGTTCATGTTGGTCCTTTAGCGGTCATGACATGTGTTCAATATTGATGGAGATTTTGCCTAGTGAATGGGGTTTAGTTGATATGAATGTTAGGGAAAACATTTAGGATTTTTTTCAATATTTCAAAATAAAATATGGGGGAGCTTTACCAATGAAACTTCACGCGATTAATACCAATTGCTTTCAAGAGCCGTCTCTTATTGAAGCGTGCTACACCGTCGACCACATCATTGCTTACTACCAGGCGATATAGTGGTCGAATGCGATATAGTGACAAATTATAGCGAAAGTCAAAGTCAAATCATTTACTTCAATTAGGCCATGAAAGAGGCACTTTCAAACGTCGAATATTAACATTAAAGGAAATGGGATGGGATAGAATTGAGTCTACACCCATTCGCAAGGGTAGGTTTATATGAAGAAGAATGGGCAAGAAACTCCATACTTACTCTTGTTAAAAATGTTTTATACCATCATTTGACATAAATAATGTGAAAGCAATGTACTTTAAACCTAGATTATATATTATTAAAAAAAAAGAAAAAAAAAGGTGGTGTTCACATTTTACCAACTTTTAGCAACATCGGTCTTAGACCTCACCATTGGAAGTAGGCACTGCTCCTTCATCTGTTACTGCCAGCAAATAACTATTCCTGACGGAACTCAAATATTGTACCAACTTTTGAGCTTTAACTTTAGCCAAAAAACTGTCCATTTAAAAACCAATTACAAGAAAGCTTAAGAGACAAATTCACAGCCTTTACAGCTACGCACTGTTGTCAAAATCAATTAAGTAGTGGAACACACCACTGCTCCCGTTTACACTGTTCCAGTAGCGGTGAGCTCTCACGTTACACTCAATTCATGCTATCTCTTATCAAATCTCCTGTGAAAATATCTCTCGCCACTTACCTACTGTGGAACTAAAGATTTAGGTTTATACTCGTAGTTCTCGGCGCTTGAACGTTGGTGGAATGTTGACAAGTCGTGCATTAGTGGTCAGGATACGCTTTGAAATCACTGTTGACAATAGGAATAAAAATGACTAAAATGTAATAAAACCAAACTGTTACACATTATCGAAAAATTCAAAAATTAAGTTATACATTTAAGCCTGTTGGTCTAGTGGTTAGTGACCCTGACTGCTATGCCGGAGGTTGTGGGTTCGATTCCCACCCAGGACAAATGTTTGTGTGATGAGCACGATCATTTGTTCTGTGTCTGGGTGTAATTTATCTATAATATGTATGTCTTTAGAAATATATAAGTATGTATATCAGTTGTCTAGTACCCATAACACAAGCTCTGCTTAGCTTGGGACTAGATGACGATGTGTGATAGTTGTGGAATATTTATTATTATTATTTATTTAATTGATTGTCAGTTATGTTGAATTATTGACAGGCCTGTTGGTCTAGTGGTTAGTGACCCTGACTGCTATGCCGGAGGTCGTGGGTTCGATTCCCACCCAGGACAAATGTTTGTGTGATGAGCACGATCGTTTGTTCTGTGTCTGGGTGTAATTTATCTATAATATGTATGTATTTAGAAATATATAAGTATGTTTATCAGCTGTCTAGTACCCATAACACAAGCTCTGCTTAGCTTGGGACTAGATGGCGTTGTGTGATAGTTGTCGAATATTTATTTATTTTATTTATTTATTTATTTATTTATTTATTTATTTATTTATTTATTTTCTTTATTAATAATTAAAATAAAATAACTACCAGAATGACCTTCAAAATAATATTTATAATATGTACGAAAACAACATTTTATATCATACAAAATAAGAGACGTGCTCAGTTTTGAGTATTTTGATTAGTCATAAAATTTTGCGTTATTTTTACAGTAAAAGACTCGCGGTAAAAAGTCGCTTGTACTTATTTGATCACTTAATCCAAACCAGGAGCTCAGTTTCTGCTACATAAATCGCAACTTTTCACACTGCCATATAACATTCGCAGATCATCTGTGTTCACTGAGAACTTCCTGCCATTACTTAGTTGCACTAAAGTCCCACACGGGTCCATTCTCATCACAATAATCAATGGCCACGGGGACTAACTGAACATAATGATGCGAGCCATAGCTTAATGGTGCGAACATAGAAAACACTTTTATTTTATTCCTGGTCAGGTGCGGATTCGGCTTTTTAAGTAGTGTGCGGATGATTGTGTTGGAGGTTATTTAGTTAGTGTTTTTTTTTTGCTTTGTTTTAAAGTTTTTTCTCAACATAACTTGCACGCATAGATCCGGCTCGAAGGACCAAAATTGTAAATGCCAGCAAGTGTAAGAGCCTTCCATTGCATAGTAGCTTTTTCCTCTGTTTACAGTTAGTTTCCAAATTATTTTAACTTTATATTTGAAGTAGTTGAATGTCATCGAAATAACAGTCTAAAGAAATGGTTTCTTGATTTTAACGTGAATTACACGTGACTTTGTTGACTTGAAGAGTTGGGTACAAAATTATGCTTCCTAAGTCCATACCTGTAGGTTATTGACGTCATTATCAAGGAGTTGTCCGTAATTGATGTTTAATGATTTATTTTTGTACTTGCACGTTACCGCGAATCAGCCGAGATTGACGTTAGATTGTTTGTGTAAAACACATCCATTGATGTGAAAATAAATAAACATGGAACTTTCCAATTGCGTAACTTTAATAGGTAACCATTGGATACGGTTACGTAGAAGACGTCTTTGTAAAAGCTTAAAGATTTCGGGGTAAGGCTTTTCAGATGAGTAGCGAATTATCCACCGTCTGTTCTGTTAGAAGCATTTGACTATTAGAAAGAAAGAAAAAAAACTTGTCAACAAGAAAATTATTACTTGTTGACAAGGTAAAAGTCTGTTATGTTGTTTCAACAGTGTAGGAACCCGCGAACGCGAACCTATAATAATGACAACAGGCCTTACCTAACTCAGTTACTGGGTTGTAGATATAAAATAGGCAGTAGACCCGTGTAAAACACTGGTATTAAACTGATTTGGTTACATAGAAAGGCGATTCAAACATAGACAGTAAGGATGATATAAATCTGTTTGTGAGGATGTAAGTAAAGACGTTTGTTACTCTTTCACGCAAAAACTACTGAACGGATTTGTATGTTTAGATACACGGATAATTTATAACCTGGATTAACACATAGGATAGATTTTATACCGATTTTATTTACGCGTTGTAGCTTACGAAGCCGCGGGCAACAGCTCGTGATCATTATGTTCCTTTTATTATACAAATAAAGGTCTGCAAGAATCCTTCAATCGAAAACGACACTTTCCCTGTCATAGCCATAAAAACAAACTAGATTAACACTCTAGATTGACACGATAAAATTTGCATGCTGAGTCTGTTGCAAGAGTGAAAATTGGTTGTACGCCGTATAATTAAGCGGTGGAACGCGGTCGGTGTGACAGGCAGCCAGCCCGTGGGACCTTGGCGACCTAATAACACGAATTGTGCGAGTGACAACGTTGTAAATAGAGAGAAGTTGAATTTGCAACTAATGATGGGTTTGGAGTCAAGAGTTTTGTGAAATTGTGAGGTAATGAAATGACGTTTGTTCCCATCGAACTTGGACGGCATAGTCAAAGTGACATTATGTCAGCAGTAATGTTGATGGAAAGTGAAACATGTATAGGGTTGACATAAGTTACCAAACCTATGGACAGAACATACTCGGCGTAACAGCCCGTGGTACGTTAACGAATTAATAACACGAATAGTGAAATTGAATTACCAACTAATGATGGGTTTGATTTCAAGAATTTTGTGAAATTAAGAGGTAAAGGAATTGACGTTAAATGTCTTGGAAGGCAAGTGAGCAATGACATTGGTAAAATAGTCCAAAATGTATTTAATTTTTAATTAAATACTCACTTATTTACTACTGTTTAGATTTAAGAATTACGTGAAATAGTGAATTTATGATAGAGATCTGGTTCTTCGAAAGAGTGTCGTTTTTGTGAAAAGTTAAAAACTCATCATTAAATTTAAGCTACTGGAAGGATAACCAAAAATCTTTCTGAAAACGGTTTTATAAATAAGATAGTAGTAGATAGTAGTCTGTGTGTCTAATGCATTCAAAGCTAATTTGTTCATGTAAATTGCCTTTATAATAATAGGCTAAAACCTAAAACCATTTCCATACGTAATAACTAATAATATAATTAACGCACCACCAATCTTTCTAAAGAAACAGGAATTCATTCCCGCCAGTCTATTCACATTCACATCAGCGCTTCACCGAGGCGTCATTAAAACGCGCCGTCTAACCAACCATTCGCTTTTGATGGAAAAACTTTAGTTCCTGACTCGAGAATACTCGGGATGACGCTACAAAACGAAATAGATTCACGGGTGGTCGCTCTTAATGATTGCCAGCCACTAGGATACGTACAGTCAGCTCCCGAGATTAAGGGCAACCATCGAAGCCGCCGGCAATAAGTGTCGGGTTTGTTCCTCAATTCCGCCATGGTTCCTTGTAAATCCTAAATTATAGAAGACGTAAATTTCTCACAAACCGAATCAATTTACTGTGATTTATCGGGCGAAATGTTACGTTGTACGCTTTGATAAATTTATCGTCTCAGAAAGAAGTCTTGGTTAATTAAAATGCATAGCTGTCTCCGATGAGGAGGTCTTGTTGCATATTTCGTTAGGGCTTAGGCTCAGGACATTAAAACATCCGGTTACGCGGATACCCCGGAGGTGTTTCTTTGTCCAAATTCAGTGATCATAATAATTCCGAAAAAGTACATTTTGTAAAAATTGCTCGTCGTGAAAATTGTCTGAAGACAGACAGACACACCCTTATTGACCAACCACTAGAGTGGTTGCAAGCGCGACTATCGAGGCTACCCTGTTCGAGGTTTATCTATCAGGTTTTCTTAACAATGGCCAGTCTGAATAAGCTCGTCCTCTATTATAGGAGACTTGTATAATTGGCGAAATGTGGGTGTATGCCACGTTCAGTTACTTCTACAGCAAACTTGTTCATTCAAGCGCACAACGCTTTACAACAAGGCAGAAGACATTGCAACTAAGTAACAGAGCTTTGTTGAATAATTAAAGGCGTTTGCTTGAACCTAAGGCTGTACCTATGAACCTGTATCTTTGAACCTTTGTCCTGATTCGTCTAATGGCAGTCTCTCTCGTGAAAATGCTTGTCCCATACATGGCACAAGTCTTAAATTGTAGACCGTTACGTCTGTCTTACCCTTTTAGTCTGTAAAATGGTTAATGCAGACAAAATGTTGGTCTGCGGTTACAGACGCACTATTTAAATATCTATCTAGGCAGAAAATAATTTATGTCCGGCTCAGCCATTAGTGATAATTTTCCGTACGTTGCAGTTGATGAAAAAGGGATGCAGGTTTTGCAAAAAGTGTTTTGAATGCTGTTAATGTCTTTTTGTGAAGAAATGTCTTTTGTTACCTTAATAAGATAAGTACTTGAATCTTGGTTGAAGTTTACGTACATTTTATAAATCAATGGTTAAATATTGATCGCATAAGTTGAAGCCACATTGTTCAGGAGAGAAGTTTAAAGTTTGAAATGGTAGAACAATTTCATTGACTTGAAGAACAACTTCTTTGTCCGCAGTCATATGCTTGGGCATGCCAAAAGTCCTTCTATAACAATGGCAGTAAGCGCATTCATAACTAACGTTCGACAAAAATATCGCTTTTTACCTTTTAACCGTCAATAAAGTGCAGTCTTTAAGCACTGTATTTACATACAATGGCTATGAACCTAACATCTTCTTTCCCTCAAGTTCATTTAAGGCAACAGCGCCATACCGTTTCTTATATTACCTGAAACACCGTTAAAGCTATTAAATTACCGAAAAGTTATTCGCGTGTGCACTCAATGTTCATCGTGTTCACTTATTTATGTTATGTCTCTGAATGTGCACTAAAGGTTCACGACTTCAGTTCGTCTTCTTATTTGTGGAGCTGACGTTACTTTGGTCACGAGTAGGGTTATTCGCTATTCAATTACTCTGTGCAATAAGACGTATGGTAGAATGCTGTGGCTGAATTAAGGGCGTGTACTACAAAGATAATAATGTTCTAGTAAGTTGTCTGGATGTAATTAGGTCTGTTTGTAATTAGCTTTTTACAATGTTAATTTAGTTTTCAGTCGTTTTAATGTTCATTACCAACGCTTACTGGGCTTGTGTGGTGGATTGAGGCCCAATCAATCAGAAAGAAGAGATATGACTCAACATTGGGGTATTATAGGCTTATTATTATTTATTTTTTAGGCATTGATGACCAAAAACTCTTTCTGGATGCCACCTCGAACTTGCCATCTGGTAATGGATGTCGCCGCTAAGGCCCGGCCGGCGCAATAAGAACTGGGAAGACGACCTTGATCTGCACAGGGCGATGACTGGTCCGAGGTTGATTATATCATAATAAAACACTCTATCGTCTCTTTTTGGATATCTTTTTATTTCTTATGAAACAGGCTTAATTACAAACCCGGAAAACTGTATTGTTGGAATTCCTAAACACAGTTTTGCGAGGCTCCCTGTGGAGATATACCTTGAGCTAACATCGTGACTTCGGTTATACAATTATAAACCTTAAATACTGATGGATAAAGACGATTGTGATTTCAGCAATGAGCAACTATAAATGTAATACTAAAATCCCGAATTATTGAACTGTTGTACAGTTCTATTTAAGAAAACAGAATCTCTAACTGTACTGATTCAACGATTGTTATATGAATATTTTTTTTAATCTACCGGATTTAAATGAATTTGACTTCTGTATTGTTATAAATACACATAAATACATGCTTTAGCTGTTGAAATCCTGGCGCCTCATTAAAACGATCGCTCTAAAGAAATACGTCCAAATTACGGCCGACTTTTTACACCAGCATTTTCTAGCTATTCTTTAAGGACCACAAAATGCTACAAAATAGCTTGCATCCGCACTAAATATCGTAATCTTCGTACCGAAGAGGTAATCCTGAAGCCACAACCAGCAATCGAGAAAAATTAAATCATAAATGTGGAAAAAGAAAAGAGATTAGCGATAAGTACTTAATATGGTGTACGAAGGTACTTAGTAATACCACAACATTGTTGCAACTTTCACGGCGAAACGGGGATTATAACGAAACTTTTATGGCGAAATGATGGAGTCATACAAAATACACACGAAACTAACCACGGTTGATGCATTTCACTTTCAACAAAAAACTCCAGTCGTGACAATAATTGAATGAAAATTGATTGTGTGAGTGAGCAATTCGATTAGTCTTTTAAATCTAAATTATTAAGCTTTTACTGTGCCAAGGATTCTGAAAAGTTGTCAATACACCGCAAATAGCACAATTGTCGTTTAAAGTGCTTACCTACTGACCCCAAGCTGTAATCTCATTACATTTAATGCCATCGTCCAGGAACATAAAACGGTACTAATATAAAGTTGGCTAGCAACAGTCTAGTGTATTGTTATCGTAAAATGAAATCTAAATAAAACCCGACTTCGAAAAAATCGCGCACTGAAAAGTATAAGACAAGGACAACCCGTATTACAGAAATTTGGAAGTAATAGCCGTGGTCGTATGCCACCTAGCCAATAAAGATTGTGTGAAACAACCGCAGGTTCTAACGACACATCATTTGTCATGAAATGATTAGTAGTTCAGAAGTTACGAGGGAACAAACAAACATACATACAAACATACATACACACATACATACAAACATACATACCGGTCAAAATCATAACCCTCCTTTTGGCTTTGCCGTAGTCGGGTAAAAATAGACTCAAAATAGTGTGTCGTTGTCAACCCGTGCAAGGCGTAAGAATCAATTACATACATTCAATTTCTACGGTGTACCTACATCGCCATAATGTTGTAACTAGGCGAAGAAAATTGCAAATGGCTGATACTACTTGTGCCCAATTATAATTAATATTATAAATATCGAACTGCGAGGCAACATAACATCGTATCAGATGTTTGTTTTAAAACTTATGCCCATTTTCACTTATCTATATGCTCTATTCAATTTAGACCTCATAATTCAGTACCTAGACTTGAAATTCCAACAATGCTAAAAAATTACGGTCCCGAAAATAGTGGCGTAGACGGCTTTTTTCTTCTTGAGTGGTAAAGTCATCAAATGAGTTCTGGGTGGAGCAGAAGGGACATTCAGACTCATACTGTCTAAAATCTTCCTCCAATTGCTGTTTACGTTCCAGGGTCTCGGTTACCTGTTTTGTTACTAATAGAACAGCAACATTATTATACTCGCACTAGCCAACACCACACAAGCTGACCTACTCGTACTAAATTATTTGCTAAGTTTCCAGGTGTTTCTGACTTGGTTCTATAGTACAAGTTGTTCATAACTTTCACTCCCTGGACATTTGCCAGTGAATTCAAAAAAAATAAGTTAAAAATAACTAAAACCCGACTACGAAAAAATCGCGCACTGAAAAGTATAAAACAAGAACAAGCCGTGGTCGTATGCCACCTAGCCAATAAAGATTGTGTGAAACAACCGCAGGTGGCATACGACCACGGCTTGTTCTTGTTTTATACTTTTCAGTGCGCGATTTTTTCGTAGTCGGGTTTTAGTTATTTTTAACTTATTTTTTATTTACACTATTTTGGGGTTATATTATTTGAAGTAAGTAATTTATGTTATATGTATAGTTTCTGAGTTGTGAATGATACCCATTTTGACACTGTTAGAAACAGAAAATTAGCTAGTAAAAGCTATATAATGTATATATATTTCAAATGTGCTCATCAAGCCCTTTAATTTGATACCCATGTCGATACTGTGCGAAAATATTTTTTTTTTCGGTAACGACTTATCATCCCCTAGAGGGCGCCATATTGAATTTGGTGACATGTCACCTACCCTATAACCAGCGGACAACTGAGACGCTTCTAACGAGACCTCATTTGTCCCGTACTGATAAGTAGTTTAGAAGTTATGAGGGAACAAACAAACATACATACATACATACATACATACAAACATACATACATACAAACATACATACAAACATACATACCGGTCAAAATCATAACCCTCCTTTTGGCTTTGCCGTAGTCGGGTAATTAGGGATATCTTTGAGTAGGAGCATAAATTTCTCCTTTTCAAGTACCTTACATAAACACGAAAAAATTTCCTTTTTCAATTAAAAAATTCGTTCAACTGAATGGAAATAAATCTCTCGTTATGCAAGTCAAAGAAAGGGCTCCAATTCGTCACTGCCCGCTTCAAAGACGAAATGTCAATTTAGAAACTTCAAGAAAAGAAAACTAATTGAATTAAATTGCTATTTGTTATATGCATGCTGATTGGTCGACTTGAATGGAGGACGTTCTCAATTGGATGCATGTCTATATGTTCTTTTTATGTATGTAAACTGATTACACAACGGTGAACGTGACCAATTTGCAAATTTATTTTTTTCGAATGAAAAGAGAATACCGTAGAATTAGACTCGGTCCCATTTGATCGTTATTGATTTAAATTATCCATCAGGCTTTATTTTAGGACTGCAGTAAAATCTAGAACTTTTAGGAAAAACTAGAAGTATGTTTAATGAAAATATTGTTTTGTTAGATTTGACCTTAGTATTTACTTTAAGCCTCAAGAACTGCGGGCAGCGAGTAATGGGCGACTCGCTGTCCGACCATGGACCATGCCCGGGTCGACGGCGCGTTGTGTTCCACGCGCGCCTCAAAGAGTGTCAGCATAGTGACGGGGCCTGTAGAGGGCCAAAGCCTGCCGGGGTCGCGGGACTAACGGATTACCGTGACCCCGGTACGTAAAGGGCTATTGAAGGACACCGTGGATTTTAGTCAGTACAAGTCTGACAGTCCCTCCCGCCCTGCCCTGGGTGGGAGGACTCATTTGATGATTTTACCACGATAAAAAAAAAGCCTCAAGAACTGAAAATGTCACTGAAAAACTGGATTTCACAGAATTAAACTTGTCAAACTGATTATTACATGAGTTCTAATCGTATTCCAATTCCTATAATTTATTTTACTTTATTATTCAGATTGACTAAAAACATTAAATATGTTTGTGTTATTATTTTTTGAAATTAAACAGATTAAAAATCATTCTGTGATGATGACGTAAACGTTGTTAAGGCGCAACCATTTTTTTTTTTATCGTGGTAAAATCATCAAATGAGTCTTCCCACCCAGGGCAGGGCGGGAGGGACTGTCAGACTTGTACTGACTAAAATCCACGGTGTCCTTCAATAGTCCTTTGCGTACTAGGGTCACGGTAATCCCTTGGTCCCGCGACCCCAGCAGGCTTTGGCCCTCTACAGGCCCCGTCACTATGCTGACACTCTTTGAGGCGCGCGTGGAACACAACGCGCCCTCGACCCGGCCATGGTCCATGGTCGGACAGCGAGTCGCCCATTACTCGCTGCCCGCATGCCCGCGAAGGCGCAACCATTTGGAAAAACGATTACTTTTTGCACCCTTCATTACTGTAACCAACTTTATATATTTAACGCAATGCGTAACATTGAATGCGTTTTTACACGTTAAATAAAAAACTCATTTATATTGCGAATTAGTGGAATAAGGCGTACTTTTTCTCGAGCCATTTGTTACGTTATTATATCGTAATTTCTGATTAGTTACACTCTATGGTGCAAGCCTATTCGGTTAGACATCTTGACTTGACTAGCCCAGTCGATTAACTGTACTTCTCAGGTATTATAGCCGCCATTTTTAGGTTATTTCCCACCGTTGGGGAATAAAAAAACTCTTTGACACGATGCGGCCGGTGACATAGTCGAGTTATAAACGGTATATCACTGTTACGGCTAAAGGTAGGTGTGAACCTAAACTTAAGATTAGCCGGCTAAACCTAGGTTTATCTTCGACGAAATGTTAATGTTAGTTTGTTCTATCTTTAGCCGACTAAACTTAGGTGTAGCTGCAGGTCCTTGGCTAAAAATGTAGAAGGAAATGGAATGGTCTTGCTTTCGCGGGGCGTCCACGCTTCCCAGCATGTCGACGGAGCCCCGCTTCGCGGGGCTCCTACTTCTGGGTGGTATAAAAAAAAAATAACCACGAAGAGGATGGCGGGGTCTTTCAGACCCCGCCATCCTCTTCTAACCTAAATTGTCCGAGTCGGGGTGCCAGCGAGTCCCGAGCTCGCTTCGCTCGCTCATGTGTAATGAAAGTGATTATTTTTTAATAAAGTTTTCGTGTCAAAATAGTAAACATTATTACATTGTTTCCTTTTCCATTTCCTTCTACATTTTTAGCCAAGGACCTGCAGCTACACCTAAGTTTAGCCGGCTAAAGATAGAACAAACTAACATTAACATTTCGTCGAAGATAAACCTAGGTTTAGCCGGCTAATCTTAAGTTTAGGTTCACACCTACCTTTAGCCGTGACATCACTATTCTTTAAATCATGATTCTGCGTGAGGACAGGCTTTACGTATAAGTACTTACTTTTTATTATTTATCTTGTTGTTACTTTTTTTTTTATAGTTTCCAGCTGACAAACGGTTGCGCTTTTTACAAATTTTGTAGAATGTATACTAAATGTTTGCTACATAAATATTTTTACGTATAAGTACAACCTTACTCGTTTGCTACATTTCGATTATTTACATGAGCAATTATTTTACATTTTCGGGGTTGGTCCTTGGTCCCATTGTTATTCGTAACGATGAGTCCAATAACCCCTTAAGAGGTTTCCCGAAGAGAAAAACTGAGATTACAGAAAACAAGAATGGAATGAAATGGACACAAAGCAAACATTTCTATCTTATTTTCTATAGTTTTATATTGTAAGTGAGCGCTGTCTCAAGACATTTAATAATGTTTTACCCATAGACGCGTAATTTTAGCCAACACGTACACCATTTCTCCAGCTATTTATTCGCTTAAGATAAACTATTTCGTGACCAGATACTTTGACGCCATAAAAACCATGATTGGATCTTTATTAGCAAAATGTGTGTCGATTCTGTTGACGATTAATACGTAATTCAAAGAAAATTCTTGTGTAAAGTGCCGTTTTGGTAAAAAGGTGACTAATCTGTCATAGTCACGTTTCTGATTGCGAAATGATAACAGAATGACGATCCGTAGTTTTTAGTCAAAAATATAATAAAGAGTACCGTTTACTTTGTAGGAAAAGATAGGTATTGTTCTAAGCAGGGCAATGTATTCAAGCCCCTTTGGTGTATTAAACCCTCATGATATGTGCCCGGTCCCCCTTTTTCACGGGATTTGAGCATTATCTGGGAAATATGGTGATAAGTTCTATAGGTACAGTTCAGCCGAATCTTTCAACGACTGCAAGCAGTTTTTATTTTCCTGGAAAGTGTTTGCCAATTTAAAAAATGTTGCATATCGCCTATTGGTTTATTGGCTGCGTATAAGTAATGTGTTTATTTGTAAGATTATCGCTCATAACTCTTCCTCACACGCGATAATGTCACAGATCATTAACTTATTGCAATACGTAAAACATGCGGCGCGGACGCATTTCACAATCTCGAGAATATTGCTGTCATCTGTATCTGTAGAGATTTCCATGTTTTCAGTTTTTTTTTTTTTTACAAATATTCAACTAAATAAAGCCTTGAGGATTTACTCGAATAAAGCAAACTCTTTGAAAAAAAAAAAACGCTTGGAGCTTAGTTTTTTTGGTCGGTATTTAGCAGGAAGGTCGTTCGATCAAACGGTCGTCGATCTATTACATGGTAATTAAAAATATCATAATTAAATATACCGCTGACTGTAAATACTTTAGGTTCGCCCTTCTTTACCCTCGCAGGTTTATTGCATAGTATTATATTGTAAAATGAAGGTAATATTGTAAACATGGATTGCTGTTGTAAAGTCTAATACTGCTAATTCTCCAATAAAGAACTGAGTGTCTCAATTACATCACAACTAATTAATACATGCCAGATTCCGTAATATTCCCAGAATAAGTATCCCTTGTACGGACCACTTTCTAATAGTGTGCCCTGCTACTACCATCCCTTGCGCTGCATACGCGCATCCCACTTGGACGTAATTGTTCGCAAATTAGTGAATAAGAATGATAAAAATCTCGCTGTTGCACCTTCACGTCTGTTGTCAGAGCTGCATTTAATATAGAGCACTTTGGGCATGAGTCCAGGGCCCTGCAATCCTTGGGGGCCCACAGTTCTTGTTTACAGGGTGATTTGTAATTGGGCGCACTCCTTGAAATGCGTGATACTTTTTTTTTACTAGACCTGATTTGCAATAATTTTAACCCTAACAACATGGGGTCCAAACTGACTTGTTTTGGAGATATCGAATTTTAAAGTTTTTTCGAAATTTTCCACTTCTTCCTCATTACGTGCTTATTGTTAGAAATTAATGACAGTTACCACTTTGAATTTACAATTTTCTGATAGCATATGAACGACTGAATCTAGTCTAGTCGTCGTTTAACCTAGTGGTACGCTGTCCACGCTGTGTGTTTGTCTTCTCCATAGCCAATTCCACTCAAAAAGAAGAACTATATCAATGTCATTAAATGCCCAGGGCCTCAAATAGGTAACAGGCGGCCCTGTATTGCACTTGCACGTTGCATGGTTGCATGTCAATGATCCCGTATCCGAAGTATCTCGAAACAAAAAACGTAGTGATCACGTATTTCAGCACATGTTTCGCACGCCGTTTTATTGCTACGCTTGCATTGCGCGCATGTTGATATCACCGATCGATTGTGAATTACTGGCTTTGTGATGCCACTTCTGATATAGTTGACTAGCGTGAATGACAAGCTATTCTTTAAAATTCAGTATTCTAATACTTAGATCTTTACGTACAAAATCGCCGTTTTGTATGAAGAAGTTAAACGATTTTTTTTACGTGTATTTTTTATTTGTATTTTGCGAAGTAATCACCCATGCATCTTTGCCAACGCAGTGGCAGTTTATTGATGCCCTTCTTAAAGAAATCAGCTGGACGGAAGGCAACAAATTCTTCAAAGGCATTTTGTACTGCCTCTCAGGTATTGAATTTTTTCCCGCTAAGAAGCTATCCAAATTCTGGGAAAAGTTGTAGTCTGTAGGCGCAAGGTCTGGTGAGTAGGGTGGATGACGGAGAGCTTCCAACCCCAGTTCTTGCAACTTGAAGACCGTCTGCTGTGCAGTATGAGGTCGCGCGTTGTCGTGCAGGAGCAGCGGAGACGAGCGATTGACCAATGCTGGTTGGAGATGTGCCAGCTTCTCCATGATTTTGTTCAGTTCTTCACACATCTGCAGTAATGCTCACCCCGTTTGGTAAGACCACCAAACAGTGACCATCACTTTTCTAGGGGTAAGTTTTTGTTCAGGGTATTGTTTAGGTGCTGAATCAGGATCCAACCAACTTGCTGAGCGCAATTATAATTATTTATTTATGAATAAAAAGAAAAAAATATCGCCTATTGCGAGAATAATATCGTCCCATCGTTACTCTATGGGAAGTTACTCTACTAATTAGGCCATGGTCAGCCATGTCAATCAAGTGAAACGTCAAGAAAAAAAATTCATTAATTCAAATTTTATTCATTCACGTTGACATGACAGGATATGACAGTGTTAGGTTTATTTTCGTTACGGAATTTCTTGATTCGGTCGCCGCGCTCAAAGCCTGCGATAAAAGCTATGCAATAGCTAAAAAGTTGTATTAGCGAAAGTTGACCACATCTTAGAGAAACTTCTTCAGGGCATAGAGACTCTATGGAGGTATTAATCACTGGGAACATATATTCTTTTGCGTAATTATAAGAAACTAATTTAATTCTACATCATCATCAGAATATCTTTCCGTCGGACCGTGGAGAGAGATACTGCCATAATGATTACCTACGCTTAGCAAGGAAATTAGTAACCGCAGTTTGAAATTATAAACTAATCTAAGTCTGACAACAAAGACCAAAGATTAAATTAATGCTAGATAAAAAAATAAAACAAAGATTCTTCACAAGTGATAAAACAAGAATAAAATTGATATCGAAACATTTATTCATTTTCTTTCAATAATTTAACTTATTGTATACATAATAAAACAAAAAAGGAAGACATACCACATCGCAGGTATCATTATACAAACACCAACATTCTATCATATTTACATAGATACAGCGTTATTAAAACTTCTAGAAGTTTCCTATACAAAACTCTAGTTAGAGAAAACTATCGCCAATAATATTATTAAACATTTTACACATCATTCATCCATCCATGCATACTTCATTAAAACTATACATTTATTTCTTTTAGCAAAAAACAGTGTCTCATCTGTTTAGTGATGTGCATTAGCAAATATTAAAACTGGTATCAGTCGATACTAAAACACAATACTATTAGTTATTTAAAATGTAATTTAAAACTTACAACCTTAAGATATGGCTATCAAATAACTCGTTTTCGTATAACAAAAATTATTATCATACAATTTGTTAACATAAACAAAACAATGAAATAACGTTGCCTTCTTGACTGGAATGGAAGACTCGGAACAAACGCAACAAACTACGTAAGTATGGCAAGTAAATAATTAAAATATGAAAAATAATAATTTAAACTAAACGTTTGGAATGATTCGACTTACACTAAAATTATTTACACGATTATAACAGAAACAGTGTGTAATACAAAGTACTTAAATAAGATATTTACAGTATCTGTATCACTTAAATATCGTTGTACATTACAAATTACAATAAAATTAAAAGCTTAATCTTTTATTCGTTAATTTGATCGTGTCGCATGGACTAGCGTACGAACAGGCGATCGCAATCGATATCGGTATCCGAGACCGTGAACAGACATCACTGTCCTTTTAAATTATTTAACAAATTAGTCATTCTTTTTAAACCAAATATGCTTAACACTTTTGTACTAAACAGGTAATGAGCAAAGCAAACTTCGTTGTGTGCTCTGGGAAGCTGTGGAGCGCGTTCAATGTACAGTTTTAAGTACATTTCCAGCTGTATCACACATATTGAGGGTTGCCGTTGGTTGTTGATTCAATCTTTATCTCCCACGAATCTGTAGGCGTCGGGGGGAGGCTCGGGCATGCAGTACCCGTGGTAGGTGCGGATGTCTTCAGCTGCGTACGTGATGCCAGCCAGGACGCCCGTCTCTGTGTGATGCCTGGGGCAGGTATGACCTCGTGGACATTGACAAATGGTGTTTGCGTTCACTTCGTCGATTTGTTCGTGTCGTCGCCTCGCGCTGAATAGTTTGCATGGCTCCTTTCTTGAACAACGTAACCTCTGTAAAAGAAGACAAAGAATGTTGTAGTAAAATTTTACTAAGCTGGAAATGCTATTCGTGCGAATATTTCGAAAAACAGAAAAATAAACGGTATTGGTTTTTGGTGAAATAAAATAAATTCTAAGTTAAACATATAACGCAAAAATAAAATAAATTCAAATGATCGTTGGTTAAAACTAAAGAACTACTACCGCCACCTTACGTCACTACCTTGAATTAAAAACGAAAGCTAAACTCCAAAGTCTACTTACGCTTTGCGGCGAACACGCGAACTGGTACTGGTTCCCCTGTTCCCCGCTAGGTGTCGTGTACGGCAGTTTCTTCAATAGATACGTTACTGAGAGCTTCGGACAGTGACAGTTGACGATCTGCTGTGTCGCATTGCTGTCAGGAAACGAGTAGATGATCCAGGCTGCATCCTTGAAGTACTTGCACTTTGGCAGGCGTTTGACAGGTTCACATGTCTTGTAGAGCGTCGTTTTGTCTGCTAGCGTGTGGTTGTCATCACTCGTGAGATCACTGTAATGAGAAAAATTGCTAATTAATCGATGTTCATTTATTTATGAGAACATTCATTGGATTTGAAAATGATAGCATAGTTTCTGGTATTCGATGAATTTAAGCCCGTTAGAAGCGGTTTCGCGAAACCAAACTACAGACGCCAATGACTCAGGGATAATTATGTTTTATGCTAGACTTAATTCTGAGTAAATTGGAATTCCTTTGCAGACTCGTCACTCTACAGATTTGATATCAAAGCGAGATTAGAAAGTAGATGAGATAAACACATTCATCTATTCAAGCAGCAGCATTCCATCGCAAATCTGAGGATTTATTTTGGATAATCCATTGAAGCGTATAGTTCTTTTGTAGATTTTTTATTAAATATCTCATTGGAAAAAAAAGTGACTAACTTTACTCCACAATGCCAGAAAAAAATCTGGACAACTTGTAGCCGAAGATACTAATAATACGACGTAGCTAATCTGATGCCCAAAAAGTAAAGATATTTAAATAACGGCCTCGAGCGCCGTCCATTTACTATAATTTAATCTTTAAAAGGGAAACCCTGTCAAAGGTTGGAATAATAATCAGACATCATTTAAATATAATCTGCTTTTTGAAAGGGCCAATAAGAAGATAATCGTTTTGCAATTGACAATTTCCCTCAATATTTAAATCAGAAATAGGGGAAAAAAGTGACGATGGATTGAAAGGGACTTTTATCTGAAACAGTTTTTAGAATATAAGAACGTAATTTGGTTCAGGATCAGAAAAGCATAGATTCTATCTGACTCAATTGTATGACAGTTAACAAAAAACATCTGAGGTTGCTAAGTGTAGCCTATAACAAACTCAATCCGTAGAAAAATTCAAACAAAATAGTAGTGAACTCGAACCACGTGGACACAATATAAATAAAGTTGAACTAAGCGACGACGAAATAAATAATAGTCTTACGTGGGCTGCCCCAAATATTGACCATGACAACAATACTGACCTAGAGCACGGTCTATGTCCCAAACAGCGACACTTCCTCTCGATCCAGGGCTGCGTCGCATCGTAAAGGTCTACTTTACTGCAGACTTGTCTCGGCCTGCAGTCGGGAAGGTCGTCTTCTGAACCCTGGAATAGAAGAAAGAAAATATGAGTATTGGGTTTGAAATTCACTTTATCAAAGAGAGAAGTAGCACTCTCTCTCTCTACCAGCGTGTTTCCGAACGCATACAACACGAACGTCATAAAAGTTACAGTGAACAGGCTACTTCTGGGTTAAAGTTAGAAGCAAACCGTATCAAATAAAAAGTATAAAAAGATGCTGATACTATTTTAAGTGAAATTTTATCTAAATTGCTCATTAAGACAACTAAAAAAGAGAGGCATAAAATGCCAAACCCAATCGCAACTGTCAAAACAATGATAGCTTTACTAAAACATTAAGTTTAAAACTGGTTTAACTCGACAACCATTTTCCCCTAACAGCGCCCATAACGCAAAACCAGGCATAACTTAAACATACAAACATGACCCAATCATTTCACCAGCGTGTGTATAATGTTCGGTATGCATGGAACACATCAAAATTCGCGTGCATTGTTTACCATTCAAGTCGCGTCGCGTACTAAATCAATCGGTACATTCGTACAATTGGACACGTGCAACAATACGAAAATTCTAAAAGAATCAATCATCGCTACAAAAGAAGTTGGCGTGGGAAAACATGGAAGGTGTTCCAGGGCACCTGCTCAGGGCACATTATGAAAAAGATTATGAACGAGTCCAAATCGATGTTAATCATAAGGTTCCGTAAAGGAATAACAATATGAACATGTGCTCTGGTCCTTTTAGTTTTTTGCTCCCAAAAGGACCATCGGTCGTACTTCCGACCGGAAGACGTGCCATTCGGCAACCTGTTAGCTGTGGGAATTTTTTTTCTGCGAAGACTTACAGGGCTACTGCTCACGGCTGTGATTAAACTATTATTGCCCGTAATAAATTATAATGTTTAATTGGAAACGGTCGACATCCGATGGATGACTTTAATTTCCTTTTCTTTTTGTATAAGTACGGTTTAGTGCTAAAGGGCAATTAACGACGATGTTATTGATAATTTTATGCGAGTTGCCATCTGTACTTTAGTAAATAATGATGTTTTTAAATTGTTATACAACCATTGTACTCATGCGGCATAATAACTCGGAAGAACTAAGATAGGATATTTTGGATTTTGTATTTGTTCAATAAGTTTAATTTATTACTTTAACGAAAAGTAGTATTTTTAAAATACTAGCAATAATAATCTTCCAGCAAATCTAACAAAGTTAAAACTCCGTCCATTCTATTTAAATTCCTGCCACAAATGCGACAGCCCTGTTCACGCATAGGTGTGAAAAAAAGTGCCCATGTATACGTATATTTTTTTCGTTGTTCCGGATATGCTTCCCGTTTCTTGTGTATTGCGATAGATTTCGCGGAAACGGCCTCAGTTGGCATCTCCTAAACACCGGATACAGCCCTTTTGTGTAACAAACAAAAAGTACAACGCATAGACACAATGTATGGGTTGTTGACTTACTTCGTCAAGAGTTTGCCTTTATTTAACGGAGTCTTGCTGTCGGCCTGAATGCTAATGCCGATAGTAAGAAAATTACATTTCGGACGCACCTTATTGAATTTCCAATAAGGCTGACAAAAAATTGACAATAGTACGTATTACGTTGTACCATACAGTTTTATTAATGTTGTGAGTTTCAAGAAAGAGGATGTTTTGAAAGACAGTTACGCGATTATCGGTAAGTGGTCGCATGTCGCTGATGTATTCGAGAATACACGATCAGCAATCACGAATTATACAAAAGAATAGGCATTTGTAATGCCCGGGGAATCGTCGGATGTCTTTCTAGATTTTTTGGAAAGACAGCCAGCGCTCAAGGCGATAGTATCAAAGGACGTATTGCTTTTGTCCTTTTCTCGATTCAAAATTAGCGAGAGTTACTTCTCAAATAAATTCTAACCCTCATCCATTATTCTTAAGATTTCAAATGGTATAAAAGTTTCCTTGAACGGAGGGGCCTACTGTGAACGAGAAGCGACAAGCGCCTTTGATTCTTCTGGTTCCTTAGCTATAGTATGATAATGGTTAGTTCCTAAGCTTAAAATTCTCCTAAACTCGAGCTTAGTCCTATGACTAAGCTCAACGAAACGAGAAACGGTTAATCTATATTAACCGTTTCTCTTAGCTTTCCTCATTCCATTTTGTAGAACAACTTATTTCCCCGATTGTGGCCTACTCCAAGGTAGTGTTTCGACAAAAATGTACGTAGTTGAAATGAATTCCCAAAGGAAGTATTTAATCGAGCTTTGCTCCCGTTATAGGCAAAAAAGGGATGTCTCACACATCTCGTTTGAACCCTAACAATGAGATACTCTAGCTCGCTGGTAACCTTACCACTGCCTAAGTCCCTTAGCGGGTGTGAGGCGCGCGGGCCGGGGGGCGCGGCATCCGGTCCATCGAACAGGTGGCGCGCGCGCCGCGCCCACACTAATAAAATAATTTGTTACCACCGCCGACCTTCCACAACCTTCTCTGTATACCTGACCCTTTCTAACGTGGGAGTTACGTATAGTTCTGTCTTGCTCAAACAGTTTCAGTTTGAGATGTTGGGTGCTGAAGGAAATTGCAAAAGTTGAGGACTATTTTTGGCGAACAAAAAAAAGCTTATTATAAAACTAGTTTTCGAGTTTCCATTAATTATGATTGAGCCTATTGGAAGTCTATAAGAGACTAAGTTAAGCAGTGGACGTCCTGCTGCTGATAAGATGATTATGAGCCTTTCTTTTTATTAAAGAACAAACTCAAAAGTCATATAATTTGGTAGATACCTAGTAACAGAAGAATAAATCGTAATAGTTTTTGTGTGATCTCCGTTGCTTTTTTGTGTTAATTTATTTGCATACGAAATAGAACCCCATGATATAATTTGGTCAATTCATTCAGAATCAGAGCCCTATAGAATCGAATACATAATATTTTCGAAGCGATGTTCGACAATTTATTTATTTTCATTCAATATTAGGGCAGACGGTCGCATAATCTTTGCTAGAGGGACAAAATTATATAAACAGGTTAATGGTGTCCATTGATAAATAATTCATGGGTTATTTGAATTTAGTAAGCCATGCCTTCTTCGGTTATTAAACGTATACGTATTCTTACTTTAGGTACGATTATATTTCAAGCTCTAAGGACCAAAAAAAATATAATTAATCGCAACACTTTTACAAATCAATTTTTCTTATATGCCCATAATGTTCCTGTCAAGTTTTTGCCTCTAAAATATCATGTTACAGCTAAAATTATTGGCCCAATCAAAAAAAAAAAGAATTGAAACCACAAACCCTAATCAAGTCCGACTTCCACCTGCTATAATTTAAGATATCCGTTGAAATCGCTCCCGAATCCGTGGCTTTAACATTAATATCTTCTCGTATAATTACACGTCCGAAACAGCAGTGTATATTCAATAAATTATAAATAACGATTTGTTAGCCGCCGGCTACCGGTCCGGATGCTGGCTGGAGTGCCGGAGTGCCGGAGAGCTGGGCCATTCCGGGAACACAAACACAGGTAGCCGAGAAATTACTAATCCGAGTAATTGCTCCATAGCCGACGGTCACACGTTATTTATTACCTTCGTAATTAGTGTTTTGCCTGTAGCTAAGGCTATTAGCGAACGGCTAAAGTGTATAGATCGTTAGATATGAATTAATTTGTAATTTTAGTTCGCTGAATCGATGTTGAGAGTCGATTTTAACTTATTTTTCGATTCTGGTTGATACACTCGTGAATTTTCAGATCTCTAAACCTTCTAGCCTGCTTGAAAGTTACTCTAGATAATAAGTAAGTAGAAAAGCAGTGATAATAAAAATACACGAGCTTTCAATAAAGAATAAAGTCGTTAAAACAAAGAGCCTATAAAAACTAATTTGAATTGCCAAAATCGTTTTATTGAGCAATAAATTGTAGGTATTTAACCAACACTTGCAACCTAAATATTTATATTAAACCACTTTAATTTTACTACACTCTATAAATTAGGTAAACGCGCAATTAAAAGTAAAATTATTCATAGGCCGTGAGTTTTCGTAGCCATGGCACAAACCCGCGTTTAAAAGACATCAACGGCGACAAAGGCTCACGTATCAGTAATGTTAGAATGAAACATATATGTTGTAGTATCAATGAATGAACGCACGCGCCTCTAATCGCCAATGTTCTTGTCAGTGATACACACATTGTCGTACATATGTGTCCAATGACACCGGCAGTTATGAAACAACTTGTATAATGATCATACGTTATTATGCCTACGCGAATGTAAACAGTTTTATTTAATCGGCGGCTTGTGGTAAATAGAATTGGAAACGATTATGACTGTACTACCTACTGCGTGTTTTGTGTAGTTTTCCGCACATCCAGAAGTTGTGGATCATAATAAAAACGTATTCGTTATAAAATTAAAAATCGCCTATTCTATAATGTATGCGGCTTGACATTTCAAAGAACGTAATTTTCAATGGGATTCTCCTCCATTTCAATAACTGAATGATAACCCTCCGAATCCACAGACAATTTAGCTAAAGGGGAGCATCAAATAAAGAGTACTGAAAAGCAACTCTCGAACGAACTTCCTCAAATTACAACTACAACACACATCGCAACGGTTGCATCATTTGGAAAGGTCTTAAGCGCCCACATGAGGAGTGTACTTGCGACGTTTTAGTCCGGAGGTGTTGGTATAATGTCTAAGCATACAGTCGTCCCCATTGTGGGCCAGGGCATCCGGAGTGGTCCATTGATGGCACACGTGGTCGCCCCTTGAGACGGAAGCCGGGCCCAGTTCGTCTTCCACGGTAATCCCGCCTGAGTGTCGCCTACTTGAGTCTTGTGTTTGACTTGAGTGGCTATTGTCTGAAGACCTTCGGTTTTTAGGGCACGGAGAGATCTGCTTGTACTGGTATATCTCTAATTGTTAAGATTTCGAGGATGAATCCAAATGCAATTTCGCTCGGCTGTCGCTCTTAATTATGTTACGTATTCTACAAATTCTGTTTTCTCCAAATCCTTTTTAAACGTCTAAATTATGAGACTCTGCATCATTTCCATCTATAATTATTACACTAATTTTATTAACTTTCTTCATCTCAATGCTCCCAAATAAAACCAGCACCCATCAAAAAACTTGAATCTAAACAAAAACTGACAAGATTCGATCCATGTTTATTTTTTGAGCCGCGGTGAGGGTGTTTAGTGTTTTTGTGGCGTAACGCAGGTGTCTCGGGTTCTTCTCTGAAGCTTATTGGCCTTTTTTCTTGTATATTCTCTAGAGCTGAGTGTACAGGGCTGTTTAAGAGAGGTCTTGATTTAGTTCTTTGATTTCTTTGAAATTTTTCATGTTTTTGAATTTTGTCATTCTTGTCAGTATTCTCAAGAATAATGTTACTAATATACTATTATGGTTGTGTGTTATGTGCATTAAATGAAAGTTGTAGATATCTTGAACTTTAACTACTTTTCATCAGGCTTAACACACTCTTTATTGCAAATATTTCACCTTCTAAGGACACATTATAATTCTACAGAAATGGTTACAAATCTACAACGTCGGTATTAAACTTTCCAAACATTGTATCCCGGCTTTACCCGCATCCCGGCGAGGTCATTTTTTACTGATGCTTTTCTTTGTTGACGCGTGTCCCACTGTCACGCTTTTTGTCCGTCCCAGCCGTGGCGAAGCGTAAATTATCTCATTATTTCTATTGATTTTATTTTCTTTAAATCCGGCTTGTAGGATGACTTTATTTTACTTTTTATTGTAACATAAGTTCTTTTTAAAGTTTATCTTGTCCAAACACAACATTTTATCCCTTTTTATCGATTTCCATGGTGTTATCCTTATCGCACTGATACTTAATTTCTACTTCATACAGTTCATTTTTATAGTTTGCTAAAAAGTGTTCATTGTCTTCAAATTCTTCGATCTAAATTCAATACGTACGGTGTTGCAGTTTGCATTGTAATTTTATTTAAATATCGTTACGTGCATAAGTTTTATCGTGAATAAACTTGAGCTTTATTCCCGTTACGTCCGCTTCATCGCATGCTTTCCTGTGTCCTTTGCATTAAATAGAGACCTTGCTATAGAATGGGTTATATTTGTTGCTATGTTTAGTTATCTTTCTTTTAAGAAACTGCAATAATCTAGATTTATATTAAAATAAAATAAAAAGTCTTGACGTCGTAGCTGTACAACTTCTTTCTGCATTTAAATATCCTTGTATTATTATGTATTTTTCGGAATCTCCTACTTACTATTTTTAGATTTTATTTCCTAAGGTAAATCGTTGAAGATAATTATTTGCTAGATCATTAAGTATTGTGTTATTAACGTTAGTATCGCCAGCTATACTGGCGACGTCATTGACACTCATCGTTTAATTATGCTAAAGCAATGTGTTTTCATTTACATAAATGTTTTCATTTAGCTTCATAGTTCTCTCATTTTTATTCCTCGTCAGTTCAGTACTTGGTGTTATATTTAAAGATGACCATCAAAATTCAAAACTCAAAGAAATTCTTATAAATAATTAAATCATCGCATTCGTGAAGAATTTGGCATTAGGTATCAAAATATTCAAAACCAATTAAGTAGCTAACTAATCAAGTGGCGCCAGAGTATTCAAAGCATTATGAAAAAAAAAATCTGACTATATGCGGATTTAGAAGTTTTTATGCGAAGTTTTTACGACTTTTAAATATGTGTCAGATATTTTATTGATCATAGACTTTGACTATTGAAGTCTTTATCACTAATTGCTTCACGGCGCCTTTACTCCAAATCTAGCACATTGTTAACTTAATGGTTTGTTTTTATATCATCAATAGCACTTTGCCCGCGACTTCGTCCGCGTGGGTTACGTACTTTCCTAATTCCCCCTTTTCACCCCCTTAAAGGTTAAATTTCCAAAAACCCCTTCTTAGTGCTCCCCTACCTTATAATAGGAAGCCGTTGCCATTATTTCACATTCCTAGCCCCAGTTGTTTCGGCTGTACGTTGATATGTCAGTCAGTCAGTTCTCCTTTTATATATACAGATAATATCCACAATCAAGTTAAGGAAAATAACAAAAATTAACTTAGCATTTAATTTATTCTTCTTCTTGTATATCAAACACAGCATTGATTGTTATTGAGCAACCATCAAACACGAATCTTAATTCATTATTATCAATGTAACACCTGTACATCACAAAGAAACTAATGACATTTCGCAATACCTTCCGTGCGACCCTATTTCACACCTACACGGAAACATCTATTGTGTAATGGAAAATTGTGATAGAGCACAAAAACGGGGCGGCTCCCGAGGTCGACGTCTAATAATGTTTTAATAATGATTGATGATTCGAATAAGCCTGTAGGTAATATTCTTAGCAACATCGATGACGTCTGAATTTTCGACGATACCTACCGCAACGGGTTTAAGAAATTGACGTAATCTATGAGATAGGTATAACAGATCTTGGAATGACCGGTAAAGATAATATTAAGAATGTATGAGCAATTTCTTATAAGTGCAAACAGAGAGATGAGTAAGTAGCTTAAATTCCTTCTAAAAGTAATGATTTCAGTTTCGCGTTAGGGTTGCATGTGAGTCATTTACGATCCCCTACAATATTTTCTACCCTATTCGAGAAATAGGTAAATGCGTCATACTCAATAAGCACTCTGAATGCAGAACTCTCCATGTAATTTTCTCTCTGCAATTGAGCTTTTCTTCAATTACGGCGCTGTGTGCTTGCTTACTTACAGCGAATTTCATATTTCTTGATATTCCTTACATAAAATATGTAGTGTAATCGATGTTTAAAATAAAGTTCCGTGCTAAAACAATTTAGGTCAATAAAACACGACACCCGTTGTAAGAATCGCCTGATGAGATGTTTACATGCAAACTGCAGTTGCTTCACTTAGCTTCAATTTAAAATGATTCTCTAATTAGACGATGTTGTTGATTAAAGCTCGCACTAGATAAAGTTTTAGTGCTCTTGAGTATATAAAATTCTCCTGTATGAAATTTACATGCATATCACGCTTAACTGCTTCATTGCTTATAATCGAACCACCGTTTGTCTGAACTGATGCAATTTCCTTCATAGAATTCATAAATGTTGTCATAGTTGCAAGACACTTACTACTTCTCGGTTATTCACTTCCTTTAGTTAAGTTTATATTTGCATAAGCGTAAAATGTGGCTGCAATCGTTCACTTTACTCTCAATATGTAGTTACTTCCTTCAAGGAAAATGCAAATCGGGATATCAAATACAGGGGCGTCAATTGATTCGTACGGTGGGACAAATTGCAGAACCATTATTCTATTCTGGTATATCAGCTTGGATTACATCGGAATCGGTCTGAAATTCAATTATCCCATGTATTTTAAGCGGCTTCCTTTAGCGTTTGCAAATTGCTTCGAGAGTCTTGTCATCTGGCAAGTGAGGATGATGATTTATATCCGCATGTTCTGATTGGTAATCGCTTTATTTGCGATCTCTTGAAACATGTAGAAAGTTTTAACAGTGTACTGTTTCTATTTATACAATATCTGATCTTTCATAGCACGTGTCGCTACAAACAGAACCGAAATCTAAAGACTCGAGCTTTGAATGCGTTTGCATTTCTTAATGTCACATTATATGTAATGAATCTATTCAGATGTTATCAATGAGATGTTCAAAGTGGCCCGCGCGGGACTCGAGAGGTGTGTCGCGTCGGCAGATCACAGACACCCTCTCATAGTTTTGTTATTCAAATCTTGGGAGCACTAAACTCGACCATTATTTACCAGTCGGCACTTTGACACCCGCTGTGAGACTAAACGGTTGATTACACCGAACAGAGCTGCATCTCAAACCTGCACAATGGCAACTGCACTTTTTGTTAACGAAAGCTTAAAAAAATGGCACGCCGCTTAATACTCGTATATCTGTCAAGATCGAAGCCCTCCCATAAAACGAAATATGAATGAACGAGAAGATAACTTTAAATTCCATCGCTTAAAGAGACGAACGATCGAAAAGACGGTTACCGTTACGAATGAGCTTAAAGGCAATGACATAAAAAACATATTTTTTATACCAAATAGCACACACGGGCCGGGAGCGAGCCTCGGCCCGTAAGTCATCGAAGCTGTCAAGATAAGAATGAGTGAATGAACACCTGCCGCCACCGGTGTTACGCGTGCGCCTACGCACCCGCGCAACGCTCCCATTTTATAATACCATTTTTAAAATATTCGAGACGACTCTTAATTTGAATTTTATCTCGCGATTCATACAGTTCATATTCCAGTAAACAAATTAATTATTTTAGATCTATTATTGAGCAAACGTAATTACGGACCTAGGATAGAACGATTATTATCTTCTTCAATCGACTTTAAAATTAGATATAATAATGATTATCGTTGTTTTTAAAATATAACTGACAAGACATCCGGAACTGCTTTTATTTTTATTGGCTTATGACCATTGGCCGTATTTATTGTGATACGTACTGGTTTCTGACATTAATATCGCATGAAGAATTTAAGAGATTTATATATGTGATGGTGTATCCGTTGATATAAATTGTGTTTTTCCGCATTGGTTTTTGTTTTATTTTGGATTTCGTGGTAGTGGTTTAGTCATGGGGGCTTACCGTGTTTATAAAATTAATATTAATATGGCCGTCTTATTTGTGCTATTTGTCGGTTTAATTGGTCTAATTGCTGGGTGGAACCCTTCGTGGAATCTCGTAATTATCTTCTCATATAGCCGCAGTGCGTCATCTATTGCGATATTTATGTGATACTACCACACTCCTCACATAATATTATATTATTTATTACATAATAAAAGTCATACAAATCAACGATTGCAAATACTTCACTTTTATCAAAATGTCCCAAATTTTGCAAGAGATATCATAACATTTCTTTCTTTCAGTTCGCGTCCTATTTAAGAAAATTGACAAACATAAACATTGTGTTTGGAATTTCAAAAACAAGTAATGATTTCCTTTGAAACCCACTGTTCGTGACAATCGTCACGACTTTGACGTTTAAATATTAAACTATACAACAATGATCCAATAAGGCATTCACTTTGTTCAAACCTACCTATCTTGCATCGTAAACATCTATTAAAGTCCACATCAGAACTTTGTCAATGTACTCGATCTAAGTACGACATTCACAAACTTTTGGCGCCAATTTCTTAAACTAGTCCATATTTCGACAACAAAACGTTAATTAAGCTATTTCTTAACTTTAAATTACAGTGTTAATACGCATTCGTACGACAATCTTGATTTTTTGAAGGTTGACTTCCAAATTTTCAATGCCAGTGTAGTCACAAAGCGGTAGCTTGTTGGGAACTTTCAGAAACCAACTTGTTATATTAGTTGTGTACAAATAGAGCCTTGCTTTATGTTAAGAGAGCCCTATAGCAATATTTTTCGCAGAGAAAGAGGGATGAGGAAAGCAAAACTTACCCCTGTTTGATATAATATCCTGAGGTCGGTCTTCGATGGCACTGGTATTCTCTTGTGCGGTAGATACGGCAGTTTGTCTGGCCTCCTCAAGTGTATTTCTGCTGAAGGCCTGAACGCTTCCAACGGTGTTCTTATCACAGCACGGACCCCGCAGAGTGCCCACACCACAAGCAAGGTTAACACATGCATGTTTTTTGCCACTAATAAAGTTGCCACACACAAATAAAGTCAACTGTCAGTAGTAACGTTCAAACAAAAATGTTCGAATTGTGAACGGTGTTCGATATTCGGTGTTCGTGCGTGTTCGGGTCGCGTGCGCTGTGTCGCGTTGTGGTCGGGCAAGCTCGGACTGGCGGCAACCGCGCCGAGGCAGGTACGACTTAGCCTACGCGCCCGGTATAACCACCTCCGACTACGACCAGTAAGACTTGATTCTTGAAGCTTTCCTGTGAATTTGGTGCGTGAACATTTCTTTTTTTTTGAACATGTTTTTATTTTTGTTTTTTCGAAGAATTTGTACACTGTTATGGTATGACGACATCGTTTTTAGAATTTGTGAAAATATTATTATTATATCCTTAGATAATCTATTGAAGAAAAATTACCTCTCATAATACCAATACTTAATTTAGAAGTAGACAAAGGATTTTGTTTGACATTCACTACCAAGTATACAAAAATCAATTCTTCTGCCCAAGAAAAACAAAAATTAGTCGACCGTATAAGGAGTAATTTATCAGAAAGGTATCAATATCAAATAATTAAATAAATGACCAACTCAACTATACGAGTTTTAAATAGGCACTTAATAAATCTCAAATAGGCAAACGGTCCTAAGTGTCAAATTTCCATGTCGTTATCGTAAAATGACGTAATAAAAATATATTTTTTTAAATACCTCAGCGGATCAAGAGTGTTCGGTTGGGACGGGTTGACTTCCTACCGACGATGTTTTTTTACACAATCTTGTTGCTCTGATGGCAAGGGTGTGTTCACAGATACATCCTGATTTTAAAAAGGCAGTGTAGGAATAGGGTTTATTTTATAGAGCTTTTGACGTAGGTAATAAGTTTTTCTGAAAAAAAGTAAAAGTTGAAGTGTTTTAGGATTTTCAGATTTTTCAGTAATTTTCAATAAAGTTAGAAAAATAACGTTGACGATCCTGCAAGATATTATCAACACGATAAGCAACATATTTTCCTTAACTGTTCAGTGTTTCTCTTTTTTTATAAAAGAAATATAAAAATAAATCTTTTTTTCTAATGCACTATTCCACAAGTGGTTTGACAACTCCACTATGGTTTCGAAAACAATACGTCCTTTAAGTAGTATTATTTCAATGCAACTACTTGAAGTAAACAATAAGAACAACAGATAATTCTGGTGATTACCGTAACAGGGGGGAAACCTCGCTTCCCGTAATACCCACTCGATCAACAAAAGCGGCTACCATCGTGCATATTCAATTGTTTTAAAACAAAACAATGTCATTCATATATTCGTAGAACAGGATTTCAACTCATTCATGTGAATTCAAAAAGAATCCATTGTCAGTGTAACGCGACCTTATATCTTCCCCTCTCGCTCGCTCCCATTCACCGTCGTCGCGGCCGCATGAATGAACCGCTTCTTATGAATGGACACAGTCGCTATAGTACTATACGTACCTACCTGCCGATCGCTATATATGTGTTGTTTATATCAAGTTATATGAGTATCGGGAAATACTATATGTATGTGTGTATATGATGGCACGTGGTCAATCGTCTTTTTATTCTATATACGTAATAAATGCTTACTGGGCGAGCGTTAGCTTTGAATTATGTCGAGGATACTGTTTATGTGGAACTTTTTTTGTGAATTAAATTCTGTATCAGAAGTCTAGTATACGGATTAAAAACCTCATCTTAAGAAATACTATCTGGTTCTAAGAAAACTCATTAATAACACATCTGTATTTATCATTATAGACATAAAATATGTGAGATATTTCTCGCAATCTTACGTCACTTCGTATTTTTGTGTTTAAGTGGAATTTGTTTAACGTTTTCCAGTTTTGGCCTAAATTCTTCTCATTTATTTACAACTAGCTGTTGCCAGCTACAGCTCGAAAATTATCCCACGGGATCCAGATTATAAACTATCTGTGTTCCAAATTTCATCCAGTAGTTTTTGTGAGAAAGAATAACGAACATCCGTCCAAAAAACTTTCACGTTTATAATATTAATAGGATTTTACATTAATTATTACACTTAAAACACTAGCTCTACGAGAGAGCTACGCCTAAGTTTATGCATATTGCTACGGTGCGTCTACGTAGAATTCGGCGTAGTATATCTACGGTTGAGTTATGTGAAGTTCTCCATAATATCTACAAAGCCTTGATGTTCCCGGACTACGAAACTGCTACGCCAAATTATTATCTGTCTACCATGATTCTTCTAGGATTTCACTAATACTCTTTTAGTTTACCGATGCATAATTGACTTTAGCTTGATGTTTTTCGCTGTTTTTTTTTTGCTCGAATGATGAAAAAGTCGCCTCTATATCTGTCTTCATGCTCTCTAGGTTTCGCCTTTTTTTATCATGGTAAAATCATCAAATGAGTCCTCCAACCCAGGACAGAGCGGGAGGGACTGTCAGACACGTACTGACTAAAATCCACAGTGTCCTTCAATAGCCCTTTACGTACCGGGGTCACGGTAATTCGTGAGTCCCGCGACCCCGGCAGGCTAAGGCCCTTTACAGGGGGCTCCGTCACTATGCTGACGCTCCTTGAGGCGCGCGTGGAACACAACGCGCCGTCGACCCGGGCATGGTCCATGGTCGGACAGCGAGTCGCCCTTTACTCGCCGCTCGTGTGCGTCTACCACTGCTGCTGGTGTGGAGGGAGGACGCTGTCCTCTCCCTCACGCGGCCCGCCTCCTCCTTAGCGAGCATGACTGCTTCGCAGAAGGAGGCGACTCTAGGTTTCGCCTAAATTCGATGTTTTGTTGGCCAAGCAACGTAAGTTTTATCAGTCATATTGGCAACACTTGTGAGGGAAATCGTCGTGAGGAAATGAGCATGTTCTAGAATCATAAATTCGAAGACAATAACATGTATCAACCCCCCTTACTATCTACAATCATATAATAATTACAATCTACTATGTGTTATCGTAAATAGTAATAAATTCTCGCCAGTTTCTCAAGAAGTTCAGAGGAAGTAGAAGTTTTCTCATACTTACTTTTGCCTCGTCCACGGCACGGTCATACATCCGGTTATACAATCATTTGTTAGCCTCACTGAAATTTCAATGACACGAGCCTTCTTTCTGGAGATCAAGTAGGCTTTAATTCACTAAGCGAGTTTAGCGAGATTTGGCGGTATATCGCATGTTTAACCATTCATTTTTATAAGTAGGCTACTAGAGACTAGAGAAGCCGACTAGAGATCGATGCAGCAACCAACATTATACTTTAAAATGTTGGAATTTGGAATTGCTTTTAATTTATAACTGGTTGGAACGTAATTTTTCAAAAAATCTTTAAAAAATTATTCCTTAGATAAACTTATCTATTTTGCTGTTTTTACCTTACAGTCATTAAATAATCTAAATATTTAATTTATTTTTATACATTCTCAATGTATTACAGTATTATACACAAACCATATGTTTTATGAAACTTTTTTGGGACAAAGGAATTCCGAACAAGCCAGTTAAACATGTTTCAGTGAAAGGACACGTCATACTTTCGTGAAACCTTCCCTCTCCACATAGGCAGGCACTGACGTCAACTACCTACAGCCTAGCCACAAATCAGTTTGAAAAATGAGACGCAGCTGACGTCATAAGAGAAATAGATTATAAATATCGTGTTTAGATACACTTTATATTATGACTTTAGGGCACGCAGAAATGTGCTTATATGCTTACGTCACTAGAGAAGCGCGAAGCTTTAATTATGGTTTGTAGACACACAATCAGGGTTCGACATATCACAGAGAATTACGTATCATATCTTTGATCATAATTGGTATGAAAATTAAACAAATACACTGGTTAAGGTTTCATAACTCTAACCAGTCAAGGTTGTTATTTTTCAGGCTTTTATTTACTACCTATTTCTTTCCTATTATTTGAAATAGCTATCTCTTGATTTAACAACTAGCTGTGTCTGTTATTTATTTAAGTATTCATGTGTTTGTAGACGTGGAAATGTTAATTTGCGCTCTAATTCAAAAGTAAAGGGATATTTATAAATATTTTTGTAATTATCAAGATAATAAATTACCACTTCGAACCTTTAGACCCAATTTCACCAAACTCTTTGCAACCAGACATTAGCTAATGTGCTTTTAAAATTAACAGCGCTGTTATAATGTTATGTGTCCCATGGTGACAATTTAACAGACCATTGCTAGATCCATCATTATTTGAATGACACACAAAACCATTCAGTCACATTATAAATCAACTAAAACAAAAAGATGAAAAACTCAACGATGCAATAGACGACTGAACTACTTTTCCGTTTCGCTGGATAATATGTCAATAATACAGCTAATTAATATAAAAAAATAAAATGAGTTTGAGGTTTTTCATTTCGTTGTGTAAAGAGTTTGTATTTTAAATAAGTCTGGAGTAATCGTTTTCGTGTTAAAATAATATTTAGTTACTTCCTGGGTGGAGCAGAAGAGAATGTAAGACTCGTACTGACTAAAAATCCTGTTCTGTCGGTTTTGCTTTGCGTTCAATGGCCGCGACATCCAGTTTAGATAATCCCGCGATCGTAGCAGGCATTTGGTTCTGTAGGAACTCCGTGAGTTTTCTGCCAGCTCTTAGAAGCGCGCGTGACCATGAAGCGCGTGTGCCATCGACTAGGGCAAAGTCTTTGATCGTACGGGTAACCCATTACAAAACGCCCACAAACCCGCGCCTACGGTAGCTAGAAATTACCCGCGATCTGTCATGTGACCTGGATGATTGTCTCTCCCTCACCCATTCCACTTCCTCCTTCAATAACTTCACTTCTCGGAAAGAAGTGACTGCTTTCCATTACCCGCCGCTCCATAACATGGCCTGATTAGGTGCCACCTTTCGCCACCACCTTGTCCACACAGTGGTGACACCCGAGTGTCCATGTACCAGACACTTGGTTGCCACGACCACTCTTACACAACCTTCCGGAACAACAGTATCCAGTTAGAACCTGCGTCAGGCGGAAGGTGAGGTCGCCGTGATCCTTTAGTAGTGATCTTTTTAGTCTGCTGCGTACTGGCCATCAGTAAAAACCTCCATATAAAAAAACAAACTTGTTATCTTGACAGTATTAATCGTCTGTTACCAATGTAACGGAACCATGGAGCAGTCATTAAATTTAACAGCCGATCAATGAAATTAAAGTACCATTAGCACGTGGTGGAACACTCACTAACCTTAACAGTCGGTTAACACATGTAACAGGGCATTAAACTAACTAACAGAGACTGGCGAAACTGGCCCCTCTTCGATTCGCAAGACTTAGTTTTTTTTAATTATATTTGATTGCGTCTCTCTGTGTTGTGATTTGTAATCACTAAAGGGTTTATGCTATTTGATGACTGATTGTAATGGTCATCACTCAACTACATTACTCATAACTAGTCATAGCATTATGCCTTAATTTAATCATTTCTAAATAATGTGACTCCTACTTTACAAACTATAGTTTTACTATTACAGAACACGACAGTCTTTAAAACTCTTGTAGAAAATATTAATCATAAGTTAGATTTTTAACATCTATTTAAATAATTTAATGACCTAAAGGTTTCTTATTGCATTACTTTTTTTTGTAACCAGCAAAGTGCCTTTTCCGTTTTAACATAAAGATTACAATTGTTTATTATTATTACCTTATAAATTACTCAGTATTTTAATGGCTATACCTACCTAATTATTATTTCCCTGACCTTTTAAGTATCGCAGGGCCATTCCTCCTAGTGATTAATTAATATTTCCAATATAACACGAAGGAAAATAATAAAAGAAATTGGCGACCATTTTCTTTTTAAATAAATGCTTTTACACCTTAGATTTAGATCGAACATTATTCAAAGGCGTCATAAATAAATATTACATTTTTTATTAGCCACACAATGACCAAAAAAGGTAGGCATTAATTTGTTCTTAGCTCCAAAAATAATTTAACAAAAATTTTGTATTTCACTTTTACTTTATAGGTGAAGAATAGGTACAACGATATCTTGAAATTAAAAAAATTGCATTAACTGTAAAGATTCCAATACTCATACTAAGTTATCTTTGTAATGGGGTCCGAAGATTTGAATATAATTATCTAGATTTACAAGTCCGTAAGTGCTATTCTTCCTGTAAAAGACAATACAAAGTATAACATTTTAAGATGATAAAATTTTCAGCTCATACATCCTTAATAACAGGTTGCGGGACTGTAAGCAAGATACCATGGTTCTCAAACACAGAGGACAAATGAAAGAACACACTGAACTTTTAAGTCAGTAAGAGTCTGACATTTATTTCCCCTCCAGTCGGGGTTGGTAGGACTCATTTGATGATTTTACACGAAAAACACATCTAAGTAACTAAATAAAGTGTCCACTATTCCTCCACTCTCCAAAGTCACGTACTTAGGGTTGTCACAAGGGTTTGGCACGGCACGCCACTCGAGTGCATTGTTGTAGCAGTGCTAAACAATGCACGTCTAAGCACCCACTTCACCATGAGTGGTCAGCGTTTTTTTTGCATCTCCGAGCTTCGCCAAGTGGGAAAGGGACAGGTAAAGTGGTGGCACGCGCACTAATCGATAGGGTTGTTGAAGATTGGGAAGTGATTTTAAATAATAATTTGAGAACGTCTTCGTATCGTTGGCACAACTTTATAAGCCCAACATTTTGCCTGCATCATCGTTGGCAGTGCAAAGGTTACTTTACCTTCTTTGACTGCATGTTTTTAATAAAGTAAAATGTTGCAGTTGCTGCAACATTTTACTTTATTAAAAACATTCACAAAATAAATCGTGATTTTATAGAGTTTGAGCTAATTTGCAGATGGTTTCTCAAACAGATACAAATTTTGATTCTTAAATAATAATAACATAGGTATTCCAATTCTTTGTAGATGAAAATAAATTAATATATTAACATAAGGGACAAACTTCATAATTTTTTGCAACTGACACCCCTAGAACTAGAACCTTCTTTGTTCAGAATATCCCTTTTATTAAGATAGGTTTTGTTCTTTACTTAAAAGTGAGAGATCCGGTTAAGTTTCGAGTGTTTTTTTATAACCGTCCGTATTTAACTTGTATAACTGATAACAATGAAAACCACGTGCTGTTCAGTTGAAATTGAGGATTACTGGTTTTACTTTTAACTTTTAAAGGATTATGGTCTGTTTCAAGTGCCTCAAAGCTAAATCGGAAAGTTTTGAACCTAGAGATTAAAAATGTTTATCTCTAGGTTTGAATACTAGAAATTCTTGTTAAACTACTGAAACTATATATTTATTAAGTGTAGTTCTAGTAGTGACAATGTATTGAATTCGCGAACCACTTAGGTACTATTTACGAGTACGAGCAAGTTAGGATTTTAAAAATCGGCAGTGGCCAAGCGACAGTGAAGTCTCAGCAACGGGGTCCCGTTTTACCCTTTGGGTACGAAACCCTCAAAAAGACCTCCATATCATATCAACAAGAGAGGATGATAACAACCCCTCAGTTCCCAAAAACATTTCCGTCAAATGTTTTGCCATAAACAAAAGAATACTGAATATATTCTCTTGTAGAAAATTCCCTTTTGAACTACAACTACGGCCATAACTTTGTTCTTTATTCCAGCTGAGTCACGGAACCCAGCGTGATTCGTGCTACAAAATATTAACTTTGAGCTGTCATACGTATCTTGATGAAGGGAGCACGATATTAGGAACACGAAAATGATAGTGGTTCGACTTAATTACGTAGCAAAACTTAGCTCATTTACAACGTGGGAGGGGCCTTAAGAGGCAGACTATAGTAAAATTGAAAAGGGATAATAATATGAATTGCGATTAAAATCGTTAAATTGTCAAAGATACTATTAACTGTGTCAGCGATCACATTATGAGTTTTTATCGCAATTCTTATTATTTACAAAAAAATTATAACATTGTTACAGCAGCCTTTTTAGCCCTCCTTGTTGGTAACCAACTCTCAAATAGGTCGTTAAAACTTTAAATAATTATAACTGTTAAAATCACGCGATTGTTAACAATGAACTATAATTAAACATTGATACAGTGTTCTGTAGTATAGGTCGAACTGTGAACAAACTTATAAACTCCAATCAATTGTTCAAAGCACCCTTTTCATGAGTCATCTGAAATGTCACAACAGGCTGAACACGGGACAAAAAGTAAATAGCACAACGGGACATAAAGCAAAGCAATGTTACTAAGGGTTGTTGTAAGTTCGCCACAAAAATAATTCCCCACGAAAGAAAGTTTTGATCCTGTTCTCCTAGTACTTTCTGTTCAGATTCCACACTGTGTCCTCGTTTTCGGTAGTTTTGTGCTGGATTTTATTATTTAATTGTTCTGCTATCCGTGCGAAAAAAAGAAATGGGGCGAATTTACAAAAATAAAAAATAATAAAAGCGGCTAATTTATACATATTTTTTTTCGTGGGGAATTAATTTTGTGGCGAACTTACAACAACCCGCTACTAATGACAAAACCAACAGTTTGTCTGTGTACTAGCTTTTCCTAACAGCTTCACCGTATGTTAGTTGAAAATTAACCTACGGGAAGTGAACGTTTTCCAAGATTAAAAGTAGCCTGTGCGTACCCGACTATAATGTAGTTATCACTGGCCATATTTCACCCAGATTCGACTAGTCGTTCTGGCATGATTGAGTTTAAATACATCAATCCTCCCAAACTTTCTCATTTATAATATCTTGCAATTATAAAACAAGATTACTTCACCAGTTTTCATTGATAAAGACTGTTTACTTTCAGCACTCGCCAGCCTTGTACCTAAATAAAAAAGTCCAAAATCACCCACATGTTTCAATTTAATATGTTTACAAACCACAAACATCATTATCCCTACGCATTCAACTCGGACTTGAGTAGGTTGATAATAAGTTGGTAACGAGACTGCCTAAATCCGACCACTCGTTTTCAATAATAACCCTTGTGGAACGTGTACCATTCAAGATAATGACCTTATATTCCTTACACGAGCACTAGCACCCACGTGCGACCTCCGAAAGGCCTTCTTTCTTACCCCTTCGCAGGGCCGGACTCGCCTTATAGTCGATGCGACACGTTTGCCAGCGGGGCCTCAATCTGTGGCCTTACTTACCGCACACTAGATGGTAGCTAAGCTATTATTAAGCTAAGCTAATTTTATTATTTTATTTATCTTTAAACATAATTTTAAAAAAATACTGAAAGGCGGTATCCAAAGCTTGTGGCGAGCCACCCGGGGTCCTGGGCCAATCCGCCCCAGTCCGACTCTGCTCTTTCGTACCCTTTGTTCCCCTTCGATGCCTACAAAATATAACCCCGTAATAAACATCACAATAAAGCTAACGAAGCTATTTTGATCTTTTCACCACTGCATGGTTCGTGACGTCAAATGCACGTTTCTTAGTATCGAATCCGTTCTATTGATTGCAACGTTGTTTGATATCATGATACGCTGACGTCAGAACTGTGATTGGTTGCGAAACGGGTTATCATTTTTATGTTTTATTTTTCGCTTATTTAGTAAAACGGTCGTATTACAGCCGGAATTATCACTTGCCAGTTATTTTTTGTTGTGTTTGCTTTTCATTACACAATATTTTTAAGCTAGCAATTTTAATATTATTTATTTCAATTGATTAATTCAGCACGTGTATTTATAGACCTATTTTTAGTTCAAAAGGTAATTTTCATGTTCCAATCGTTAGAGAAAATAAGTGTAATGCAATCTGAATAGTACCGTAATGAAAATTAGGTTTTGAATTCAATACAGCCTAATGAATAAGCAGAATTAATTAAGGCAAATAGGATTCTATAAATATACTAATTAAGTAATTCTTAGGGCCGTATTACATTAAATTAACGACGTCGCTGATAACAAAATAATTATGATGAATTATTATGCAGGCAATGGAACATTTAGATTTGAAATATAAGTTCTAATTTTAGATTTGAAACGTTTAAAAAATATCGTATTGGAAAAACAACGATGTTATATTAAAATTTGCTTTTCTTTATACTTTTAAATTAAGTTCTAAAGATAAAGAAAAAAGAAAGAAAACGATTTCATTTTTCCCATTTTGTCGTATCTGGCATAATTGATACGTTTTGGGAATGAATGAGCGATTTTCCTGTTATAGAATAAGTAATACTTATTTCTTTAATGATGTAAATCCTAAATTAACTAATATTACAAAAAAAAAATGCATTCACTCATCAATTGCATTATGTCTATTAGTCCCTTTTATTCACCCAGGAAAAAATACTCTTTTTTCGTTTTCTGTATGTATAGGCCGTGTGTGTATGGGCTCTGTTATAAAATACCTCAATAATGGCGGGCAAACATTACTTATTAAATTATCACATAACACATTTTATAATATGTACATAATCACAACATCAATAAAGTTACCTTATCCAGTACCTAGTTACCTACATAGCGTGCCTTTCGTAACGACGTTATGTAATTTGTTTACACCTTCCCACGCGTGGGCTGTGGGCTCAATCCAGCCCACTCCGTGAAGCCCACAGTTTCTTTTACAGTCTACTTATATGGACGCTTAAGTACTCCAAGTGGAACCTTGGTATAAGTTTGCACAAACTGTCGAGAGAGTGTAATTTTTATTAATTTAATCTTGCCTTTTTCATGTAGAATAGCTAAAGTTAGGCATTTTTATTTAAAACCTATACTTCCACAACTATGCTGAAGAGAGTTACTTTGTATACCTACTAGAAGTTTCAATTTAATAAATATTTACTTATGTAGTTAGAATTGAGACGTAATTTTGGCTTGTGTTCCACTAAAATTCGATTCCGTGGTAAGTTTGCACTTTGTGGCGCATTGTGTTCCACGCGCGCCTATAAGAGTGTCAGCACAATGACAGGGTCCCCCCTTAGAGGGCCAAAGCCTGCTGGGGTCGCGGGACTAACAGCTACGGTGACCCCGGAATGTAAAGGGCTATTGAAGGACACCGTGGATTTTAGTCAGCAGAAGTCTGACAGTCCCTCCTGCTCTGCCCTGCGTGGAAGGACTCATTTGATGATTATACCACGCTAAAAAAAAGTGTGCAGTTTGTGCTGTTTGCCAATTTCTTTTTAACCCCGTTTTTCCTAGGATAATATTAATTTCTAACAAGCATATTAAACAAACTAATTACTCAACCGACTGTACACGCACACATCACCCGCCCACAGCCGACACTGCTCTAGTTCACTATATTTAGAGCTTCCATACAAGGGGCGTGATTAAAACATATCACCATAAGCACGGAATATCTGTGCCTATACGAGGACGTGACTCAGCCTTACGCTGACTTCCAGGCGACTATAAGTTAATTGCCGGCAAGTTGACTGCTTATACGTTAGATAGCGTTATTAAGAAATCAATATGACGGTAGATATTAGTACCAAAGTGTACAGGGTGCGAAAAAAGGTTTCAATTCCAGTGACATTGATTTCGGTCGCGTACGTCGGCGTCGATCGCGCGTACGGAAAACATTATGTTCTTTATACTTTATACCCACCATACTGCGACGCTGAAACGTCAGCAGGGTGTATTGCGTTGCTTTTTCTCACTATTTCAGGGCTTACGCGGTGTCCTGCGTGAGCGACAAATACGACGCGACGCAACACGAAGTTGATAGGTCGAATTGCGTCGCGTCGCGTCGTATTCGTCGCTCACGCAGGGTACCGCCTTAGGCTCATACATGAGCTCTTGTGGACGTATAAACTTTATTTCAACCAGTAAATTACTTGAACTGAATTATTGCTGAATGAAGCTGTATTTTATTGTTTTATAGTCTTGGGCCCGTATTACAGAACGTCACTCAAAACTCAATAATTACTTAAAACTATATTCAAGGCATTAGATTGGTAGAAACTAGTTTTAAATAACACTTAAGTTTTGAGGTGCGTTCTGTAATAAGGGCCAGAGTGGTAGAAAAGTCAGATATTTGACAAAGTTCAAGAAAAATGGGTTTCTCTTGATCAACTTATGGCTAGTTACAACGCGTTAAACATTACCACGAAACCACTCGAAACAGTTTGTAGAATAAGATTATCAAACCTTTTCATAGTGAAATTTCCTCGAGATTAGCTTCTCACTGTATTATTTTGATTCACGCTGTATATTAATATAGCTGGCTACTTTGAAGACTGTTTTGTAATAATTTTCGTATGAACTCATTTTGCATTGGATTTAGCGGAAAACTGATACCTATATTTAGTATATGAGACTATTAATTTTAACGGTGAGCTGCTACCGCTACTGTTTGCTAAAAGCAATTTTGTAATATTTTTAAATTCATGCTGTCTTTTTCTGAAATTTTTGTGTAAAAAGTATAAATAAAATTTCATATAATATTCATACAGGTTTTTTTGAAGTGAAAACTTCTTAAGCGGCGTTGTGCACTTTTCTTGGAATGGTTAAAAAATTTGAAACTCGCGTCAGGACACGTGACCTGATCGAAAATTCGTAAGACGGCGCAGGGCGCTTGCGCGAATGTTCGTGTGTGTAAATTACTATTGAAGTTTCCACTTCTGCCGGCACTCCCAGAGTGCAACCCGTCGTTCTTTTTTAAATCCATGCTGTCTTTTTCTGAAAATTTTGTGTAAATTTTTAGAAATCTCTGACGACTTCACTGTCGGCTAATGTTCATTAGCTCTTCATTACTGTTGCTCTTCATTGTTTATTACTTCATACGAGTTCCTAAGCTTGACTTTTTCAAATAATGTTTTCTTAGTAGCAGCTAGGAATCAGGATGTGTAGTTTCCAAAATGTGATGGTAGGTTCCAAAATACCTGAAAAAATGTGGCTTAGTCTAATAATAAGCGGACAACAGTAATCTGTACTTAATATTATGCAGGGGTTAAGTTTGTGAGCTTGTTTGTACGAAATAATCTCTAGAACTACTGAACAGGTTTTGAAAATCTTTTACTAGTAGAAGCTACATTATTCATGTGTGACTATGTCTCTTAATATATTGAAATTGCACCTGTGCGAAGCCAGGGCGGGTCGCTGGTATTAAATATACTTGTCCTTCAATTCGTTGCATTAGGAATCTACGTAGGCGCATTATTACCACAAACAAAATGTCACTAGTAATTAAGGATTTCCTAAATCCATTCAAGAATTCGTAATTGATTTAATACATAATCACTAAATAACCACATTTTCATAAATTCGTCTCGGTAAACAAATGAATATTGCAAAATGGGATTAGTTTCATTCGTCAACGTTAATTAGATTCTGCCATGAACTTATGGTATTACGGTATAATAGAGCTGTACTGATTATAAAAATACATCATACAGACGCCTGGCAGGGTCACGAGACTATTTGAAGGCATACGGAAGATTTTAGTCAGCACGAGTCTGACAGTCCAGGGCAGGAGGACTCGTTTGACGATTTTACCACCTAAAAACAAGGGTACCTATGCCTAATAGTCGTATGCCACGTAGGTGTGTATTTTGCAATCAGTAAAGTTTAAAAGCACTTTGATGTGAATATTAATTAGTGGTATAATAATTTGTACATAAGTTATAAGTAGGAAACTACATTGTAGGGTGTAGGTGTAACATAGAATCATGTGCCTTCCCGCAATAGGCGAATTTTAATGCATACCTATTAAGTTTTGCCTTCCACCGCTTGATAAAAAATAAAGTCTGTAAATACCTCGATAAATCGGTCAAACATTATTGGTGATTGTCAACCTCATGTTTACCAACCTCAAAATAAAAACAATAAAAAATAAAACCAAACAAACAATGTAAATCACAACAAAACAACAATTAAGTAGTTCACCCCACGGATGACGCGGTTGCCGTGCGATCAACTTTTGCGCAGTGTGTCGTCTTTTCGGTTTCCGGACGGAACAATAATAATGAGCGTATTCCCATATATCGTCAAAGCACTCGATAGGGGGCAAAAAGTCGAGCATCTGGCCTAAATGTTTGGAAATGCACCCAAGACAGGAGGAATTCCCAGCGATTAAAAATATAGTGCCAATAATGTGCTGATTTTTAAATATTCTTTGAATATTTCAAAACTGCTTTAAAGACCACCTGTCTCCCACGAACAGTAGGTGTAAACATGTTGTAACGACTTGTAACCCATTGAACAGTCGGCTTTAATGATTTGAGGACGCAGCGACAGGTGTCTAAGAGGAAATAAGTTCTTAGCGGCATCTGTACAGCATCCCAGAGCTTGGGAAAAACATCTCAAGTCTATCCAGATTGTGGTTTCTAATTGAAGGGTTTTTTTTCCAATATCAACTTTGTTTAGCTGTAAATTAAGTTGGTTTCAGACATTATGCACACTTAAGACTTAACTTGAGAAGAGTAGAAAAAGTCATAAAAATGTTTGAACTTCCTTTCCAATCACAACTTTAGGTTTTAGATTTAAAGTTGTTTTTTCAAAGCCAGTAAGTTGTTTACATGATATGAAACTAAATAGTGAACATACCTTAGAAAAAACAATCGCACCTATAGACGGAACTTGGCTTTTAAGTATTCTATAATTGATGACTATTTTTATTTGAGTATGAAAGGATGCGAACCTGGTTTACCTTTAATGTGTAGTTCGACGGAAATGTATTTAAACGGGACGACTGGGTATCTCATAGTAGCTTGTCAATTCTTCATGTCCAAGAGAGCACAGAGGAGACAGAACTTACTTTTTTAAATATAAAATGTCACTTACGAGATATCTTCCGTGATTATTTATTTGATATTTCGACGCTGTTGCAAACGCCATGATCGCGTCTTGTTATGTTCCACGAGCAAAGGCCTAACCCATACTTTTTCAATTTTCCTTGTATTAGACCTTCTACGACCAATCTATAGTAACCTATCCTATATATTTTATTGCACAGTCAACAAATTAAAGTTATGTACGTAGGTACACAACTTTTTCTATTGTGTGTGACCGTAAAATCTTAATTCCCCAGTTGCAAGTTATTTATTTATTTAATGATAGCTTCGCGTTTGACCACTATCTCGCCTGATGGCAAGCGAAGATGTGGTCAACGGTGAAGCACGCCTGCCTAGAACCTCTTGACTTTCGTTCGTTCACTCTTGACTTGAAGACCCCAAGGTTATAGCTGTCGGGAAATACAGATGCCGGCGGAAATCAATAAAGTTATCAAGAAAAATCCAGATAAACAAGACATCAATTATTTCAAAATCTTTGCAAAACGTGTTCCAATTTTATTTGCCTTTAAGATTCTTATCACTTAACCGTCGCGGCTGTCCGGATATCCCCGGCACAAATATTACTGGCATCTAGAAGCCAATAACAGACACCTTGGCCGGTCTGTCTGTCTAAAGCCCCCGATTCACGATACATCCAAATGTACGCCATTTTCATTGACGCCCCGAAAAGGACGAGTGTCTGTCATTCATGGGCAGATTTTGAGACGTTGTCACTCCATTTTGACAGTTGGAAGGCTCGTGAATGCTCACCCTTATACTAGCATAGTTATTCCAACTCTTACTTTTTAACGGAAAGGGCAACTCTTGTCATTATCGAATATCCTCCGACATCCGATCGGGTTTAATTTGTTCTTATGTTATGCGTTATCGTGACGGGAAGTTGTTCGCAGGAAGCGAGTAAAAATGTTATGTCGGCGGAGTAATGGCAAGCCAACATGGATCGGCTTTTTACTTCGATTGAGTAGGGTTGGTGAGTTCGTTCTGGATGAAATCTTGGAAGCACGGGTGATGGGAATAACCGGTGGTGTATGTATGTAATACGAAAAATGTCGAGGTCTAACATGGAATTTGCGATTCGGAAACGTATGTACCTTTTTTTTTTTATCGTGGTTAAATCATCAAATGAGTCCTCCCACCCAGGGCAGGGCGAGAGGGACTGTCAGACTTGTACTGACTAAAATCCACGGTGTCCTTCAATAGCCCTTAACGTACCGGGGTAACGGTAATCCCTTGGTCCCGCGACCCCGGCAGGCTTTGGCCCTCTACAGGCCCCGTCACTATGCTGACACTCTTTGAGGCGCGCGTGGAACACAACGCGCCGTCGACCCGGGCATGGTCCATGGTCGGACAGCGAGTCGCCCATTACTCGCTGCCCGCATGCCCGCGCCTACGGTGGCCGGATATCGTCTTGCGACGTCCGACGCCGTGGGCGTCTACCACTGCGGCTGGGGTTGAGGGAGGACGCTGTCCTCTCCCTCAGGCGGCCCGCCTCCTCCTTCACGAGCATGACCGTTTCGCAGAAGGAGGCGACCGCTTCCCACTCCGTCTCGCCCCGCAGCATGGCCTCGACCAATGCCGGGCGCGAGAGGTCTCCGCCTATCGCCGTCGTGAGGACACGGCGGTGCTCTGCCCAAGCGGGGCCATCCTGCAACGTATGATCCACCGTGTCCTCCGGACGATCCTCGCAGTGGTGACACCCAGGCGTTTCTTCCCTCCCTATCAGACACAGGAACCTCCCGAAACTTCCGTGTCCGGTGAGGACCTGCGTCATGCGGTAGGTCAGGACGCCGTGACGCCTATCCAGCCACTCCTCAAAGAGGGGTCTTACCGCCGCGATTGCGGCGTGCCCGAAACGTATGTACCTAATATAATTTGTGTAAAATAAAAAAAAATGATATAGCCGGGCTACACTAAAGTCATTTCCCTTTTGTTTATAGTTTTTAAATGTTCGTTTAAACGACCATTAACGCGATAATCAACGGCATTTCTCGTTAGTATGGCCCTAGTGTTAGCGATAGCAAAATCAGATAAAACAGCACTTTTGAACTTAAATTTTATATGAAACAGTCCCCAAATAGCTCGCCCTTAAATTTTTATGTTTTGGCAAATTTTGGAGTGCTCATTCCACCGTGGTCGGTGCAAGGTTTCACGTATACATTCCTTATGAGTTCATTGCTTCGAACTCCTGTTACAAAATACCACAAGTGCAAGCCCTACTCAGGTGGCCGGTGACAAATTACGCTTCAGCGATCTGAGTTTCCGATTTGATGGAATCTACGGAGTTTTTAACGCGACTCGCGTTGCCAAGTTTTTTCTCCACAATAATTGCATGACCAAACAATAAGTTGAGTAACATCCCACAAAAAATACCGACAATTTAGAAATTATTACCGCCGGAAAATACTTGACGGCTTTTGAGGTTTTCTGTTTCTCAGTCGAATTTATTTTCGCGGTTAACAAAAGTTCACGAAAATGGAACTTTAGTGACAAAGTTGTCACAATCATATTTCGTCTCGTCAGACTTTGTTGCCAATTTGCCAACAAGTGTCAAGTTTCCTTTAAATACATGCCTGATATTTTGAAGAAGTTATAATTACAAATTAATTACGAAACATAGCTATGATAAAGATTTCTCATAATCGTGAAAGATTCTTCTATGGATCAGCAGTGTTTTCGGTTACCGCCTAAGTTTCCCATAAACCCGTTAAAAAAATCCTCGTTTTAATTTCCCTACTCCTTATAAGACCTTCCTCTTAACACTTCATTAAGAAATATTCACTTTTAAATACGTTAATGAAGTGATCTTCCGTTAGCACTCGCTGGCCGGTGATTACACCCGTTCGGTTTTTGTATGCGCGCGCGCAGTCGGCGGCTGCAGCCGGACGGACGGCTAACCGTATCGGTTATCATTATCACCTGAGAGGGGCCTAGTGGGCTAGTACTTCTAGTAGTTATTTTATGGCTGGTTTATTTCCTTTTGTATGGGCTGAAATATATTAAGAAACAATTTAAAGATATACATATTATGACAGTTTGTGATAGTGTGACAACGATATATTTGCTAGAAATACTTTTTATTGTCTTGTTTTGTGTTCTTGTCTTTTTTTTTTGCATGTAGAGACAGGAGCAAGCCTTTTGAAAAAAATCAAATCTAAACAACGAGTTGCTACTGGGAAATTTGTGATGGAAAATTCAGATTTTACTCACGTGGTAAAGGAAAGCTGGATGCTATGTAAAAATGTTTAATCCAGTACTGAATATCAAGCATATCTCGAAAATTTTCACTCCTATCTTAATGTTCTGTCAGAAAGTCGCGATATCGGCGACACATCTACTTAGTCAAGTTCGTAACAAGAACGAACGGTATAAAAACGTTGTTTTCTTCAGGAATGTCGTAAATTGTGCGCAGAAGTTTATCAACTTGTTTATTTTCAATAAGTGCATGTCACATCGTCAAGTTACCGGCTCACCGCGATTTACCCGGTTTATTTGACGGTAACATGCGATGTAATTATTAGTACACAACTGAATAAAGGCTTTCATTTTCTGCACCTACTATTTTTATGCAAATATGCCTGTAACTTTATGTTTAGGTTTTTAAAATAATAGGAGTATATTTTATGAAGGAAATGTACCCTTACATTATATTGGTATATATTTAAAAAATCCCTTTGCATTCCTTAAAAAAAACTGTTTCAAAGCATACTTATACTTTCTACCTATGCGACGGCCACGCCTCAAAGAGTGTCAGCAAAATGACGGGGCCAGCCTCTAGAGGGCCAAAGCCTGCCGGGGTCGCGGGACTTATGATTTACCGTGACCCCGGTAGGTAAAAGGCTATGAAGGACACCGTGGATTTTAGTCAGTACGAGTCTGACAGTCCCTCCCGCTCTGCCCTGGGTGGAAGGACTCATATGATGATTATACAACGTTAGAAAAAAAACCTATGTGACAAAGGAGAATCGGAAAACGTGTTGCACAGACTTCAATGTCGAATTAGATAAGGGCAAGAAGATGATGCGTCTCTATTTTCCTCTCCAGGGGGTCTACCATGACGTCTTACAGCGAGAGTTGTTCCACTGTGGGAATGAGATGGCGCTAGACGACTTGTATAGCCCTGTCTCTTTGCACTTTTTTGACCACCTGAACTGTTCTCAAATGATATTTCCTAAATAAAAGATCACAATTCAAAACTAAACCTTGCTACAACATCCGGTAATAAACTAGGTCTTCAACAAGACTACAATGTTAAAACAATTTCTTACGACAGCTAAATTAATATGTGACTAGACTAACAATTAACTTGCGCTCAGTACTGCGGTCACGATTAACAAAATAATATAATAATTATGCACATTATGCGTGATGTTACTAGCAGAGACGTGGGACTGGGTACCGATGGCAAAACAAGCCGGAATTTTCTATTATTATCTGTTCATCATCATCATCTTGCTTCCCTTCTTCCTTATCCCAAGTGATTTAGAGTCAGCTCATTATATTATCTTCCATACTACTCTATAACTTGTCATTTCAGCAGTCACCTCGCATTTTTTTCTTTCCTTAGCATTTGCTCTTAGCTACAATCTGACCCAGAAGCAAATATGAAGCCTAAGATGAAACGAGCTCATCCACAAGGAACTGGAACTCCTGCGCAGTGACAGAATATGGTAAAAACAATAAAAACACAAACCATTTAACCCAATTTAAATCAAAGATCATCAACCCACACCAATAAAAACAGCAAAATATTTCAACAATTAAAAAAAAGTTGCAAATTCCGTTCACAAAAAAACCCAATCGTATAACAAATATGTACAATATAAATAAATCTTCAGAAATAGTTAACTAACCAATTAAAAGCCGTACATACCGATACACATGGTAAAGTAAATTGGGTATGGTAATTGTTTTGCTTTCGGTACATCCGCGTGCCGTGGGAAAATAGTAAACGACGCGTGGTACACGACTGAGATGTTAGTGCGTATGTGTGTGGTTGTGATGTCGGGAACTGAGGGGATTTGGGATATTTACTAGTCTAGGCGAATAAATATAAAAGTATTTTATTTCTATACAGATATCGTAAAGAACACTGCTTATTATAAAGTATTACAGAATTCATATTGAACAATTACACCTTCAGCCCGCAGTACTTTTCAGACAAAGGTAGTTTCTTCAAATATCATCTGTCATCACTTCAGTATTATTCTTAAAAAAAACACAGGTAAGCGGATATTTCAAAAAAGTATGACGCTAGAAAATGTTGTTAAGTCAGTTTTTCAAAATTTAATCATGAGTTCGGAACTCAGGAAATGTGCGACTGCCTAACTAACACTTTCAAGAGCTTTTTATTTTAAAACTAGCTTCCGCCCGCGACTCCGTACGCGCGGATGTCGGTCTTCGCGTGGATGGTTTATTTCTCCATTTTGAGTAACTCTGACAATGACATCTTATAAATATCTATTGGACCCAAATACGGCTAAGCCTATAATAATTAAGGAGATCCCTCTATTGAGCTACTGCTGTTGAGCTCGCGTTCTGTAGTAAGTGAAAACAAGATTTTTTGTCTACGTATTTTTCCAGAATAAAAAGTATCCTATTTTATGCCCAGGATAATAAGGTATAATTATACCAAGTTTCATCGAAATCGAACCGTTAGTTTTCACGTGATGCCTGCACATACAGACAGACAAACCCCGCTATTTATTTTTTCAATATTTTCAATGTACAGAATTGACCCTTCTACAGATTTATTATATGTATAGATAATGATTATACTACGATCATGTCATGTTACACTTTTTTTGAAGGAATATGATGAACTCGTTAAGAGTTCATCATATTCCTTCAAAAAAAGGTAGGTAACATTTGTTGCCATTTCATATCTATATTCCCACTTTTTCAGCAACACGTACCTAGACTCATACATACGGTCACAATACAACTCGCATGCTAAGCCTGTCATTAACATTACCCGTTTACAATGTTGAATGAGAGAAGTCTACAGGGCCGTATCTTCTACTGGTCAGGGCCCCCATCCTTAAGAGCTTAGAGTTATTGTCAGCATCATATAGCATTAACTAAATTAACTTAACTCGTGGGACAATATATCATAGTTTTTGAGCTCGCTACGATCGCTTTTGCACTTTATGTTCTTATAATGATTTAACTTTTCCACGCAAGTAAATTAGTCACATGTATTTTTGTCAGCTGTTCGACCGTGTGGTAGTTAAAAATTATCCGACAGGAACTTAAAACTAGAAAAAATGGTAGCCTATGTGTTATCCAGACTATAATGTATCTCCGTGGAAATATCTTCCAAATCCCCCGTTCTATCGTGATTGAGCGAGATGTGAAAGTTGAGATGAATGGATGGATGTTCGTTAAATTACATCCGGATTTGTAAAACTTTCGCATTCGTAATATTGAGTAAAATTAACAATCAACAGAAACCGTGAATCGAGCGGTGTTGACCCTATTGTTCTAAAATGACTGATAATAGCCTAAATTCGGCCCTGGATGACTATGATAGCTATCGCAAAGTGTGGGCGGTATGGAACTGCTACTGGTCTTCAAAATGAATTCATTATGTTTAAGTGGTTAGGAAAATAATAATATTATATATTTAAATGAGTCTTGTGGTTAGATATATTAACTTCTTTTTTTTGTTGTTTTTATTTCCTTATTTTATAATTCAAACATTGGCAAAAAAGAATTCGTAATAATTTATTTTGAAATTCCAATAACTTATTCGTTTGAAATTTGGTGGAGGAAGGTTGCACAAATATATGTTAGTGCAAAGGCAATATAAGACACATCACATCAAGGCTAATCTGAAAAATTAAAGTAAGGCATAATGCGCTTTGTTTTCACATGGAAAACGTACTTTATGTCTTAATCAATAAATGAGCATCATTATTTCCTCAGTTCTTTCTACTATATCGTGGCTGGATTTCAGTCTAGCCGGATGCAGCTGAATACTCGTACTTTACAATATGTAGCGATATCCAAATTATAAAAAAAAAACTAGAAACAGTGACACAAAAATTCCTTTAAAAAAGGACCTACATTCTTACAAAATAAGCCCTATTTTCCCTCACAACTTATAATAAAGTTCCGTAACTAGTGTAACACAGCGCAAGCGCATCTCAGAGACGGATGTCCTCTGTAGCCCGTTACTAACGGATAGGGATATAGGCCACAACGGTCCGCGGCGCGCCTCTCTTATTATATGGTATAACATAACCGTTTGGTAGCTACTGTGGAATATATTGATCTCGATTTCTTTGGATGTCTTACTTCCCTGTTTAAATGGCTTTAGTCGCTAATTTGGCGTGTGGCCTTCGGCTTTCATATTTTGGAAGTTGTCCTTCTGCCTTACTAAAACTTTCGTAGTGATGAACACTTATTTTGTTTTTTTTTGTCTATGTGCCTCATCCTTAACGTTAGACCTTTTTTTCTACTTGTTCTAAATCATAAGAGTAACATGGTATTAAATCGCAAGTCTCAATTAAAAGAAAACCAGATTTAAACAATCCTATTAAATCTCAAGCCCCAACTAAAAGAATAAATAATAAATAAAGATATCTCCTCCTGTCAAGACTCCAACACAAAATTCACGTATTAGAAAATTTATAATCTTCGTCTTCGAAACATTCCAAGAAAGTTCAAATGCTATTTTATTTCGGTAAAAGTACCTATTTCAAATTCTCTTAAACGCACCATACATGGAGGTCTTGCATTCAGGGTACTACAGAATTGTCCGAATAAAACTTCATCTAGAGTTGACCTGCGACTAGGCCGGTCACAAAACAAAATAACCGCACCATTTCACCATCTCATCTATTCGCTCGCATGTCTCAGTACTCACAAGAGTAACTTTCTCATAGCATTAGCTGTACCAAGCAAACCGAGCACCATTCATAAAGTATAATTATTATTTACTGAATGAAAACCACAGGAAATGGCCTCCCCTGGCCGCGACCAATTGCAAGCCTTCGGTTACGTCAATATCGCTATTACGCGAGACCGAGAATTGTAGTTGAGGTGCGTGTACGCTGCGGTTTGTAAAAGCAAGATGAGAGGAAATCTAAATTTTGTTAAGAGTTTACCAACGTTGATATCTAATATCAACATTATCATCATCTAGTTCTGTGATATTCTATCGCTGAAACTGTTGTCGAACTTTACGCTTAATTTTTTTTGTCATTGAGCTAATGTTAATTTCTAGATATTCTTTTTATTTCTTTTTTTTTTAAACGTGGCCTCACAATAGGAATTTGTCCTGTGTCATGGGTGCGTTTACAAACATAGAAACTCACATACACAAACACCCAGACACGGAAAAAATACTTGTAGGTCATACATATATTTGGTCCGTGCGGGAATCGAACCCGCGACACGCAGCGCACCAGTCCAATCGCTGCGCTAACCAAGCCGTCAACATTCGAACATCCATAGCTTTAATGGCTATCCACCACGAGCTCTTCATTATTTGAAGGTTTTGGCCTTCGGGTTAAACAGTATCCGGCATGTATCCGGCATGTTCGGGTTAAACAGTATGTATGGTGTGTTATATTAACTATTTTAGTTAAATATAATCATATTCAATACTATTCTTTAGTATTTTATAAAAGTCCTAAATTAAAATAAAACTAAACTATTATAGAGCATCGACAAATTCATCCTCAACGCTGTCAGCTTGTAATGTGCCAAGGAGACTGGCGGCGTTGCCTCTTTGTATGGCAATACTTAGCCTCTGACCAAGGTAAAATCCAGCTCTTGGGTCACGGGAAGCGTCAACAAGTCTTTTAGAAATGTCTTTGTAGAGTCTGTGAGCACTCGGACCCCATGGCCCTATAGTTTCAACGTTTTAGTTAAAACTACAGTAAATAACAAAATTAACAAAATAAGTACTCAACCTCAACGACGCGGTTGATGTAGTGTTTGAGCGATTGAGTCCTAGAGTGGCGCAACTTTTTACACTTGGGTTTATGACTCTGTCAAGTGTATCCTTAACTCTTTTCTGTCCTAACACCTCCAGTTGGACCCAGTCCCCTTTAATATCTCAGGAACATACAATCTAACCGTGTCTTTATTCCTTTTAAACCGCAAGAACAAGGATACAACAATAGCAGGGCTGACTGCCGTGACCTGTGCCTTTTAAAGCTTTCTGTGTGTATGTAGAAATGTGAAAATTGAGACACAAATATTTTGCAATGCATTCGATGTCGCCAGTATTGTAATGGAATTGTGAGACTTTGCAATAAGTGTACGCTTGAAGTGTCGCGAATTTGATGAATACTTATTGTAAAAATAAATTAATAAACACTTATGAATTTGTGATTAACGTTATTGACGATCAAATGTCTGTTAACTTTAACCAGCGTTTCTGAATTACTCCTTGTCCCAACTTTAATGGTGGTACAGTCATACACACAGTGAGTCATCGCGTCCAAAACATGATTGACCTTTTACTTTAATAACAACATTGTTATATTTGACTCACCGATCGACCTCAAAAAAGTAAATACACTCATCGTGCCCGCAACCTTACATTCCATTCCCGAGTACACTAACAAAAATCGTTTGTTTTTATCTCCCACCTCACCTCAACCAAATTCCGTACTGCTGGCAATTATAGTATGTGTGTTTCCCGTTACAAAATGATATTATTTTTTTCGTTAACATTCTTAGCATGGCCGCCTCAAGTTTCTGTGTCTACAAAAAGCTCCCTTATTTACTTGACAAATACGAGCGTAGTGGGCAAGAGCACAAGATGTCTTGCGGACGTGACCAATTGAACCGGATGCACGCCCGTGACCGGAAGTCCCCCTTTCATCTCAAAATGGCCGCGTCGAATCTGTAAGAAGCAAGGAATTTTTCTAGGCTGCTGACCACTGAATATTTGTCAAATAACCCCGGCGATATCACGAAGCGAACTTTTTTTGGTGACAGTTTTTAGGCTTCCCGCCGACTCGCGCATACTTTTTCATTGATGACTGAGCATCGACGATACTGTGCGTGCAGTAACACCTACTTAGTTACCCAGTCGCCAAGATTTTAGGTTTTATCTTATGTACTTATGCTATTAAATAAATAGAAAGCTTAATCTAAAGATCTCTGTACTGAAAAATTATATTGTTGCACGTGCCCCCAAAGTTGTTTATATTCTCAGCGTTTTATAAAAACGGTCGGTAAAAATGCAACAAGATGCATGCATTGATATTCTAATGGATGTATTTTCTTTCATTTATCATCGAAATAGTTTAAGGCATGTTCCGCCGTGAACATTCTCATTTTCTAACCTATTTTTTTTTATCGTGGTAAAATCATCAAATGAGTCCTAACCCAGGGCAGGGCGGGAGGGACTGTCAGACTTGTACTGACTAAAATCCACGGTGTCCTTCACAAGCCCTTTACGTACCGGGGTCGCGGTAATCCCTTGGTCCCGCGACCTTTTTTTCTAACCTATAGTTAATTTTTGAAGTGAAAACTTCTTTAGCGGCGTTGTGCACTTTTTTGGAATGGGTAAAAAATGTTAAACTCGCGTCAGGACACGTGACCTGATCGAAAATTCGTAAGACGGTGCAGGGCGCTTGCGCGAATGTTCGTGTGTGTTTATTACTATTGTGTGTTTATTACTATTTAAGTTTTCACTTCTGCCGGCACTCCCAGAGTGCAACCCGTCGTTTTTTTTTTAACTTACCTTAATACATAATATTTTCTTTATTCCACAGGCAAGCTGTACGCAGCACTTGGTCGTCGCGGTGGTCGTGTGGTGGGCAGTGACTTGCTGAGCGGCTCGGCTCAGTTCAGAGTGCAAGCCTTACTGCCGGTCGCTGAGAGCTTCAAGTTCGCGCTTGAACTGAGGACTCACACGTCTGGACTCGCCGCACCTCAGATGTTGTTCAGTCATTGGGAGGTCAGTAATAATGAAAAAAGAGCACTAAACATTAGAATAGAAATTAAATTTTACTGTGAAAAAGCCAATCCTCGGTACCTACTTACTCGTCTACTTAACAGGGACCAACAGTTCGAAATATATGCATAACCAACTGATGCTGATGTCCAACAGTTACAAAAGCTGATCTAGCAGTGGTTATGTGTGAATAATGTAGCTTCAAGTTTTTGCAGTTCTTTGCGTTGTGGTACCGGCAAAATGTGGATGTGGTTCTTGTTATTCTTGCGATGTGGCCGGTTACGTTCTGTTTAGTATGACCCACGCGGTTGATAATCACATATTGTAAAACAAAGTCCTCCGCCTCGTCTATCTATAAGTTCGCGATAAACTCAAAAACGACCGCACCGATTTTCATGCTGTTTTCACCAATATATAGTTCTCGAAAATAGTTCTCGAGCAAGGCTTTAGTGTATAGTTTGTCAAGTTTTTAAGTAAAGCGGGCGGGTAACGGCCAGTTATTAATAAATGTGTTTTATGTAAATTCCACTATTTACATATTTTCAATACAAAATATGCGCCTGCGCACAAGTTGTGGATTAGGGTTGTGTTGAAAATGAAATGTAAAGTCGCCAGTATCAATATGTACCTTAGGAATAATCAACACTAAAATCACCTTTTAATCTCTTTGCAGGTGATAGACATCGATCCATTCTGGCGGCCTCGCACCGAAGAGGAATACCTGCATTGGGGAGAAAAATGGGACGGAGTGAACCGAGCCAAGGCCTACATGGACTCAGTGCGGGCCCGGAAGGGTTTGGCCACCGACAAACAGCTGGTCCAACATGCTGAGAAGCAGAGGACCTTGTCCAAGAATAAATAGAATTTAGACTTTATGAAAAATAATTTTATAGACGCATTACACTCATAGTTTTACGCTAGGCTATTACTGTTTCTGTTAGCCTGTATCATCCTACTGCTAAGCACAGAGCGGAGCTCCCATGTTTTCCAATTCCGTCGATCCAGAGCCCAGACCACAGATCGTTGCTTTTGTCCAACTTGTTCCGCCTTGATTTTACCGTAACTTGTCTTCATTTTCATGCTCATCACCTGCCTAGTCTTTTGCTATATTGGGGTCCAATTCTAATGGTGTCGTTTGCAGCTGAATATCAGTATTTTACATGGAGCAACTGCCTATCTGACCTCCAGAACCCAATAACTGGTTACTACGATACCCCTTGGTAAGACTGGTTATCAGAGTTTCGAGCTTCTGATTAGCAGTAACGCCTGATAAAGGTCTATAAATGACAACCGGGACCAACGCCTTTACTTACGTGCTTTCTAGAGGAAACTCGCACTTAAAATCCAAATTGATTGAAGTAAATTTTCGGCAAGCATGCTATATCAAATGAGATTAGAGAAAAGAATGGGTGCACACTCTTTTTTAATTCCAACATACAAAATGTACTTATTTAAGTATCTAAGTTAAGAACCACACGCCCCGGTGTTACGCATTAATAACTATAATGTGCAACTTAATAGTTTGATAAATACTAAAACGTACCAAATAAACAGATGAAGTACTGTTATTGACTGAAATCTTGACATGGCATGAATTATGTATAATGTACAATAGAATACAATACACAAGTACTTATATATTTTTATGGTAACAGCTTGCACTAGACGTTCCTATAATCCCATCCCATACTACATCACAGGCCTGACTTATGTGAGAGAACGAAAGACGTAATCCACCATGTGGGCCCAGTGCGGGTTGGTAGAAGTCACATGTCTTTGGAAATCTGGAATTAGGATATGTCAGTTTCCTAACGATATCATCTTTTACGTTTTCAGAGTCATGGTGATAATAAATTACACCTACCTGATTTCTAACAAGTCTTGACCTAAAATTCCATAACATACGCACAAAGCTTTGAAAATTTCATTTTATTTCAGTTAGTACCTATTTCTATTTATAAATAAGCACTATGTTTTCGCAAAGGAATTCAGATACCATGTTACGAGAAAATATAAATAACTTGGAAAAATAAAGGCATTCTCATGCAAATGTTTTTTCTGAATATAAACTCGTGACGTCTGAATAATGACGTCAAACCAATCTATAAATGGAATGCTCGGAATGATTGTGATTGTAAAGCCTTCGTTATATAAAAGGAGGGTTGTTTAGAGCTAATTTGAATGTTTTATATAACATCGACCGATTGAATGTTGACCACGTAATATAAATTTTAATATTTTATACGCATTACGTCTCTGTCCCGAATGGTAAAGCTTTTTTGAAGGAAGAATAAAAATCTAGTGAATTAACAATGGTGTGAAAGATTCGACCTCGTCGGTCAGGACTGGGAAAGCCTTATTGGTAAGGCGTCTGAAGGACGCAAATTCGATTCCCGCTCGTAGTCAATTTATTCTTTCCTAAAGCAGCTTGATAGATTCTGATTCCACGGGAAAAAATGGTGTCTTTTATAAATTGGAAACCTGTTCGTTCGGTTCCTTTTTGCGTTCCAGAGCCGCGGCACCCCAGTTAGACAGTCTCGCGAAATGCTTGGTACAGGTGCCTTTTTAAAACAGTTCACCAAACCCAAGTGCTTGCTGCCTAAAATGTAATGGGCTCAAACTTCCACCTCCCTTAGAAAGATCGAGGAATACTAGTTATGTTAATTTATTTAATAAACTCATTTATTAAATTAGTTAAGTGCCAAAACCATCAAACTTACCAAGTTGAGCACTATCCAAATAAATGTATAATTAAGGCACCATAAATATAAACGTTATTTTAAAATTACTTATACTTATGGTTATAATTACTTATACTTACTTATTTCTTATTTTCCCTTATGTAAAATAGTTGGTCTTGATATTAATTTCTTTGTATCTTGATATGTAAATTCTAGAATAATTATTTTCTAGAAAACTTGTGATTAAACCTTGTTGTGTATGAATTTAACGAATTAATGTAATGTATTAGTTATAAATACAAAGTATTTATTGATTTATAACAGATTGTTTGACAATTGCGTTCGATGTACTTTTCATACTCCTATTTTTAGTATAATGTTAGAAAAATATTGTTCTTGTTTTTTTTTCCTTCTAAACTAGTCTCCATTCCCAGATAACGCTTCGTATGTTATTTTTCATGGACTTCAAAACTTCTCACAAACGTTTCCCCTTGTTAACGTCATTGGTCCGCCTAAACCTCACTGTCGAACTGTAATAATAAATCTTATAAAAATCAATTGCTGTTCCTTAGTCTCGCTAAAACTCGAGAACGACTGGACCGATTTGGATAATTTTACTTTTGAATTATTTTTGGAAGTCCAGGGAAGGGTTTAAAAGGTGAGAAAATCGCCGTATACATGTATTAACAAAAAAAAATGATTCTGAGGCTGTACGAAGTTTGCTGGGTTACCTAGTATAAAATAATTATAATCAGCTTGTAATGTTCCCACGGGTAGAACACAGGGCTCCTCAATGCAATAGGTAGTGGGCAGTGATTGTGTGGATTAGTGGATTTCACATGTCTTCAATTTTTTTGTTCTATTACTTGTCGTTTTACTGCTGGACATATTACATTTACATACGTATTTAACAAGCACGTTGCTTTGTAAGCTTTCGATAAAAAAAATCTCTTCCATGCTACAGCAATGTCAATTGAGCTTGTAGCGTTTAAATATAAACAACGCCTGAACACAAAGTGTGAGCAGAGATTCATAGGATAGATCTATGAACAAAGACAAAGCACAAAGAGTATTTGTGTAAGGGTCGTATATGGCATTTGGTATATTTTGGAAAAACGAGTGAGTTATGTATGTATGTATTCATAGGGTAGGTAAATGAATGAAACAACTGTTCATGTTCAATTAACTCATCTATCTATTATTTACAAAATCAACAAACGAATCAATAATTCAAACAAAAATATACAAAACAAACTTTGAAATCATACAACTTACACGTCCATAACAATTCCTACTTGGTACAACTTAAAATCACTAATAATCATAAATCAGTTCTATCACCCATTGATACAATTACGCTATTTTACATTCCGTTTTCACAAATGCTTCATATTAAAATCGGTTTAGGCTTTATACCGATTATTCTGGGATTATTTTGTAACTAGCTGATAACCCTTTTATAGATTCGGACAGATTGAGGTCCGGACACCAAACTTGTATAGATGCTTATGTACTGTGTCATTCAACGATCAGTGTCTTCAGCCAGTCCACACAGGTTCGACTAAACCTTTAATAGTAATTTCAAACAAGCATGTATTTTCCAAATGATGTGCATTTTGTTGTTGTTACTGGGTCTTTACGTAATAAAACTCTTCTTCGAAAATAAATACAATAAAACATAAGAATGCATGCTTGTTCGTCAACATAATTTTGATTAACTTATACTCTGTCATATCTCACTGGTTGTCCTATACTGCACCAGAAAAAAAAGCAATGTAATAAAACAATAAAATTATGTAAAATCATCATAATATTTACATTGACAATAATTAAAATTAACAGCACGATCCTACCTAAATCTAACTATTGTACAAACCTCACTATCTCTACTTTTGATATTTCATTTAATCTAGTATTTTTGTCTTTGGCAATATTAATTATTTCCGATAAATGACTCGTATAGGACAGCGTAAACAGCCTTAAATAACACGAAATATAAATCATGGAGCAAAGATTAGTGTTGTTCCGACCAACAGAACTGAGCAATACAACACTATACGACTATTTTAAGCGATTATTGGACTTTGCAACAATTCATTTGGTCGACTGCTCAGTTAGGACCGTATTACACTAGCGATTTGCAAACGTGTCCAAAGCGAGACAAGAGCGCAGCGAGCTCGCCGCGAATAGCGTCGTCGAATAGTCTACGATCATGCATATTCGGCACGCGTTCGTTGCGAACCCGTTTCGATTTGAGCTATGTCGCAAATCGCCAGTATTATAAAGCTCTTAGTCAATAACCCTAAGTCGGTACGTCTATAGGATACAATAATATAAAGGCCTAATCTGTCATTTGGAATACAAACAGTGATAGAGCGCTTTGGCACAGCTGGTAACCTAGTACAACAACATTAGGCCCTTATTACATAACATATTAACAACAGCCAATTAACCTACACGATACAACGAACATATTTGTACATAATACATCAAGTGAATTGTTCGAGGGGAAATAATTAGCTAGCATCATCTAAATATTGTGTTGTAATGTGCTAAAAATTATCTTATTAACTAATAAAAACCTCCCGGTCTCCAATATAAAATAAACTGTAATTGGATCTACAATAAATAAGAAAATGTGTTAAAACATATCTTTAAATAACACTTTTGATTGCACAAACTTTACGCGTGCCCGTAACATAATTCCACACTTATAATATTTTTAAAATCATCCTAAGTACATACTAACCCTGGGGTGCTAAGACAGGAAACCTCCACGTGCGCCCGTGGACTGGAGTTCCCTCTCGGATACGTCCGGGGGGAAGACCAGTTTTTCGGGCCGGTGCACCCTGGGATGCGGGCAAAACACTTCCTTAGGCACTGTGTGCCTGAGGGATCTCTTTGCCCGTATGCGAATAGCCTGTCGGGTGGATGCTCCAACGCGTGTCCCTCTGAATAGCAGAGGGCACAGTGGCGGAGCGGGCTTGCGGACGGCGAGTAATGGGTAAGCCCGCCGTCCGACCAAGGACCAAGCCCAGGTCGGTGGCGCGTCGTGTTTCACGGGTCACCGACGGGGCCCCTTACGGGGCCAAATGCCTGCTGGGGTCGCGGATTTTTTCTTAATCCAGGTTACCGCGGCCCCGGAACGTAAAGGGCATCCGAAGAAACACGGGTGGATTTTAGTCAGTAAGAGTCTGACAGTCCCTCCCGCCCCACCCAGGGCGGGAGGACTCATTTGATGATTTTGCCACCCTTAAAAAAAAAAAAAAAAAAAAAAGTACATACTAACCCCAATAGAACCGAATAACAAATCCTTGAGCTTGACCAAAGACTAGAATAATAAATTATTAATTACATAAACTTTACAAGTACACAGTTATATCTATAAACGACAACTATTTTAAACACGGCCCAAACCTGCTGTTCTTCTTCATGATTTCAAACAATATTTTTTCTATATTTCAATATTTTTTAGCTATACTATAAATCATACTGAATACCAAAACCTAATACTTCTTGCATCGATAAAAATGTAAAAAACGGTATGAATATTTCAAAACGTCTGTTTAGATTTAGACTAATTTATTTATTATTGTCAAAATAGCAGTTTGCGAATTTTGTATCAATTGCATTTTGGTATTTAAATAAGAAAGTGTGATCTACTCGAAAGATTTGCGATCGATACTGAAATATTAGGTGCAGAGATATGAATTTTGCGTCTAGTGAATAATTTATGGCAAGAAATATTAGGAAATTATTTGGGAAAGGATCTATTGAAGCATTGTGCTTGACTGGACGCACTCAAAACATATCGTGGATAGTCGGGGAATGTTGGTTTTATTATAACTCTTATCTAAATACTAGCACCTGCCTTCTGACACTATCACATTCACAATTGTATAATCTCCAGTAAAACCTCTACGATTATTTTTCTGACTGCAAGAGACACAAACTGATCTACACATGAAGTCACATACAAAGAAATACCGCTCGATTATACTACCATCCAATTCTTACATTAAAAATATGCAAAAATACAAGAATAATATAACATCAACATTGACTAAGATTATTCGTTTCACAATCAAGAATAAGCTATTTAATACAATTTAATGTTTTATACGATTTTTATCAAAGATTGCCCAAGATATAGAATTGTGATTATGAAAATATCTATCAATAAGCCGAGACGAAGGAACGCTATAGAAATATTTTCATACTGCGGATAAAAGACTTAGACTCACACCACAAATCACCTAATGCTTTAACACTATCATTTAAAACATCATTCTGTTTCTATCAATTGTTTGTAGTTGACAGAGGTAGAATCATGTTTCAAATGCGTTTATTAACGCTAGAAGTAGTGATTAATGGTGCAACCAGGCGTAAGGAGTGAAATGCAAAGGATGCACAGATGTCAAAGAGTGATTTGTGCTAAATATAAAATTGATATCGCAAGTGAAATAAAGAGTTTAAATGCCATTTCAACCACAGAATCGGAATGTTACCTTCGATCCTGCGAACTAAACAATATCTCATACATTTACACGGTGTACTTATAATCATGTATTATAAAACAGATAGTTCATTCATCTCGACCAAACACGCATCTTATTCTAAACGTTTGTGTTTGACACAAATTAATATGACGTAGCAATGCCTTACAGACATTACGGCTAACTGCCGCTTATTTACAAATCACATACATGATATACGATTGAAATGTTTAATGTCAACTCGTGCTATAGTGCTGTTACCGCTCTCGATAAGTATCGATATCGATGAAATATGTATTGGGTCTAATTTGAATGGTATCGTACCAAAGGGACTAGTTATTCCTGTTCAGGGAATTTATTATAAGATTTTGTCTTCGTAAGAAGTGTACCTTCATGTCACGATTAGAGTCGAGGTAAACGGTAATAGCAGTATAGAACGAATTAAATCAAGTTAAGAAAACAACAATATTTTATGAAGCATGTGAATATTATTTTTGCAAAATAAACTTTAACTGACTTTGTCGAGCTTGATTTCATAAAATATTAGATTTGTTTAACAAAAATATTTAAAAACATGTTTTTTTTTTATTATAGACATTAATACTTGCGAAGACACGATTATTATTTGGTATCATGATTATAATGATTTTACTATAAAATACTTTCAACATTTATGCAAGGAAGCGAAAAGTAATTTTAACTAATTTTAAGATTAATGTAAAAACGACATCATTGAATTAAAAATGCAAGAAATGGAACCAATTAAGATTTAAAATACTGGTCCAATATAATAAAATAATCGTTGAATGTGCAAAGAGTTATTTGAAACTAAAAATGTTCCTTGTTTGTGGAATATTATATTTGTGAGAACTTGTCGCATTTATACGATCTTCGTTCTTCAATATTTAAAACAACTACTTTACACATTCTGTTCTCGTTATAGAGAACAAATTCAAGTAACAATTTCTTCCTCGCTTCACTGACAACATAGTTCTGAGACCAAAAATGGCGGATATATCCGAAAATCTTTAAAAACTGAAACAATGCAGAAATAAATAATAACTAGTATCACTTCCGTCTCACTGAGACATGGGAAAAGCGTTTCCTTGTCGGATATTTGCGGCAGCACAGCTGTCCAACTAAATACAATAATTATATTTTCCTCGAAAGATATCCACATGGCTATAACTCTAACTAGCGTGGTGAATAAGGGAGTGACCGCACTAACTGACACTGGATCAGCTTGCGTCGGTCAAAGAGACATTTATGTCGATGTAATAATAGCGACAACGACAACTCGCCCCGTTTTAGTTCGGACGCCGTGTCTGACGATACACCTTATTACATTAGGCATAAAGTTCTTTCTGCCAGCTCATGCCTATTTAGTATCGATATGTGTGGCCATCCCTAATACCTCTAACAACTGAGTTGCTATAGGGTGTACCTAGGTTGCCTTTTCAGATATTAATTCCAGGTTAAATGAAGTGAGCAAAAAACTAGATGTAATTAACAAATTTCCCCCTTTTTCTCCCCAAAAAATCCGACAAATGGCAACCCCAGCTTCCCCAATAGTTTGGACCTTGTTACTAGTGGCGTGTCACCCGGGTGTTGTTGTGTGTCGCGCGCTAACTGAAGAGGTCCTTGGGCACTTCCACGTTGAGGTTCATGGTGCCTGTTTGTGCCATGTCGGTTAGTATCACGCCCGATAACGCTTCTAGGGATTGTCGAACCTGTAAAAGAGGAGAGTTTATTTTATATTATATTTCTTTGCTTCCTTGCACTACGAATCTCGAATATCAACATCGTTATATCGCCGTAAGACGTCCACTGCTGAACATAGGCCTCCCTTATAGACTTCTAATAGGACCGGTTGGAAGCTGTTTGCATCCAACGTGATCCTGTGGTCTTCATAAGATCGTCTGTCCACCTTGTAGGTGGACGTCCTACGCTACGCTTGCCGAACTCGAATATGTTTATTTCTAAACGAATTAAATACGTGGGACTGTCTAAACAGATAACCGTGGCCCTGAAACGTAAAGGGCTACTTGAAAAAACACCGTAGATTTTCGTCAGTAGGAGTGTGACACTCCCTTCCTGTGTACCCGGAGTGGAAGGACTCATTTGATATTTTTACAACTCAAAAAAAGGACAGAATGATGATTTCAATTTGTTAAACATAAAGGTTTTCGGTTATTTGTAGTGAAACTGGTTGAAAAAAAGCTGGAATTGGTAACAGACTCCAATGGTGATGTCGCCAAATTAAAGACAGACCTTAATTGGGCGATTTTGCTGTTGTGGCTTGCTACCTTGATGGCATTTTTTTTTAACTTTCAAGTTATTTATATAAATTACAGAGTACAATCGATAAATTTGTATCATGCCCCATTTTGACAATAAATTGTTGAAACCGTCAAAATGACAAAGATGACAATGGAAATAAATAATTATGCAATTATCAACCTAAATATTTGAATGTCAGTAAGAAAAAAAGCTTTAGGTGGGTCATAATTTAAATCTGTTGTTTGTACTCTATGTAAATGTCGACATGCGAAGTGACTTTTATGGCATTGAGATACGGTTTCTTTCAACATGCAAACAAAGTGATATAGAATACATACAGAATAGCTTACCTTAGTAAGCAGCAGCAAATTGGTGGTGAGGAAGGAGTGCAGCTCGTTGGCCGCGCGGCCGTGCAGCCGGGCGCGCCAGCGGACCAGCTCCGAGTACAGCTCCTCACCTGACAGCTTCACTAGGTCCTCCTGGAATACAAGTTGGGTGGGTTAGATATAGTAGTATTGAGATATTGTTAAGGAGGGCTATCATGGCCCGGGTATGTATAGGTCTTTTGAAGAATCAGGGCCGGTTTTAGTCAGTATGAGCCTGACACTCCTTTCCGATCTACCCAGAGCGGTAGAAGCTATATGAAGCTCGCCCTCAAATGTTTTTTCTATCATTATTTTATTGTAATATTTTAATTCCCCATATCAATAGAATCCAAGGATAATTTTTATTTATATGTATATTGTATCTGGTTGTATCAAATGGAAGACGAAAAAGGCTCCAAATTATAACCTAAAAGTGTCCATTTAGTTCATTTACTTCTTTTTCATAGGGATCTACACTTTGAAATGGGCATAATGAACTACAGTACTTTTATAAGTTACTGTACCTTGAGATTGAGACAATCAAAAATACCTGTAATGATCAAATTGAAATAAATGTTTAGACCGTGTTACAACAGGCCATAATTGTGATATTTTAAATGGGAATTATTATTGGATCTTTAAATAAAACTGGTTAATAAGGAAATTATGATATAAATTCCTCACCTGTACATGATATCCGGCATAGTACAGTTTATACGTGAGCGTGAGTGCTGACAACGTGAGCAGTACAGTCAGCAGCGCCAGCAGAGGACGGTACCAGCGACCTGCCGCGCGGGTGGCGCTGGAGGCTCCCGTCAGTAGGGCCGGCTGGATCACGGCCGCGCCACCTGCTGGGGAGAGACAGGATCGTTACAAAAATGTTATTTACAAACAAACATGTTGCGAAAAAGATAAAGAGCGTGATCCCTTAGTCCTTTATTTCCATCTCAATTACTTGAAACACCTCGACCAGAACAGTGTCCTAAGTGCGAGTTATTTTTAAGTTGACGTGATATTAACGTTTAACCGCGTTTGGCGCTCTTATTGATTGAGAGTTCTCACGGCCTTGGATTGGCCAATAAGAGCACTAAACGCGGTTAAACGTTACTATCGTGTTTGCGTAAAAAAACTCACACTAAGCACATATGGTCATGTTAGTAGTTGTTTTTTTTTAAGTTTCCAGAAGTTGTTATTTCATTTTTCTTGGAACGCCAGAAGTAGAAACCCCGCTAAGCGGGGCTTCGTTAATAAATCCACCGAGGATACGAAACGAGGCTCTTTTGTCGAAGCCCAAAGTGATTGTTTAGAATAATAAACAATTCATTTTTTATTTATTAAGACCTTGCACAAAACGACATGCCCAAATATCGCTGGCCAAATTTTCAAACGTTGAACCATATGTATGTATATTGTTCATTCTGCTGTACAAACCTGCAGCTATGATGGCCTCTGACTCTCGTCTGGCGGGCGGGGACGCTGCGTCTGCCTGATCGCCGCCCGCTGAACTGCTGTCATCTTCCGGAGAGTACTCCGACACTTCTAGTTCCACTTCTGATGCTCGGAGATCCTGCAATGAATAAAGGAAAAATGATTATGGTTTCTGCCAGTGGTAAGATTTTGAAAGAGACTTTTTAAAGAATGAAGGAGATAGTTTCTGCAGATAAAGTATTTGAAAATGCTTTTTTTTTGGTTGGCTGGGACTAAATAGGTGTAGATAGTTGAGTTTGACTCTACCAAAGACAATGCACCTCAGTATACTCGGTGTTACCGAGAAATACATCCAACATAAACAGTTATTTTGGGTTAGATAAGATCTACCCCGGGCAAGGGCACCGACAGGTTACCTGTAACCTGCGGTGATGGCTGAGCGATTCAGTTGGCGTTGGTAGGCCTAACCAAGACCGCCTGGCTCGCGACAACGATCGTCTCGGAGTCCGGCCCAAATATTTTTTACTGTGTTCCGTCAGTCCGCAGAAGTTCCAGTAACTTCTGGATGAGCTTGCCATCTTAGGGCCCATCTTTCACGGCAACAAACGTCGCAAGACGATCTCCGGCCACCGTAGGCGCGGGCATGCAGGCGGCGAGTAATGTATGACTCGCTGTCCGATCACGGACCATGCCCGGGTCAACGGCACATTGTGTTCCACGTGCGCCTCGAAGAGTGTCAGCACAATGACGGGGCCCCCTTAGAGGGCCAAAGCCTGCGGGACTAACGAATTCCGTGACCCCGGAAAATAAAGGGCTGTTGTAGAACACCGTGGATTTTAGTCAGTACAAGTCTGACAGTTCCAGTCCTACCGTACCCTGGGTGGGAGCCAAGGGCCCCATTTTTGTCGCTGAGCTAGATACGTACAAAATAACAACACCCACCTGTGGTTTCGGTACCGCTTGCTCAGGCGCTCGAGCTGCCTTCCACACGTGCATCATCAGCTTGTAGGTGGAGTCCCGCGACAGCAGGGACCCGAACACGTGCCTCTCATCTCGAGTGCACACTCCCACCGCGTTCGGAATGATTCGGGCCACCTTCTCTTTTGTTATCCGGAGGACCGATATTGTTGGTATTAGGAGCTAGAAATAAGGGAAAGAGGTTTTAGATGAATATAAATTAGATTATATAGAGTCAACAATGTTAAAGTCATGAAGTATGTTCTATCTATCTTTTACACATTTTGTATGGAAGCACAAGTTAGCCAAAAGTAGTGAAATTCGATGCGGTGAATGCTAAAAGTGAATATGTGTATGACTCAAAGGAAAACCTGTTTTCAAATCAATGTGGAATGATCTTTTATGACTTTACATAGTAGAGAGAATGCAGCTTGTTTGATTATTATTATAAACTCATTTATTTCCCAATACCCGAATAGAAGACATTACAGTACCATTGAATAAAAACACTATGAACGCGAAATATTATTCAGATATTCAATACAATAAACAAAGTTAATGTGTGGGACAATAATTATCCCTCGGAATTATTATGTAGGTCCGTATTTAATATGACCCGGTGTACAAATTAAAATCTAAAAACGCGACAGCTAAACTCTAACACTAATCACCAACAAGCGATTGACATACATTACACAAAGTCGCTTACCTTGGTCACATAACCGAACACATTGGAGTAGAAAGCGAAATAGTTCTTAGTGATGTACAGGTGGCCTTGTAGCAACAGATCACCAACCAGGGCACATGAGTAATCTGGAATAGAAAGAGACAAATATGTTAATAAAAAAGAAAAAAAGTATTTTCCAAAAAGGGTTGGAATTTGAAACAGATATTAGATTTTTTTGTACAATGGATTTGCTCTTGACCTTAGTCTAGGTCAGGGGTGACAAATACAAGGCGACGATGGAGCGAGCTTACCCAGAAGAAGCCCGTTCACTCTAACTTTGAAGAGATTAGAGTTGTATTTGGAGTAAATGGGATCCACCTCCTTATCGGTACACCTCGAGGATCGATACCACAGGCTACCTATGACCTGCAGTGAGGGCTGAGCGAACCTTACGGTGTTGGTAGGTCTCAACTAAAACTCAAAAATCCTGTCGGAGTACGACGACGAATAGTGTTTACTGTGTTCCGATGCGCAGGAGTTCTTGTTATTTCTACATGAGCTTGTCCCATCTTAGACCTCATATTTGCTTTTGGGCTAGATTGAGGTCAAGAGCAAATGCATTTTAAATAAATAAATTGTATAACTTAAGAATATTAACGTGGACTAGATTTTGGTTGCGGCTCCACGCCCTGATCATAAAGTATCCTATGTGTTAATCCAGTTTAAAATCTGTGTGCCAAATTCCATCCAAATCCGTTCATGACTTTTTTGTGAAAAACAACACATTTATACATCTATCAAATCAATGTGGAATCAGTGTGTAAAAAAAGAAAGAGACCTCAAGAAAAGTTGTAATTTGTTTTGGATAACATGATCTAGTGAAATGGCGAGCTATTAGAGAGACCTGTGTCCAGCAATAGACCGCTATACGTTAATTATGATGATGATGATAGCTGCAAAGAAATATAAAAAACGACACAAAAGATAAAACAAATAAACAAAAGGCCGATAGAACTGTACGATAATTGAATTCTTCAGATGAACACTAGCTGCGCCGACTCCAAATAAATTGGGTTAAGGCCAGAAAGATGAAGACATAATATTAACAGTGAAACATACCGTCAAGTTGATATCGGAATCCCTTAGAAATTTGATTTGAAAATTATTCAGAAATAAAAAACACGTCTTATGAAACACGTTGTGCAGAAACGAATGAGGATTCTAGTTGTTCTCCGATCTTAGTTGGTCTTTCATAATTATAATAATTGAATTTAGATGTCATAACTAATATGATTACAATGAGTTCATGGTAACAGTTACGTAATCTCTTGTTATTATGTATTCAACTGTTGATAAATGCTGGCAGTTTTTGGTAGTTCCAACGCAATTTTGAAAAAGTTATGCCGTCTATAAAAGACTATTAAACATAAGTTCTAAAAGCCTTGTGTGGAACACTACAGTTTGGTATTCACTGAGCTACTAACAGCGACATGTCGCAAAACTATTTAAAAGCTCTGTCTCGATGATGAGATCGTCGTAGCGTACAGCCAAGTATTTTAGAGAATAGCAGCTAGTTTTAAAAGACGGTCAAGTTTTTTGCAAACTTTTTTGAATCTTAAAGGTGCATTCACACACATCAGTAGTCACGTCACGTCACTGACAACGGATCGGTGACGGTTTGTTTACGTATGCACAAACACCAGTCACCGTCACGTCGTTCGTCAGTCACGTCGCGAGTTTGACTGAAACTTTGAACAATAACATCAGTCAAGTTACGGGTTGGTCACACGTGTAGCAATGACGGCAGCATGACGCTGACTGAACTGAGACGTGACCATCCTGGGTGTGTGGGGATAAAAGTATGAAACGGTGACGGTGACGTCACTGATAGATCAGGGGCCGGTGACTGACGTGTGGGAACAAAGTCATACTAGGCGTATTGAAACGTTTTTTTTTTAAACCGAGCTGGTGACATGACGTGATGGTGACTGATGTGTGTGAATGCAACTTAAAAGAGGTAATTTATAGAAGACACTATAGAGATACATTTCGGAACTAGTGCTACGTATTCTAGTTTGAATATATAACCCACATATAAAATATTATCATGACCTTATTGAACCAGGATCCAGTTTGGCTTGTTATTTTGTCCTGATTATGATTGTTTATTTTCTGATACGAGCCCAATACTATAATAATACTTTGTTGTAATATTCCAGCAAAAATTACCAACCAAAATTAGTAATGTTTGCGTCAATTTGACATTTACATAAGATTGTCATAAAGTTTTCCATAGTTTAAAATTGCTCTTTGGTCTATTACATAATTTGAAGTGACCTCTACGGCTATATCTTTTGATTTCTTATTTATTAAGAGTGTAAAAAACGAGTGAAAAGACTCTAAATATTAATTCCTGTCTGACCATATAAAAGCACAAATCATCAGACAGTGGATCGCAACTGGCAATAAATGACACCATAGTGTCAGCCCAGTGGTAGATGGCGGGATGAAGACTCTAAAGATTTGGTCTACATTAGCTTTAGTTCGAGAAAGAGGGAACAGAAGCCTTTGCTTTACAGTTCCCACTGTAAGGCAAAGGCTTCTAATAAAATTGTTCAAATTGTCAAAAGGTCATTCAGAAAGTTGAAGACGCCAGAGGGTCTAAAACGGCCACTTAGCAATATTCCTAATGGTGTACTTCGTGAATGAATAATAGAAGAATTGCTAATGACTTTCAATGTGAAGAAGTGAATCATTTGAAATATTGCTTAAAGTTTCCGTTTGAGACCCTAAGTTCCACGTTGAACCCAGGCGTCGAGGATTTTAAGATTATTAACTTATGGTCCATTTTTGAATTAGATCTTGGGTTCCCACAAGCCTAACTTAAATATAATGCCGGCCGTTCGATTTAAAGCTAGCGATTGACGAAAGTATACAATTTTTTCAAGAGCGTGTAAGTGATTCGAACATTGATTTCACGATCTCAGAACATTTGACCTCGACCAATCTAGATTAAGTTGCAAAAGAGTTGATTGAGCTAAAACCTTGCCAATAATAAAATCAAAAACATAAAATGCAGAAACGTGGAACTGGTCGAATTAATATATTAGTATTAGAGGAAAAACAGTGAATTAAACGAAGCAAATATTTAATTATACTTATTTGGCGGATTTCCTTAATGAATCGAGGAAACTGGCAATCAGCTAGGATGAAATGTTTTGAAAAAAAAAATGGCTGGCAAAATATGTATTTAACTTTTATTCAGCTTTTCGCTTCAGGATGCCTGTTGAATGCCAAAAATACTATTGATCTGACTAAAATTAAACGAAAACAAAAAATATTACGAAGTCTGTCTTAATCAAATAAAAACGTTACTAGCTTTTCTCCGCGGTTTGATCCCCACTGCTCGGCTGCTAGCGTGATGTTATATAGCTTAAAGCCTTACTCAACATAAAAATATTGTTTCAATTAGAACCAGTAGTTCTTATGTTCTTGAGATTAACGCGTTCAACCAAATAAACAGACTCTTCAGATTTATAAGAATACTTTGCATAGATTTTTTGCGAGCACGTGTGTAACGGGGTCATGACACCACCTCCCCCAGAAACATCGCTAGAAGGGTCAGTGACTTCGCTATTGGACACAAATAATCATGATGAAACTCGACACTCAGAATTTCATAGTTCGGAAATCTAGGACGAGGCATTGACTTTGAAATGACATTCAGAAATACGAAACGATTGTATATTTTATGTAACAAGCTTATTCTGAAACTAACAGGAAAACTCGATACCGAATAGGAAAATACGTGTTTTTTATCACATTTGCAGGAAGATTAGGTCTGAAAATACCCATTGCACATACTTGTATCAACTTGAGTAATTTTTTATCATATTGACGAAATACTTCCCAGAAAAAGGGGAATTTTCGCGTTTCTATGTAAATATAAAGAGGTAAAGGTTTATGTAGGGGTTGGGGATAATCCCGACATTTATCAATCAATCCTAAAAATACTTATCATACATATTACACGAGCTATCATAACTTTTGTCTAGCAAGGCAGAAAAAGTAAAAGCGCAGGAGATCGCCCAAATCTTTGATAAAATTATTAAAAAGTATACTCCATACAAAATTGACAGTTCAGTGACCACAATAAAGAGTGATACTCAACAAATAGTTGCACAAATCATTACCTAAACCAAAGCCAGACAGTTTATGATGAAACAACTTCTATTATGCCAAATTGCTGGATTGCAATACGATAACATTATTATCTTTTGACATAGCCGCCAGACAAACTATTAGTAGTCCGTTACTCTCTAAAACCTTTCGAAAAACTTCATGAAACCTTTCGAAAACGCAGTTTTTAGATAGTAGAATTAGCCGCACGAAACTTTCAAATGAATTACATACAGTCTGTTTTCCCAAAAATATTCTTTAAGTTTTTAAAAATTATGTCCAACAATGGCAGAGGCCTTACTGTGAAAGATATTGCCTAAGAAAGTACATTTGCAATAGTACATACAACTACATTTGCAATAGTATCACTTTTCTTTTTATCTTGGTAAAATCATCAAATGAGTCCAACTTAGTGGAACGGAACGGACTGTCAAACTCGTGCTGACTAAAATCCACGGCATTCCTTCAACAGCCTTTCCTTTTAGTTTTAAGTTCTAGGGTCACGGTTACTTGTTTAGACAGGCCCGCGATCCCGGTATGGTCCATGACAGACGGCGAGTCACCCATTACTCGCGGGCCGCATGCCCGAACAGTAGCATAGCTTAACGTGATTAAATTAAGAATTCCCATTAGCAATAAAAAGACATCGAGGCCTAATAAAAAACCAAGTATAATTTTGCTTTACAGTAAGCTTTCAAGGAAACATCAAAATATGTGTCACTACGTGATAAAAATATCCATTCGGGGCCGTTTGGTAGATTACTTTGAAAAACTAATGACGGTTATGATTAAACACGTGACATTTTCCGTATCTATTTTTATATCAGAAAAGATAACATAAGTCCGTACATTTAAACAGTTCATAGATTACTGCCTATAATCTTTTGTATCTTCTGTATATGGCTTGATGTACACACATTAATTTTCTTAAGTATTTAATTGATCGTCTTGTGATTGAAAGAACAGGCAAAGACACTTTTCCTTGACTTTTATGTTAAGTCTTTTTGTCAATGTTTACAAACAGGTTAATGACTTGCTAGATGGAAAGGGGTTACTAACGCTTATAAACATTTGGATAGGTAAGGAACGGCTGATGCTTTGCCTGATATTAATTTAAAAATAAAAGCTTGTAAAATGACTGATATAATGATATTTGAATCAAAGAATGAATCACAAATCACGATAGCCCTACCCGTAATATGAGAACCATCATACTAGAATACTATTTGGCTGCATCACATCCTCTATCAAGTAAAATTGAACAATTTCCTAATATTTTCCTGTGGTGAGGAAAGCTGAGTATGAATGGGGAAACTATGCCAAAGTAAAAACTTTGTAGAAAATGATGGCTAATAGAGAAAGTTGAACTCATGTTGAACCAATCCAAATGAAGTGGGATAAGCGCAGTAGAAGGAATTATGTACGAATAAGAATAAGCCATTAGCTTTCGATATGATTGTATCAAGCCAACCAAAATAAGATTCTATGAAGTTAAATGTCAAAGAATTCACAAATCAGCACGAGCCGAATGTCTGTCTTGCTTCGGCACAAAGGCTTTAGCCCTCCAAAAGAATTCTCTACTGTTTTTTTTTATTATAGATCTTATTCCACTTACAATTGAGCACTCTCTCCTCTGGGCCGACCTGCGGGAAGTGCCGCTGGAACTTCTTCTGGCGCGATTTGCTCGGTTGCTTGCCATCGGTCTTGTCGCCCGCGCCGGCCTTGCTCGGCGGGACCCGCACCGATGGCGCCGACCCTGATAGTGGCTTTATGGCCTGTCTGAAAGAAAACAGATGGTCATATTTAATTTAATTGTTAAGAAGAAGCAGCTGTTCAGTTTTCCATCTTAGCGTTTCGATGAGAGAACGTTTAAATGTGGTACCCAAAATTGAGCTGCAGCATCAAATGCAGTCTAAGGTAGCCTATAGACTCACGGCGAGAAGTCTCATCGAGACTTCAAATAAACGAAAAGATACGTAGAGAAACCTTTCACATTCACAGTTCTCGGGTGTTCTCGGGGTTTCTCGCGCGAGGCTGCAGGCTACAAAAATATAGTTTTGAATACTGTTCATTTTCTAACGTTGACGCTTATTTTTAATAAAAGAAGTGGCATTTTTGTTCTGGTGGACAAAATGAAAAGTATATCATAATGTGTCTGATGTTGTCCCAAAGGCATACAATGTTAGGTAATAATGTCTAAAAGAAAGAAATAGTAGACAGGGGTCTAAAGAAAAAAGGTACGATGTCTGAACATAACAAAAACCTATAGGTAGGTACCTAATAAAAACGGGTTCTAATAAGTTAATATTTATGTATCTAACCAGGTGACGTACAAAGATCATGACTATTTCTGATAACACAATTATATATTCATGGTATTAAGAATTCTTCTAGAAATAAAACCAGAGATACTTTATCAACCTTTGTTTCAGAAACAAAATTTCGCCGAAGGCAAAAAAAATGTCTTTGAGGGACAAAGGACAAAATTTTAAATGTCACATAATGACAGAAATTGTCTTTAAATAACGCCACTTTCAAGACAGCAAACTCACAAGGTAAACCTCGCAAAGAGACCACACATAGACATTAATTCATCACGATAATATGCAAATAGGCAATCATATGCCACAGAATAGACCAAGATACACGTAACGTAAGTATTTAAATGCAACAGTAGTATTACTATTCGCATCTACATAAAAGAGTAGGAGGAAAGATGAGTTTGTAAGGTTGGATGTGATGAGTAGCCTTCGAAACAATTTTTTTTTCTTTCTCTTATAAAATTACGCTAGAGTTTCCTACCATGATGGCCTATAGATGTTAGAACATGACGAGAACGAGGAATCAAGCAAAATCTAGTATATTTTACGAGGTTTTTCAGTTCAATTTCATTCACCGTTGATGCATGTAAAAATACATAATTAAAGAAGCTAATACAGCAATAATACTACTGATAATTCTGGAGACCATAATACCAGTCCGTTTTTAAACAATTCAAATGCAATCAACACTCGCCTTAATTCAACCGTACCATTTCTTCAAAGCTTTAAACTTTACGACTACTAAATAGCGTAACATAACGTTAATACGGTTCATACGATGATTTACGATACACGAAACGATCCTTTAAACCTATTATAATAAATTACCGGTAGTAGAACAAAGTCAGTAGGTAATCAAAATAATGTAGAACATAAATCTTTTTTAGTAAACATATCTGTTTCAGAGAATGGTCTCGGTATCGTTACTGCAAATAACGATATGGGAAAAGAACTGCTCTTGATAGCAGAAGTGTATTTTGAATGTGCCATACAATGCACACTCAAGGAAATTGCTGCTCTTACAGCCACTACAATCCGGGTAGTAAGCGAAAATTTTAGTTACTCCGATGTGAAAGAAAATGGGACTTTTATTGGTCCAGAAAAAGCGACAAGTCGGCAAAATACATAGTTTTAATAATCAAGTAAATCTTGCAAAGTAAGGATACTTTATTAAATTTTGCGCCAGGAAAGTTTTCCAAGGCAAAATATCCACATCTTAGTACTTCAGAGAAAATGTTAAGTGAAAAGTGTAGCCGTTCGCGTAAAGTAAAAGGTCAATGTTTTAGTAGGGACCTTTTTAGTACTCTCGCGAGTTTTATGTAACAGTATAATGGAATATCAAGATCAGACAGAATTATTTTGTAAAACACTGAAAATATAATACCACGTTAATGTTTCGACAAAGTACATTTAAAGAAGTCATAAGGGACTGAAAGTTGTTTAAAGTCAAGGGAAGCACCTTCCACTTGTATCAAATTAACCCAATTAACTGCTCGTTATATGAGATTTTTCCTTACAGTACCGTAAGTAGACAGATGCGTAGAAATCAAGCCAGTATTCGATTTCATCTTAGGCACATTAAGTATGACACAGTTATGTAGCTAAGGCATATATGTATGATCAGAGCCACTGCTGGGATAGAAACCTCTCTTAAAGTGGGAGTGTTGCCAGGCACAATAGATACAATCCTCCCATAATACACAATAGCTTGAATACAATCATCATAAAATGGGTTTCCTTCAAGAGATATCCCTTCAAGTTTGCAACTCATCTACCTGTATCTAAAAATTCGACAATACTGCCATGTATTATGTAACAAACACGTTTTTTCCTCAATGGTCGTTTCAAAGGTCAAGTTTGGGTCGCCTTCCTACCAAATTCACTTCATTTGGTGGCACACAGTATCATGCTTCGTTTTTATTAGTGCCTGTATTAAACAGAACAATTGAAACAAAATTATATGCAATTAAAGCGTAATTGCGCATGAAATGACTGTAAAATTCTTTTATAAACTATCTTATATATAATCAAAAATATATATAATAATCAAAGTCTTATATATCTATATAAGACTTTGATTCAGAAACTAGCTTATTTCTTTCATCTTTAGCCTTTAACATTAACTTTCTTGAGCGCTTAGATAATTAGCAGCATCCGCAAAAAAATGGATGCCGATTTCACCTGTTCATTGATGCTTTAGGATAAAATGATGTAGGTCTGTCTATGTGAATTTCAATATTTGTAAACGCACCCGTGATACAGGAGAAATTCCTAGTGAGCGAGATTTTTTTTTGTGTTCTAAGCAAGATTTGGGCAAATAAAGACCATGGTATCATGTTTACTGCGCCGAAAACGGAAAAATACCAAAAAAAGTTATTTATAAGCAAATCCATTAGCTAAATTTTCCTCATTTTAACCTCGACACACGAGCCAGTTTATCAGGTGTTAACACCCACCATTGTTATCCAAATTATACATATATGTATGTAGGTACCAAACCAACACCTATCGTACCTCCACAAAATGTGATGGAGTTGCTAATTTTATAAATACGAAAGTATCTCTATCTGTCTACCTTTTACCGAGCTAATCCATTGAGATTAGCTCTTGGCCTTAATGTAGCTTAGATATGAAACCTAAGGGGGAGCGAGCTAACTTAGAAGGAACTGGTACTCCTACTCAACGACGGAAGAAAATAAATAGGCCCTAGTGAGGCAAACCACCGCCCAGTGGGATCGCTCAGCTGTCACTACAGGTTACAGGTGTGTGGTGCCGTTGCTGGGGGTGAACCGCTAGGAGGTGAATCCCACAGGCAGACATAGTAAAGAAATAATTTTCTTGATATCCCTTCAATACGGGTGTGAGAAAATTTTCGATCTACAAGTGGACAAAACCTAGTCTTCCATAATACCATGCTTACGGTGTACGTAATGACCTGTATAATTGCTGCTGATCCACGTGAATGCCACTTAATAAGCATGTTGATACGTCAGACTAAGGCTCGGGCGAATAAATACATGTTTTATTGTTACGGTGTTTCATCCTTCTAGCATTTGAATGGGAACTGGCTTTATGTAAACGGATGTGTTGGTGTTTAGTTTGATCCTCATCTTCAGCTAAAACCAAAGACATAGAGAATGAACTAAGCAATAATGTCACTTCTCTCTAGAAAGAGAGAAAGCAATCACACAGCCGTATTATTCAAAGCCAATTACGGGCCTAAATTACTTTGACTCTCTTACACTATTCTGTCTGTCTTACAGCTGGATATGTATTCTCTGTCTCTATGTCTATAACTAAAACACTTGGAAATAGCGAAGGGCGAGCGTTTTGGGCGCAATCGATTTTAACAAAAAGTTTGAGTAAATGAATTTTGATTTTCTTACATATTACATGAGGTTTTTAAGCTGAAGCCTCCCTCCTGTGACGTCTAGAAACTGTTATTTTTTTCTCATATCGAATTCTTACGGACGTCAGTGATGTTTGAGAAATAGTCTTCTGAGATTCTCTAGAACTACTTTCCATATTTTGATCTATACAGTGACGATTTTTATTCAAAATCTTCGAGACCACCACTCTTCAACTCCTAAGCAACGGTAATAAGATTACACCTCACAAAACGTGATGGATCACGCTTGAAGTCAATCACAATCGGAAGCAATATACGGGACAAACGTGTCGAGTTGAAAGACCTCAATGACTATATTAGAGCTGAACTTCCAAGGTCTTGGATAAGAATAGGACGGCACTTCCCGCTGCAAATAACTACGACATTCACGTGTGTATTTGGGGAATGAGCAGTCAGATACTTGAACACTTTACAAACTTTTACTTTCACTTTACAAATTTAAATAATAGTCTTGGGGTATTTTAGGTTTTTAAGGGTAGGTATTTGTTCATCTATTAGTAATTCTGCGCGAGCATGGTCCATGATTGGACGATCTCCGGCCACTGTAGGCGCGGGCATGCGGACGGCGAGTAATGGGCGACTCTCTGTCCGACAATGGACCATGCCCGGTTCGACGGCGCGTCGTGTTCCACGTGCGCCTCAAACCGTCAACAATCTGACGGGGCCCCTTAGAGGGCCAAAGCCTGCCGGGGTCGCAGGACTGTTTTATGAGATCACCGTGACCCCGGTACGTAAAGGGCTATTGAAGGACACCGTAGATTTTAGTCAGTACGAGTCTGACAGTCCCCCCGTCCCAGCCTGGGTGGAAAGACTCATACGATGATTTTTCACACGATAAAAAAAGGAAGAAAATTCTAGATAACAAGGATTGATACTCGTACTAACAGCCTTGGAAAGGGATTAAATTGAGTTTTGTTTTCGGAGGTAAAAAGAATAACTAAAGTTATTCCAAATTGGACTGTCAAAAAACTTGTATGATGACGGTTAGCAGAATATTCGTTCAAATTCACAAGCTCAAGGTTTGGGTCCTAATTTACATTTTGTTATTTCAACAGCTGTTTCTGAACTTTTACGTAATGTTCAATCGCCTGAGAAGAGACGAAATTAATTCTATTTTAAGACAAAACCAGATAAATTTGATAGCTGATATCGTTTTGATTGAAATGTCTAAAAAAAGACTGTTCAAAGTCAACAGGAAAAGTTATTTTAAGTGAGTACAGATAAGGCAGTTTTTGGTATACTTAATCTTGAATCATAAGATGATTTTATCTGGCCGGATATTATTTTGGACAGATTCTGAGATGGAACTTGACGTTGTTATCAAGAAAAATAAAATAGACATAGCATGACGAATCTTATCCTTTTTTAGGTTGTAAAATCATTTAATGAGTCCTCGCACACTGACTGGAACGAAAAAAACTGTCAGACTCTAACCTGACTTAATAAAAACCAAAAGCCTATTCCTTTAATTGCCATTTGCATTATAGGGCCGCGGTAACCTGCTTAGACAGGCCAACAAATGAATCTTATCCAATTACACTTTGTATGTAAGTAAAACATTAAACTGCCAATGTATCATAATAAATGACAATTTGGGTACAACAAACGGAAACATAATTTACAATTGTGAAGGAAACAAAGCCCACCGTTTATAGTTCAACACGCTTGCATAGTGACAAATGGACACACAATGATCGATTGACTATAAACATTGTTTTGAAAGCGGAAACCGTTATCAGTGAACCTAGAGTCAACTTTGCAAATGGCTATCAATAAGGAAATTAATATGATTTTAACGGTCATTGTTAATTTAATATTTCATCATCCGGTTATTTTATAACAGAGCATGGTGAGAACTGAGAACCACAGAAAAACGTCGTGAGGAAACAAGCATGTCATAGAGCCAAAAAACATTGAAGAGATTGTGCTACCATACCGTACTGGGCCAGCGTGTTGGATAACAGCCGTCTCATACAGAGGAGGTCTGTGTCCCACGAGTGGGAAGTAGTGGAAAATAATAAGTTGGTTATGCATGCATATTTCTTAGATTGAGTTTCACCAAAAAGATGTAAACGCGATCAGCAGATTAAAACACTAGCTGTATCACCAATGCTTTGAAATAGACAGCTTGTGAACGCGTTCATTTTAATTAGTTTAATTCGCTCCCGTTTACCCAACACTTTTAAAAACGCTACGGCTTATTTACCCGACGTTTGAAATAAACCCTACGCTCATTTTATTATTTCCATGTCCGTTATTAAGAATGGTCCTTTTATCCAAAGCCCCGAAAACATGAGTGGACCAAAACGACTGTAGCATCCGTTTAATTTCCGTCCCAAACACAAGGTTCTAAATTTTAACTTAGGTACCCAACGGGTCAAAAAAGGTATGCTTCACAATAAAAAACAAAAAGCTAAAGCCCTATTTAGACATACAAGAAATTTCATTTTCACTTATTAATAGACAATGAATTCAGTCGATCAAATTAATACCGAACTTGCATGCCATGTATGTACGAAGCTGAAAACACACGAAGCTTACATTCCTAATACTCAGTCTTTCGGTACTGAAACTTTATCCGTTTGAGATAAAAAGCAATTGAGAGTCGACCAGTCCCGTAAGGATTCCTTTCGATCTAAACGGGACATATAACGGTCCCGAAAAGATTTAAGAACTACTCTGGCCGCTAAAACTTTTGTAATAGACGTCTCAACCCGAATTGGGGATGTAGAAAGGAATCCAAAAATATCCAATAATGGCTCACCTTAGGCGATTGGATCAATTCAGACGGCTCTAATTGTGAGAAGGTTCCTGTCTCTGGAGTCCTAACCACCGGTAGTTTGGGCCGTGGTCCCGTCAAAACCGGAGAAATATACAGTTTTTTTTTAAAGCGACAATTATCAGGAGGAGGAGATGAAAAAAGATTATCTACGAGTAACAAAAGATCTCAATGAAACAATAGATCACAAAATAATCTTATCAGTATACAGGTGGATATTATCTTTGCGTAAGATAAAGATCAGAAAGATATAAAGCCTCACCTCTTTAAGAAAAATACACCCATTTCGCAATAAGCACAGGAGGACACCGACTTCAAAACGTCGACACATTCAACTGACCAACAATCGTATTTGCCCCAGGTTATATGCATCCATTCAAAATTTAGGATCCCGACGCAAAAACACGTCCCTGTGATCAAGAAAAAACGTACCTTATTCTAAGAGAGATAAGGATTGATAGATGCTGTACTAAATACATAAAAAATTGTATGACGCATGAGTCTACGCAAGTTATTGAATTTTAATATGTCATGGATAACAGGGAACCGTATGATATCGTGTTTATCATTCAGGACATATGGAGAGCAGCTCGATGCAGTTTGTTATTCCGAGTTTCAATGTGAAATGTTAATAATCCAGGTTATTTCTCAGGTTTTTCCTTTTCATTCATAAACAATTCTACGGAAATATGTAGTGAGAGGGAATTTCACAGAAATGTACATCTTAATGGAAGAATAAATAATGTCCCATAATTTCTAGACTACGGAAATTTACTGTCACGAAAATTCTTAGATGATCAAGATACTGTAAACATCAATTCCATTCATATTATTAGGAGTAAACATATTTGAAAACTATGTTGATGGTCGACTCCCAGTCAAACCGGATACCGTTGAATATCAGTATTTTATATGGAGCGACTGCCTATCTGACCTCCACAAACCGAATAACTGGGAAATACAAGAATCCCTCTTGGGAAAACTGGTTGTCAAACTTTCCAACTTCTGAAAAACAATAATGATTGTCGATGTACAATGACAGCCGAGACTAACGGCTTTACGTGCATTCCAAGGCACGGAGGAAGCTCGTTATGATAGATGGTTCCCATCCACAGATTAACCTCGGCTTAACCCTGACCCATGTTTGCCCTGCAAGGCAAAAGCTCTTCCAATCTGCCTTATAGTTTTCCTTCTCATGCCAATGGGTTAACAGATCAATATCTTACCGTCCATTCCGACCGTTCACGGAGCTTTCACCACTGGACTCGTCAGAGTATTCAAACGAGGCGTTATCCACCATCTTGACTATTTTCAGTTCACACACTTAATAAACTTCACATCTTTCACTGCTAACACATCTGTCTTAGCTCTAACAGAAATCAAAAAAAGAATGAAAAAAAAAAGAAAACATTAAAATAAAGTATTTAAAAAAATTAGGTATGACTTGAATTGATAACAACACGTCTAATCAAACTTCTATGATAGAAATATTACGATTGTTGTAAAGCAGAGATTACTGATGCCACATTATCTCGTTATTACTAATTAATGGTTAAAACGTGGCTATGAATAATCGCGATACTATGACGCAAAACGTATGCTTTAGTACCAACATAAAACAAACTATGCATAAGAAAATTTTCAAATCTATGAAAATATTTGGGTTTTGTCTACGTTATACTTCAAACCGATGAGTAAACACTTTGTTGAATCGTAAATCAGTTGTAAATTCCTTTTCTATCAACAGTAAGCCTACATATTTTAGAACAAGATCTAGTTTATTTTGTACTGAATTCTAGACACGGTTTTCTAGGCAATTATATGAAACTGTTTACCATAGTTACTTCAAGTAACGAGCACGCAACGTATACTGCAACTGGACCAACTCAACACGAAATTATATATCTAATCAAATAAATAAACAGGTGTGCGGAATATAAGTGGCAGATAAACAGATTATTGAAGTGATAATACTGCGGGCTTCTGATAATACGAGTATCATAGAATTAATACTTTTGCAAACTAGGTACCTATTTAAACGCTAGAGACACTGTAACACCTGTATAGGATTACTTAATTGTAATCTATCAACATTTTTTAGTTTACAATTTAATTTAACAAGATAATAATAACAAGATAATTTCAGACATATGATCTAAGAGGCAGAGGACACCGATAGTGTCTTAACATTTTTGTAATCACTTCAAAGATGAGACTTGTATGTAAACGTATATAGATCACATTGAAAATTCAAGTTCTTTACATACTTATTTAAATAATAAAACGATACTTTCGTCAGATTTTCCATTCTAAACTCTCTACCCGAAGCGGTAAATATAAAGTTGTAACATAGAACGATGACATAAATGATCACGATGCCATGCTGTGCGGGGTCAGTGGAAATTGTTCAGTTGAGCAAAAGAGGACGGACGAAACCGGTCGAGAAAACACTACAAGCAACGCGACAGATTTACTACATTCAACGTGCATACTATCCGGTTTAAAGACAATATAAACAAAAGTAACAGAACATGAGCGAATGACATGTGTGATCACGAATTCGCCAACTCGTGATAAAGCTAACATATATCTCACTTCACTGATAAATAAAAGCAACCGGCTCTAATCTTAACACGCACTGAATTTCTTTTAGGTACGAACACACTAAAATTGTTAACACACTATTTTACGAGCGTGGAATAAATAATTAAGAATTAAAAACCGCGTACAAGACACCGATGTAGCGGCCTGTCCGCGCTCGCGAGAATAACTGTTGAAAACAGTTATACATAAACGTATCTAGTTATAATATCGACTGTGTATCGAGTACGGACTAATTTATCGCGACGATAAGATAGAGAGTTACGACGAAACTAAAATATTATAATATCACACCCACAGTGTATTTTTCCACAGGAGAAAAAAGAGTTTTATGAAAAAAAGGTTTCAAAATATGTGAACACATGGGAGGACGGTCCATCGTGCCGTGGAGGAAGTTCAAATCAATTACGCGCCGAGTACAACGACCTTGCGAATCGGGCCATATAAATATAATAATGAAATATTTCGGCTGACGATGACGTGCCCACTTGCTGTGTGATCGAGTATTATTGACATCGAGGAGAGCCGAGAGAAAGGTAACAGAATCGTACGATCGGAAGACTCGCATCACCTGAGACCCCCATTCACTCAGTCCGCGGCGGTACAGTTCGAATGCTACGCGAGTAAAACACTGACTGAAAATATAATGTTTGCAAGCAAGTAAAGCGACAATGTTTATAAACAAGCTAGGTAGGTACGGACAGGAGACAATGGATTATGTTAAATCTTTGATATTCTATTTTAAAATACTTTTATATCAATTACGCAGTCGTGATTCAATTATAAAATATTGTTTTAACCAGCAATGCAATGTGGTGACTTATGACTAGTGGAATTCAAAAATATGTTTGTATAATGTAATTAGTGCTTATTGGCGTTCAAATCTACGTTTAGGACCTTTTTTTTTTATCGTGGTAAAATCATCAAATGAGTCCTCCCACCCAGGGCGAGGCGGGAGGGACTGTCAGACTTGTACTGACTAAAATCCACGGTGTCCTTCAATAGCCCTTTACGTACTAGGGCCACGGCAATCCCCTGGTCCCGCGACCCCAGCAGGCTTTGGCCCTCTATAGGCCCCGTCACTATGCTGACACTCTTTGAGGCGCGCGTGGAACACAACGCGCCGTCGACCCGGGCATGGTCCATGGTCGGACAGTGAGTCGCCCATTACTCGCTGCCCGCATGCCCGCGCCTACGGTGGCCGGAGATCGTCCTGCGACGTCCGACGCCGTGGGCGTCTACCACTGCGGCTGGGGTGGAGGGAGGACGCTGTCCTCTCCCTCAGGCGGCCCGCCTCCTCCTTCACGAGCATGACTGCTTCGCAGAAGGAGGCGACCGCTTCCCACTCCGTCTCGCCCCGCAGCATGGCCTCGACCAATGCCGGGCGCGAGAGGTCTCCGCCTATCGCCGTCGTGAGGACACGGCGGTGCTCTGCCCAAGCGGGGCAGTCCTGCACCGTATGCTCCACCGTGTCCTCCGGACGATCCTCGCAGTGGTGACACCCAGGCGTTTCTTCCCTCCCTATCAGACACAGGAACCTCCCGAAACTTCCGTGTCCGGTGAGGACCTGCGTCATGCGGTAGGTCAGGACGCCGTGACGCCTATCCAGCCACTCCTCAAAGAGGGGTCTTACGGCCGCGATTGCGGCGTGCCCGACGTTTAGGACCTAAAGAAAAATAAGCCGAAATTACAGGGCACTTTTCAGAACAGAATTTAATAATGAAACTGCCAATTTCATACAACCGCATATTACGAACGTTGCGTGTCGTGTTGAAAATATCTCTCCCGTGTGAAATCTCCAGCCAAGTAAATTTTGCAGAGAACACCCTTAAAAGAATTCGAATCTTAGGTACGGAATTTAAAGATTCCCAACCAGAGCCAACTTTTTAAAGGAATGAGAGTGGCTCAAATCCCCAAGCTTCAATCGAGTTTCTGTAGATCCAAGATAATCCCACGACGCGAAAATATTGCACGGTTTGTAAATACGGGCTAGATTGGTGTATAAATCCGCGCGATAGTAAAGTACAATCAAATAACTGTTCTGCTATCGCTACAGCAGTTCACGCGAAACGAGGGCAAGCCGGGAACATCAATATTATCTGCGTTGATTGGACAAATGGGCTCAACAACTGTATTGCTGTTCACACGTGACAGCAACACGTACTTTGTACAAACAATACTACATTTAATCCTAATCCAGCAAGGTTAATTTTCATTGAGTGAGGCCTGAGGGTAGATGGTAGCAATGAAAAAATTTCTATTCGAAATACAGTTTATCGTTACAGATAAAGTTGTTCTACAAATTACTAATGTCATCGAATGGGAACTATGGCAGAAACCCGGAACGATTAAGAAAACTTAAGCGTAATTAATTTTTTTTTAATAAGTACACCTTATTAATAATGTTGCTGGCATATACTTACATAAAGATGAAGAACCAATAGAATTATAAGATATCATGCCAAAATCAACAATACATTCAACAAGACATCATTCTCTCGGTACATTAGAAACTGTGTCATTTTACATCTAACTCGAAATAGAACCCATCTTTGATGTGGTAATGGCAAACACAAAGTAAACTAGACCCAGAAAAAGCTGTTACGAAATTGGAGATCTGGTATTTGATTCAACGAATCTGTCAGCCAAAAGTCAGAGTTTCCTGTCTTTTGTATAATTGTAAGTTGAAAACTGGCCAAGGTTTCTACTTCCTTCCCCTGCTTTGTGTTCAAGAGGACATCCGAATTTCCGATTCAAAATAACTAGACAGTAAAACATGAGTCCATACAACTTGCCATACTTTAGTGTCAAGGAAGTCTTTAAATATCTTATCGTAAAAAAGTGATTAATATAGTGAAGGACGTTTAACAGTCATGCCAAGCGATATTTGAACAGTCAACTGTTTCATAAACTAAAGGTCATATCAACCCAAAGGTAAGTGCTGGAGTAATTATTACAGATATGTCACTGATCTTGATTTTAAAAGACCAAAAATAAAACGAACGAGCTTAAGAGTAATCTCATATACTGTGTAACATCTGACATCCCACCTTGTTCATAAGCAACACAACTTCGACTTCAACATTGACTTTGAGACTGGAAAGGAGTTATCCACAGACAGACCTCGGGAAGAGTTACTTGACTTTTTTCATCCATGCAAAGACAGATAGGCAAGAGGTGCTACCATCTGACGGCTCACTTTACCAACGCGCTTTCACCGTTTAGACATTTCCGTTACATTTCACGAAATCACTCCCACAGACGCGATAGGAATATGTTACACATCCATTTTTTTTATTTGATTTTAACGTGGTAAAATCAAATGATTCCTCCCACCCAGGGCAGTGCGGGAGGAACTGTCAGACTCGTAGTGACTAAAATCCACGGTGTCCTTCAATAGCCCTTTACGTTCCTAGGTCACGGTAATTCTTAAGTCCCGGGATCCCAGACAGGCTTTGGCCCTCTAGAGGGAGGCCCCGTCATTGTGCTGACACTCATTGTGGAACACAACGCTATAGGAAGATGTTACACATCCATAAGGACCAAAACCATTTTCTGGAAAACGAGAGATAATCTGAATCGTTAAAAGATCAACAGCCAGATGAGTAGACTAGCAGAGACCAGGAAAGCATGACATAAAAGGGAAGAAGCCTATTCAATAGTGAGTGGAACAAAGCCGCCAGTGATGATAATGATGACGGACAATTTGTTCCGTTCCGCTAAATTCCGTGGAAGTAACTAGAATTTACTTCAGAACACTGTCAACATTTATTTTTGTTTATGAAACATTTTCGTTGTATTATTTGCTTGGCTTTCATTTTGATGTTTGCAAGGTGTTAAATCGTATGTCATAGCCTGCGTCAATGTGCTGAACAGGTCTACAATTCTTTTGGCAGACTATGGATTAGATACGAAACGTGCAGCTTGTCAGCAATTTATTTACAGCTAAGCAAACCAAGATTAAGTTACTACGTGTAGTGCGTATCCTCGATTGGTAGAATAGTTTACACATGTGACTATGAATATTCATAAAGACACGCTGTGTGAGAAACATATACACGATTATGGAAAGTTAAAGCATCACGTGCAAAATTTGTAATGCTGCGTGACTTTTAAGATAGAAGAACTAAGGGAATTGTGGTAGTGCTATATTAAGACCAGTCTGTATCAGAAGTCCACCTCCTAAAATCATCAAACTTAAAGATATCAAGATATCTTTGTTACTAGTCTACTCTGGTCCACTATTAGGGAAGGGCGTCCATCCACTCCTTCCACTTCTCGCAAATCCGCGCACCCTTCTTCCAGTTCTGATGCAACCTACCCAGTTCGACCTGCCATCTTCTTCGCCTAGTCTGCTGCGACCTCGTCTCACTGTCTCGGGACACCAGTTTGCCGCTGAACACTGCGTGTTACAAAATAAAGCCTTGTACTACGCAGCGAGGGAAAAAAGGAGTATTATAATGTAATCTATTTCCGTTTACAAGCGAACGAGATGAAAACTACCACTAAACTAAACTACTACTTTACAATAATTTTTAAACTCGCTAATAGTTTAATCGGACCTTTTCATCGTCGCCTCATTACCCTAATCTTTATCGGTATGTAGGTATACCTAAATTTAGATATTTTCATTAAAAACAACTCGAAACTTCGAGATATAGTGGCAGTGATAAGTAATATGGGCCAATCACAAACGACTGTATATTAGGCCTTTGATAAAAGCTTGTAGATATCGGTTATTGAAAACAACTGAAAATAGAACACGCGAGTACGATGAACCATGTCAGAAGAATTATTGAACTTCCTAATCAGAAGGATACTTGCTGTTGCTATGATATGTTCCGGCAATGACAGTTATGGTTAAATCCGAATTATTAGTATGACGATGTCGATCTAAATTGAATCGGCCTAGGACTGGGCTACAAGTTTGACAGCAGACTAGAGACGGATCTTCACCAAGGTGGTAACCCTATGTCCTTCCCTAAAACCAGCTGCGAACCGAGCGAAGTCTCGATTAACATCAAAGGGTTCTCTTACAAAAACATCTGAAATTGCTTCCAATTTAAACAGTAAAACACTTTATGTCGTTTTTTGCGTCCCAAAGAGTCACAGAGATGAAAATCAAAACAAATATTTATGGACTCATGCTTATCTCCGAGTTCTATCATCCAAAGCGCGGTAAAGCAGTATTTACTGTTACTGTTTAAATTAGAAGGAATTTTAGATTTTTTTAAAGATATCTAGCAAAATTTACAAACGTAGTCCGAATTTTCTTGGATTTCCGACCGTGACCGTAGCCCAAGACGAGGGTTACGAATTCCTAAGGTCGCTTATACTCCTGCAAAATCTATGAATACTTATTATTGAGGTCAGATGAAGTCTGATAACAGGTATCAAAAGCAGAAATTCTGTGCCTATCCCAAATAAGTTCTTCACTGAGTCAAATCAAATCAAATCATTTATTTCAACTAGGCCAATTACAGGCACTTTTGGATTGTCAAAAGACATAAAATAAAACTAGTACAAAAATACAGTCTACAGGTGCTACAGTCCCAGTCACAAGACATAAAAACTGTGAAAGTACCGTAGGTGCTCATTCCAAAGCGTAGATCTCTATAGAGAAGAATGAGCAAGAAACTCCATGGACACTCTTTTTCAATCGCCCAAATTTTTACAAAACTTTTTTTACATCATTCTTATGAGATGGTACATTATGTGAGAACGATGTGGCAAGTTAATAGTGTCCATAGTAAATATAAAAAAGACAATTCAAAAATAAAGTTATTACCTATTAATTAAAATAGACCGGGGCACCTTAGATATGACCAGTCCCAACGTGTACAGAAGAATGAGAACGAGTGAGAACGAGTGTACAGAAGAATGTTTTGCCACCTTTGAGAGTTAATCAATCTTAGAGATTGCAGATACCTTACAATCGGGATACCGAATGAGATAAAAGATGATAAAGAGGTAAAAAAATAATATGTAGAGTAGACTGATAAGTTTGGAACAAGAAATTCAGCGAACTCAATTGAATAGAAATCAGGATGCGAGGAGTTCTTTACTTTTGGTGGAGAGGCTCTTCCTAAAATGTATTCTCCCGCTTGAGGCGCAGCGGAAGGGAGTGTCAGACTCATATTGACTCCCTAACCTGTTCATTCAATTTCTCTTTGTGTTCCAGAGCGTAAGTAGTAAGTTTTTAGAAGAAGAAGATGACTTCATTGATTCGAGGTTTCAAAATCTGTTAACATTTTACACGTGTGTGTATATTGTTATTGTATTTATCACACACACAAATATTTAGTTGTCCTTCACAACACCCAACTTCTTATCAGCAGTGGTCTATTCACTGAAATTGATGCCACGGCAATGTATATTATTTTTAACATAAATAGAAGTAAAACTACATTTCCGTGTTCCATTGTGCCGAAATAATCAAATATTCATGTCTGTTTGAACAACGTCAGTAGGTTAATACATAATACTGTTACAGACATCGTACGATAAAATTAAATATTTCTTCAGTTGTGTTCAGTACCTGTGTAATATTGTGAGTTCTTCGACTCAACAGGTTCCTTATCAAAGAGGTTTTGACGTTTACTGTGAAAGCTATAGAATTTAATTTTCATGAGCATATCTCGCTTGCCAGTTCTTTCTTACGAATATGGATCCTAGCCAAAGAGAATAAGACTCATATTTACCTCAATCCACCAGTAACATAGGAGACTACTCTAACAACTCTCCACGAAGAATTCAACTCATCTTCGTCTTTTACTGGTTCCAGCTCCACAATCATGATGAAATGCGCTCAGACAGTACCGCACACAAGAATTCATTAAACCATTATAATTTGGGATCAAAAATGGACAAAAGGACTAAAATCCCAAACAATGCGTTACTATGCAATACAAAAGAATAAGGTAAATGCGTATTACAAAACACGCTTAGTTGAAATGACGACGTAAACAAGACTGATAGGCACTGAACGATAGTAATCAGACTATTATCGCAGATAATGCGCGAATGATAAATGGCAAACGTTACCGACAATGACGCTGGTGTTATTGATTTTTAGGTGAGATTCATGGGTTTTAGTAGAAACTGTTGAAATAAATATAAATAAAGGACCAGAAGTCAGCACAGACGTACTATGTTAGTAGTATCCGGGTCGAAGGCCCAAAATTTTCAAACGCCTACGTATTCTTAGAATAATCAAACACATCAGTTAGAAATGCCAAAAACATTTTCCCACGACTTATTTTAAATGGACATCCACCATTTTAAAACATTATGCTTATCACAAAAATGTTGCAACTTAACCGCATGTTGCTGCCAATAACACACAATAATGCACATAAGTGTTGCAATCTCGGCTGTTTTAAAACCATTTCCGCAATTTCAAAGACACTTGTGCCGCACTACCTTTTCTCCGCAAGAGCAGTCGTGGATAAAAGCTATACATTTTTTAATAGTTTCTAGAAACAGGTGCTCCAGTTTGCTACAATAAAAGTAACTTAGGTATAGTGTAGACGATATTTAACTCTACCTTTTGAGTTCTTTTCATGTGAAGTTTCTTTTAAAGTGTTGAACAATTTTCGAAGCAATCTAATTACATGCAAAGTGCCGACGTATTGTTCTATTTTAGTTGTTTAAGGTAATTGGTTAAGAGGATTAGTGTCCGAAGGGTCAGCTCGTCAGCACTGGTGAAACAGCTGAGAAACATGTTGCTTGATTGAAAAAACGGATGACTGTTAAGGCACCTGCTAGCAAAGATTTTGTAGACCATAGAACCTGGCTTAACGTTATGAAAAAGAAACCTTTTTTTTTCGTGGTAAAATCATCAAATGAGTCCTCGCGCCCTGCCCTGGGTGGGACTGTCAGACTTGTACTGACTAAAATCCACGGTGTCCTTCAATAGCCCTTTAAGTACCGGGGTTACGGTAATTTGCGAGTCCCGCGACCCCGGCAGGCTTTGGCCCTCTACAGGCCCCGTCACTATGCTGACACTCCTTGAGGCGCGCGTGGAACACAACGCGCCGTCTACCAGGGCATGGTCCATGGTCGGGCCGCGAGTCGCCCATTACTCGCCGCCCGCATGCCCGTGCCTTCGGTGGCCGGAGATCGTCTTGCGACGTCCGACGCCGTGGGCGAGAAAGAATCGTAAGAAAAAAAAATGGTACTTACTTCTCATGCTTAGTGGCGCGGGGAGGGTGAGGTTCGAGCTGCAGCGGGGTGGCGGGGGCGGAGCGCGGGGCCCCGCACCCGCCACCCGCCGCGCCAGCCGCGAAATTGCCGGTTGACCTGAAACAAACAAACAGTCAGTCAAGCTTGAAGACTCGAAGAATGAATACGTTGCATTTGGTATTTGGAACGGGCGCCATTAGTAGTATATAATTCTGCATATTTTCTCGACATTATACAGGAAAAACTTTGTAGCTTATTAATACTTTCTGAAAACCAGTTTGCCATGTCGATTGCCAAGACTGCTGATTTGTCGATCTGACATGCAGGAAGTTTGTACAAACGGGTTTAAGTAGATTAAAAAACATAATTTTAATCTGCGGCTTAAGTTGCCAAACATAAAGTAGAATAATTAATCTTACGCTACTTAAGCTGGCGCAGAAGAATATCTTATCTGGTCAACTACCAAACATTGTAAACAAAAATCCACTTGTAGTAGTATACGTAGATAACAATAGTGCACACGTTATAACAGCCTAGCTATCATGTTCAGCACTTCAGCATAGTAAACTACACTCATTGTTCGCTGACGTAGGCCATTTAGTTGATTCCTAGGAACAGCGTGTGTGGTACCGTCATGTCAGAGCCATGATTGTTGCTGTCATGTCCATGAGTAATCTGTAATTTAGCAGCATTGTATGTCATTCAGATACGAATAGAATTGTTGGGGTAGATGCAAGAAAGGAATAGATTTATTAGGACAAATATTATCCGCGCTGTCTCTCACTGTCAGACAAAATTAGAGAGAGACAAGACTTTTTCAGTAAAGCATATTTTAATGTTTTGCCCCACACTAGGAATTTCTCAATATTATATATTGAGAAATTCTTTACATTTCTCCTCCTTCTCCTCCATATATATATTCTGTATGTGAGGAAGGATCCTCACATACAGAATATAAGTTTTATGGTCTAAATACCAAAGCTTAAGTTCTTGGGAACATAAACAAGATACGGCCAAATGAAACAAAGAATTTACTGTTGGTCACTAAGATTAGAATTAATATTTCGGTTAGTATGTACATAAAAGTAAGTCATTCGGAAATGCATCTCGCGGGATCTGCGAAATGCCAACGTCCAGGAACTGGGACATCAGATAACACTGTAGGACCGCTGCCGCACAGAAAAGTAAAAGTTTAAGAAGGGAATAATAATAAATAAATAATAAAATAAAATAAGTACTAAACGTAATACACAAAATCAAGTCAACAAAAAGAACACAAGCGACATACTATGACTAAGGAACATATACAAAAACAACTGTCAGTCAGAAGCGAACCATATAAGACACCCTTCTAACCGGAGGATCCAACCCTTTCAAAAAGTATCAAGGAACATAAAACCTAAAAGAAATGAAATACCTGCAATTAATTACACACATTTGAAAAAACAGAAACAATAACAGCTGTCAGTACACGTAACATTCAAACTAGCAATAATTGAAATAAAACAATGCCTAAATACAAAAACTAAATAAACAAACGAAATGGAACTTTGATCCCAAATGAACAACTGACTTTTGAATTCGAAATATGAAAAATAACTATAAAGAAAATCAATAACCCTCATACCTTTTATATTTATAACTCCTACGTCTTAATAACGTGGTAGTCGGAGTAGCAACAACATAAGAAGGATGAGTCTTTATCTTTCTATTAACCTTTTTTCTAACCATCATTAAGGCAAGACACCACAGCAACTGTTCACAATACAAACACTACTGACGAAGAGGCGGAACTTCAAAAGCACCACACCACATGAACCTATTGCCATTTCAGAACAATGAGAGCAAGTCCAAACATTATTATCATCGGAACAATCACTTAACAACATACGGAACTACAATGCACCCGGCTCTACAAATATTGTACACAAATACTTTTCATGTTGAGAACAACGAATTTATAGGTTTCATATCATAAAACTCAGGCTCAAAACTACACACAACCGTCTGTGTAATAAACTACAATTGAACTACGAATATAATACATTTGTACAAATAAATGTCTGAACGCTAGTACCATGTATATTTTATTTTGTGGACAATAAAATTTTTACGTCAAAAAACGTGTATCCGTTGATTATATTACATTCGTAGGTATATTATATAATGACCAGAGTGGCCGGACCGCAATTACAGCAAATTATAGTAAAAACAACATTTACAAACACAATGGTCACCACTTCAGATGATACATTCGGAATAATATATTTTGTAACCGATACCAGTGACGTTAAATTCAAGGACACCTAAGACATAACCGCTGTGTTAAAAATGAGCATTTCCGCTCTACGAGTATAAACGGTTATAACTATTTCTGCGAAACAAAACACCAATCGTTACAATCAATCGATCTTAATATTATTGAAAAAAAGGTTCACAAAACTAATAAGTTACCAGCAACAAAAGAATGAAGATTCCTATGATGTCAATACAACGTTATAACAGGAATCTTCATTACTAATGTCTGCCTTGACCCCATTAAGTTGATTGCTTGCGCGCCTGAAGGGACTAGACGCGCAAACAAGATGTTCTCTTGTACTCAAGGACTACATTCTTTATTGCGTCGTACCCATTCAAGGACAGTTAGGAATTACGCGTTATCTCCGGATAAACTTGATAAATAAATTCTGCTAACCCATAACAATTAATTTGATTACGTGTCCTCGCAATTTTGGAGAACTCGACTGGACCATTCACTATTACTTATGTGCCGACATATTTCTTAGCACATTTTACGGAACTGGCAATTTTGGGGATTTACGTCGAATAATTGTTACCATATGCACGAAACATGAGAGGAAAAAACACCTCAGAGGATATAAATCAAGGAGGAAAACAGGGAAGATTATTGCTCTTTGCCTTGGCAAGACCTCTATCTTACGACACAGTCAATCGATTGTAATGATAAAAATGTTTAACAACAAAAATACTTTTACAATGACATGTGGAAACGAATGAACGCTCAGTAGCAAATAACTTACTCTTAAAATTTGGAAAAGATATGAAGAAAACCCATTGACTTCTTACAATTTTCTATTACCTACTAAGTCTTCAAGCGTATGGCCGAAAGTAAGTTAGAAGCGTAGAAATAGATTCCTAGCGAAGGATTAAACTAGCTACAGGAAAAGCAATAAAGACACGAGCGAGCTAAAGCCGAACGAAAATAAACTGTGAGATCAGAAGGCGCCCGACAGTCTGCCGATATTGTAGCACGTGCTTTATTAGAAGCACGAGTAGATTCTACATATACAAAAAACGAGGTGATATGGATAACTATGCGCGAACTGTTGCCATTAATTCAGCAAAGCACATGATGCTTGACTTCCCCAGCAAACAAAATTGTCGTCAGATATTAAAGAAAAACTAGTTTTTCTTTTTAGTGCTAAAATTTTTGACAGAGTTGATATTTCAATTTGTTATCAAGCAGCATGTTTCCCGAGGATTATTTTTAGAATAAACATTACTTCATCGTTCATAGTTCACCATCAACCTTAAAAACCTAATACACACCTTTACACGTAATTATAGTAACGTAAACAATCTTTGGTAAGCCAAAACGATTCCAGTGACTGCTTATGTTCAATGCCTAGTTAATAAAAACAAGCAGGTTATGATTAATGACTAATATTTCATAGAAATTGAATAATAAATTAGTTTCAATCATTTTAGGCGTAAAGCAATTTGCCAATAGCGTCTTCATTATTGTTTGACTAAAAAACCTTAAAGGAATCTTTAGAATTTAATATTTGATAATGAACCGTCTAAATAACTAGCCTACACAATTCGAGGATCAAATACCCTCAAGGTTTTGTGCGAATGCGTTGGGGGCCATCGATAAAAGAAAGCTAAACTTAGTCTTTTAACTTTCAACGAGTCTAGAAAAAAAATAAAAGCCTTTAAGATAATGGCAAAGGGCTTTTAGTCTATTTATCTGTTTATTTAACTATATTGCGTGGACATAAAATTGCAGGTTGATATAGTTAAGAAAATTAAAGTAAAAGATAAAAGAAAATATATATTGAAAGTATTTAATATTAACTTTCATTAGCTTTCAAATCAATATAAAGTTCCAAGAACTACCGGACGGTAATTACTAGTTCTTGGCCTTCAAAGTAGTGATGCAGGTCTACATGGAAACTTCCCATGTGAAGATACACACATGGCATATATTAGTACTACGTCGTAACTATTCATGGAGGACTAACTCGAGAAAGGACTCGTAGCTCCAAAGCAACCACAGGGGTAGATGGATCGATCTATGGCTGGATAACCGGCCATTATAGATACAGAGGCCCTAATTTGCTTGGAAAACACGATCTATGTATAAAATTATAACAACAACTTACTCTGTCCACGTAGGTCATACTCTTCAAACCGACTTCACTCGCCTTTCAAAATTCAAATAATAACTGAGAATTCTTTCTGCTTGTTAACAATATTTAAGCAGTATGTTTTACATAACATGCAATGATATTTGAAGAACTTCTCAGATTCTAAGAAACATGAATTGCTGTTTTATAAACTATGAAGGCGCTAGCCGAACCATTGCGATCACTTTATTCTCAGCAAGTCACTGAATCCATCATGAGGTTTATTGGAATTACTATCGTGGTATTTTTGAAAATTCTTTGTGTTCTAAGTGTAAGTTTAGAAATGATGGGTGCTTTTTATCGCCATTGTCAACTAAGAGTGTTTTAGTGTTCCTGTGATTTTAGAGGATGCTGCCGATTGACTATATGATCCGTCATCCAGCGCCTATAAGCGATAGTTTCGGGTCAGCTGAAAAAGGCGAAAATTCGAATGAAAAAGTGGTTGGGTTGAGAACATCTTACGACGGCGACAGCGGTGACGACACTGACGATTTTGCTGACTATGATAGAAAACAACAACAACAGTTGGATCCGACCAAGAAAGTGTGTATAGAGATATACGCAAGAGTTTGAATGTTGGTGTCCCGTGTTTATTGTTTCTAATTAATTATTTACAGCTGTGTGGCGTAGTGGTGTTGTCAAGAATGCCAAACGCGAATATGCAGTCTCTGTTACGCAAATACAGATATGACGCAAACGGTTAGAGTATTAACCATAATAATATATTATTTTGTATTTTTCATTTTTTTTATTGCTTTTTTGTAAAACTATTTAAAAATGTAATTTATAAGTGTAAAAATGAATAAAGGATATTATAATAGTATAAGATCCCGACCGATTTCAGTCACAGTAACTTGGATCTGCCTATTGAGATCATCGCTGGTGTGCCCTCAAGTGTTGATATAGCCAATTTTTGTCGTGAAAATGCGTCCACATTCACTGCTAAACCCCTTTTTTTTAGCGTGGTAAAATCATGAAATGACCCTCTAGAGGGGGGCCCCGTCATTTTGCTGACACTCTTTGAGGCGCGCGTGGAACACAACGCACCGTCGACCCAGGCATGGTCCATGGTCGGACAGCGAGTTGCCCATTACTCGCTGCCCGCATGCCCGCTCCTACAGTGGCCGGAGATCGTCTGCCGACATACGTCGCTGTGGGCGTCTACGACTGCAGCTGGGGTGGAGGCCACTCCTCAAAGACGGGTCTTACCGCCGCGATTGCGGCGTGCCCAGCAAGTCACCCCTACGATGAAATTGTATTGGATGGCTGCGGGTGGACAGGCCTTAAGCTCATCTCGATTACCATCGAGCTATTCTTTATAGTATTTACTAGCACTTTTCCCGCGACTTCGTCCGCGTGGGTTACGTACTTTCCTAATTCCCCCTTTTCACCCCCTTAAAGGTTAAATTTCCAAAAACCCCTTCTTAGTGCTCCCCTACATTATAATAGGAAGCCGTGTGCAAAATTTCACATTCCTAGCCCAAGTAGTTTCGGCTGTACGTTGATATGTCAGTCAGTCAGTTCTCCTTTTATATATATAGATTAATGTGCGTGTTTTACCGGTTTTTATTTAAATTTCCTTTATTTATAGGTGTGTTGATACCGAGCAGTGTGAAATACTTCATCAAGTTGCCCCAAGGTCTAAAGCCGCCTTTACTTGTGCCTTTGAATGAAAAGTTCTTTTCACCTTTAGGAGGATTTGTGAGGTATGTTAACTCATTTTTACAAAAAGCATCACTATGTTACTTCCCTTTTCCGGCAATTTTGACATAGCCTTTCACTTAGCAAAAATTACGACCGGCCGTTTGAAACATTGCAATAATTACAGGTACTACAAAGAAGTTCCTCCAATTCCTCACTCCTGGTAATTTATTTAATGCAATATTTCATATTTCATTAATGCTATTTGTATTTAATCGATTGTAATCAAATAAAATAATAACCTGCAAGTAATGCTATGCGTTTCATTCTGTTATTATTATAAATGTTAACCACGAGACTTACTTACGTATAGTATAACGAAGATGAAATCGCCTGTAGATAATCCATCCAAAGTGATTTTCTGTTCAAAATCATTGAACACGTGTACCATATGTGGTTTCTCATATGCCAACGTAAACGAATTCTGCTAACAATGGGTATCGTGAAAACTGAACTAGAGTAGAAATTTGACCTTGATAAAGTACCTAGTGTAATCAGACTTTATAAATTCGAAATTTTTGATGGATGGATAGATGTTTGTTATTTAATCACGCTACAACGGTTGAACGGGTGTAAATGAAAGCACTTTACATTTTTATCCCGGAAAATGTGTGGTTCCCGTTACATGATTTTCAACTACAACAACTGGTGAAACTGATGGCAAAAGTAATTACATAACAAAAATAACCTCATTCTGTCGATGCAGATGTTTACAAATGTCTCAGCTAGAACTGCCGATGCGACAATATATGAGAACGACCCAATGACTTGATTGAATTAGGCCACCTCTTCAACAACCTACAGGCATTGATTGGGAACAAGTGGTATTTGAGAAGCCCGGATGACGTCAACCGAAACGTGTTTGGTTTTATTTGACGTCTTTTCTCTTGGAGTATCAATTAACGCCTCTTAATCAATTTATAGAAACAGTTTGATCAGAATGAGAGCGCTCAAAATATTCGTATCGTACGAAACAACGAGCTGGATCAGATATGGACGATATTGAATGAATGGCAGAGTAATTTGATGTTATGAAATTTCTCCTATTTTATTTACTTTACTTTCCAACCGGTCAAGCTAGTTAGGGAAATCGTAAAATAATCTATTTATTTGTTGAATCCTTCCCTTTTGAAGTGTGGTCTAGGGATTAGCATACGTCTTTAACCACGTATGACCAAAAATGATTTTTCAGAAATTATAATGGGCGATAGCGCTAATATAACTTTAATCCGTCACTGAGCACACAAAAACTTTACTCCTTCACTGGGCATTAATCGAAAGTTCAAGGCCAAATTGGTGAAAAAAAACAATCTATACATGATAATCTTGGCAGAACGGCGTAGAAACCAACTGACGCCTTATGACACCCACGCCTACGAAAAAGTCATATATCTTTTTAGAATACCTATAAACTGAAGGGTAGGGCAAAGAAAGGTACGGTATTTGATAAAGGAAGCAAATATGTGGTTTGCTTAGTGACGTCATTTAGGAGAGGCTTAGACTGAGAACGTCGAAATGAAAGATAATATAGAAAAGAGGAAAATTAAATAGTTATTGGATTTATGACCACAGACTTTGCCGCTACATAACATTACACTATGCTGTCAAAAGGTAAGTACACGTGTACAGTATAACGACATTTCGCCAAGTTAGTTTAAGCCCCATGTAGTGTTAAGGAACAAGCCTGTTGTCAATAATCAGACGCAAATCCAGATTCCGTGACTGCTACTTAACGAATCCTGATAGGAAAACCAAATAAGAGTATTATTCTGTAGGAAGTCATATTAAAAGACGGATTGCACATTTTTAAATTAGCCAAATCTAAAATTTGAACGTTGTTAATATTTAAAAGATAACTCGTTTTAATTTTCTATAAGATTTTCACAAATCCTCTGATATGATGTCCGTCCTTTCTTTGTCCTTACTGTTGTATTATTTTCTAGTTTTTTTATTTACATATCATAACATTCATCACCGTCTATTGTACGTTTCGATAAAGTCAACAAGTTTATTAACTGAAGTTTTCGCAATATCTACTGGAGTATTGTCATGTTCTTTATCATCATGAATGTGATCTACAATAAATTCCGCTTGGCATTTGGCAGACATATTGGAGTCGCAGTTCTTTATGGCACATTGGTGGACACTGATGCCAGTGTCCACCAATGTGGACATGTGGTTTCAATGTGGATGTGGCTGGATTCAATCAGGTCCTGTTGTATATGGAATTCTTCAAACGGTTCTGATTAATGTGTCAAAATTGGTGAACCGATGACGATTTTCAACAGTTCTTCACTTTTGACGTTCTATACAGTTTAGTGCTTGACGGAAATCGTATCATAAACATAATTCCGTTTACTTGTAGTCAAGCAATAATACTCAGTGACGTATGCACAAGCATTAAATTCTCAATCGTGCAACACTAAATCCACTCAAGCGCATAAACCAGTTCCATACAAAGCAGACAAAACTAGTTTCAATAGTATTTAAAACATGGATTGGTGGATAAATTCGAAAAAAACATTAGAAAGATAAGCTAGATAGATAAAGGAACTTTGATTTATTGATTAAATACCAATTTAAAACATTAATGATCAATCATTCATCCTTAGTAGGTAATTACAAACACTATTAGCTTATTCGTGCGATATCAAAGACAGAAAAAGTTTTAAAGAAAAAATATTAGGAAGTTATTTTAGACAAATCCAGACTGGAGGCTTTACAACAAAGAGTTGTTTACTAACCATAATCATTATTATAAGTGGCAATAAACAATTGAAGGTAATGGGTGTACTAATGGCAGCCATAAAAGATAGGGAATACACGTCTTCAATTTCTACTGCTTTATTACGAGTAGGTTCAAGTGCTCACAATATCTTGTATCGACAGCAGTTGCAGTTACAGTTGTATTTATTCTGATGAAATATAAACAATTCGCATTCAATAGTATCACTTTCTTACTGTAAACAACTGCTCTCGTTTCAATTCATGCGTATTTTTGTGCTGCGTTTAGCTCAAATTTCACTGATGCTACGGTGCCACCAGAGTTGATGGTGAATTTCGCTGACCTACTTGATTATCTCTTCTTCAGGGGCAGAATAGGGAAGATACAGAGCTAAATTAAATTATTATTTTTAAAAAAAGAAGGAAAGGGAAAAAAGAGCAATTAGAAGATCAGCCAAGATAATGCTTTATGCATTCAGAGATTTCGAAGTGTCATCAAACCGTCTGCCAAAATTCATGAACTTCCTCGAAAGGTTTTGCCTAACCTATATTTGTTACAGACAAAAATTTATCTTCGCTAAAAAACTCTGTGTTCAGCAACGTTGAACGTATGTGTACAACATGTGCTTTTGCAATCTAATCTTTGACATCCTGTGTATTGGACAACTCACGTTTTTCTTGAAATCCTCTAAATTTTAATCTTGTATCCGAAATGATGATAAACTTTCAAGATAATGTATCTCAATCATAACTTACATATTATTCAAAAACTAAGATTAAGATGTAGATTCACATCGTGAACTACATAAAATCTTCCTAAAGCTATTTTCAAAGATAGTTCAGCTTCTTTGAGTAACGAAATGAAGCGTGAAGATTTTAAACTCAAACTTCACGTGCCCAGCCATTACAATTCATGTCCAATAACAATCATAACTGCATCACAAATCTCAGAAACAATGGTAAGTAAAGGACTATTATTGATGTTGAAGTCACACGACCTACTTTTTCATTTCATCTTCATTTCTACGGGGTTCACAGAGTTCTAAAATACTTCATAATAAAGTAGCCAATAATTCTTCCCGCTCATGCCCCCCAAAGACGTCTCCAAATGGCAAGAGACGAGATTGTGATTAAAGAGATCCTACCAAGAACGCTATCTAATAAATCTTTTTGTAAGTAAATGATCCCTTAGTAAACGAATTTCTAAAAACAAAAAGATTTTCCAATGTACGCCACACGAGACCGTAATTCTTATTTTACGCACTCGTGGTTAGCGTCCGGTAATTTAGTAACTAGCGAGCTCATAAAATAACAAAGTTAACGTCTAGACAGCGATTAACACGAATTCTTATACACTAAACAGATTTGTAAAAAAGCATTAAAGTTAAAAGAATATATAAAAAAAAAAAACAGAAAAATCGGAATGTTGTATTTACCAAAGGGAACGAAGAACGTTAAACAGATTCAAGTGTGGTTAAAGTCTCCTCACTTATAGAAAGGAAATAAGACGAGTAAATAGGCAAGTTCCTTAGCACGTGCGATAGATCAGGAATCGAAAGAGCAACCGTTGGAAACGTGCCAACTTTCATACTAGACGCAGAGAAACCTCTATAAGAGGAAACAATATATAACGAAAATTGTCACAACCAACCAATTTCGGTAGTACAGTCACATCAAAGAGCTACGGCGCGACAAAGTCATGTTTAATCCAGTTGGTTATTCCCTCACGTATTTGTACGAATGGCCTTGGCACTGGCTTTATATTCTCTAAGAAAATGGTCACGTATGATAAAATTTGGTAAGGATACGTCATAAAATGGCGACGACCGATGACTAACGCCGCACCATTGTCCAACGATAGTTGTCATGATTGACTCCTCTAACAAACTGTTTTATATTGAAGACTACGATTAACGTAATCAGACAACATGCTAGCTTTAAATAAAAAGAAGTTCGACTAACACAGATACAATTTTTGAGAGATGTTGTCTTCGAAAGAACAATGAACTCCAATATAAAACAAGGTAGGTATGGATAAATTGATATCGCAATACGAAAAACACAGGCCACCGCTGTGGAGTCAGAGAGATACGAGTAGGTACGGACAGCCATTTCAAATTCTAACACACAATCTTATTATACTCTTTAATACTAATAATGTAACTGATGACGTACAAGTTGATTTAACAAAAACTGTAGGTTTTTTTATTGTATCAAGCCGACTCAGGCAAAAAAAACTGACAATACCTACCAAATTAATTTGATAAAAGGTCTTCTAAGCAATCCCATTTAAGAAGCGCTTTAAAATATTCGAGAACATTGCTAAACAAGGTTAAAGTGAAGCCTTACAATTTTAATCTAATTTCAGTTTTTATTTAGATATCCTTCCTGCAATAGGATTTTTTTTTTTTTTTTTTTGCGTGGTAAAATCATCAAATGAGTCCTCCCACCCAGGGCAGGGCGGGAGGGACTGTCAGACTTGTACTGACTAAAATCCACGGTGTCCTTCACGAGCCCTTTACGTACCGGGGTTACGGTGATGGGTAAGACCCGCGACCCCGGCAGGCTCTGGCCCTCTACAGGCCCCGTCATTTTGCTGACACTCCTTGAGGCGCGCGTGGAACACAACGCGCCGTCGACCCGGGCATGGTCCATGGTCGGGCAGCGAGTCGCCCATTACTCGCTGCATGCCCGCGCCTACGGTGGCCGGAGATCGTCTGGCGACGTCCGTCGCCGTGGGCGTCTACCACTGCGGGTGGGTCGGAGGGAGGACACTGTTCTCTCCCTCACGCGGCACGCCTCCTCCCTCGCGAGCATGACTGCTTCGCAGAAGGAGGCGACCGCCTCCCACTCCGTCTCGCCCCGCAGCATGGCCTCGACCAATGCCGGGCGCGAGAGGTCTCCGCCAAGCTTCTTGTAATAGAATATATTTCGATATTTAGAGGATAACACCTCTAAATATGGTAATATATTTCGAAAGCATTTCAAAAGACCGACATTGATTATATATTATGTGGTTAAAATGGTTATTTTCAGTTTATCCAAAATACGTTTTGCCCATCACAAAACTTCCACTCGAACAGTAATCCAACATTTCTAAGGATTCAGTATTACGAATGATGACGAACTTGGAAACAGTCGCTTTTAGAATTCCTTTGTATTTAATAAATTACCATTTGCAACATTTAGAACCTCTTTGTTTAATTATTTTATTAAACAGCTTCTCTTTGTGATTCACATTTGAAAACAAGTTATTTCTGTACCACATTATTGATTTGATGATCGGATCGGATGATCCAACATTTGAAATCTTGGTAATTTCGTCGAGTACTTAATGAAATAAGGTCAACCGAACTTAAAGATTCTCAAACATGAAGTGTGATTGGGTTTTCCTGTCCAGTTCTAAGAATTTTAGCTACATGTACCTACCTATGTTGTTTTTACTTTTGGCCTTCACTTTTGGCAAAAAAATATATATGGTCGCTCTTAGCGCACAAATTGTGTTATAATTTTAGAACGGATCCATCTGTGATCATGAAAAAGCAACGAAATATTTGTTTGCACACATAGTCCACATAGCCCTTGCGTGATGGTCCTAACTGCAAGCTGTAACAACACACTTGGTGCGTGAACATCACTTAAAGGCAAGTCACACGAGTTCAATTTCAAACAAGTTAAAATTAGGACAAATGGTAAAACTACATAGGTATAAATAACTACATAAACTATTGAAAAAAAGACGCCCCTGGAGAACGGCCTGCAGTTTCAAAAAAGAAAATACCGAAAATAAATGTCCTTAAGACATGATACAGTTGAGAGCATTTCATTGCCCGAATGGCGCAATTTGCCGGCTTAAATATCGTTTAATAACCTAATAAAACTATCGAGATGCCATTATTGCTAGCCGAAGAGGCCACGCACGACAAATTAGGTGCTTCCTTTTATGCTGCAACGAGTCCGGTGACATCATCCTTATGGGTCATGAATTAATATCCCACACTAGTAGCCAAAGGTGGTTTGGCAACTAAAATCATTACTTCTTTATAATTCTGACCCGAGTCAGAATTATAAAGAGGTAATGATTTTGGTTAACGACGAATATAGTCTAAAATACCGAAAATATATGCTGCTCGAATGTTTTGATATCAAAACCAAATAATTTGGACAGTATCAATATACACCGTAACCGTATTTTCTCATCATTGCTGTCCGTAGAATTAATTGATGTTCCAATAAAAGTCGTGTAATGTACGCAGAATTCGATCATACGTAATGTATGGATACGATAAGTCAAAACAAGAACTATTAGCAGATGAAATTGAGTCATAAGTTAGGATTCCACGCAATTTACGCGTAAATAGAGAAAGTTTTACTCACCACCGCTGGTCATAGAAGTCTTCCACTTACATAATGTCAAGTGAATATTTTCTGCCATTGCGAAAGAACTGAAGTCCTTACATTTTCAAGAAACTGGGTGAAACCAAAAATAAACTGATGGTTTAACTCTACGTAATCATTATTTACGTCAACCTCAAACTATTTTAGTTAAAACATACCTACCTATGTTTGACGGAATAATTGAGAATAGATTTAGGGCAAGGGTACAGGCAAATCAAAGTAAATTAGTTTACATAGATGACATGATATGTGTCAAGTTATCCAGAATAGTGTCGCTTGTAACATTTTTATGAAGCGGACGTTTATGTAACAAATTAATAGATGTCTTGGCCTTAACGTACCGGTTATTTTGGTATCGCCGTTCAAAGTAGGTCGACAGCACATGGTAAGAATCTATCATAAAGTTGCGACACTGCACCGGTGTTTGCACGTAATTAGATGTGTACCAAAATACACCTTTTATGGTCTTGCGTCCCGTTTCTTTTGAAATTTTACTGAAATTAAAGTAATTTCTGTAAGAAATACACTTTCTGTAACAAATGTAGAAGAGTACTTTTTAATGCATCTATGAGATTTTAAGCAGAGGAAGGAATTTGAGGTCTTCGTCCAGCAATAGGGCCGCAAACGCATTTTTTTTTAAATTGATTCATGCTTATATGCAAATCTCTGTAACTTTATAAACAAAGTAAATAGGTACCTACAATATTTTCCCATGACAGTCAATAGGTACCTACTTCAAGTTTTGCTTAGTTGAGTCATTTTGTTTTAACTTGAAACCATGAAGTATCTTAGATAGATAGATAGATAGAATATTCTTTATTATGCACACCATACGAATTACAGATACATGTAAATTGGACACAGATTTTGCCAGTTGGTGACACAATGGGCGGTCTTATCGTTAAAAGGTATCTTAAGTGGTGTGGTTCCTTTATGGCGCATTTTCATTGGTCGTTAACTCGTTCGGTATACAGGGATACATACGGGGAGTCCTCGCAGGCGAGATAACAAGAAATGAAAGTTATAAGTCGATACGTGTTCGTTAGACCGTCTGCAGTAATTCCCCGCTTGCTTTATACCGACCGTGATATCGGTCGATATACAGCTTGCGGGTCTGCCTCTCTTTTCAATAAATGGCGACGAACATGGAGGGTTTCCTACACCCCGCACGCAGGCTATTGACTAATGAAAACGGTTCCCCGAATGCGGGCCCTGTGGCATGCGATCCAGAAATCTCTCGCACCCGGCATTTGGACCTTAACAACTAATAGAATTGCGCCATTATTTGTGTAAAATATTATCTGATCTCATATCTTGCAGGTGTTCACAAGAAGTAGTTATTCTTATGGTTATCTGTCTCTTTATCTCTTATCAATATCATAAAACCATGTTTTCAAAAACAGATAAAATAATCTTGATATTATTTGAAATATTATGGCTCTGTGAATACATAACCATACTTGTTATGGATTATGATGTCATAGAAACCTTTATTTCAATAATTATTGTGTTCAAAAATGTTACTTTGAACTAATGTTAGGTTTTAAGATTAAAAACTATCAATTTGAACTTGACCACAGGCTATTGTTATATTTTCAATTATACATTTATATATTTTATGACCTTTTTTATCGTGGTAAAATCATCAAATGAGTCCTCCCACCCAGGGCAGGGCGGGAGGGACTGTCAGACTCGTACTGACTAAAATCCACGATGTCCTTCACTAGCCCTTTACGTACCGGGGTCACGGTAATTCGTTAGTCCCGCGACCATATTTTATGACCTTAGGTACTTTTACTTGCCATACTGTTTGCAGGAAAACTTAATACTGATACACATAAATGTATACATTACCTAATTATAACTCAAAACAAAGAGCATACACAACATAACTACGCATTATGCATGAAACTTGATTAGGTATTTTATAAATAGAATTAATTTCTTACAAGGCTAAACAAAACCACATCAACATAAATTAAATTCTTGCTAAACTAGCTATAGCTGGTCGCGGGACTCACGAATTACCGTGACCCCGGTACGTAAAGGGCTATTGAAGGACACTGTGGATTTTAGTCAATACGACTCTGACAGTCCCTCCCGCTCACCACGAAACGCTGTTGCTGAAACTGGAACACTATGGAATTAAAAATACAGCTCTTGATTTAATAAATTCATACCTAAGAGATAGACAGGTTAAAGTTCAGATAAACGGTGTAAACTCGTCAGGGGCTGAAATGACTATGGGCGTGCCTCAAGGTTCTATTTTGGGTCCATTCCTTTTCTTAGTCTATATTAATGATTTACCCCATTTACTAAAAAATCAACCACAGATGGTGTTATTTGCTGTTGATACATCGTTAATTTTTAAAATAGATAGACGTGCACATAACCTAGAAAATGTTAATGACTCTATTTCTAAGGTTCAAAATTGGTTTACTCTGAATAATTTAGTTCTTAATGAAAAGAAAACTAAATGTATTAGATTCACTTTGCCAAATGTTAGAAGTAGCGATTGCGACGTTTTTTTGAACGGAGTAAAATTGGAATTTATTAATCAGACAGTTTTCCTGGGATTCACGTTAGACGATAAATTACAATGGGGCCCCCATATAGCATCTCTAGCGAGCCGTCTTAGCTCAGCCGCTTATGCTGTTAGAAAGATAAGACAGTTAACAGACGTCGAAACTGCGCGTTTGGTTTACTTCAGCTACTTTCACAGCATTATGTCTTATGGCATTCTACTGTGGGGCCGGGCGGCTGACATTGAATCCATTTTTATTTTGCAAAAGAGAGCCATCAGAGCTATTTACAATCTACGTCGTCGCGAATCTCTTAGGGAACTATTCAAAAAGATAAATATGTATAATGACAGTGCCTTGTCAATTTATTTATGAAAATATAATGCATGTTAGGAAAAATCTTCATCTTTTTAATAAAATAAGCGATAGACATAATTTTAATACTAGAAATAAAGATAAAATTGATCAACCTTATTTTAGATTGTCTAAAGTCAAAAAATCTTTTATGGGGTACTGTGTTAAATGTTACAACAAAATACCTAGCGAAATTTTAACTCTAAATGAAAGAAAATTTAAAAGTTACATAAAAAATACACTTAGTAAACAAGCATATTATAAATTAGAAGATTATATTCAAGATAAAAATGTTTGGAAACATGCTGGTCCTGCTCCATAGTACAATGTAGGGTTTAAACAAAATCAAGCTTGTTGAAATTTGAATGCTCACACACTTATATTATATTTGTAAAATAGCTGTAGGTAATTGCAATATTTTGTTAAAATGTGAACACCATGTACCTTTGTGCTAATTTTTTTTTTCTTATTCATTTTTTTTTTATTTATAATATTTAGTCTAGATTTAAAGTACATTGCTTTCACATTATTGATGTCAAATGATGTATATAAAAATATTGTTAAACATTTTTAAAAAGAGTAAGTATGGAGTTTCTTGCCCATTCTTCTTCATACAAACCTACCCTAGCGAATGGGTGTAGAATCAATCCCATCCCATCCCATTTCCTTAATGTTAATATTCGACGTTTGAAAGTGCCTCGTTGATGGCCTAATTGAAATAAATGATTTGACTTTGACTTTGACTTTGCTCGGCCCTGGGGGGGAGGACTCATTTGATGATTTTACAACGAAAAAAAAACAAAAAACTAGGTATAGCTACATTTAAGTTTAACTAGTTAGTTTAACTACTTGCAATATTATCTATTTAGACACATGAATAAAAATTAATTTAAGCAAAATGTGTTGGCTAGGCCCAAACTTCAAAATGGCTGGCCCACTTTGGCTATTTTTTTTATTTTTGTATTTGTCAGAACAAAGTTTGTAATTTTTTTTTTTTGCTTTTTATTTCATTTGTAAATTGCACCTGTGCGCGTGTCAGCACAGCTTGCTAGCAATTAAAAGGGGGCCAAACAAAAAGTAAATTATTTCCCTGTCTCCTTTACACTTACTAATGGATTATGAGCCTTGTTATTATTATAAGGTAACTTGTCTTTTGCTTTACTATGTCTACACGCATGACCTACCCACATTTAAGTAATTAATTAGTGATATTGATTGACTGTAAAGTGAAAGTCATGAACACATTATTAAGGCCGCATTAACCCTGACTCGGACAGGGGTTGTCAGGAAACAAGGGTTCAACCAATGTTACCAGTTACGTCAACATAGTATTGTTAGTTTGTTAAATGCCAGTATCATTATCACTATAGCAACATTGTTTCATAGGGTAATAAACCATTGTTGTAGTTGGTAGATACATAAAGCTACACCAACCTGTCAATCTTTGATGGTATTTTCAACTTTATTACAAAAGAATATGGTTCATGTTCAATTGAAAAATATTACAGTTTGGGATAGCTTGATTTGACTGTACTTTAGTTATTAATCTAGCCAAATATAAATATTATTTTTGTTATATGATAGTCCATTTGACTCACAATCAATTTAATTCAAGTTAATGCAATCTTATCTGCCACAAAAAGGTAAACAATAGCTAATTAATTAGAGATTAAATAATTTTACTACATCTACCTACTGTCATTATGTTTGATTGTTTACAATTTTTCTCAAAGACAGTGTACTTTTATAAAATGCAAAAATGTAGGTCAGTTGTGCTATTGTTGTTATATATTTCAAATTTAAGTAAAATATGTTGAGGCCAATTAGTTAACTATATAGTACATCAATCAGCTTAAAATCTTCTGATTAAATACCAATTGACTCTTAAGTAATTACTTAACAATTCTATGAATGAAACTTGAGTTTGAAACCTCAAAAATTTGTTGTATGAGAATGATGCAGAGTATTTTTAGTTCAATACAATTACTAAAAGTTAGCTGGGCTAACTAAGAATTTAATAAAAAAGCTTTTACTAGGATAAAAGTCTGTGACTTATTAGAATAAAGTTCTAAACAAAAAAACATTTTTGTTTTGTTTTTTGTGTGGTTTGACAAAAATGAACATTAATTCATAAAAAATATATCTGATACAATTAAGAATTGCAAACTTATCATTTTTTATTTTTTTTTAATCTGTGTTGTCCCACAGCTGGACAAAGGTCAAACTTATCATAACATCTACTTATTTCATGAAGTAGCAGAGTCTTTAATTAGTCAATTTCATATTTTATGCTTGTCAAAGCAAGTAAGAGCTAGTTTACAATCGTACTGGATACATCTCAATACAAATTTTCAGTCACGTTATTAGATTTAAAAGATAATTGAGAGGAAGATAAGATAAGGAGATGGTTGAATCAATTCTAACACCTTTTATTAGATCAAATAGGAATGCATTTCGTTGAATGAGAAATTGCCTATGGCATAGTCAGTTTTACTGGCTAGATTTTAATAATAAAGGCATACTGTACTGTGTGTGGGCATTATATTGAATGTTACATAAAACATGATTGTAAATCTAATTTCTACAAGAAAAAATCGTAACCGTGACCCTGGAACGTAAGAGAAATTAAAAGAGCACAGTGAACCTTAATCAGAATGAGTCTGACACTCCCTTCTCTTCTGCACATGGCGGGAGGACCCGTTCAATCATTTTACCAACTAAGAAAACGGTTAAGAATCTAGGAAGTGGACCCATCCCCTGCCTGCATAATACACAAAAACGACTTTTAAGAAGTGTAAGGATTGTCCTTTTAACTGTTTATAAAAGATATTGTATGGTAGTGTCCATTATATTTCAGGTGTCAGGTACAAATAAATCTCATGATTAGGTAACAACAAAATAAGTTATTAGCAGAATTGTAAAAACTGCTATTCATTTGTTTTCTAATAGGTAGGTACTACAGATAGAATCATAAAAACCTCAATAACATCCAACTAAATCACTGAAGAATAGAAAAGGATGCATTAATTTAATGAGAACGGCCTTGCATTGAACATTTTACTGCAGTTTATGATAGTATTATTCAAATACACTGATTAACTTACTATTTTAAATATATGGAATTATTTGAATTGCTGTGTGATATTATAGTTCACTTTTACACAAAAAAAAACTATAATATTTAATGTTATAATTACCAAGTCTTTCTTATGGTCAAGAGCCCTTTCGCTGGCCTTTTGCTTCCTGCATCAGTGATGACTGAAAAACGGTCGCTCAAACTTCTTTTCACCTCTGGAAAGCGTCCACCTGAAGATAGTCTCAGAGACTTCCCAGTAACAAGTCCCTGGGACTTTTTAGTACGTAAATCTACGGGTTCTTCAACTATTTCGTCCTCCAACTGAAGTGATACTCTCTTACCCTGTTTCTTATAATTCAAAGCAGCCTCAGACAGACGGCCATCAAACTCACGGTTCTTATTAAACCCACGCTCACTCTCACCAAATCCTTGAACGAAACAGAGCATAATTTCATCAGGATACGACTCCTTCATCTAGAAGGTCATTACTAATATTCGATTATCGTAATCCACTCGAATAAGGTCACAACAGTCATGGATTTGTTCAATTTCCTAAAAAAAGCGAGTCACCGGACATTTTCTAACACGAAAACAGTACAGACTTCTCTATGTTTCGATTAAAACTTATTTTGTTTAGACAACTGGGTTAAACACATTCAACATCGATAACTTTGCAATAAAAAATAGTTAATCACACGGTCGACACAACAGAATTCGGTATTAATCAATTAAAATTCACAGTTTCACTGTCCTTAAATATCACGAAATCACAATTTGTTCAAATTATCGAAGGATTTATGTAGGCCGCCGAAAAATATCGGGGTAAACTGACATTTCTTTCACGTTCGGTAACCGCCCGTAAGTCGCGTTGCGTTCGGAAACACAATCTTGCACGGCCTCGGCTGTTTGCGAACTGACACCGGTTTGGCCGCCCCCACTTGGCGTAGCGTCCACGCGGCAACTCACAAAATGTGCGCCGCGTCGCAATGAATGAAGAATATGACGTCGTTTTCTATGGCACCTGACAAGTGCCAATTTTTTCACGGCAAATGTTACGTTGTGTTTGTGTTATTAAATCGAAATTACAGCTCACATGGTGATCATTCCTATAATATAGTAACAGTAGGCACCTAATTTATAGCCACCCGAAATAGATTTAAGTTAAAATTAAATACAACAGAAAATTCACATAATAACTACAAAACATTTTAAGCTAGATGCGATATGCGGATGTTTCATTAACATCTAAGTAATCATCTCGAGACGTTTCGACATCCGTTATTATTTAATACACAAGATTAGTGACCATGGCCCTGTGGGTCTTTAAGAATGCTTCAGTGGACTGACGTGAGGGAAAATTCCCATGCTCAATTATCTTCCTCACCTGATATATGGCTTAGGTACCTACTTAGTTAGTACTTACCTAGGCAACTTATATCGGTAAGCTGTTTTAACACACAAAGAGGCATTCTCTTTGAGTGATGAGTACTCGAGGATTATTAAACACTACAGATGGCAGTTCAGTAGGTACCTAGCTAACTGTCTACAAAATTATTTCTCTTATAAGTAATTTTCTTTCTTTTCTAACAAGACATCATTAATACAATACCTACACTTTTCTAGGCATTTACTTATAGCACAGATTACATCTTATAGTATGCTTGAGCGACTCGCTGCCCGACCATGGACCATGCCCGGGTCGACGACGGCGCGTTGTGTTCCACGCGCGCCTCAAAGAGTGTCAGCATAATGACGGGGCCCTCCTTTAGAGGGCCAAAGCCTGCCGGGGTCGCGGGACTCACGATTTACCGTTACCCCGGAACGTAAAGCGCTATTGAATGACACCGTGGATTTTAGTCAGTACGAGTCTGACAGTCCCTGCCGCTCTGCCCTGGGTGGGAGGACTCATCTGATGATTTAACCACGCTAAAAAAAAAAACTAGGCGAATCTATAGGTACTTATCTATACTAATATTATAAAGCAGAAGAGTTTGTTTGTTTGATTTTTTGTTTGGCTGAACGCGCTAAACTTAGGGACTACTGTTCTCAATTTAAAAATCTTTTCGTGTTGGATAAGACCATATATCGAGGAAGACTATAAGCAAATAACTCTCGCTACAATCAAGAAGATCCGAGCAGCGGGTGAAACCGGGGGGTACAACTAGTTACTTATAATATGATACTTAATAACAGGTTTGTAGATAAGTGCGTGTCGGTCCGTTTGGATCGATACTGGGTAAACAAAGCAAACTGAGGGATCGTCAGGGTTACCGGGAAGTAAACTCACTTAAAATTCTAAAACTGTCGTAAACAGCGAACACGAATGATAGACAAAGTTCAACCGGTTTTTTTTTAAGAAAGAATAAAATGCCCAAAAAAATATGTCATAGCCAATTTGTTTTAATTCTTGCAGACATTTTTATAAACTCTATATCTACAAACAAAATTTTTTTTAGGCATTAGGTACAAAATTGTTGCCCAAAATTATTCGGGTTAGGAGGCATCTCCTCCCACTTGAAACAGGAACCAGGGACTAATTTTACCTCAGGTATCTTATGGATTTACTATCAAATTTCAGTCCCAAATCGAAACTCTGATCGGACCAGTTCCAGCTTTTCTTCTTCAATCAAGATATTAATATAATAAGATAGATAATCAAGTTATATTCAGCAGATAAAGTTGAATGAAGGTATTTACCTAGATAGTAAGTTGAATTGAAATTCAATCTGTCACACTTTTGATGGATTGCGTCGAGGCCTTGAAAAACCGAGATGATCACGATATAATCGAAATCGAGTATTACGATTCTCTGTGAAATTACACTTCTTGTGGGAAATCGTAACCACACCACGTAGCGATTAGAGTGAATGGCAAATTGGAATTGGCAAATGTAGAAATTGCGTGAACAATTTTCTACATTTAGAGATTAAAATACGCGATTTCGCATTATTTATTTAAGTATTTTACTAAGTAAGTACGCTGCTTCGATTTTTTAAAAGTTCATTAAACTAAACGAGCATGAACTGTCTTTATTGCCAAAATTATGGCAATGTTTCAGCTCCCCAGACTGAAATCAATACAAAACCAGTTTATGCTGACCGGTGACCGATCATCGTTCGGAAATACGAGTATGATACAAAGCGAGACCAAGATAAACACGATATGTATAGTTTGATGCGAAGCCGTGTTTGTAGCTACTCTTTTTCTTCATGTAGTTAATTTTATCTTCACGTGGAAACCAATGTGATGGGCAATCCTCCAAACCCTTTAAATCCAGCTATCAACGACTTGACTCTGAATGCGTTCGAAAAACACTCAAACGAACATGTAGTTACAACGGTACCTATATTTCAAGCATAAATATAACTTATCATCACTCTTTGTGATTGCTGAGATTGTACCTATATGCAGAGGCGGGTCTAATTATTACATGCATATGTTTCTGAACTGGTCTAACCTATGCCACTTTGCCCTACGAACTCGCCCCACAGGGTAAAGTAGAATGCCTCAAAAGTTCGCAGTGGAATCTGAAATATCAGGGCGCTCCAAGTTGGTTCCGTTAGAACTGTGACCAAAAACACCCTCGAGCGTAGCGAGCGTTAACGGACGACGAGCGCCTTCTACTACTTAATATATATACTACGTCAATATCCATTGCTAACAAAAGTGGAAATCAAACTTATTGACTCCGTGATAGATACTGAGAAATTCTTCATCCAAAAACCCAATTACATTTTGAATACCAAGGAATCGGATCTCATGCTCAACAGTCGTGCTAGCGGTAACTTGACCAACGTGCCAGTAATTTCATGGGATACACAGGAACCAGTCAATAGGTAGGTTCTTTAATACAAACAGCACGATGACTAACAGTGTGCTATGTTCGGTTTCACCGTAAGTAGTGTAATAAGGTAAATCCTAAAATCATTATATCTATGCGGTAAAGAGTTATAAAAATGTCTGTCATAACTTATGAGTTGATATGTAATTTTATCTACTATCATGCTATTAATCCTCTATAAAAGAACCTATAACAATTAGCTTATTGCCAACATTAAAACACTCAATGCTATAATGATCATTATATCATCCAAACGCGTGTTATAATGAATTTCAAAAAAAGAACATTCTCATGCAATGACATTTTTAACACCAGATCGCTAAAATTTTGAAAAAAGAACAATAAATTGTAGACTAATTCGTAATTTCGGATTCTCGTCTTATCGTGTTATTTCCCGCCATCTTGAATTTACATAGTTCTGTACAACACCCTATGGTATGAAAATCTTTTATAGAGGATTCACATCATGATTGTAGATAAAGTCTTGTATGCAACTGTTATAATTAGGTATTAAAACACTCATGTGATACTATTATCACACTCGGCTACGCCTCGTGTGATAAACCCACATTCGTGTTTTAATACCCCTTATTATACAACAGTTGCATAAATAACTATTACATAGGTATCTTTCTCAACGTGTACCTAAAACAAACCTACTCAATTATGAGAAGTCTGGATAATAGCGGCGATAATTATTGTGTTTCGTAACTCTTAATTATGTTATCTCAACAAAGACTCTAAGCTAAAGAAGGCTTTTTTTGGGGAGTAAAATCATCAAATGGATCTTGCCTGGACCGGAAGGTACTATCAGACTAAAAACAACCCTGTTCTCCCACACGCTCCCCGCAGTGCCCTGCCGTTCCGCGAGCCAGCCTGGTATTTTATACCCCAAAAATGTATGTAATTCCTTGTTGACTTTAGTCGACAAATCACGACGTCACATTAAAAGGACGCCTATTCCCTGAATCGTAAGTGCGACACGAACAAAAACAGGGTAGCTCGTAAACGATCAATATAATCCGGTACCTACAGGAATCTCCTAGGAAACGGGAAAACCAAACTTGTGTTTATGACGTAGATAAACGGGATGGAAATTAGTACCTATTGATAAGGAAACAATGACTGTTATCGTTTGATATCAATGACGCTGATCATTTTAGTTATTGAATTTTATCGATTATTGGGTTTCTGGTAAACAATAGGTTCTGACGTTAACCTCATGATTAGATGACGTGAATCTGGCTAATAGGGTATTTATTTTAGGTTGCTTAATTATTCTTTCCGGCTGATGTTTATATCAAAACATAACCTGTTCATGCTTTTTTTTATCGCCATGTAGGATTTTTAACTTTAAAAACTGGAGTAGCACATTATATTAGTGTAAAACCCTACCGCTGACGAGGGCCTAAGTTGGATTCCCAGGTCGTGTAAAGTTTCAATTGGTTTTATGTCAGAATTTATTCAGTAGGTACAGACGCCAGCACAATAAGCTACCCGAATCTATCAAATTTTTCCAATCGAACGTGAACCTTCTTGTTTATTGATAAAGTTGAAAATCTATTAAGTACAGAAATCTGACAGATTGTGGTAGCTTGATGTGCAGTCCGTTTATTGACGGTTTGTTCGCCCCAAACAGGCAAATAGGATTTAGAAAGACTATGTAAAGTGACCTAGTTGTTCTATTAGGTTTAATGCCCTTTCTATTGAACGGGCATTAATAGGCTCACCCCCTATTACTTACATCATACATAGGACTTAAATATAACTGGGGAAAGTAAATTAAGTATTCAAATAAATGGTCATAGTTGCGAAAAAATTTAAAAAATGTGTTATAGCTCTGCTAATCCCCTGCGCGAACTACAGGCATCATGTTATGTTACTATATTAGATCACTATGTATATCAACGTTATAAAGTCTTCATAGACACAGATAACGCAATACTGGGTACTAAAAACGCAAAACTACCAAGTACCAGAATCGTAACTACCAGTAATAGTCACTACATTAGCAATCCTTAATTACTTAACCACAAAGTTAGACCATTAGTAGGTAGTAACTAGATGCTAATCTACGGCTACTGGTGTCCAATCGTCTAATGATTTAGCGGTTACTTTGAAACGACCCGACATTACATTTACTATTAAGTTAGTCTCGCTAGCTCTCACCATTGCGAAATCAAAATTTTTGATTTTATTTCTTAATAGAATACTGGACCTTGTATACTAATCAGAAGAGGTTTAACGTGAGGTCGAGCGACTGTCTAAAGAGTGTACCTCATCCCAAGAATGCAGAAGGTAACCGAATGAACTGGGTGGTTCTTAATCAGTACTAACCTAACAGTTTCTTCTGGTTCACCCAGTGTGATGATTTTCCCAAAAATAAAGAAGGTGATATCCTTATGACAGTTTGGTCTATAAGCACAGCGCTTCAACAATAAGGCAGCTCATCTTGGCTTTTCTCTCCCAGCTCCCGTAAGGCATAACCTAGCTTGTGGTGCCCTCTACAAGACCATATACAAACTACGCACTGTATCTCACGTTCCACAATAATACTGCAGCACACTGCAGAGTACTACAGAACACGCATCTGGTCGGAATATCCTTTTTAATGGTGGATAAGGAACTTTTCACCATATTCCCCATACTTTAAGTGATTATTATACCAGTATATAAAAAGCCCTTGATATGGATTAAATCTGGTCTATTCGCCCAGCCACTAAATTCAGACAATGGAACAAAAAGAAATGGCGTGCAAATCGGCACGAGGCGCAAGATTCAAAGTCGCATTTTGTACGGCCAGCGCTAAACCACGACATATTTCTTGCACTGATAACTGCGAGTAACTGTGAGATTATTCAACTTGCATAACCACAATGTAGTGAATATTTTTAATACGGAAGAGTCGTTACAGCATTGTTTGATGGTGTGTGGAAAAATATATAACAACAGGTACCTACTCATTTTCCAAAAATTAGAAACCGACAGGTTTTTAAACGAGGTTTTTTCTTCAGGTGAAAAATCATGGTCAAAAATCGTCATATGTCTTAGAACTAACACATAACTAAAACAGGCACCTGATATCCTCTCCAAAAGAGTAGGTATTCCAGCAGTCTTTTCATTATTTGCTTATCTTGTGCTGGTATGTAGGTATTGGACCAACTTAGCTTTGCTTTTGGGATGATTACGCGTCTGTTTTTTCCAGCTATTGCAAATATCCACAGCAAGCTGGCTACTATGCTTTTTTTAGCGTGGTAAAATCATCAAATCAGTCCTCCCACCCAGGACAGGGCAGGAGGGACTGTTAGACTTGTAAGGACTAAAATCCATAGTGTCCTTCAATAGCCACGGTAGCTCGTTGGTCCCGCGATGATGTTAAATAGAAAATTGAAGCCTTATTTTGACGGGTACAAATAAATTTCCACGATTTAGACTTAACTGAAGACTTTGTCTGTGTTTTATTATAATTGAACGAAGTGTTTTCCAGGAAAAAGTTTTTACTTCATTACACGTGTACGTTATTATCAATATTTCTTCCCATTAAGAATGTGTAAACAATCGCTAATGCTCGCATAATATTTACTGAAGTGCCGCCGAAACAGGATCATACATCAAAGTTAGCGATACCAGGAAGACTGTTCTCCTGTCATGGCTAAATATATCTCCCATGGGAAATATTTACCTTCCTTTAACACGCTAGTTTGTTTTTATAGCTTGAGAAAAACAAGATCCAGGAATTTTGCGATCATCGATTATATTAATAGAGTTGTTGACGGAACTTGGGATTCTAAGAGATGAAAACAACCGATAATCGAGAGCTCTTCTAAGTAAACTGCTTTAAAAGTCTGGTAGTTCATAAAACTACAGATTTATTACTACTTGTTTGTAAAACAAGGTCAAAATTCTTATTATGTGGGTCGATTTGTATTCTACGTTGTTAGAAATGAGGAATGAATCAAAGGATTTAACGGGCTACCAAAACAAAAGAGCTCTATTGTCTTTCTTTATCATCACAAATGTACAATAACTAAGGCGACAGCAATCACATTTTTTAACCGCACCGTTTGTAATCTTCAAAATTGTACCATAGGGAATCGTAATTGAACTATTCCATCTTGGTTTTCGCTACCATTTTTGCCTTAAACATTCAAGATCAATTTTATAATATTTCTCCCTATGTATCACTTTAGTTAGCGTAAGCCTAATATTCTAGCTCAGTTTTCAGTAAAACAAGTAATTAGGAATATTGTAAGCGTCCATAATTAATTCTGTAACTAAAAGTAGAAAACGGAACTTATGCTCATGCGATAACGAGGTTCCATTTCTTATAAAAGTAGATCACAAACTTGAACTAAACAATATCGTAACACTTTTCTCTACTAAACTCTTTACAATTCTTCGAATCATTTAATATGTAGTTGTTCTAAAATTGTAAAAGATACAAATACTAGGTAACGAAATCTGACGCATTGAGGTCAGCCGTAAACCTATTATTTAGAGGAAACGGCTTGTTCATTTCAATATAACAAAATCTACTAATATTGTAAGTTTGCAGTAGACCGTAATCTCTGGGTCTAATATTAATTATATAATAGTCCTTCGCTATTCAGGATGTTGAGATCCGAGGGAGCAACGAACCGATAGGGATCGAGCGTGGATTACTCCAGGGTGATATACTGAGTCCTCTGTGGTTTTGGCCTTGAACCCCCGAAGGGTTAAGAAGAGACTAATTTAGGTAGTACATTGCTAGACGTTATGTTTTTAACTTACGCAGGCGAGATAGTGGTCAAGCGCAAACCAAACATTAAACAAATAAAAAATACAAAGACCATAGGTATGTATAAGTAAAAAATATGGAGGAAGACAATATTGTTATCATTCGGATACAAAGCTACATTCTGTTCCTACTATTGAGAAAATCATGATGGAAATCCCCAATAACACTTTATATTGGAATCGAATCCGCAATCCCCTGTTCAACATGAGCACTTGCGTCTAGCAGACGAATGAAGTCTTGAAAAAAACGACGGGTTGCACTCTGGGAAAGCCGGCAGAAGTGAAAACTTGAATAGTAATAAACACACACGAACATTCGCGCAAGCGCCCTGCGCCGTCTTACGAATTTTCGACACACATCAGGTCACGTGTCCTGACGCGAGTTTAAAAATTTTTACCCGTTCCAAAAAAAATGCACAACGCCGCTAAAGAAGTTTTCACTTAAAAAAAAGCTGCAAGTAAATAGTGATGTAACGAAAATACCACGACACAGATGACTGTAGTAAGATTAGAGACATCTGTGCCATTCAAGAATTAATACCGATACGCAGCAGGTGTATCATTGTATCTATGTGACGATCAAAATATTTGGCACAAACACGAGGGAGTGTCACGACGTCACTCTTCGCACAAACACATTGGCGACAGTCTACTTACGTCATCAGAGCTTTCAAAACATGATTTTCCTTCATACTGGATAAATAGAAAAGCGAAATGTATGCTTTTCTTTCGAATGACTTTGTGGCCATTTCTCGTGTCAGAGACTCGAAATTAATACCGCTTCTGGGAACCATACAGACTACTGACATGGCGTTGGACTTATATTGATTATAACTAGCTGTTCCCGTGGTTTCATCCTGCTGCACGGCTCCTATTGGTCGTAGCGTGTTGTTATATGTACTAAATAGATATCTCTATAAGTAGATAAAGAAAAAAAAATGCAATTCGAACAAGAAGTTCCTGAGATCAGCGCGTTCAAACAAAACAAAAACTTTTCAGCTTCATAATATTTATTTGTATTTGTATAAATATAAGTCCTGGTTTCCTCACGTTGTTTTCTTTCCCTGATATCAGCAATGTTCAATATAATCATAGAAAGTACATATGCATTGAAAAAAGAGACCTGTTTGCGCGGATTTGAACTCATAACCTAATGTATGAAAGACGAAGTGTTCCTCAATGCCATGAAGACGCTGTTAACCTTAAATTCAGCTAGCGCAATTAATTGTAAGCAACATAAATACTTAGCAAATTAATTTAATCTTGATTTGTACGGTACAATCTCTCCTAGGGGCAAGTCCGACACTTAAATGGTAATGAGCTGAGCGCATCAGTTCCGCTTGGCGTGGCATATGGCGGTATCGTGGTGAAGAAACGTTATTGTAAGTGCAAGCATAGCAATTTGTATGTTAACGAACAAGATAGCAATAATACTAGTTTCTTTAATGAAGAATCAACTATATGAGCTGCTCATAGAACACACTTTTGCAAGGATGGTAAAATAAAAGCAGACAGAGACAGCATGGGTCAAGTTCAAGCCAAACAGAGGCAAATCACGCGATCGTACTTGCTGGATACAAAGAGTCCCACAATACAATAAATCCTGATCTATTTCTCCCATTTCACCTAAATCGTTTGAGCTGTACAGGCTTGAACAAGTCATATAGCACATAAACTAACAGACACGCAGAATTTCAAGATTATAAACATTAGTATAGACCAATACGCTAACAAAAGAAGAAGAGAACCTAAGAGGGAGAACCTCAGAGAACCTACTCAGAATTCAAAGAAGAAAGATGAACGCATTCTAAGCTTTTCGTACCTACATTATAATCTGGGCCTGACCTGAAACAGACACTATTATTAGCCCCATCAATCGATTCTCTGCTTTCAATTTAAAATCGATTAAAGTATGGAGCAAAGAAACCCAACATGTCCACTCTAGGTTGATAAAGAGATTTTTAACTAATATTGTTGTAGCGGTTTTTAAAGCTAGAAATTAACAAATCTATTTCAGTTGCTATTTTGATTCAAATCTTTGTTTGTAACCAATCAACGATCGAATTTGCCTATCTAAGTCTTAACGATCTTCAATCAGAAGCAGCCTTTAAAACCAAAGGAATGGGATTTGGAATAACATAGAATATTAATTTCGGGCGTTATTACGGTAAGAGTGTAATTTGTCAATAATTAGCTTAATAATAAGCAAGCTTTAATGGTCCGTAACTCACTTAAGTAAAGGAAAGCATAAATCAGTCTATTATGTTTTCCCTGCTGGGACAGAGCCCTCCTCGGTCTGAAAGGGTACTCACCCTTTCAGACCGAGGAGGGCTCTGTCCCAGTCTGTCAGCCGTAATCTGCTAAATGATCCATTGGGTCTAGAACGTGCTGATATTCTTCATTATTATTAAATTCTCACTAAGATAAGTGCCTGACTGGGTTTAATCTACTACGAGGTAACTACTTGCAACTTGTTTAAAATCACATATTCTCAAAAGGTCAAGCACCCCAGGCATAAATTCATCCTAATTAAAATTAAGTACTTTAATAAACTGCGCAAGAAAGGTGATATTTCACTAAATTGACTTGGTTTTATTGACCGAAAAGGTCAGACTGCAGAGTCAATTGGTCAGCCACAGTTGCTAGCGGGTGTTTTGCAAAGTGTAGCAGTTGTAGGTGTGGCCCATATTAACATACATCAACCTTTTACGTAGGTACGATTATAGCGGTATTTGCAAGTATCAAGATAAGCTTGTGGCAAGGTCGTATGTTTTCCTTCATTTTTATGCTATTAACTATTATGTAGCTAGATGTTTTTGTTGGCATTGATGTTACAATTACTTATACGCGTAGGTTGTATTTAAAACCGGTTAGCAATTTCTTTATATGTCAAAAATATTTAACACCAAACCTTTCGGTCACAATACTTGAGCTGACAAATGGTAATAAGCTTACTGCTAAACTGCTAATCAGAAGAAGAAGAGTCTGACAACCATTGCTGCCAAAAAAGGATTATCATGTTATCAAGTAACAGGGTTGTAGTGGTCCAACAACTGGTCGCTCCATGATGTATAAGGCCAGGTTGACTATGGAACCCCAAATATAGTGGTTTCAACTGCACCCTGCTAGACAAGTCAAATCGAGGAAATGTCTAGGCAACTGATAATAACTTAATTGAAACGTCTTAACAAACATCTCAATCTCAAAATCGATATCAAAATATGCAATCTATCCTATAATCATTTTCTTTTGTGTTTATTCAAACATTTCAGCGTAAACAATGCTAAAAGCGATGACCTCAAATAGTGCCAGTTCCACACTTCTGAATGCATTCACAGTAAAGTTCAATCGCTCATAGCCGCCATTATAGGTCAAGTGTCATGTAGCCTTACACTGAATAGTTATTTTCCATCAGCACATTGTTATTCATGGAAAATTGTGCCGCTCCTTAACAAGTTGAGAAGTTAATAAATTACTAAGTTATACATATCTTCTGCAATATAGGAAAGCTGAAGAGTTTGTTTAAACGCGCTAAGCTCTAGGTCTAGCTGTCGGATTTGAAAAATAATTTGGCATTTGATTGCCCAATTCTTGAGGAAGGGTATTTGGTAGGGGTTGCGGGAACAGGTAACCGTGGCCTTGGTACGTCTTTACGTTAATAGTCGTTTGGTTATTGACATCGTGGATTTTACTCAGTACGGGTCTGACCCTTCCTATCAGCGCGTAAGTCGTAATATAAAATGGTGGGAAGACCCACCATTTTATATCACTTTACGAGCTCAGAAAATCAAAACAAGAGGCGAGAGAAACCTCGAAACACAGCTAGTAAGAATAATAATATATTGTGAGCTCAGGATTAGTAACGTTATAGTTTTTAACGAAGAACTCTGGGAATATTTATTCAATGCTTACACAATTATACTATTCGACCTTTATGGAAGCAGCGAAGTGGAAACCGTACATAAGAGGAAAAAGACTCATACATATGAAATACTAATATCTACGCTACGAACGGAGCTAAGCTAGGCTATGTATGACCTTCGAGGAGAATTCCTGGATTCCCAGTTTCCTTAATCCAATATTGAAAGAGTCTTGAAGGACGCAATCTTCTTCCGAGAATTTCTTTACAAAACTCGGTTAAAGGAACGCAATACTTTTATAATACAGGAAATTTAACCTGGATTCCAGGTCGGTAGTGGGTCATCTTATCGTATAGGCGTGTTCCCGCCTTAATGCGAGTGCCTATAAGAAATAGGACGGGGTTAGTCAATAAAACATCGAATGGACATTTATGGTACAATGAGCGTGTGGACTATATCTGTATTGTGAGATAAAGGTGCGGTAGTTTTTTTTTCCATTATTATTTACGACAATGTTGTTGGCGTATGTGAGCCTGTTTTACAATATAGAAAATACTCATCTTTTTCTTAATAATTCATCTGTGCAAAACTTTTTTATCAACCGATGCCGATTTTACGCCACTGTTTTGCCATTTCGAAATTCATCAATTTTTTGGTGGGGCCAGTTGAGTTGGATACTAGTTATTTCATGATGTTGGCCCATAGATATTCAAAGTTTGGGACCTGGAGCGCCGAAAGCAACTTTGACAAAATTCGAGAAAACTGATTTTGGAAATTTTGGCGTTTATAAGAAAAAAGACTAACGTCTAAAAGATTAGTTGTTCATAGTACCTTCTCAGGACGTTTCTAAAGTAGACTAAATTTGTTACGATATGAGACTGGAATCTCTATAGACCCAACAGTCTCCGAGATAAAGCCTTTCGAAGTTTATAATTTTTCGCGCTCAAACTTGGAATATTCATTGGGCCAACATCATGAACAAGTCTCCAAAAATTCAGAACTAACGGATTTAACACAAACGCTGATGTTTACCTTAGTTGATTCAATGTATTTATTCTCGAAAGCCAATTCAACAGCCTAAGCACGGGTGGATTTTTTTGTTTCGAGGAATTTCAAAGGCTTGCCCAACAAACTGGAATAGGTATACGAATTGCAAGATATTTTGTGGAATGTATCTAAACTTAGACGGGCCACATTGGTACTGATGTTGAATTGATTGGTAATGGAATGTATATTTATACAAATAAATGTGTTTATGCCGATTTAAGATTAGTCACGGCTGAGATATTTCATCTTGCATTATGGATTCTAATTCTGTAAATTCTGTCTAATTTTAGATATGGCTGTGATGACTAAATGGTACTTAAAAGTCTTAAACACGTACCTAGTTCATTTGATTTAACCGCTAGTTTGCCGAAAAAGTGTTACTGTGACACGAATAAATTAAAATAAACAGAGAACCAAAACAGAAAAAATGTAAAAGAGGATTTCATTAGCAAACAGTTGAACAGGATATACAACTGAAAATATTTCAACACAACAAAAAATAAAGTCGTGGGAATGTCTGGGAAGGAGTAACTGTAGTGTATAAAATGCCATTATGACAATGAGCATGAAATGAGCATATGCACTGAAAAGAAAATAATCAATAGACAAAAACTACGAGAAAAAAAATTGAAAGTACATTTGTGAATAGAAAATATTTGTATTTGACAGCTCTGGGCTCTGGGCTTCAGCCATCAATAATGGTTGAGGAAAAAAAAAACCGAGTAGAAGGAAAACGTATAGTAGGTAGGTACGTACCTATGAAGAAAATGGATACGTGCACATGCACAGTAAGCATGTATTTATTATGTTTACTTATGCCATCCTCTGAGCACATCCAAACAATTTTCGTAGGTAAATACATAAGTAGGTATTCCTCATAATGTAATGAAAGATAACTCCGCTGATATGAAATGAAAATATTTATTTAAATAAATTATATTTCAACGCAAAAACGTAAACATTACTTCTGGCACGTACGCGGTACTCAACATAGTAACTTTATAAATAATTAATGTTATACGTACCTATTACAGTAAACCATATACCAAGTAACACGTCATATCAGTAGTTTTACGCATAGTAACTGACATATAATTTTCGGAACATAATTCCGTTAGTTTTAGTTATCACCATCATCTTTGGCAACCGTGTTTCAAACACTTCGGTTACCATACAACATACCTAACAAACCATAAAACTTTGAGTTGCTGAATCGATCCCAATAATTTTTGTCACTATTTTATACATGGACCTCCTAGCTTTTGTGCCTTGCTTTCATGGTTTATTTGAGTTTGTGCGAATTGATGGCGATAGGCGGCCTCTCGCGCCCGGCACTGGTCGAGGCCATGCTGCGGGGCGAGACGGAATGGGAGGCGGTCGCCTCCTTCTGCGAAGCAGTCACGCTAGCGAAGGTGGAGGCGGGACGCGTGAGGGAGAGGACAGCGTCCACCTCGCCCACGGCGACAGACGTCGCAAGACTATCTCCGGAGTGGTGACTAAGTATGAATGATATATAGTAATTAGCAGATCTTTCTCTAGATGTTTATAATAATGGTAAGTAGAAGGGGGCCGGTGTGATGAGGGCTACTTGTTGGTAAGCTAGGGCCAGGCTTGGTGGAGGAAAATATACAAAGACTAATACCCAACAACAGACGTCTTTCCATCTTCAGTTCAACAGATAGAATTAGCTTAGTTCAGCAGATTTATAATGACACTAGCTGATCCTCTCGGCTTTACCCGCTGCACTAATAGGCTATAGCCTTCCTCGAAAGTAATTGGCTATCCAGCACATTAATAATTTTCCAATTCGAACCAGTGGTTCCTGACATTAGCGCGTTCAATCAAACAAACTCTTCAGTTGTGAATTATTGTATAGATTTAAAACAACTCATTCTCCATACTCATGCAACAGACAATCATTAATTAACCAATTCGAAATCAGCACAATTTCTGATAAAGGAAAATCATTTACATATATCGTGCTTCCATCATGCTCACGAACATGAACTGACTAGGTCAGACCATCAGTTGAATGTACCCAACTGTGTACATTACATAACTGAACGGGTCAAATATAATAATAGATGTTTATTGACACCTAGATAATCTTCATAACTTTTTGATACCCTCTTCTGATAACAGAAATGTCAATTTACATTGTAGTATTTGTAGTTATTAACATTGTTTTGTTCACATGATGCCTTTCCGTGATAATACCACAGATTCAAGGCTCTGAGAAAATTCGGGCGGAATGATCAATTAGTAGATGGAACCCAATTAAATAGCAACACAGGAAAATATTGGAGTGTTGCCGAAGTTCAAAAAGCAATTACCTTAGTTAATTTTATTGAGAATTTCGTGTCCTTTTCAGTCTTACTGTAAAAGTTATTAACGAGATTTATTTTAAAGTTAAAATATGAGTTACTGTTTGGTATTTGTATTTCAATGTTAATAAAATAGATATCGTTATTCATAAACAAAGCTTTATTAATAATAATCATTCAAAGTTAAATTAAGTTAAATGACTTACAGTCCATTGAAATATAAAATGAAGACAAGTCATGACAAGTAACTAGGCATGAATATAGTTGCTATCCACGAAACGTTTAAAATAAAATTAACAACCTCATTAGAATACGAAGTCTTTTATTAAAAAAACAACAACATTGAATTTGAATATCGAATAAAAACAAATGAGAATGAAAACGCCCACTTCTCATGCGACGTTCAGTTGTTTAATGAATATTAACAAGAGTTGTAGTAAAGTTACTGAGATATTAAATTGATATTTCTTTAAAACTTACCGGCGTCGCCATAGTAAACTATCTGGGGAAATACTCCGCTTGCCTTTCAAAAAAGCCTGCCTGAACTGTGCCAGTGGCAAGCTCTCCCGACGCAACGACCATCGAACAGTACGCACATTAGTTTTTTCTGCATTTTTTTCCATTTGCACTACCACATAACACAAAAACTTATACAATTCACGTTTCAACATTGATTTAGTACCATTTTTTTAGCAATTTTGGTGACAATTAAACAGAATAACAAGAACAATTGCATTAAACGATCTAAAACGATAACAACAGGTTGGAAACTAAATGAATGCTGCAACCTTATCTTTACAGTTTCTATTTCATATTTACGTTTTAAGATAATGTTGGAAAATGTGTAAATACGTACTGTATTTGTTTAATATGTATTATGACTGATGTGAGTTGGCTTTAAATTTTTTTTTCACAGTTCAAATGTTTTTTATCGCCAAGCGCGAATAGCGCGTTTATTACAACAACGTCATGACGTCAACAACAATACCCGTCTTACCACAAGAAGGATAAACATCTGTTAAACACTTGTCTGAAAAAACTGACAGCGACAAAACGACATTTCACGTTGATGTAAGGGTCGTTTTGCTGTTACACTTTTTTTTGACAAGCATTTAACAGATGTTTATCTTTTTGTGGTAAGGCGGTACAAGTTTTGGCTATTGCTTATTATTATTTTTTTTCCTGACAAATTAATACCATTCAACACACCCATATTAGAACCATAGAAGCCTTTTTAATATTACTAGTACAAAAACGAGTTTATTTGTTACACTTTCACGCCTAAACCGCTTTTTGTTTCTTTTTTTTAGCGTGGTAAAATCATCAAATGAGTCCTCCCACCCAAGGCAGGGCAGCAGGGACTTTCAATAGCCCTTTACGTACCGGGGTCACGGTAATTCGTTAGTCCCGCGACCCCAGCAGGCTTTGGCCCTCTACAGGCCCCGTCACTATGCTGACACTAGACGATTTTAATGAATTTTAGAACAGTAATATGTAGCCCCTGGAAACGGTTACATAGGCTAGTATCAAATATATTTTTATTTAAAGCCTTGAAAATAACCTAGGATGTTTTGTTTAGACTGAAAACGGAGTTATTGATGTGCAAAGTTCGTGAAATAAATTTTAGTACAAAAAAAAGCATTAAATGTTAAACAAGTGAATAATGCTGTAAAACTTTACACAGACAACCAACTCAATTTGCTCAAAAAAAGAGCTCATGAAAAGAAAATAGAAGTCCCGAGAGAATAAATCAACTCGTTTTGAACGACATGGCCACACAAAATGGGCGTGAAAATGAGCGGAAAACTGCCAAACACATTACGGAATTTACGGAACAAGCCTTTCAAAAGTCCGGAATTGATAACAATAATAAACGATGATATCCACACTAAAGTACTTGTTTTCATAATGGAGAAGCATTCAAGGTTGATAATAGAAACTTGGCATAGCGTTTTGTATGTATAAGAAATTGATTTTCTAATCGATTAGTCTCAAGGGAAATAGCCGCCAAAGGCATTTGCGTGTTGAGATCTTGAAATGCATTTGAAACACTTGAATTCCGCATAACGTGCTTGCTTGTCGTCACATACACATCAGGTGATTGGATCTGAGATTGCATAAATGCCGGTTTGTTACCTGTTTTCCCCAAAATGTTTTGATTTGCGTGATTGATCAACTGAGACGGTACACCTACCCAATTAAATGGGGTAGGTGTGTTTGCCTGTCGTTAATTGGTCATTATCGGTATTCTCAATCCTTAATTTCCACATGTTGTTTGCCAACTTTATAAAAAAAACAAATCTAGTTTCAAAATTAATTTTATCTTCATCGTTTGACTTCATCTATCTTTTTGTGTTTTAGAGGTACCTATTCATTTTATATAAAACGTATGGGAATGACAACTTTTATCGACACTGCAGAAGTATCACTACATTCCCAAATTGGCCTAATATCGGACCGTATCGTCGGGTCCTCAGAAAATTGAGAAGACCTTAAGATCTTCTAACCTTTAGGTACCCTTGAAATAGCTGTTCTTGAGCCGCATATAGTTGATATCCGGTTCGCCCGGTCCGCAAATACGGCACCCCGATCGAATAAGCCCCGAAAACGCACGGTTGTTTTCATTCGATGCAACCGATTCACAAGTTTTTTAACCGCACGGATAGAATCGTGCGTGTGCGCTGCAGAGACCTTTTGTATGAAATTAGTGAATTTTATTCACTCTAGTAACAGCGATACTAACGCTCACCGCTCGCTCTGCTAACACGATCAGACGATGTCAAAGCCGTCTCGTCGAAGAGCACAGAGAGCTCAGCGATGACATTTTTCATACAGATTAATGGCATATCTAGTTGATCGGGAAACCCGATGAGAAAATCCAACATGTGCGGCCAGTTTAGAAGTACTAGGTAAAGCTAGGTACTTACTGCGGGAGGGCTGGTGTGGGGACACGGAGATGATGTCCTTTGCGGGGTCGCTCAGCGTCGCTGCCGTCACTCGCCTCCTCTGCACCGACGCTGCTCGAACCGCCCGCCGACCTACAAAAACAGCAACTTAATCAACTTCTCTCAATTTAGATGATCTACAGAACCCGGCCATAATGATGATTCATCGAGCTTTGGAAAGGGAAATATGGTATGACGACCAAGACAAAGCTGAAATATCTCATGCGCCTATAAAATTACGAAAATGCATGGATTTGTTTCTGAAGTTTTGAAGTACTTAGTAGTATCTAGTGTCTGTAGCCGTTTGCTATCTTTGCGGATCAGTTTGACCTGTCCTCGCTGTAAAAAATGACCCAGGACAAGCTCCTTGACAATGAGTTTTTTTTTTACATGGTAAAATCATTTTACGAGTCCTCCCACCCAGGGCCGAGCGGGAGGTACTGTCAGACTCGTACTGACTAAAATCCACGGTGTCCTTCAATAGCCTTTTACGTACCGGGGTCACGGTAATTCGTGAGTCCCGCGACCCCGGCAGGCTTGACAATGAGGTAGGCTAAAGTTTAACCTACTCGTATTTTTTTATATTTGAAATTAGAGTGACAGAGGCTAGGAAGCCGATCTTTTAAAAAATCTGTTTCTATAAACCAAACTTATGATCAGATGAATGTATATTTGTAATAGCGGTATTTAAATCTGATCAATCAGTAAAGTAATTGCAGTAATGACTGCTTTGAATTTGTATGACTAATTCCAGTATTATATAGAAGCTAAATGAAGTAAAAAATCTAGCCTGGTTTGAATGAAAATTCTTAGCTGTTGTTTTTTCGTCAACGGAATGTACGTTTTCGGTTAAGCATATATTTACAAAACTATGAGCGATATTTTTATGAACAGCATTTCAGAGATGTACATAGACTTAATACAAGTAAATGGAATCCATAAATTGGGATTTTTGCGAAGAGAGTGTTTGGTATTTGTATTGGATTGGATTATTGAAAGCTTGCGCTCTTAGTTATTGGACTACTTTGCCAATTTTATTGAATTCTACGTAGGTACATCCATAATCTTTCTTTTTCTTTACCAGAACCGAAAAGGAGTTTTTATTGTGTAATGGCTCTGGAACACAAATAATTACCCATTGTGGCATCTCAAAAAACAGGTTGGTTCTTAGTCAGTCAGATCGAACAGTCCTTTCATCCCTTCCAACCCAGGGCGAGAGGACTCATTTGATACTAGGCTTGGTTTTCAGTAAGAATTGTTCAAAATAGTAACAATAATGAGCCGGGATCCCTATCGTTATTTTGGTTTGTTTGTCAAATTCAAATGAAACTTCGCTCTGGGTGGAGCGGAAAGCACTTGCCGATTTGAGTGACTAAAAACCATATGTTATGGTAGAAAAACCCAGGCTTATTTATATTTACGATATCAAAATATAAAATGAAGGTACCTAATATAGAAAAGTAACAACAAGAATAACGTACATAGTACACAGATATAAACATAGAGATGCCAAAAGCTTTATTAAAACAAGAAGCATCAAGAATAGATTTAATTAGTTTCAGATTTAATCAAACGATCAAAAATAATTGCCCAACGATAAATGTCACAATGATTGCCCAAACAAACATAAACAATAATAATTCATGGCTTTTATGCAGTCAATATTATTTGTTTTACTGTGATAGCATCTATAGAAAACAAAGTTATTTCTGTCGTGTCATAGTGTCGATCGAATATTGATTTAAATCATGCCTTTAAACCTTGAATGGTTGAGTTGAGGCGAAGATGAACCATAATAACACACCCACATTTCCTCTGCGGAAGTATATTGCGATCAACCATCAGTTACTAGGTTCAAATTCAGACTCCAGAATTCTACTGAGGTGTCATAAAGGGTATCGTAGTCCAATATCGCAAAGGGACCCGAAGGAACAGCGTAGATTTTAGTCAGTAAGAGTCTGACAGTTCACTACACTGGGTGGGAGGACTCATTTGGTGATTTTACAATCCTAAAAAGTAGATCACTATGAAGAAGAACGGGTAAGAAAGGGCTGACACAGAATCACGCCTTTTAACCCTGAAGGATTAGGCAGAAGTGAACCTAATAGTAGGTACACTTATTTTTCGCCACGTATGATTTAGTACCATATAGAGGAAAACCCTATAACACATTTTCTCGAACGGGCAATTGAACCTAAAACAAATGTTCAAAGCTTTGCCAAAAACTTGCGGTCACTAGATCACCAAATGAAAACAAAACCAAATAAGCAGTTTTATGAAAATAGAAATCCATGTAGATTGAAAATACGTGGTTTATCAACCATCAACACTCGAAGACTTAAAATTGGTTTTCAAGTGGAACTTGCTGGCAAACAAAGTAAGAAAAAAAATAAGTTAAAAATAACTTAAACCCGACTACGTAAAAATCGCGCACTGAAAAGTATAAAACAAGAACAAGCCGTGGTCGTATGCCACCTGCGGTTCTTTCACACAGTCTTTATTGGCTAGGTGGCATACGACCACGGCTTGTTCTTGTTTTATACTTTTCAGTGCGCGATTTTTACGTAGTCGGGTTTAAGTTATTTTTTATTTACACTATTTTGGGGTCATATTATTTGAAGTAAGTAATTTATGTTATATGTATAGTTTCTGAGTTGTGAATATAAGATTTTTCGTTTGATACACATGTTGACTCTGTTAGAAACAGAAAATTAGCGAGTAAAAGCTATATAATGTATATATATTTCAAATGTGCTCATTAAGCCCTTTAATTTGATACCCATGTCGATATTATGCGAAAATATTTTTTTTTTCGGTAACGACTTTTCATCCCCTACAGGGCGCCATATTGGATTTGGTGACACGTCACCTACCCTATAACCAGCGGACAACTGAGACGCTTCTAACGAGACCTCATTTGTCATGTAATGATAAGTAGTTTAGAAGTTATGAGGGAACAAACAAACATACATACAAACATACATACCGGTCAAAATCATAACCCTCCTTTTGGCTTTGCCGTAGTCGGGTAAAAAGACACAAGTTGTGGGACAAGTGGGTCGCTCTACTTACGAGACGGGATACAAAAGACATGTGAGCGTCAACAAACATAATAACCGACACGTGAGAAAATGTCTTTCAGCCATTTTGCTGCTAACATAAAACATAAAAAGTACCTATTCATTTACAAAAAAAATAACAGCTGCATTAGATATCTAACGTAAGTTGCACAGTTTATAGCTGCAAGATCTGTTTCCAAATAAAACTAAATGCTTATAAGAAAATATAAAGTGTAAGTGCTTATTGCAAGTTATTTCGTGCGGCTAAAGACGAAGATAAATCTAGCAGAATACAGTCTATCTTTCCTAAGATGTCCTAATTGGTAAACAATCATGGTATACAAGACAGAAATGTGTTTGAGAAGTAAACTTATGTAGATATGCATTGATTCTTGACAAAAGCGTATACACTTTGAATTTAATCAAAAACTGTTTCGAATGAGCCATCTTCCTTGAGAATGGTAATCTGTGTAATCTGGTAATCTGTCGATCAAGAGCTAAATTACTAGAGTGGCGTTCCTTTAGTAGCTTTTACCAGTTCCTGTAATTAATAAACAAGAGGACACACAGACCACGAAGTTTTGTGCTCTATCGTTTGTGGGACAGCACATTTACATTTTAGGAAAAAGTCATCGAATAAACTTAAGCTCAAAAGCTATTGAAACATCATACTTGAGACGCTGTTACGACAAATCACACTTAAGACAAATGGCCCGTTGTGAATCTCACAGATTACCATACACATATACAGGAGATTATAAAAGAAAAAATACAAAATACAATTTATCTTAAAATTAAAGATCCCTATATTATATTATTAAATTAAGAACCCCATATTTGTTTACCCAATCGGACAATTAAGTGTAGAAGAACACACTGAATAGTGGCTGTAAGTACATTCTCGCCGACGACGACAAGTGAAACATGCGATTGAAGACGTAACATTGGATAGTTTTCTTAGAGCACATGAAGTAATGAAGCCTCCAAAAACGAACATCAAAATTAGCAGTTTATGATAGACTCATATACAAAATTACTCTAAAATAGAAAAAGTAAAATTAATCATAATATTATCGGGAGCCAAATCATTGCACATTAACTCTAGTGTCACCCAATTCATGGAATGCACTCAATTATATATCACCTTGTGGTCGAATCGAGCTAGAGGCAGCTCGACTGGCCTCGGTGTTCTTCCCTTAGCTATTCCTGTCCTCAAAGTGAATCGGCAAGATTGTAGGGGAACAGTGTATAGGACGGGGACGTTATGATGGGAAATCACACACTTAAGGCAAACTTAACACAATACTAACGTAGCGCAAGCGCCAACAGGACGCAACTTGCAAATGACGTGCTGAGGGCGCTTGCGCTACGTTAGTATTGTGTTCAGTATGCCTAAAGAGTGCATAGCCTCCTTTAATAATTAACTACCTTCTATCTACACAAATATAAGTCATGCACATGCAGTAACTCAGTACCTTCGCATTATAAGCTCTCAAAAAGCTGCAAGCAGGCACTAAGTCTCGGTTATATGGTAAGGGATACTGTCACACGCCATGCCGATACCTAGAAATAATAAGGGCATGAATTGCGGAAGGCTGGCTGCAGATATGTTAGGTCTGACCGGGCAATAGGTAAGATTGATATGTGATGAGTGGCAAGGCACTTTCAACTTTCTTTCACAATTCGTTATATTTTAAAGGGAATTCCTGAAACTACTTGCGTATCGTACCAAACTTTCAAAGGCAATTTAAAGAACTTTTATGGAAATTCCTGAACCATCCTTTGCTTCATGTATTTGGAAAATTCGTCAGCTTGACAGCGCTTTATTAAATGCTGATTAATTATCGTAATAAATTACCATTGAAAGTATGTTACGTTGTTTGGGAGTCAAAATATCTAGATACACTTTTGCGATACCCGGCTATGAATACTTATTTTAGCACACTAGTGACCCGGCCCACTGCCTGATTAGGCCAAATAGCTAGAACCCCATAGCTAATTCCCGGTTGTTATTAAAATTACCCAACAACTAGGTAATTTCCAAAAGATTCAACCAAACAAGGTAAACTATATCCTCCTTCATAAATAGGCTGTATCTAATAAAAGCATTATCTTCAGGAACATCGAAACCCACTATACTCAGTAAAGATATTATTATAGTTGCCTGCCAAGATAGGGGAAGACCAGTGATTGATGGCCGCGTGTTTACGACCTATCGATGTTCTTACTTTCTTATATACTATGTTTATACTATCAGTAAGTGAACCCAATCGATTTTTGTATGAAAAGGAACGTTATTTTGTTCAATCTTGATAATATTATTTTTACACCCAAAACTTTTCATTAGGGACCTTTTGTTTGATCAATAGAGAGTTAAGCAAACTATTTGTAAAAGTCCTATCTTTATTAAGAAAACCGCGTATTTACATTACATCTAAGGAAACAGTGTATAAGACGGGGACGCGAGGTATGATGGGAAATCATACACTTAAGGCAAACTTAGCACAATACTAACGTAGCGCAAGCGCGAACAGGACGCCATTTCTTAATGGCCGCTTACAAATGTCGTCCTGATGGCGCTTGCGCTACGTTAGTGTTGCTTTAAGTATGACTAAAGAGTGTATGTCCCCATTATACCTCGAGTCCCCGTCTAATACACTGTTCCCCTACCTCAAGCACTCTGCTTCTGTCAAGCATTCAAAGATTTGCGATTCTGTCAAACATTCAAAATGAGTTGCGATGCAATAATTGGGCCTTGGTCTTCATAATAATATCTGCAGCCAGCCTAAAGCTAATAGATAGGTACATAATTAAATTACAGGGTATTACAATGTTAACCTACTACTGTGTTAATTAAACAACATACTCAATTACAAAATGCTTTCACGAATCATAATAATTACTGCATTTAATCATTTATTCCAAGTCAGCGATTTTCCTCTTATAATAATATAAAGACTGGCAGTAAAGTAGAATGTGAAACTTTAAGGAAATTAAGTCTTGAATATTTCAAACGATTTCAGCAATAAGAGTTGTCTAAGGCGAAATCTTGAGGGAAATCACTTTCTTGGTTGTATCAAATTGCAAAATACTTAATTTACTTTTCAATTTTATACCTTTTTAAATATTTATTAACAAAATAAATGTGTTATTTTCCTACTAAGTTTATTCTTGTTCTCGAAATCTTCCGCACGAGGAAGTGTTCGAGAACTATTTATAACAATAATTTTATACATAATTAATACAACTTACCGAAATATTCTCTTCAACCGACTAATGACTTGATATTTTATATACACGTTTCTCACACAATATTATGCTATAGCCAAACTTGCGTAATTTTGTACATAGTTCAAATCACTTTTAGTATGAATAAACTAGTTCCATTATGCTGATTAATTTTACCGAACGAGATACCTGTGGCGTATTAATGAAAATTGATTAAAGTTTTTGTATATGCTTATTTTATACAAACTAAATACTTTTTTTAACATTTAATATTTGAATCAATAAAAGTCGATCGTGATTTTGTGTCTTGGTAATGAAAATTAATTAAATTAATTTCGTTAACGCTGTTACTTTATTAAACTTATTTGACAGTCATTAATATTGATGAACTAACCTAGATTTTATTTCACAGAATAAGTGTATCACGTCTGTTTTCAGTTAAAAAGTAATTAAACTGTCTCTGTTGTGAAAAATGTTTAGTGCCAGATTCAATATGAATCGTCATTATTTTTGCTAAGTAAAAATAACCCATCGGTAATTAAATATCACTCAGCAAGAAGCGAAAACTTGCCAATTTTTTTGTAAATCTGACGTACCTAGTTTCCTTTCGAGTTTATTTTTTGCAGATTATTAAGATGATTTGATAATTAATGGTGACTATATTCGTTTACATACTAGCGTCCCGTAAACGAATACAGTAAGTTACCTAACACTGTTTAACCATACTTAAAGGTAATATGAAACCTATAGGACTTAATAGGAACAATTAAAAACAATAACATCAATTTCAACTTTGCGGAAATTCACATAGATAGAATTGTTTTCCGTAATTCCTATGAATTTAAAGTGTTTGTCATTCCCCATTAAATGCAATAATATGTAAAGCATCCATTTTGTGAACGGAAAACGTAATATGTATTAAAGTTGATAGTAAGAGATGACTTACAACTTCATTGGATTACGTGCAATGGCACGATGTAACATTCAATTTTGAAATTAATTTCATTATTCATAAGTTAGCGATAAGTACTATCGACAATAATTTATTTCATTCTGAGGGTAATGTTCGAACTTTTCTATTGTAAATAAATTTATTGAAATAAGAAACAACTGTTCATTTATTTGAAATTAAAATTACAATGTTTTTTATTTTTTCTTATTTTGTAGAAAAGCCTAGTTTATTCTCATAAGACTTGGATATTCATTAACCGACTTCGAATAAAAAACCTGGTATCATTAACCACTTGCTTCGCAATACAGGAAGTCTTATTACCTACTGTACAGATATTCATTAGACATAATTGTGAAATAAGCAGAATACGGAAGTTATTACGACCAACACAAATCTAAACAATAGTAGATTTGACTACAGAATGTGTAACCGTAAAAAATAACTGTTTATTGTGTAAAGAATCTTTGATTTTCCTCTGATCGTGAAGTATAAATAATACTCGTATTAATAAATTTATGTCGCTATGAGGAAATTAAAGGTAAATAATGTGGAGTCGCGTTTCTGTCTGTTATTATTTGTTTACTTGTAATTGTGTAATTATTTACTGCATCGATGAATAACAATACTAATTACTACTGCGACTAATGTTTAATATTTTTATACACTTTTATATTTTATATACTTTGTTGTTTTTCAACACAATAACGTAAATAAAATCCCACCAAAAACATTAAAATAATGTAAAAAAATGCCAAGTCTCTCGATGCAGTCTTTCCATCGTAAAAAATTTTGAGATCTCATAGAAGCCAAGTCCTATTCAAATTATTTTGTAGTTATAAATCAACATTTAGTAATTGTATCAATAGTTTTCTTTATATTATAATTATAGTGACTTGGCAATGAGCACCAATTTAAAGCTGCTTGCTGCCTGGAATTATGTGCAAATGTTACTGACGAGACCTGTGATCAGATCACTACCGACTACATGCTCCAATGCAATAATAAAAAATAAGTACCTTACGGGCCATCGCTTTATGAAAGTAAATGAACCGAGAGTACACTAACACTAGTGTTTGCGTACACACTTGTGCAATTGTGCATTATAATTTATGTCCTGCGCAGTTTACTAGTCTTGGATGAGACTGACTGCCGTTGCCGAAATTCGGTTGGGACGACACGGATAAACCAAAAGAAAATTAATTTTGTGATATTAATGTTTACGCATGCGGTGTGTGACTTTCAACTCCAAATATGCCGTTTTGTTTCTTCTTGTGCTCATTGCCAAGTCACTATAATTATAATATAAAGAAAACTATTAATACAATTACTAAATGTTGATTTATAACTACAAAATAATTTGAATAGGACTTGGCTTCTATGAGATCTCAAAATTTTTTACGATGGAAAGACTGCATCGAGAGACTTGGCATTTTTTTACATTATTTTAATGTTTTTGGTGGGATCTCATTTATTTTTTGTAAGTGTATTTCTTTCTTTTTTTTTAGGTGACCTCATAATTTCTTGGACTTCAGCTACTGCTTTGCTTAGAACCCATTCTCTATCTCTTTTGTTTCTTTTCAACGAGCTAAATAAACATAAATCTACTAACTTACAAAATAAATATAACTAAACTAAATAACACGTAAACAACTAGATATTGTAACTACCTATGTCTATGTTATATTAATAAACTATTCGCCTAAATAACTGTTTCAGTAACAATAATAAATCTACTATCTAATCCGGCTAACTTAAGTTCTCCGAATATAGCTACAATATTTTTTTAGTTTCGAAATGGTTTTTCATAGGTAGGTGGCGCTATCAAATGAAAATTATCGAATTATTTTAAAGTACTACTTATACTGCGCTCGGTAACGAAACCATAGCGCGATTCAGACAGGTACAACGCCATCTATCGAGCGCGCATACAATCGAAATTTATCGCAATACAATGGAGTTTTAGCTTTATTAATTTAATGAATTATGAACTTTATGTATCAATTAATTATAGTCTATGTATTACATTTTTATTATTCTTTTCTATTCCATGTATTTATTCATCCAATTGAATACTTAAACAACGAACAAAGTTAACAATGCAGTCAAAATCCATACATAATATTCTTGCCAAACCGCAAATATAAAATTGTTTTCTATGGTATATTATTTTTTAATGTTTTTATAATTTTTCCTTTATATGTGGCTAATGACCTATCTTGGTGCAAAATTTGAAGTTTCTAAGTCTGCTAGAAGTACCTTAGATTTTTGATGATCGGTCAGTGAGTCAGTGAGTCAGTGAGTGAGTGACAAAATGGTGTAACTTTGATCGACCGTAACTCCTAAACTATTAATTCAATTGGCATGTAATTTCGAACTTAAGCTTGTTCTAATGCCTACTATTATTCACCGAAAACCTAAACTCCTAGCTTTGTCCACGTCGAAGATATAGGGGGGGCGAAACAGCCGCGAATCGCATCGAGAAAAGATGGTACGGCCGTGCCCGTTTTGCTCGAGACTTGGCTGGGGCACTGCCGTGCCCCCAGATTAGCACGCATATTGTGAAAATCAGGTAGGACCCTATTTTATTTTAAGACCTCCCTTTTATTTAGTACACCAGTTAAGACCGGTTAATTAGGCACATACGTATAGAAAATGGGCCATAATTTCACATTTTATTCACATAAAAATGCATCAAATCGTATATCGGACATTTTTAATCCTAAAACCATACCTTGACAGTGTTTAATACGCAACAAAGCGAAAATAATAAACGCTTCAAAACGATAAATTAACGCACTTTAAACAGACGCATCCAATCAAAGATTTTAAAGGAAATTTTATAATTTATGTTGGCACCACACGGTATCACTGAAACACACGTTTATTTTGTTTGTAGAAGCACAGTTTTTTGTGATAACACCGCTAGGATATCACCGATATTATGTGAGTATTACGTTTTTTGTACAGACTACACAAAACAGGCAGTGCAAACTGTCCATTAACTCCATACTACGGGCTGTCATCTGGGGTTGCTCCCTGTTTAAGCAAACCCCACCCTTAGCTACTCAAACCTAAAGTTTAAGCTTCCTTGGCCATCCCCCAGTCCTAGGCAAACATGCGCAGTGGTGCATTGCGCACAATATTGATTGCAATCATATGTATGATAGAAAATATGGCGGAAAGTTTGATTTCGTTTTGGTTTTTATTGACAGTTTACATGAATATTTGTTGTGAGTTTTAGCCGTTTAGGGAGGCTCCGGAAACAATAAAATTTCTCATAAGTTTTACTTTAACGTTTAGGTATCTTTTGAAAGATTATTTTTAAGATATCAGAAATCAGTTAGTTGAAATATTTTTGTAAAGTAAAATAAACTGAATAAACTCATAATATATACATATCAAATATTACTGTAAATACAAATTATGTAAAGTAATTATTTATTTTTAACTCCCTTTGAACGTCGGTATCCATAACATAGAAAGAAAAATATAACGATGAGTTTTTCTAGCAAACGAGTTTGTAGGGAAATGTGTTATGAAATTTTTCAGCTTCTCCAATCAGAAAGTTTTACATGAACGTTTTATTTTTGTTAAGGTAGTGTTTTGTTTATTTTTACAAGAACTTCTGTTCTTACTGTTAAAGGCGACCTAGGAAATTATTTTCTTCGTGTAAAAACTGTAGTAAAAAGAAAATATAGGGTTTGATTTTTAAGGGAAAAGCACATTTCGATATAAGTGGGGAAAGTTTGTTCCTGCATTCGGAGTTTGTGAGGCGGAATATTGTCTGCCGAGCCCTATGCGAGGCTGATAAGGAGCCGAGAACAGCAATAACAAATGCCCACGTGTATCGAACGAAGTTTTTCAAGAGAAGAACAAACTTTCCCCATTGATATCTAAATGTACTATTGTGGGGACAATCGCTTTATTATTTGATTTTTTTTCACAAGTATTAAGGATTCCGGTAACGAAAAACTGAGTTTGTATCTCATCATTCGAAAAGACTCTTTTAATATGTTGGTCACCTAAGTACTTACCTATTATTTGATATTCAGTCGATGCACGCAAGAATCGATATACCTACATACGTAGCTGGTAATGTAAATGCATGTTGTACATAACTGAAGTCAACTTGATCTCGACACCGTTATGGAAAGGTCAAGGTAATTGCTATCGTGTTACATTAATTGTAACGCAGGTAGTAACTGCGTTTTTTGTCCTGGTAAAATCATCAAATCTCCTCCCTCCTACTCAGGGCGAAGCGGGATCCACGGTGATCCTTCAATAGCCCCTTTTCATTCTAGGGTTATGGTTACCTGATAAGCTCTAAGGGGCCCCGTCAGATTGCATGAAGCTCTGTGAGGCGCGCGTGGAAGAGTTCCACGCCGTTGACCCGGGCATGGTCCATGATCAGACAGCAAGTCACCATCAAGTCATTCGCCATCCTCATGCCCATATAATTGCATGAATGTTGAGTTTTATGTTTCTTAATACATGTTACTGTTTTGGTGGTGAGTTCCACTGGAGTCAAAGAAAGATTGTCTTAGCTGTACCTATGGCACCACATGAACTTAGAGTCCCCAGAAGTGGGACAGAGCATGCTAAAAAATAAATGTGACCACGATAAGCACGAAACTGTGATGACGCCATGTTGTGTCGTCATGCACACTTTTAATCAAACATTAATCGCCTAAAATTATCATTGAAAATGATGCATTTTTTTTGCTAAACTTCACTGACTAGTGACAATTGACAGGCGGAGGTCATTGACGTTTTCGTTCTAGTCGTGGTTGCATAATAATTATATTACCACGATAACCTTTAGTCCCCGATCCCAGTGTTTTTGATTGTCTACGTCATCAACGTGGGAGGTCGCTGTTGTTCTGAAGTGTTTATCAACAGATGCTTGTGTTATTCGTTCAATTTAGCTTGGTGAAAACAAAACTAATATAACAATATCATGCCTGTAGTCCCCAAAAGGTCAGGAAGACTAGTACTCCTACAATCTACATTTTAACAATCATATTTTTTTTTGGGTTAAATCAAAATCAAAAGTCACTTGTGTTCAGTTTAAAGGTTGATTTATCAGCACTTTTTGAAGGTCAATTTTTACATAAGACAGTTCCCCAAAGCGCGCCCCCTTCGACACTTCCTAGTGTTTTGGCTGGGAAGAAGAAGTGGCGGAACAAACTCCCCAGAAAAATCATTAAAATGAGTCGTCTCATCCTAAGTTAAGGAAATCTCAGACTCTTACTGACTATAAACCCATAACAAATCCCTTTCGTTCCAGAGTCGCGGTACACTTTTAAATCAGTCCCGCGACCCAGTTATGGACATATAGGAGCCTAGTCCGTCAAGGCAGCTATTATGTAAAGAAAATCCTGAATGAAAAACCCTTAAAACCGTTTTTCTACCTGGGAATCCAAGTTATCAATCTCGCTTGCGACTACTCACCAAACAAGCAAAACTATGATTTGTCTAATTCTTCACTTCATGGAGTTTTTTTTTTTATCATGGTAAAATCATCAAATGAGTCCTCCCCCCAGGGCAGGGCGGGAGGGACTGTCAGACTTGACAGACTAAATTCCACGGTGTCCTTCTTTAGCCCTTTACGTACCTAGGTCACGGTAATTCCTGAGTCCCGCGACCCCGGCAGGCAAGCTTAATGGAATTAGATTATATTTGGCTAAGCTTTGGTGTTCGCGTTTCAAAGCTCCCATCGAAATAGTCGACCGACCCAATGAAAATAAATTTTAAATTCCGCGTTTCTTGCTTATTATTATGACTGTCAAGTGCATAGATGTTAATTTCGATAATAAATAATATTACAGTTTCTATATTATTTCCTATAAACCAGCAATAAAATACATCCTGCAATATTTGGCATAAGATAAAACGAGGCGGGAACTCCACACAGTTTGGCCGCAGTCACAACACAAACTCCCGTACAAAATTAGATTGGTAAAACCAGACAAAACAAATATATTAAAATTAATCCTTTTCCTCATTTAAAGAGTTTCATACAGAATGCGATGCGATTATCTGTTTCTATAGTTCGTCCAAATTAAATATGAAAATAGTGATCAATTGACAAAAATTCCGTCATGGTGTGGTCAACTGGTTAGGCTAAGTTTTGGAGCGGTGGAAGCGGAGCAGTGTGTCAGACTCTTACTCTTCAATGGCCCTTTGCGTTCCAGAGACGAAGTAACTCTTTTGAACATTCTCACAACCTCATGGTGCTTACCTCTGTTCATCACATTTTCCTCCAAAGATCGATCGGATCCCATTCTATGTGTAAAAGCCCTGAAACCTAAGCCGACATTATCAAAGAAACTCACGTGATAGCAAGCGTGGGCACATTATTTGATTTCTTGCCAGACGTCTGCAGCGAGCGCCGAGGACGTACCGCCTGTAAGTCCAGGTACCACGTCACCTCTGGACCTGGTGGGAGGGAAAAATATGAGATTATTGTGGACATAATTGAACTGCGTCATTGACACAATCTATACTAAAATTATAAAGCTGAACAGTTGGATTGCTTGTTTGTTTGACTGAACGCACTAATCTTAGGAACTATTGGTTCGAATTGAAAAATTCTTGTTTTGGATAAGTCTATTTAGCGAGGAAAGCTATGAAACATCACACTACGACCAAAAGGAGTCGAGCAGCGGTGTTGAAACTACGAGAAACATTAGTAACAGAATTCAAAATGAAAGTATTTGGCCACAATAAGAATCAGTCAAAGAATCTCGAAGAACGACCCTCAAATTGACTGTTCAAATATTTCTCACGGAAATGCGGCATTTTAACCGAACTTTTGAGTCAAAGACTGACTCATATTTACTGAATAGAGCTATTTTTTACTAACGGATAATTCTTTCTTTTATAAATATGTTGATGTTTACTGTTTTCCCTGGTGGGAATTCCGATTTAAAAAAAAAGTACTTATAGAATGTAAACAAAATGTCTATGACATTTTATTTATTTAAGTACGATGAAAGTCAAGGGCACTTGTAACTATTTTTTATAAAAAATACTAGTGCTTACAACAATTTATTACTATTATGTTTTTTGCGTGGCCTTCTCTCTTACATCGCGATTTTATTCTAAAATTATCGATACCTACAATAAGTATAGTATATTTACTAGTCACGAGATATAACAAGCATTACGTGATTTTCTATCAATCTCTTTAGATTTAACTTTCTTTTTTTATTTAAAACTTTCGTGTTTCGAATAGATACTGCCTCTTTGTTACTAAATCGTCTTCTTTACATATAAAAAAAAGATATTGAAAAAAACTTTAGGTGCCAAAACATTACTCGCTGCCCGAGTAATGTTTTGGCACCTAAAACGGCAGCGAGTAATGGGCGACTCGCTGTCCGACCATGGACCATGCCCGGGTCGACGGCGCGTTGTGTTCCACGCGCGCCTCAAAGAGTGTCAGCATAGAGACGGGGCCTGTAGTGGGCCAAAGCCTGCCGGGGTCGCGGGACCAAGGGATTACCGTGACCCCGGTACGTAAAGGGCTAGTGAAGGACACCGTGGATTTTAGTCAGTACAAGTCTGACAGTCCCTCCCGCCCTGCCCTGGGTGGGAGGACTCATTTGATGATTTTACCACGATAAAAAAAAAAAAAAAAAAAAAGGTGCCAAAACAACAATTTTTAGATTTTTTTTCTGTATGTCACACGCTTCACAAAAAAGCTACCTTCACTGATGTATTGCTTTAGGTTTTAAGGAAAAATATAGGCTACTCAATTTTACCACAGGAAAATGTCCTATACCCGATTATTTTTTTTTTTTTAAATCCACTCGTACGTAGTCGCGGGCAAAAGCCAGTCAACAATATGTAGGTATAATCATAATCTTTCTGTCTTTCTCATATCTATTGTTAGATGCTTTTTCATCAATCAATGTGTTTGACAGAGTTATTGTTATACTTTTCTTCGTGGAACGTGTGCGCGTCGAACATGAACGCATCACGTGGGCGACCTCTGGCTAAAGCCTCTTTTTGAGACACCCAATAATATAATTTTATTCAGCTACGTTGCTTGTTGTTTTGGGAATGACTTGGATTTATTTATCTCTCGACTCATACCCGTGTCTACGCACGAGTAAGTAGACTTCGGTACTCATCCCATGGGATCGCATTACATTATTACATTAAGAGCATTTGTGTAAGCCTAGGTTACAAACTCTGTAAACCAAATTCTATAAAATCGGATATAAGTTTTTTGGAAAAAGTGAAAAACATCCACCCTTACAATATTTCTCATCTATCTATACTATAATAAATCTGTAGAAGGGTCAATTCTGTACATTGAAAATATTGAAAAAATAAATAGCGGGGGGTGTTGCTGGATCGATACCAAACCCAAATATATGATTAAAAATTTTTTGTCTGTCTGTCTGTCTGTCTGTTTGTGCAGGCATCACGTGAAAACTAACGGTTCGATTTCGATGAAACTTGGTATAATTATTCCTTATTATCCTGGGCATAACATAGGATACTTTTTATCCTGGAAAAATACGTAGAAAAAAAATCTTATTTTTCAGTTTTATTCATAGACGTTGTTCTGTAGAACCGCGAACACACGTTGCATTACCCGCAGTGGATTCAGCGCCGTAATATTTATAAGATGTCATTGTCAGAGTTACTCAAAATGGGGAAATAAACCATCCACGCGAAGACCGACATCCGCGCGGACGGAGTCGCGGGCGGAAGCTAGTTTCGAAATAAGTTCAAGCACTTTTCAGATAAAAAAGTTAAAGCGTCTCATGCATTCCTGAGAATCAATCCAATAGGTAGGTCTATATATCTATTCGCTTACTGACCACACTTTTTCTGTATTGGGTACAAAACGGAATGTCCTGTGTCAGTGCCTACACATGGCTAAACGATTATCATAATGGGATCAGCATGTCCATTGTCCAACCATAGATTTAGAAGAAAACTATCGCTCTGCAATGCAAAACGTAAGATTATGAAGATGAAATTCCGACCCATTGATAGTTCTAGTAATTTACGGGGTATTTCTATTGATACAATCAATGGTGACAGAAATATTCACTGTCGGCTGTGGAGCCGACAGTACACATCCTCTGTTGGCCAAATAGCCGACTATGGAAACATCTTCAGTCGTCTGTACAGCCGACAATATACCTTTTCTGTCGGCCGAATAGCCGACAGCGGTGACAGGAAGCCATTGCTGTGCCATACTGTACGCGGATAGACGATTGTGACTTATCTGTTGTTGTGAAGAAGTTATAGTAAACCTCATATTCTTACAACTAACTAGTCAACAACCAGTGGTTGTACCCTGGACCGCATAGGGATAGACTTTTGTCCAACAGTGGGATATTACACGTTAGCAGTATCAGTATCTTACCCTTCTCAACAATTTCACAAAGTCCTGTATCAGACACCGAGCGACCCCTTGTTCTGCTCAGTTGTTGATTGTGGCTCTTGAAGTGGGGCCAGTGACGAGCTACTGATGTCCGTAGGATGCGGTTGAACCTGTGAGCAACAGTAGGTGTTAATATACTTGTTATATAATCTATACTTGTCCTTCTTATATTTTGAAAAAAATCATTATGGAATTTCTGTTTATCTCTGGCATCGGTGAAGAAAAATATCGTGATAAATGCTACGTCTGAGGCCTGTAGAGTTCCCATATTAAAATGAACACGGATGAAGATGCTAATTAAAATACCAGTCTGGTCGAAGGGTCCATGTCCTTCCAATCAGCATGACGAAAAAGTAATTCTCATTTACCAGTCAACACCAGTATGATTGCTGGATCTTTCCGTTGGAGGATGTGAGGACAATGAACTTTCGTATACAAAACTAGTCATCACCAAAACTTTGTACACCTATCTTATATTTCAGAGAATTCGTTGAGGAAGTTTAAGAAACCTTACAGGAAAATTGACAACGGCGTAGTATTCAAATAATCTCTACGATAAGTGACGATTTAATAAGAAAATAACATCTTATCTCGATAGGTACCTATGGGACCCAGGTGTGCTAAACAAACATAAATGTGAGTCACGTATCAATGTGGATAATAGTCACGAGCAATAACATATACTTAACAAAATTCAAACCCAATTTACTTGTGAAATACGGGCTTCCATTTTGAAATAAGACTTATTTTGTAATAGTATGGCTTCTAAAAATAATAGAAGTATAATGAAAAGGCAAAAGTTAAATCAATATAATAACAGAACATCGCTTTTGAATACTGCTTAGTGTATACATACTATTGCTTGTGACTGTACTGACACTGACTACCTTTAGCTATCACTATCATTGGAGATAAACATATCAATAATTAAATAATATACCTTAACATTGCTACACCTATTGAAAACCTCCTTAAGTAGTTACTTACCTAATTGGTAATCAGAACCATAAAGTTATTCGTACTTTTAATATGGCCGAATAGACAGTAGGTAACTTCGTCTGTAACTTAAATTATATATTAAATCTCTCTATCATCTAACGAGTATCATTTGAAATAACATAGAAAATTAATTTAATTTTTTCAGATTCTCCCCTCATTCTTTTTCTAAATACGAAAGCGTTCCAATCTCGTCGTGTTGCCTTCGCCGGCGCCTACCAGTGCGGCCGCGACCTTAGTCTATGAATCGCACATTCGCCCGCCGTCTACGTCCATGACGTCAGTATTCAGTCGTTAACACATTTTACTACTGTATCCTTGCGTGAAACGTTTGTTATTCAATATGTAGGTTAGCGATGTGAATAACATGATCGAAGTGACTTAGTATAATAGTCTTAGGCTTCTGGGCTACCGTAGTATACCAGTTCAGGCGCAAAAAGCCTAATTCGCAAAATTGCAACCTAGTCTCTAAAAGTAATTGAAGTAATTCTTATAAATCTAAGATTTATTTCTCTAATTAACTAAGTTGTTTCATGTTATGCAAACAATTCATAGATGCATAAGAATTACACTCCCAAATAGAGAAAAAAATCCATTTTAATCAATTGCCATTTTGAGAATTAGGCGTTTAGAGAATTTGTCATTTTGAGAACTTGTCCTTTTGTGACTAGGTTGCAATTTTGCGAATAAGGCTTTTTGTGCCGAATCCGTATACTCGTACCTACTCAGGAGCGAATCAAAACTTTGAAAGGGACTTTGATGCGAACGATGTCTGATGATTACGCTGGAATTTAATATTTTAGTATCGGTTACTATCTTCTGTTGGATCTTTGTCTGTAACCAATCAGCGACCGAATTTGCCTATTCGAGTCATTAAGATGTCCAATCAAAAGCAGCAGATAGAGACAGCCTTGTCACAGAATTGTTTTTACAGTTCTCGTTGCTTTTCTGCCTTCTGTACGTAATATTTTTTGACTAAACGGCCCACGCCTTTATAAAACGGGGCCAGGATAGAAAGTCCGGTAAGCTAAACTCTAGGTGCTGTAATGCAGCCTGAGGGAATACAAGATACCTACATCTAGCAGTGGACTATATAAAGTCGATCAACTTTTAAATCACGATGAGACAAATTGTCTTTTGCCAAGTAGCAACCAACTGAAATTGATTTCCCTTTAAAACTGTTTCAATTAAATAAGACACATTTACTAATTTATCACAGATCCAGTAAGTCTATCGATCCTAGTCCTTCAAATCGATCTTCGCTCGCTGTATCTACAGGGTTGCGGCTTGAGGATCACTGCGGGTCATCCTATCCTCCGAGAAAGGTCGTTTCTATTTGACTAACCCAATTAAGGTCAGCCTTAACCTTAATTGGTACTTTATCTTGGCTTAACCTCCTAAAGCTAGGGACTTACGTATTTGCCTGCCAGGTCGGTTTTTGAACAAATTAACTTAGGTTAGTAATTTAACTTTTTCTGGGTTGAATAAGACGCGCTTACGCTATTTTCACCTAGAATTCAATGGTTGGATTTACGCCCAAATTCGAAACAATTACGAATTCACGTCTAAACAGCTGAATGATAAATGGAACTTCAGGGCGCGGGAAACAGCTAGTGGGACATAAACGGTGAAAAGTTCTCGGCCCAACCAGGAAAAGAAAAGTAAATGTAATGTAGTATAACGTGTTGCGCATCAAAGGTACCACACAAGTCAAGGACCTTGTACAGATCACGTCACGTGTCACGCGCGCTTAGAGCTGTCAGCAATCTGAAAGGTCTTCCTTAGAGGGCCAAATACCTGCCGGGGCCGCGGGCCTTTACAGATAACCGTGACCCTGGAACGTTAAGGGCTATTGATGGAACACCGTGACTTTTAGTCAGTACAAGATCCAGGGAGCGGTTATTTTTAACATCAATAGATTACGTTAAACCGATAACGGTATTCATTTATATCTGTGACACCTTCACGAATCGTGTTTCTAATCTGATAGGTACTTAGATGATTTATCTTACAGTTTATAGCTTTACCTAGTAGTCACTATCAAAGAATAAATGGAATAAAAAAAAACATGTTTATGACATGAGTTTTGTTAGGATTTTTACTGCTACCGTGCATGAAGGTTCGATAGTTTTTGAAATGAAAACTTCTTTAGCGGCGTTGTGCACTTTTTTTGGAATGGGTAAAAAATGTTAAACTCGCGTCAAGACACGTGATCTGATCAAATTCGTAAGACGGCGCAGGGCGCTTGCGCGAATGTTCGTGTGTGTTTATTACTATTGAAGTTTTCACTTCTGCCAGCACTCCCAGAGTGCAACCCGTCGTTTTTTTTATATGTATGTACTGTCTTGTTAAATGAATGCCACATGGTGAATAACCGGTAGGAATTGAAAACACAGGATTATTAAGAGGGATCCTGAATGTACGAGTTCGTTCTAGACTCACTATGATAGCCAACGGAGGAGATTGCGAGTCAGAAGAAGTGGCGTCAAGCTAGGACATAAAAGTAATAAGCGCCCTGCACACGTACAGTTCGGACCGCGGGAAATACCACGCGCCGTTCCATCCCTCGCTCCGAACTGTACGTGTAGATGTGCTGGTCTAACAGTCCGATCTGGCACATCGACACAAGCGCATATCTCACAGTTTTACGCGCGCATCACGTGTAAACGTAAAATACATTTGGCGGTTTGGAGCGTCAAAGCTATCATAGAGTTCATTCGTTTGTTCCGAGAACATCCGTGTCTCTGGAAGATAAAGCGTAAGAAAATGGTAAGAGAAATATGAGAAACAAAGCAATTATGACGCTTGTTGAATTTTGCAAGACAGTAGGTTTTTTATTAGCTGATCGCGATTTCGTCCGCAAAAAAGTACAGAATTTAAGAGATGCATTTCGCAAAGATTTGATGAAAGTAACGGGGACACGGAACAAAAGTAACTAACTACAAATTCAGCTAAACGCGATGACCAAACGATCGTCCATTTTTCTTACTACCTAAAAAACTTTTGAAAGTTTTAACGTTCCACGCGCCAGTCCAAACTGCAGTCCAAACTCTTGAAATCAAATTTACACGCACAGTTCGGAACGTTTGTCTAGATTTGAAAGTTTCGTCCGCAGTCCAAACCGTGAATGCATTTTTAATCGTATTTGGCACAACATTTTGATCCGCAGTCCAAACTGTACAGATCTAACTGCGGTTTGGAACGCAGTCCAAGATGCGCGGTCCGAACTGTACGTGTGCAGGGCGCTATAGAGGCAGGTCTATACCCAGCCTTGGGGTGCATGGACAGGCTATAGCTAATAACTAATTATAAATCAGGGCAAATATTATAATTTGAAAAGCGCTAAGAAATGTAAAATCCCGGGAAATAATCCAAACAAACCCGCAGCAACATCTAGTTATGAAATAAAATAACAAAACAGCTTGCAATAATGTAATAAACAGCGATAGTAATGTGGGTAATAAACTTTGCAGTGCTTACTACGTAGAGAGTAGGTAATCGTTTCAGTATTTAAGTTCGTTCAGCTTTTATGTCAGAACGGTTATAGCTTCTTATAACGTTCAGTGGCAATAACCGTTACTCCTGAAACGTTCGATAAGTCCCTCTTTGTGATACGCCGATTGAAAATTTGATAACTGGTTGATAATATTTGCGGTATTTTTCAAGTGATTAGGAATACGAAATATGACTGACAGAGCGGAAAAAGGCAGATTCGAAGACTAAAAAAATTTAATGGTTACTTTGATATTTTGATGTCTTACCACGTGTAAATAAACGTGACCCACCTAGGTTTACTAAGTACTATTGTTAATACGAGTAAATAAAACACCTTAAGACTCAATTTCTACCTCCTTGCCTGCCCTCCAGCGCGTCTATGAGTAGCGCGTGGAGGCGCAGCGTCCGGGTGAATCCCCGCTGCCTCTACAAGTCGAGGCGCGGCGGGAAGAGCTTCGTCGCGACCTCAGGGCAGTATGGAGGGAGCGACTGTCGCAACTGAGCTCCGGGCACGCCGCAATCGCGGCGTTAAGACCCCTCTTTGAGGAGTGGCTATACAGGCCTCCTTACCTACCGCATGGCGCAGGTCCTCACCGGACACGGAAGTTTGAGGAGGTACTTGTGTCGGCCAAGGAGGGAAGAAACGCCTGGGATTCACCACTGCGAGGATCGCCCGGAGGACACGGTGCAGGACTACCTTGCTTGGGCAGAGAAACGCCGTGTCCTCACGACGGCGATAGGCGGAGACCTCTTGAGCCCGGCATTGGTCGAGGCCATGCTGCGGGGCGAGACGGAATGGGAAGCGGTCGCCTCCTTCTGCGAAGCAGTCCTGAGAAGCCTAAGAAGTCCCGCTCTGTCCTGGGTGGGAGGACTTATTTGATGATTTTACCACGATAAAAAAAAGACTCAATTTGTACATTTCCGCGAAACGGAATAGAAGCGGGTTTTTTTATCCAAAGCATCATTTAACTTTATGCTTGTCGTATAACTTACAGAGTAAAAATGAGTTAAAAACATATCACGCGTCTTCCGAAAAATTCTCCTGCATTCATCGAGAATTTTCGCAGTTAGGATATCTTATCTAGTTTACAGATTACACGATTGGTATAAAGTTCATTTTGGTTTGTAAAATTTCGTTACAAAACTCTTTCATTACATTGGCGGCAATATAAATTGAGCCTTATATTCTTACACCCACTAATACAGTGCGTACCTTCCAAAGAGGAGTGGCGTACTATCAACAATTGAACAACTTTATTCAAGGAGCTAAGATAGCAATCGCGAATAATTACCTGCTGCCCCATAGATTTAGGTCTATTAAGGCTAGAAAAATTATATGTGACTACTGTCGATATTTTGTCGCAATTAGGACATGGGTCATAGAAAACCGTTTATGAAACTGAACAGTTGGTCAATGCATAAGGTCACTACCGACAGAGTCCCTTAGCGGGGCTTCTTCTGGACGGCATAGTATTAAATAACCACGAAGAAGTATTCTTACCATCTCCTTCTAACCAAACCTGTCCGAGTAGAGCCCCAAGTCGAGAAAAGTTCAGTTTTTTTGCCTCCGTGTCCCGTTACATACTTAAGACTTCAACCGGAGTTTTGTTTCCGCTATCTACACCAACCACATCATTTAAATATGAGTACCTCTTTGAAACATGCTGTAGATGATAGTAATAATAGACGTAGTACTACAAATAACAATCAAAAGGTATTAATCAATTACATAGATAGGATAGGGTTCGTCACATTATCAAGAGTTCCATGAGTAATTATTATCTACGCACCTAAACATCGCTTATTCATACATAAACCGCAAGAGATTAGTATGTGTCATTCAATTATTTATTTTCTAATCCTTTATTCATTTTTCAATATATTGTTTACATTTTTAAATATTTTTACAAAATCAGAAATAAAAAACATATAAAAACATTAAAAAATAGTGGCCCACCAGCATCGGGAACAGGGTCCAAGCTGCCGGTGGTTAGGGATCCAGAGAAAGGAACCCTATTAGGATTATTTTCTATATTGTTAAAATCTATTAACCCTTACCTTCTGAGTGGCGTATCATAGTTTTCAGATGACGAACTAGTTGAAGCTGAAGTCTCACTGCTACTAGAGTTGATATGGCTCACGAAAGAGTAAACTTGACAACTCTCACTCTTGCGCATAGGCAATAGCTTTTTTGACGGCATGGTAACTTACACCTTAACACAACGTAACACAAACTGTTTTATAACAAACGTCCAGTAACATAAAATTCACTATGCGTGCACTTTGAAGTCCGTTTCAAAACTAAGAAATTGTTGACTATCTGAATGGATAACGCTCGCACATGAAAATTTTGTCACTCGCATCTAATTTTAAACGGAGATGTTAGAGATCGGTGCGCACGCGGCGTTCGGTATAGCGAGCCGGCTTGACTCATCATACAATTAGATCAGTCGAAAATCTCCCAATTCATCTTTAGTACCGCACATAACTCGGATTCATAAACAATGTATGTAAGATTTGGAAGGCGAGATTCTCAAACGCTACAAATGTTCCAACAGCCGTGCTTACACTGAACTCGTAATTTGACAGTATTGATCCCTAACTATCTGTAGTATCGACCAACACGCTTATCAATTCACGGTATTCCTTATCTGCTGATCTTGCTTTGACACATACGGTGCAGTGTTCGCAATTCCGCCATATGTGCTCACGGTCGCGGATCTGGTTCACGGTTTAAAGTAAATATTTGTTTAGCTTTACATACTAACTGTGGGTGTTCAGTTTCAGCTTGTAAATATGTTAAAATATTTTAGAAATGTTTGTGTGATATCAAAATGTGAATTCATGATAAAAAAAATATCTTTTCTGGTTTTGCAGTATTAGGTACGGTCGAGATCGAAAATATTTATTCTTTTGAACGTTATTCCGACTGAATAAGATTCAAAAGTGTATACATATAATTTTTGAAACTCGACTGGACCTAACTAAAATCAAGAACAGAACCAATAACAAAATATCAATTTTATCTCCTTAGTAATAAAGTTGATTTCAGTATAACAAGTTAACTATTTGAAGTTATCAAAAAATATCTTTATTACCTAGCTGTAATCTATTTAGAAACATGTAAACTCAACGTAATTTAATTAATAAGTATTGAAAGTTATTAAAATGGCCACGAACTCAGTCAATATTTCAACATAAGATACTAATAGGGATAGTCAAATAAAAATCCTTTAATATATCTTAATCAATTAAATCTCCTTTATTGACAACTAGCTAGAACCAACTTACAACAAAAGTTAAAACACGCATAATTTTATTTTAGAACATATTCTTTTAGTCTCATTACGTCGCTGTATATAATTAGGACAGGATTTTGTTACTTTGTGGGTAGGTAACATTTATATTGAATTCAGAATCCTGATAATTTAACATTTAATTACCAACTATAGTCTCATGTAGTTTAAAGTCGAATTTAAAAAATGAACCTAAATAAGTGCCGGTTGTAATGGAAATTGACCTTTATCACGAATGAAAAAGATTCCAAAATAGAAAAAATATCGTTAGATTCTGAATCCAAAGTGGAATTGTCTTTGTTGCACTTATAAAACTGCATTGTTTATAGGTTCGTCATGCATCCGACTGTGAGCCAACCTGAATTTACTTGACCTATCATAAATTCATAGTGCAAAACATTATACAAAATGTAGGTAGGTACCTAATGTACTTACTTAACATATGTCAGTAACCCCTACGCATACAAATCTTGCCATTTATAAACGTTTATAAATAAAACCTATATTAATCATTTTCATATTAATTTCAGTCACATCTGAATTAACATACAAAGATCTTAAAATATTGGAAGAATTAAATAACAGTTTACTTGTAAGACATTTTTGTTTGAACAATAGGGTCAGTTTTAAAAATACTGGTTGCTTGTTTGTACTGTAAATAGTAGTATTATAGTCAAAGACAAATAGAGACACAGAAATAACTTTAGCAGCACAATCAACAACATTGATAGCAACCGTTTTATAAATGAATAAAACATCTTTAATAAACTCCGCTGAACCCAATTTGACAACTTTAGAACGAAACATTTGTCTAACTACAGGAATAGTTAAGTCCTCATAAAGTCTTCTTAATAGTATGGTCTTCGTGGGTTGTTCTGAAAACAGAATAAAAGATAATTTATTTCAAATAGTTGTTAAAAAAATTGTGATTCCAGTGATATCAAGGGTCAAACCATACTAGTGTAGAGGTAAAGCGCATAGGAGTAAAATTTTTCACCGATGTTGAACGAAACCAAATAGCATTGGGCGCTCTCAGAGGCACGCATTCGACGGAAATGGCTTTTTTTCTTCGATTTTTTAACTCAAAAGAAATATGAATTTAAACGAAAAAAAAAAATTGAAAATGTTGCGAATTGTTGTTGTTGAATTTACTATAATTAAGTTTCAGTTCAACTCTTCTATGCGCTTCGGCTCTGCGCTATGAATTGACCTTTAAGCTCAAAGCAGTAGCACGACTGCCCATCGTAAAAAAATATCCTACGTCAGCTTAGTATTTTGCGACGAGCACACCAAGTATTACCCGTAGATATGCATATTTTATTAAATTTATATTAATTATGAAATCAGTATTTTCAATTCGAACGTTCGTTTACGAAGCGCACACTTGTGTTCATAATCGCTAATCATATTAATTCGCTGCGACTTTTAATACAACCGACATTTTCAATCAGTCACACATATTTGAAAAAATATTTTTATTTTTAATAACTACCTAGAGAGATACTAATTAGCAAATAGGTGCAAAGTACAATAAACAATAGTCGTTTTGGCAAACATCCTTAATACATTACGACAGTTCTTTTTACAGTTACAGTCACGTTTTCACGTGGGATGGGAGGAATATAACTCTGGATAAAAAGCACGTGAGATCTCCTTAACACAATGTTTCACATGTACCACAACCACACCACATCGCAGCCACAAAATGTGGTCAAGCAATTTCGTGTCCGTTCATTTTCGGTTTCGTGTGAAAATGTGTGGTACACTGGTACTGGTAAAATGGTGGTGGTAATTTAGTAAAGTATTCTGCTATTCATAACTAGAAGCCTTACGTAGCTAGCAATGTATAGCAGAATAATTTCAAAAACCAAAAAAAAAACATTTTTTCAAATGATTTTAGAATCTCGTTTGTTTTTGCGTCAACTTAAAATAGCTATCGGGTAGTGAATATGTATAATATTTAGAATTCCAACGCCTTTATACGCACCGCCGATATTCAATCGTGCACTTGACTTAAACGCTTAGTGTTCAAAAAAATCCTAAATAAAATGCTGGCGGGGTCGGGAGACTGTCTCATCAGGTAACCGTGACCCTGGAACGTAAAGGGCTATTGAAGGATCACCGTGGACTTTAGTCAGTACTAGTCTGACAATACCTCCAGTCCCGCCTTAGGCGGGAAGACTCATTTGATAATTTTACCATGATTAAAAAAGGGTTAATAAGAGATTTCAGAGATAATTATATACGTATATGTAATTATACGGTTAGTTGATTTTCTTTACTTTATAACTACTAAAATAACTTGATACCCACCAAAGGATTTGGTCTAAAGCGATATGCGAGCATCATCCGTTTCCTATAGGCGTCGAATTCGTCGTCTTCAGCAGAGACGCCGTCAGACGATGAAGCTCCCAGACCCAAGTTGGCTACGGGCTGATTTGCCCTGCGATAAGAGATAGGAATCAACAAAACAAATTTACCTACATCTCTACCTATTTGAAATAATTGGATTATTATTAACTGCAAATCTACGGAGTTGGTCATGTGGAACTGCTTTTTAAGGTCCAATTTTGATTCCCAAGTCGAATAGTGTCTGCGGGCACGCGGGCGGCGAGTAATGGGCGACTCGCTGTTTGATCATGGACCATTCCCGGATCGACGGGGCGTTGTGTTCCACGCGCGCCTCAAAGAGTGTCAGCACAATAACGGGGCTTCCCTTGGAGGGCCAAAGCCTACCGGGGTCGCGGGACTTACGAGCTACCGTGACCCCGGAACGTAAAGGGCTATGGAAGGACACTGTGGATTTTACTTAGTACGAGTCTGACAGTCCCTCCCGCTCTGCCCTGGTCCCACCCTGGACTTATTTGATGATTTAACTAGGCTAAAAAAAAAGTCGGGTGGTGTTATTATATTTTTCCATTAGGGTCTTTTCAGTAGCAGCTGCAGTCCGGATTTGATCCCATTTGATGGCAATAGGCTCGCCCCCTATTATAATGGCACTTTAACACTAACTTATGAAATCTGGGTGAACAGAAGTGATCTTATTCGTATTTATTGGCTATAAAACACGTTAACTTGAATTGACTTTTTTACTGTTTGATAAACATAATACTTTTACGTCTATTATTTTAACATAGTGAGTTCTTAGATTACCGTAAAAGAATTCGAAACCAGTTCCACTAGTTTAGATATAATGGCCCCGGGAATATCTGTTAAAAAAATTAATTACTTACTTACTTATGTTGACGGCGCCATGAGTTTGTTATTTATTGGTTTAAATTAATTTAAACTTGATTACGGGAAGGCGTAAATAGTAAGATGGACAAAATAAGTTAATAACCAAACAGGCACTATTTTTTTGTTATTAGAAAATAATAACTTTATTATTCATGACTACACTGTACTGTCCAGCCGCGTTTGGAAATGCATCCCTAAATGTTAAAATTGTATCATTCTACAGAACATCCGTGCTCAAACCTATTCCTTTGTCAACCGTACGTATATTTCTTGTCCTAAGTAAAAAAATATGTTAAGTGACTTACTTGTTTATAGGTTCCACGATGCCAGAACCTTCAGCACCCAGACCCTGGCCTTCAGTCCAGCCCAGCTTTTGTAGCATTTTGAACCCTATTGACAAGAAAATTAAAAACTTTTTACTAATACTTAAATTATTTGTTGCGGTCGATTATGGAATAAGGGCAGCGAGCCACACGAGTCTTGTTTTTTATTTTATTTAAAACTAAACTACACCTTAAAAGGTAAATGTGTATCAATGGAAGTTCGACTCTTGGCATATTATCAAAGTGTATCATTTCAATTATTGATGGATTGTGTTTAAACGGTAAAAAAGGCAGAGATTCAAAGATCACAACGCATAGCTAAGTAAGCATTGCACTCAGGGTTGTTAAAATGTCATATTATGTGACCGAAACCCTGGGCTGGCCTTCATCCCCCTTCGTCCTTTAACTGAAAAAGGGTGGGGTTTTAGTTAGTACGACTCTGACAGTTCCTTTCGCACTACCCAGAGCTGGACGATCACTATTTTGATGATTTCTCATCAACAAAAATACTTATTTAATTAATCATTAAAGATTCGATAGTTGACGAGGTACAGACAGTGAAAGCTTCAGAAAACTACACTGAACTGAAGGAGACAAATATAAATGTCATAATAGAATTGAACAAATTGCCAGATACTAAGAGCCAATTCTTCAAATAAGTGTGTCATTAGTATTTACAACTCATTCAAGTGCCCCTGGCCTGTATCCAAACATTCAAACAAATTCGTAGAATTGTGATGCATTCCTTCTGAAAAAGTCAGTGTTAAGAATGCTACAGATGCAAGTGGTACAGGAAATAACCTTGCAAACCGAGAAAACGAGAGTGTAATTGTTTTAAAGATGAGTTTTAAAAAGAAAGAGGTTGCATACAAAAATAATCGTTTCAAAGGAAATTGAATCTTATGGCTCCTACACATTATACCGACATGCCACGCCGTCCACGGCAGAATCTATACTGTATAGAAGCCAGAAGATACAATACTATTTCAGACGATTAGCAGTATTAGGCCCGCCTCTACCACAAATAACTAAATGAATTTAATGCTAAAAATATTTAAATCATCATTTTGTTTTTCATTCATCACTAGCACTTTGCCCGCGACTTCGTCCGCGTGGGTTACGTACTTTCCTTATTCCCCCTTTTCACCCCCTTAAAGGTTAAATTTCCAAAAACCCCTTCTTAGTGCTCCCCTAAATTATAATAGGAAGCCGTGTGCAAAATTTCACATTCCTAGCCCCAGTAGTTTCGGCTGTACGTTGATATGTCAGTCAGTCAGTTCTCCTTTTATATATATGGATAGATTAGATTACTTAACGAGTTGTTGTGTGTTAAAGCGGGCCTCAAAATAGATATTTATCGAGGTATAATTGGATCGTATCAGAAATCAAGGCTGCCAATCTGCATAAGTGTTATTTTGATTACCGTATAATAATAAATTAGCGAACTAATGGAACAATAAAAAGCCAGCAAAGTGTGGTCTAATAATTTGATATATAATTATGAGCAATAGTTACTGCGACATAACTTGACATTGCCATATAAATAGTGCTACAGATAACAGCAGATGCCAAATATTCGACGATTCGATGTTACACATACAAAATATGCACGTAGTAGAATTACGATATAGGAGACTACAAAAGGTCTGTTTTAAAACAGACTCATTTGATGATTTTACCAAGTAAAAAAAAAAGTTCTAGTCCAAGTTCTTTCGGCGCTTGAATGATATTGGCAGGAGGGCGCTGTGGGTAACATTTATAGAATAGTTTAAAGGCCCGTTCACTACTTTGGTCTAAGCTGTGAGCGGAGGTCGCGCAACTTATGATTTACCGTGACCCCGGTACTATTGATGGATTTTAGTCAGTACGAGTCTGACAGTCTCTCCCGCTCTGCCCTGGGTGGGAGCGACGACCGGTGCGAATAAGACATTAATTACTTTGTACGTACGCGAATTCGCTACTGGCGGCGACTCGTGGCGTGTTTTAAACATTTCTATACATTTGATCTTAACACTCGCCGCCCCGCGCTAAGTCACAAGTCACAAGGTCATGAACGGGTCGTAAGGAAATTGTAATAAATAAACAAGATGGCTCACGTATAGTTCCAAGTTGATCCGCACGCCATAAGAAGGAACCAGGTGGCCTACCATGAAGTCTTAAAGCGTGAGTAGTTCAGCTGTGGGAACGAGATGGAGCTAGACGACTTGTATAACTCTGTCGCTTTCTCACAGCGGAATTACTCACGCTTTTAGACGTCATGGTAGTCCACCTGCGGCCGTATTATGGCGTCTTAAACCCAGGCTTGTTCAAGTGAGTGAAAGAGACAGAGCTATACAAGTCGTCTAGCGCCCCCTCGTTCACTCACTGGAAGTTTAACTAAAAGCTTGGTTTTAAGACGTCATAAAACGGCCCCTATACTATAAATAGGTTCAAACTTGAAAAGGACCAAGAATCGAATGTACGACAGTACGAGTTAATTTTCAGCAGTATGATGCCACTTGTTGGTAAATATTCGTTTCGTCACTGTCATACAAAATACTACAGAAATGTTATTAATGTCACATTAAACGAAGAATCTTGTAAGTAATACATATAATTATGTATATATTTAAGAGAAAGTCATTACGTATCGACCTTCTGCAGTTATTTCTGTTGTGTGAGAATGTATTGAAATATTTAGGCGCACTCACCAACATTGTCTTCTTTCAACTTGAATTCTTTGTAATCGCTCAAGTCTGGCTCCTTGCCACTTTTGAACGCCGAATATTTCTCCATGAATCTGCAATGTCGTGTTCATATTAATATATGTACAGTCACATAACGAATTTAACAAATAAAAATGTAAAATGTAACTGGTTTTACTTTGAACACTTAAGTGAATATTGTTCCGTTGAAATTTGGTCCTTAGAGCCGGATTTACACATATGACTATTGGCGTCCAAACGGGACAGAACCATTTATTCACAAAATAACATGTAATTTTGTGTAACTAAATGATACAATATCAAGGCAGTTAGTTCCAATAAAAAGGATTTACAGTTTCTTCAAACACTGAATGAAAAACAAAATACCGAGTGATACAGTTTTGCAAAACAATTTTAGAACATTCACGTGTGTAACATTGTTTACAACTGAAAACAAACAGACTGCAGACTAAAAAGAAATTAATCAACGTTTATGTTTGACGGTGAACAAAACACGCGAATTAAATGTGTTTTAAAACGTAAACTTACTTTCTAAGCTCTTCTGGTGGTAAAAAATCGCCGATGTGATGTTTGCCAGCTGCCTGTTTCGTTAGCTCATCCGCCCATTTCTCAGTTGCATTCATTTCTTTGGCTCTTAACCTATTAACACACACAAGGAACAAAGAATAAGAAATGTGTTAGACAAACAAAAATTTTGGGATTTGTGGGTAGTTTGTTTTTTGTGGCCATTATCTTGTTTTTCCTTATTCCAGGTGTAAATGTTTTACGATAAATAAAAGTTGTTTTTATTATTGCTTTTCTATAAACATAATAATTTTAATTGATAACGCCCCCGAGTTCAATACATACCTACAGTAAACTTTATTCTTCTAACAACACATTATTAAATAATTTGAGTTTTCGTGTAAAAAGTCTTTTACCTTGACTTATAGCAGATCATATTTATATTAATTAATAAGTCTCTACGTCTTTTAAGATTTCAACCGCAATAAAATCTAGTCTCACGTACATGTCAACAGAAAATGTTCCAACAAAAACATGGCATACATAAATAAAACCTGTCATTATAATAATTATATCTGTTCGAAAACAAGAAGATAACATCGCCAAGACAGTTATTATAAGACTGCGACGTTCAAAATATAGGCACGTGGCGCCACCTGTTGCTTTCACATTTAACTGGGACAGTTTAGAGCGTGCCAAAAATGCACTTCATAACTAGTTATTTGGCCAAGTGAGCGAATATTTGTAACGTTCAATGTGCCTTTTCAAATCAAGCTACAGGTTTCAAGATTTTATCATAAATAACCGAAATACTTATGTTAAAAGGGCTCTACGCTTTAGATTATTTTATAATAATTATTAATGAAAACTAAAAAATATAAAGTACTGTTTTAATACCTTTCACCACAGCGTGCGTCAATCATGGTAATTTAAATATTATTTTTAGCATGACACATAATCATGAATGGAAACAACTTTTGGTACCGATTTGGTACTGCATAAAAAACTTTAATCAATGTAGTCTTACATATTTTACAAAAGCATCATAGCAAGTAGCGTGACGTACTGCGGTTACCAACCCCCTTGGGAAAGATGTGTTGTAAGTTTGCACTAGCTTTTGCACAAAGCTTCGTCCACGTAAACATCGAGATTTTTACCACAGCAACGTACTATGACGGGATAAAAGGTATCTTACAACACACATCATGTATCGAAAGATGTGATAAACGCCAGGACGGGAGGATCCATTTAATTATCTGTATATATAAAAGGAGAACTGACTGACTGACATATCAACGTACAGCCGAAACTAATGGGGCTAGGAATGTGAAATTTTGCACACGGCTTCCTATTATAATGTAGGGGAGCACTAAGGGGTTTTTGGAAATTTAACCTTTAAGGGGGTGAAAAGGGGGAATTAGGAAAGTACGTAACCCTCGCGGACGAAGTCGCGGGCAAAGTGCTAGTTTTCCATAAAACAAGGCGTGAGAAACGCTTGCATATCTATAAGTTAAAACTGAAGAGTTTGTATGTGTTTCAACGCGCGAATCTCAGGAACAACAGGTTCTAATTGAAAAACCTTTTTGAGTAGATAGTCCATTTGTCGAAAATGGCTTATAGGCTATATCACATCACGCTGCAAACAATAGGAGCTGTGCAGGTTAGATAGGATAAATATGACATACTTATGTTCCCAGGTGCCTTCTGCGGTGTCCTCATCGCTGTCGTATTCATACTTGTACTTGCCCGCAGCCGCAAGACGCTCCACTTCCTGTCGCTTTTTTAACATGTCCTGTTGAAAAGCGAAAGTCACGAAATGTGTTGATTGAAAAATCTCATAGAAATTTAGACCTCAGTGATTACACAGAAAAAAAAATAGCAACGTTTTAGAACTTTTTACACGACTGCACAAAAAAGGAGTGTTATTTACTATGAGTTTCGACCAACTATATACCATACGACATCCTTGACATCAATTGTGACGACGATGACGTTTAACAAAAAGTACTCTATGCTAGTTAATTTTCAATTAATGTTCTTTTTATATGACTATCGTTAGTTAAGAAAAGTGACTTTACAACAGGTACGACGCAACAGCTGTCTTATTTTAGTTTAAACGCACAGTATTTAGTTATTTTTAACTTATTTTTTATTTACACTATTTTGGGGTTATATTATTCATAGTAGTTTATGTTATATGTATAGTTTCTGAGTTGTGAATTTAAGATTTATCATTTGATTCCCATGTTGACACTGTTAAAAACAGAAAATTTGCTAGTAAAAGCTATATAATGTATATATATTTCAAATGTGCTCATCAAGCCCTTTAATTTGATACCCATGTCGATATTGTACGAAAAATTTTTTTTTTTCGGTAACGACTTCTCATCCCCTAGAGGGCGCCATATTGGATTTGGTGACACGTCACCTACCCTATAACCAGCGGACAACTGAGACGCTTCTAACGAGACCTCATTTGTCATGTAATGATAAGTAGTTTAGATGTTATGAGGGAACAAACAAACATACATACATACATACATACATACACACATACATACATACAAACAAACATACATACCGGTCAAAATCATAACCCTCCTTTTGGCTTTGCCGTAGTCGGGTAAAAAAATAGCAACGTTTTAGAACTTTTTACACGACTGCACAAAAAAGGAGTGTTATTTACTATGAGTTTCGACCAACTATATACCATACGACATCCTTGACATCAATTGTGACGACGATGACGTTTAACAAAAAGTACTCTATGCTAGTTAATTTTCAATTAATGTTCTTTTTATATGACTATCGTTAGTTAAGAAAAGTGACTTTACAACAGGTACGACGCAACAGCTGTCTTATTTTAGTTTAAACGCACAGTAAAAATTTTTATAACAAGACTCCTTTTATATATATAGATTTACAGACTAACATTTATAGAATCTGTGTTTATCATGGTTTCTTCAAATATTGTCTATTTTGTTACAATGTATTTTGTCCTGGTGGAGAAATTATCTTACGTTTTAATAACATTAGGAAAATTTGAACAAAATCTAGAAAAAATATTATAATTTCGAAACAACCACAGTTAGCTATACGACTCTCACTATAAAACTTCATTTAAATAAAAGATAATACACACCTGGTATAAAAGATTAAGTTTAAAGTTATCCTCACACTTCTTCCAGTCTTCAACGCTTAAGTTGGTGGTCCCATAGTTGGTCATAGCATACTGCATCAGAGCCTGGTTGTTGCGGTTGACCGTCGACAGCTTTATACCTTCCTCGTCAATCTTAGCTAACTTAGCGCCTAGGAATTAGTGGACGGAATATACAGGAATTAGTAACATTGCTTTTTTTTAGCAAACCTTTTAACCATTAGTTAAGAACATAAGTGTACAGTCAGCTTCAGAGAAATCTCACCCCTTTTTGTAGTGATGTCACCAACACAACGAGTGAGTTTTATCTGAAGCTTACCATTAAAATAAATAAATAAATAATAAATATTCCACAACTATCACACAACGCCATCTAGTCCCAAGCTAAGCAGAGCTTGTGTTATTGGTACTAGACAACTGATAAACATACTTATATATTTCTAAATACATACATATTATAGATCAGGGGTGGCCAACTTGATTAGACATAAGATCTACTGTTTACTAACGAAACCCTGTGCGATCTACCAATTACATACTTCTTGAAATCTTTAATGAAACAGCATAGATTAGTATACAATCATGTAGTATTTTTTATTGAACAGTTTTAGGAATTCTTTTTCATATCACATGAGATTCTTTCCTTAAATTTACTTAATAGTTTGGAATGGGAGTCTGAGTTGATGATGTTTTATCAACATACTATGGATCCACGATCGACTGGACTAATAGTCGCGATCGACCCCTGGCCACCCCTGTTTTAGATAATTTCAAAATTATTATAGATTCACGCTAATATCAATGGGTTTATCTATTAAAGCGAATATTTAAGCAGACACTTTACCTCTGATTTTGCGTTACTGTCAAAACCAGTGAGCTTTATTTTCGTCAAAAATAACGTTAATATTATCGGAAGCAAAATAAAACCGGGATAAAATTGGATCAGAGAAGATTTTAAGTATTGTCTGTGACAATTAAAATCTTATCTAACATCAAAACAGCTTCATTAGTTAATCTAAACATGTTTACATAGATTTTGCTTTTAAAAGGAGATCGTATCCCTTATGCTTTGAAGGAATATAGAAATAACAACATTTTTAATTCAGACAAGTTGAATAAGTAATTAAACATGATATTCCAGAAATTCGACAATATTCTATATTACCTGGTAACAAAGTCGGCATGGGTGCCACCACTCCTGGTGGTTTGATATCAGCGGCCGGCGGGTCATCGCTCCATCGTGACTTCTTCTTTTTGCGTCTTTCGCGCTTACTGTCGGATTCCTCGTCACTTTGAGAGCTTGCCTGCTCCCGTTTATACGGCCGACCGTAACCGAAGTGGTCTCTGCTATTCAAAGGGTTAATTTTGTATTAATATTTGCGCGATAAGTAAAGCTGTTTATGGAATAAAAATTTTTAGATAAACGTTTTTATGACATACCCATCTCGACTTTCATCCTTGTTATTATATCTGTAATCATCATTACTATCATCGTCTTCCAAACTGAACTCCGGCTCATATTTGTCCTCAGGTTTTACTTCAGGCTTCTTATCACCCCGTTCACACCTGATCTTACTAACTAGATCTCTAAACGCCTGATACTCGCTTGAATTTGTGTTGTGAAGGAACCTGGAAGGAGTCGCTCAATACAATTATCTAATGTAAAGGGTAAAGAATAACAAAGGATGCTTTTGTGTTAGGTTATATTTAACCTGGAAATACTATGATGGAACAGTGTGAAAAAGAAACAAAATGATAAAAAGCTTCGGTTTCAAATAATTATTAGAAAAAAAGAAGATAATAAACATTCTGCTCCATCATAGCGATTGCGACAAAAAAAAATGTATGTAAATATAAAAAAGAATACAGCACGTATCCTCCTGTTGGGGATCAAAGTGGCTACAGTGGCATTACCACAAATTTTGATCTTGTGAGTGAATTGCTTTCAGGACATTTTCCCAGTGGTCGCCGTTGCACGCGACTTCGCTGGCGGCTCGCAGTACTGATGGCGGCAACGCATCTGCAGAGAGAACTGCACACCACGAGTCAACATATTGTCTGGCGGTCACGTCGACGAAGAACCGGGCCGACATACATAATCTTACTACCTTTTTGGTAAAGGTGGTACGTCACTATGCCTAGATGAACATCCCTTTGGCTGTTTTATTTCGCAAGAATACTTGCACAACCACCACGAGAATAAATATGAAGAGAAGTCTACTTGTTCTGGGACGCAACCAGAAACCCACTGCATTATAGCCTGTGTTTGATTCACGACATCATGGCGTGTCATTTGAATTTTTTTAGATGTTAATCATCTAGTCTGGTTGCTGCATCCTTTTTTCCAAAATATAAATTGATGATGGAAGTTTCTAGTGAATATGGAAGGTTTCCTTATTTTATGACGTCTTTTAAAAAAAATAAAGGTTGCACCACAAGAGACTGATCCTATTGAGATATTCATGTTCATTTAGGCATTGCGATCGCTCCCAGTCTTTACTCTACGCATCTTCTAGCGTTAATCCAATAGTAGGTATTCTACAGACATTTATAGATAAGCTACAAATCGTTCAGAGTTTGCGTGATGTTATAGCGCATGCAAATTCTCTGATATTTAGACCATTTACTTTAAATGTTGTTCCTTTGAAAGTAAGTTTATTTTATTATAGCAACAAATGATTACCGAGAAAAAGATTGCAGTTAAATTAAATTGAAAACTATTTAAGAAATACTAGCTCATTTTTCATTTGTAAGGGCAATTATTAAAGAAAGCTATGATAATTTTATTGAATAAAACATAACTTCCAGTACACTAAATATCAGAAAACTATTGAAATTAAATCAGAACAATAGTCTTTTGGCATTTGCATTATTAAAGACCACGGAAATAATAATAGAAGGCATGGATGGTAGATGGGCGATTTTTACCTTGCGGTGGTTTGAAAGGTCCTCCAGGACTGTCCATGTCCTTAGGGTTTCCAAGCAGGCCCAGAGGCAGTGGTGGAGGCAGCGTCATTCCTTCCGGTTTCATTGGAGGATTGTCTAAAGGTTTCGAGTCGGGGTGGTGCATAGGCATGGAATTTGGAGGCATCGAGTTAGGAGGCATAAAAGGCGGCATGGGAGGACCACCACCATTACCAAAGTTCGGAGGACCATTAGGCCCGAATGGTGGACGGCCACCCATAAAAGGCATGTTAGAGTTATTCATAGAATTAGGTGGCATCATCGAATTAGGAGGGCCATTTGGCCCCATCATTGGATTTGGGAAAGGAGGACCAAAAAATGGAGGCATTGGACCATTCGGTCCTGGTCCACCAGGGCCCATATTCGGCCCGCACATGTTAGGTGGCATTGGGCCGCAGGGTCCTGGGCCGTTGGGACCCATGAAATTTGGTGGCATAGGGAAATTGGGTGGCCCACCCATGAATGGAGGCATTGGTGGCATGGGTCCTCGTGGACCCATCATAGGCCCCGGTCCCATGCCCGGTCGAGGACCCATATTTGGTCCCGGGCCCATGTTATGCCCTGGACCCATATTTTGTCCAGGACCCATATTGGGCCCTGGCCCCATATTTGGACCATGTCCCATGTTAGGTCCAGGACCCATATTAGATCCAGGTCCCATGCTTGGTCCAGGCCCCATATTTGGTCCAGGACCCATATTTGGTCCAGGGCCAGGGCCCATATTGGAGGTAGGAATCATAGGTCCTGGCCCCATATTTGGCCCTGGGCCCATACCTGGTCCAGGTCCCATAAGACTATTGCCCATCATACCAGGTGGTAAGGGTCCAGGCCCAATAGGACCAGATCCCATATTTGGACCTAACTCTCCAGTGGAATCAGCATCTTCATCAGACTTAATCCATTGGTTGTGGTCATCAATGGATTGAGCATTTGGGGGCCTAACAGGGATTTGCATAAGGGCTGGGATGTTGTGGGGATTCTTGTTGTCAACATTGAGTTTCTTTCTTTCTTCCAACATTGGTGTAGTAGGACTGTGTGGACGGGGTCGACCTCTATCATTCCAACGCCGACTTTTGTCCCTGAAAATTATAATTAATAAAAAGTCAAAAAACACAATTCCATTTCAATTTTATGTTCATTCATTTCATTATTAACATGATTTGCATTTTACATAGTAATTAACATTGAGAGAGATTTAAATAGCTCTGTAATTTCAAGGCTACTGTCTTATTTAAATGCAAAATACAAGAAACAGCCATCCATAACTGATACTATTTGATTTGGTGTGACATTTTTAAAACCAGTTTGTTATTTATAGACTTCTAAGATTCTAAGATTTGAACACATGGACACTTAGTTAAGTGAAAAAATAAGAACAGTGCCCGAAATTGCGAGCAGAATTACGAAACATTCCATGGCTATCTACTGGGCCCTGAGCATGAGGAAAGGACTAGTTTTGCTGGTCGTGTGCCAGAGGGTCATCCCAGGATATTGTACGGTCTCCAACGAAGGAGTCTGACAGACACTTTCGCTCACCCCAGTTTGGACTTTTACCTTTACCGACTTTTACCAAGCAAGAATAAAAAACCCTTTATTACCTATCTTAGGTTATATAATAGAAGCAATTGGTATTAATATGATAGAAGCCAATTTGCCAACAATACAAGCCATAGAATGGATGACTGTTCAGTTGGGGTCTTGTACTTGACTAGAATATCGGCTAATGTAAGGAAAGACCTCTCATGCTAAGTGATAAGAATAACCCCAGCTGGGTATAACCATAGACATAGAAAACAGAATAAGTAATACATCCATAAAAGAATGAGAGAAAGCATAAGTCATAGGTACAAAATTACTAATAAAGTGACCACCACAATGTCTCTGTTACTTTTCTATCCATATTAACTTGACAAAGGGAAGCTCTTGGTAAGCTGAGAGCTAAACTGAATTGCATAAAATCACAAGAAAAATGTTTCTATATACCTTTGCTGTCCTCTATCCCCCAACTTTCGTCTCTCATCACTGCCAAGGCCAAAATGTTGACCTTCAAACTCATCATCCATAGATGGCATTTGTTCTTTAATCTCATGTTTGACTGCTTTTGCTTCTTCCTCATTCTGAGCTTGCTTTTCCTGTTCTTCTTTATCTTGCTTGTCTGTTTGCTTCTGTTTTTCAAGCAAGGCCTTGAACTGGTTCATGAAGCTGCCATCATTGGAGAAGATATTGACTGAGCCTTTGTCATCTTTTGAGGCGGGACTGGAAATAAATGTATAAGACATTATCTTCTAAACCAATCTTGCCATGTCTAGTCAGTCAATGATTAACCACCCTGTATTGTAATTCTGCAGGGATTCTTACAGTATTTCTTCTACAACTAAACAGATACATAGTTTTTTTAAATGAGAATGCACTAGTTCAGGTTAACATCATAAGAACTGAAAATAAGAGACTGTTAATTTAAAAAAATATATTATTTCTCCATGGCTCCAGAACACAGAACATCCCATGTGGAAAACATTGGATGTTTTTTTCTCAGTTCTATTCTTATATTGTCCAGGAACTGAGAAATTTTCATTACTTTTTATTATTTTAAAATATTTATTGAAATAAAGGCCCTATATTATGATAACCTGGGAAATAACTGTTACTTTAAAAAACTACATTATTATTATGTAAAAATAGGTGACTGCTTGTAGTTCTAAAAATGTGTATTTAAAGGTGTGTAAAAAAATTACACACTTGTTATGTTGAACAGTTGAGGCAGCAAGTAGACCATAGGCATGTAATTATTTTACTTTCATCAACATTGAACAGTATTTTTTACAGGTTTCACATCACTGACTTCAACACACTGATTTAAGTGAGTATACATTTGTAAATTAGTTTGTGACAATGAATTATATTGTGTACAATAGCCAACAGTATTGTACACAATACTATCGAACAATGTATGAATAAGTAGTATGTAATTGCTTACTGAGTATTTTTTTGAGATAATCCCACCGAACTATTCAAAAACCCTAACAACTACTGAAAGTCAGGATCAACAGCAGCGATTAGCAGAAAAGAACTGAACCAAAGAAGCTCGAAGTGAATTTAAATCCTATACAACATTATTTGTAGTAGGTAAATGCGAAACCTGAATATAGTTAGTTCAGAATCATTACTGAATTGATTCCAATAATTTGCACAAAATGTTATATTTTATTCCAAAAATATTTTAATTAAATTTTATTACCACTTAATTACAAAACAATCACTGTATGTACCTATTGCCAAAATATTATAAATGAGTGTACAACACAGGGGGCGAGATTGAGTGAGTGTACGGCTACCCGCTGCGAAATGAGCATGTTTTTAACGGACAACAAGGTAGCTTGTATCTTTATGATTGTTCATGATACAGTTTTGAAATTTTGTACATAGCTTGTTTGCACAAAAATACTAAACAGGTGTATCGGGTTTCACATAAACAAAAATTAATGTTGTAGAGTAGTTATGGACTACATGAAATGATACGAAAGAACATAATTATTTTATTTCTGACTGAATGATGCTTGGTTTCCACAAAGTAGAGAAAGGATAAAAAAAAAAACATCCCAGGAAAGACAGTATGGGGGTGAAGACTGTACTTCAAACTTGTCTGCTTAATTGTAAATTGTGCTAGTTTGACTGATTAGAAGCATTAGTCCTGTATCATAATATACTATCCTAAAAACACTCAGGCTTCACACCTGTATCTATGTGCAGTTGCAACCCATAGATATTTGTTTGCACTTTGAAATAATCTAAAAAGGTGGAGAAGCTTCAGTTTGTTTAACAGAACAGCTGCGATGACCCTCGATCCGACTAGTATTTCTGATGCACTCAAGCGGTTAGTTGGTACTTTTAAGGTTATGGTATAAATTAAAAGTACTGTAGTATCGCCTTCAGAGCATTTAATAAGATGTTGATTAAAAAATTGGTTAGGGATGGATGGCATAAAAACTTCCGTAAAATCATCGATTTGAACATTAAAAATTTTAATACCAGAACGGTAATAACTTGTGGGAATGTGCCGAAGTAATAAGTAAAATACACAAAAGGATGTCATAATTACGGCTTACTTAGATAGTTTTGCTTGAGCAGCAAGCGCCGCAGCCTGCTTTTGAGATTCCAACTTGGCTTGTATCTCCATTTTCTTTCTTTCGATTATTTGCTCCTGTTTCGACATTTGAGCCCATCTTGTACTTAGTGCCGATTTGGTCTTATTATCTTTGAAATGAATCATTGTTCTTTCATGCTACAATGAAGAAAAATTGGAAAACTAAAATATAATCCCCTTTCCCAGTTTTCTCGCGTTTTGCGTTTAGGAACTTGCACGAACTTCACTTGAGATAGTGATGTCACGGCTCAAAACAGATTATGCAAAAATTATGCTTGGTTAAAATAATCGCCTATGTACTTCAGTGCTCCTTTCTTGCAATTTTTTTTAAATATTTTACAACAAAGCAAAAGTAATAGAAAAGAACTGAGTTATGCATTGTATTGCATTTATTTTAAATTCATTTTTATTCTAATCCTTTACGAAAAAGAGAGGAGAATGGACTGAGCAATTAAGTCTATGGCACTTTTTTTTTTTTTTTCAAGCTAAAATCATCAAATGAGCCCTCCCACCCAGGGCAGGGCGGGAGGGACTGTCAGACTTGTACTGACTAAAATCCACGGTGTCCTTCAATAGCCCTTTACGTACCGGGGTCACGGTAATTCGTTAGTCTCGCGACCAAGTCTGTGGTACTTACTAATAATTATTCTATCTGTACCAAATGAGGATAACCACATAATTATGAATTCGCCGATAGATGCGCTAGTGTACGCTACACTAGCGAAGCGGGCTAGAAAATTTTAATACCGCATTTACACATTCGCGCGAATCTCGAGGCGAATAACGAATACGCATGTGTGAACTTCGCGACTGAAGCGGTTTTTCGGACGCGAATCAAAGGGCACGAATGACGAACACGAACTTACCGTTTACACATTCGCGTGCATTCAGTTGGCGGCTAGCATCCGACCCAAGAGGACGTCACAAAAAGTTTTTCAGAAAAAAAAACGGACTTTATAAACAAATACAAAAAGGGGAAAAGACTTTTTCACACCACCTGCTCGAAAATGTCAAATTATATGTCAAGCAACCTTAACCTAAAGTGAGTCATTAGTGGCCGAGGGCACAGCCGGTCAATAATGTTGTACTGGATTTCATTATTACCCGCTGGTCAATAATGTGATTTGAATTTGGAATATGTTTATAAACAACAAACACCCTTTGGTGCCAGAAAGATTTTTTTTTTAATTTTCTTTTCCCTTTTGGGAAGACAAAGGGATCTATCTAGCCCATGCAGCCTAGATTTTTTTTTGGTTCTTTTCGTCCCTCTTTGGGGCAGGCAAAGGGAGCTGAGCCCATACAGCCAAGTCTGATTTAGTGTGCCAGAAAGAGGAAAGCTATTCTTGAAACCCTTACTACGCGTTACTGTTTTTTTATTTAATAAATACTTTGTTTTTCGTACTATGGCTATTATTTTCTCACAGTAGGTGTAAAAAGTAGAGTATCCTCCTCTGGGCTAAAGGTGTCTTTGCCTTGGGCTAGCTTGAATCCCTCGCTGCATTCAGGATTCTTGTATTAACTCCCTCGCTTCGCTCGTGAGTTGTATTCGTGAGACTACTATTATTCCTGAAGTTTTTTATTTTATTGACTACTGCCACAGAATACAAAATAGTACCTAAAGGTACAGAAGTGTAACTCCCAAAAAGAAAACAAACAAATGTAAAATCTATGCACGAAAGAATAGAGTCCATTTTTACTTGCAGCCGCATCACTCACCTACTTTTATAATAGCCTAAACTTCCCGTGCGCAAGCAAAAATGAACTGAATAGTGACGCGCGAGAGTTCATTTTAGTTTATCTGACGCCAACGACATTAAAAGGTTACTGTCGGTCAAGCTCAATAGGGTTGCGACTCGCGAGTTTGGGCACAGTTAGGTAGGAATACGTATTTTATGCATTGTTTAATTACATTATTTATACATTGTTTAATTCTCTTATTACGTTAGTTTTGTGGCACAATAATAAATTTAACAAACCTGCGGTCTTTGTTTACATCAAATATCAAAGATTTTAAAACGTTGTCAGAAACAAAAAGATTAGTTCCGTTTCAATCCGTTCTGGCCAAGTTGTAGTCATAACTTTAAAGATCGATTGTTATCGTTTACGGCAAAATAGGTAACTAGTCCTTATCATTTCATTCATTTCATTGTCACAGGCCCCGTGTTGCGTGTCTTTGTAGGTAAGTAGGTAAAAAAGTCGCGAAGAGAAATACGATCGCTGACCTTGAATGCGTAGTGTAGCCATTTTCTGAGTTTGAACGTGTCTAAACAATAACGTAAACATCTTCCTACTTTCTACCGATCATAATTCGACCTACCTACGTATTCAGCTTAGGTGAGTGAGAGTGATGTCAGGTTTGATATTCGTCTATTTTATTTATCTTGGTCGTCTTGTAGGCCAAATTTGTAACCTACCTAATCATACTGATCATGATTACTAGCCGGTACTTGAATGACATTAATAAGCACACCACAAGCAGGTAGATAGTTTTTTGATCATTATTAAATATGTACTACATAGATAAATATTCACTTTTTTCCTTACCTTTCGAAATCACGTGGTAGTGTGTGAAACGTGAGGCTCCTATCACTGTCATTATTTAAACAACCAAACGTTATGCAGTATTTTCTTTTCTTCATCATATATATATATTTTTAAACTTATGCGTAAATACAACCAAACACCAAACTTAAATATTATTTAAGTAAGCGCGTGCGTAGTGGGCGGCGCGCGACAACCGACTAAATGGCCGTGACGAAGGGGCCCCCGCCGGTACTTGCAGTTTTATACCTACACCGCGGAGTGAGCCAGGCCTGCTACTGCCACCAACTTCAGAAAGAAAAGTTATTTTACGATTGTATGTGTTTGTCTGAGCAATTGGACTGCTGCTCTGCGAGGTGTGGGTTCGATTCCCGCACAAAAAAATAAAATAAAAAAGATTTGGAATTTTAATAATTGTATAACTCATTAGATGTAGCGTGCATGCCGCAATTATTTTCACATCCTCCATATTAGTGTGCGAATGTCAAAGTGAATTACCCCATGAATGTATAAACAGTAGTAGTTCGACACGGCAAAGATTTGGGGGTTGATCCCTCCAGAGACAATAATCTTTTTTGTTGATTGTACTTCTAGGCACTGTGATTCATTAAACTAAATCAAGTGTAAATCTGATATTCAGCTGCATACAGTGAGATTGGAAGCCGATGCCAACATAGCGAAAACGCTAGACAGCAGATAATGTTGATGTCGCTGCGATCACACAGTACTTTCTGCAATGAAAAGCTGCATCGCCGGTGTAGAATTTCAGACTATTAACACCAAAATTGTATGTCCGGAAATTTTCGAATTTTCCGGAGACGTTATTACAGACTTAATAATTTAGTTAATAGTTGAGTTTAGTCAATATTTAATTAGAGGTTGTCGATATGTGGGATGTGGATTCAGCGATCATCGTGCCGATAGTCGTGTCGGCCCATGACTTAATTGCCAAAGAGCCTCGACCAACATCTAAGGAGGCTCTCGTGAGGCAGCTGGATCAAGGGCCTGATTCAGAAAGCGGTTCTTCTGGACGCGGCGCGCATTGTTAGGAGGTTCCTTTCTCTGGAGCCCTGACCGCCGGTAGCTTGGACCCTGTTCCCGATGCCGGTGGACCACTATTACTTATATTTTTAAATGTTGTTTTGTATTTGTACGAATATTTAAAAATGTATTTAATAAGTAAAGAAAATGAATAAAGGAAACTAGTTAATAGTCCTCATTTTGGCGTAATGATAAATAAATATAGGCAGTAAAGGCATTTTATGCAAATACTATTAAAATTATTATTTTTATTGTAACTTGAATTAGGTGTAATAAAATCTATATGAATGAGGAATCCAATTTCAAGGCCTTTGGTTTTTGTAACGTCGTTCATGTTGAGTCGTGCGTCGTGATTTTTAAAGAAAGTAAATGTACCTTGAAATCTGCACAGGTAGGCCGCAAGGCCTAAAATGAAACATCAAATATCATTGCATATTATTCTTTTTATATTTTTTTTCATCAGTTTAAATGGAAAATACAATTTCATTTATTTATAATGTTGTCATTTATTTATTGTAAACAAATATATTATAAAAGATTTACATATTACTATCAAAACAAAATATTCACAAAATGGCAGACTAACTAAACAATTACTTAGCTGTTTCATCAAGCATGCTAACAATTGCATCGTTTTGAGCTAAATAAGAAGGAGAAAGTTTGGCACTGATCCCATTATTCAAATTAAAGTGAAGATGGCATAAATGCACATTGCAGCAACACTATTTGTCGTACAAGATAAGTTAGTCTGTTTGTCCAGATTTTGAATAGGTACCTTTTATAACGATACTCTTCACAACCTCTCTTCAGCTCATATATTGCATGATCTAATACTGACTACCTATTATACCTTCATATAAGCACTGCGGACGGCTTGCGTCCGCGGACTGCCAAAGTTATCAAAACTATAAAGGGCAACGCCAAAGAGAGCCTACATCTGACTATTGTTTCTGTGGTAACTTGACAGTTATAATAAACTAATCTGCTGCCTCATTAAATCGAAATTCAAATTGACTTAATTAAAAAAAAACAACAAACTCTGGCTCCTTTCATAACAATACAAATTCCATTGAATGGATAAAAGTAACTCAATTTAAAACATTCAAACAAATCCTCAATCAATTCAAATTAAAAAAGTACCTCTTCACATTTCTGCATTACCCTGCCTTAACAAAATCATATTATACACTTAGACAGTTGACAAACAAAAAAAAGCAATGGAAGAGGACAATGAGCAAAAGAAATCACAAAATATATAGAAACATTCGACATTGTGTAAGGTTGCTTCAACAAGTGTGCTTTGATGTTCTATGTGAACATGGGTTGCGAACTTACACAAAATATTTCGGTGTAGCAAAAAAGCTAGGTCTCTTCCACTGTTACATGAAATGCCGAAAAGAAAAGTATAATTCATAAATTGTACCTATACTTTGTTTATATTCTAATTTTTTTTTACATTTTAATAATTTAAAAACAACCAGTACTTGGTCGAGAAATTTATATCCATTTTTTTTTGTGTATTTTATATTTTGATGAAATATTTATAAGCTAATTAACGTGAGCCGATGTCAGGATTCATAGCTAGTCGTCGTTCGCTCGAACCGGCTGGCAAGTCTGTCTCTCTCGTCCGCCCGACTCGAGCTTGTATAAACGTATCTATACATTATTTAACACTACCGCATCTTCTATACATCTTGACTCATATATAATGCACTGATATTTCGAGGGGCACAAGGAATATCGCAGCATTGTTTCATTGCGCGCTGAGCGCTAGGGCCGCCGCCGCGCGGTCGGTTCGCACCAACCATAACCATCATTCTATATTCATAAAATTTCCCCGTCATATACATTTCATAGCAATTAATAAAAATAAAACACTAAGATTACATCCCTTAACATGTCTAAATGTCTAATTCGTACTCTATTTACATTTGACATAATACATAATATTCAATTGTTCGGTGAATCGACAGTCTTGCGAGATCGATGTCGAGTCGAGCAGTCGAGCCCGGGCTCGCGGCGGCGGCCACCTTTATTACTGTACAGCAAATTTACAATAACATTTGATCAGAATACGCAAACTCAAAGATCTATATCTAAAAATTAAAGTAAGGTAAGGATCATCATGTATGTAACGCCCGCCTTAAGCCGCTATAATATCAGCTATGTTAAGTAATATAACATATTAAGTTTGCACATGACAAAAATGCCACTCGATAACATACATAACATTATTGAATTAAATAAAATAGGCCACATTCATTGTTACGGTTCAATATGGGGTTAATACAACCTGATTTGAAGTTTCATAGGTAGATGCGATCAAGATGACAACGAAAGTAACGTAGTAGACAAATATTGTGGCGGATTTGTCATGCGACAACAAATGATACATATCTGGGAATTAGTACTCCTAATATATCACTAACTAGGATTTAAGAAGATGACGTCACTAGATACTAAATATCGTCTACTCTGTACAATGGACTATGATATTTTACTGAGATATTTTTTTCCTTTGTATAAACATGACAAAATACAAATATTTCTGTCCAACTTTATTATAACTTAACCGGTAACAATCGAGCAACATTTGACATTTTATTACTCCCTTTGTGACAGTATAATTAGATATTATATTGTATTACTTTAGAAAGGGACATCTTATTTTAAGTGGTCTGGGATTTGTAAATATTGGTCTAATCTACGTTATGCAGACATCAATATGACACGACGCGTATTAGTAATAGAGGATCTAGTTAGTAGTGTCATATTGAATCTAAACGGAATTACGACCGCGTATCTCCTATGCATTTTATTGCCTGTAAAAATATAGTATTCACATTTCTTTTATCGCTATCCACGTACTAGGTGCGCCGATGAACAGTGCTAAATCAACGGTTTTGACAAATGGAATGCATTTTTCACAATATCCACTTCAAATAACTTCCAACAACCTCCCCGAAAAATATTAACAGAAGAAATCTACTATCAATAAACGAATGATTCAATTAATATAATGCATGTTATATTCAATAGTTATTACGAATTATTATAATAAAACAATCGATAGTGCTTAAACTAGTGGTAACAATAACATTTTAACTGTTTGTTCCTATCGATTTCAATTGAGTTAGTTTTTTTTAAATATTATACTTGTAATAAATGACATCTTACTCCATGCGATGAGAGTGAGGCAAGCAAAACGTTAAAAGATTAGGGATTTACTAATGCGGGAATTGTCTTATGAATTATGAGCATAACCAATTGACGTATGAAAAGTAAGTTTTATCACTTATCAGTAGCAGGTTGTCAGTAAGTCGTAAAGGTCACTGTTTATAAACATGTGATAAGCCAATTCCCGCACAAATAATTTCTTGCCAAAAATGTCCAACAGTCACGAACAGTGTATTTGTTGAAAACGTTTATTACAACTATAAATACGCTTAAAAGAACAAAATAACCTCCTATGTAAAAATCACTGTGTAGCTGATTCCTATTAACAATTCGACACGTAACAAACGTTTAATTTCATAACTATACGATTTTCATTGAATTGAATTACAAATACTAACAAATACTGTACAAGGCCATTTTATTGTAATAACGTGTCGTAACAAACAAACTGTTATTGTGACTGTTGCGATGAAAAGAATGAGTGTTTTTTGAAAAATAAATAACAGAAATAAATTAAAATCCAAAGCGAAATTTAATCATCTAATATCATGACCACAATATTGAGCATTATAATGAGTAAAAAAAGCGATAATAAAACCACAAACTATTATCGTGAGCAACAAAAGGGCACTTACGTTTGAATTGACCAAATAACTTCACATCACTAATGAAAAATCTACCGTTCCTGTATATACATAAAACAATTGACGATTATAATGAAAATGAAATCCTAATGCCGTTCTGACACTTTAATTGACAAAAAACTAACAGAAGTAACTTTATCCTTTAACAAGGTTTCGTAAACCTACGCAAAATGTTCGCGTTATACTATATAATACGCATATAACAACAAAGAAGTATACATTAGGTGAAAATTAACTTTACAATGACATCATCAAAATTTAAGGACGCTTATGCCGTTTTAAGTTGACGTTAACAAATTGCATTTGGAATTATGTAATGGACTTGCATAACTGACTTTGCTTTCAAAGATAAAAATCAGAATCACTTAACGCTAAATCATTTCAAATATGGACGTTACTTTCAGGACATAATATGCAAGACGGCTTCCGACACATTGGACCAGGGACTGATGTTCAGTTGCATCAAGTAAGTATTAAAGATCAAAGATCATGTAAGTACTCAAGCTGGGCGATGTCTGTCGACTGGCCCGAATGCATACTAAAATTACTAAGAATTTTATTGTGATCTGGAGGGTATTTCCGAAAAGGACCAGATAAATCTCTTATTTCTAGTGGATGTAACACTGGCCGGTTGTTGCTATCTTTCGAGACGTTACGTTTGGCAATAGAAAATAAACATTTACTTCGTGATTTTGGCAAACACTATAACCTCATCCATCATGCATTTGGAACTCTGTCGTGTGATCCCCGTTCTGACACTACAACAACGGCCAAAACACTCTGAAGAGTTTACTTTGTGACATACGATGAGTTAGTTTAAAACCATACATTATTTACAAGATCTTTATACGGCAATAACACGACACAGCCAAATATTTAATAAATATGACATTTAATATTGAAAATAAACCTGAATTATAACACTAGTCATAACAAAATTTAACAAGAACGTGAATAAATTTCTTTTATAAGATACTACTATGTACAACATGCAAGCCGGGCAAGACAAATAAAATAAAATGAACGTCCAACATTAAAATATGGATGGATTGTTTAGAAGCGAAAGGGACGATATTGGGCTAATTATTATAGATAAAAAGGGCATTATAATTGTTATTGAAGGCCAACAGTCGATCAAATTGACTTCAGAATTGTCAAAGTTTTCAGTACTTATTAGTCATACGTCTGCGACATCAAATTATTTACACTCTGACCTTGTAAGAGAAATAGTAAAATAATTCAGCATACAGTATAAGCAAAAATTCATTTGGACAACAATAACTTTAGACGGCAATAATTTTCGACTGGAATTAAATGTGGACGAACATATATCTATTTGGACTATTATATACTTGATAATTTAATTTTTTAATATACATATATGCTATTTACAATATAAAATCAACCAGTTCATGTCACCGGTATGGGGAATAGATTCACGCCATACGATTGACGACGGAGTAAAGTTGCGATTGTCAAAAGTCCCAATGACAATGGCAAATAAGGACAGTTATAGCCGGACCTTTCTTGTTTCCACTCTATTTAAAACTAAGTAAAAATCTAATAAAATTTGCACTTTGTTACAAAAGCAAGAAACGTTAGGTCCGAAAGGAAGAATATTACATTGTATTACAAAGTATTGAATAAGATTTATTCAGTATGGAAACTCACATCAGTTACAGCGAATATCGCTCTGTTTATCATCAGATGGTCAAGGTATCGCTCTGTTAAAATTAATGGAAGAACAATGAAACTTAATATACTATTATGTAACTTAATATTTTGTATTTATTAACTACAATGAGAATGACTAAAAACAGAACAATAATTACCTTAACCATGTGTAGTCACAACTAGTGTTGGTCTTGCCAAGTTGGCAGGCTACCGTCAGTGCATCAGCGATGCATATTTTAATAAAAAATGACGCAAAATCCAAGTTCGTTTACTGGCGTTTATTCAATTAGAGAACGAATAGTAAACTTTCATTTTCGTCCGAGTAGAGGTCATTCATCATTACGTATAGTATTCCAATGACAATAAATTCTTGATTGGCATGATTCATGCATATTTATTAAGGTTTTTTCCTTGTATTCTCGAGCGAAAACGTTGTTTACGATTCGCGTTTTCGCTCATTGAAAAAACGCTCAAGGGGAATTACATGAAGAATCAACATAGTTAATTACGTTTTGGAATTCCCTTTTCCTAAGAAACTGGATTCCAAAATGCATCTTCGTGTAAACCCACAAAAGAAAATAATCCAATTTACCTGCCACAAGGCAAGAACTACATACAAATCTGCGATACATTGTCCGATAACGTTATTCGGGGACGATAATCGTATCCCAAAGAACTGGGAAGTTAGTGTGATCAAAGTATGGAAAAAATGCAGCTGGGACTTTTCAACCCCTCTGCTTATTAATTGATGATATTTACAACAACTGTGTTTAAAAGTAATATCTAATCCAATACATCGATCACAGATTATCGTCCCTTGCCAACATCATAAGACTGCATCGCTATTCAAAATCCATGTGATAAAACGTGTTGCAGTCAGCGCGGCTTTACCAGGACCGTTAAGAGTAAATCGAAGGCCTATCGTTATATATATAAAAAGCTTAACTCTGTCACTAAACGGGAGACACTGACTCGTATAAAAACTATAGATCTTATAATACAAATGTCTATGACCTGTTGAGATGCTCTGTGTAGGCGTGTTAGTTATATATCAGTACTAAAGGCAGCGAGCGGCGGGCGGCGAGAAACTCGAGTGTCAGTACGCTTGCGTAGTGCTCGCGGTCGAAACACGATCTGGTTTTAAGTTTCGCTGTAAACAAAAAACAATATATTAATTAAAACTATTAATTTAACATTCTGCAAAGGGTATTTTTGATTGAAAATGTCTCATACAAAAGAAATTACACTTTCGCAATTCCATACTAAAACATTGACTAAATAAAGTACCACTCTTCTAGTAATAGTAACACATGCATTCAAAAAATCGAAAGGAAAAAAATATTTGCATATCAATTCACACGCCTTATCTACTAATTCACTATTCTAAACATCGTACGTTCGTACTGTAAAAACGATATCGATAACAAATGATTATCGAGATAAGGCTTTTCCAATTCAAAATGGAAGCCGGTTTTTACACTACAATCTGGTTCATTAATCAAAATTATATTTAAAGTTTCTAGAAAGAAAACCTGCGAAGATTGAACAGATTAAAATATTGTTATTGATATCGAATTATCAGGCAAAGACGAGATACAGATATCGATCTAAAAATAAACTTTACTTATCTACTGAACAACACAGTTTCCTAAACATACAATGAGTTCGATCTACGGTGACATTACAATAACTTACTGGTATATTTCCGTAGTCCTTTAAATGCGATACAGACTTGAAATAAATAAATAAAATTGTAGGCCTGCTCTAAAGATTTACAGAAAAACTTTGGAGTGGAGAAATTGTTTTCTTTCAATATCATAATCAATATCTATCTGCGATATATTTGAATAGTTATTCAATATTACTCTAGCCTGTTGGCAACTACTTAGCTCCATAAAATAAAATAATATTTATTTATGCAATTAGGTTTAGAAAAAAAATTACACGTATTTTTAAAAACTAGATAGTAGTCATACTAGGACCATGTGTGACACTAACCTGGATGGTAGGTTAGTCTCTGAGACGGTCTTTTGTAGAAAGAACCATACAGATTTAAATGGACTTGACTAGTAAGTGCAAGCATTTGTCAGTTATCGTGTAGCTCGACTCTAACTCAAGAAGCTCAACGACACGACGAACAACCAAATGGGCACCCGATTCAACGTAAATTATGAGTTTATACTAATTATTTACAGACATCAGAGTATTCTTTACAGCAGCTCTAAGTAGATATTATCTTGTTTATGAATCCATTATAAATGACAGCCTTATTGTTGATTTTAGTCTATTATCTTATAAGTTACCATTAGTAAAGCATCACTTTAAGGCTGAGTGGTAACAAGTAAATCCATTGTTCTTTGAAAAGTGCTAATCAAGCACAATGAGGACCGAGTATCTAATTTTAAACAAAAACGGTAACTTCTGAGAATCTCACCCAGGGTTTAGGAAATTTATTTGATATTTATTACAAGGCGAAATCGTGATTGTGACAATCAAATCGATCCTGCTACTCTTAAAATCTCTCCTTAAAGCCTTTGTCAAACAGACAGGCGTTGCGAATGCGAAGCGTGACGTTTTTATTTGTAATGTATGGAATTGTTTGAATCCAGTCACATAGAAAACCGAAAGCGATCCGATAGCGTGACAGACCTATTGGACTGACGTCTCACTTCGGTTCGGTATCGCTTCGGAAACGCTTCGCTTTCGCCTGTCTGTTTGACAAAGACATAATAGAGTTTGCCTAAAGAACGACTATCTTTATAGTCGATCTGTCTGGGTCATACGAGTACATGGTATCGGTTCCAAAGTAACATAAAAGTATTTAAGAACAGATAACACTAACATACGCAGCTAGTTTGTTACTGATAGGACTTTGAACCGTAGGAGGAAGCTCAATGAGATGTTTGGCTGTAATCAATTACGGCTAGCTATAATGTTCCCACAACTGGGACAGAGGTCTTCTCTCCCTAAGGTAGGATCGGGAGTAATATACTACATGTTTAGGGTAAAAGGGGTCCGGCCCGGGGTCGCGGGACTTTCAGGTTACCGTGACCCTGGAACTGACTATTGAAGGATCACCGTGGATTTCAGTCAGTACGAGTCTAACAGTCCCTTCGGTTCCACACAGGGTCCCAGGGAGGACTTATTGAATGATTCTACAACGTAATAAAAAAGAGTAAAAGGGGTAAAAACTCACCAGTTGATCATACTGATAAACCATACGCTTGATGTGAGTGAGTTTACGATGCAGGTAGTTGACACGCCGCCTCTCCTGCTTGTATCCCGGGTCGTTGTTAACGCGCCGGTATTCGTCGACGATGCGTTGTTCTATACTCTGTGTGACAATTAATACTTCTATTAGGGAAATGGAAGTAGTATGAAGAACATCGTTACTAAGAAAGTCTTAGCAGCCTGCCGGGGTCGCGAGACTAACGAATTACCGTGACCCCGGAACGTAAAGGGCTATAAAAGGACACCGTGGATTTTAGTCAGTACAAGTCTGACAGTCCCTCTCGCCCTGCCCTGGGTGGGACTCATTTCGCTGTTTAAAGCAATTTCTGGTCATACTTCTAGCCATTTTTACTCTGTGGATATGATCAGATCGTCGACCTCCACGACAAGGCCTCCCTCAGGCCTACCTAAAAATTATATTATATGACGTGATGCAAAATTTTTGTACCTCCATTTTTTTCCATGATTTAACCACGATAAAAACAAACCTCTATTTTTACGAAAATGACGCGGACGGAAGTGTATGAAAGGTACAGTTAAAGTTTATTGAGAAGGAGTGAAGAAAGCCTTTTTTTTTTAATTTAAAAGAATATATGAATTATGGTGGAGTTCGACCACTGGGGGACCACTAGTTCCACATAATTAGCTAAAGATCTAAGAATAAACATCGGGTTTTATCAATATTTCGTCTTAGTAGAACGTGGTCTCTATCAGTCATAACATAATGTGTGGATCTTTGCTCAGTGTGATAATATTTACACCTAGATACAGTAACAATTTCTATCATACATTGTTTTATGTGGTTACGTTATGATTTTAACCGACACTTGACTTCCCCTAGGCATAGACGGTTCGCCACAATGAAAAATTTTAACTTCATTTTAAACTTCCTATTGTTATGTTTTATTTTCTTTTATACTGTAATTAATTTAATAATAAATATATAAGCTACACTATCGCATTAGGTACCTAACGAACCTGTTATGATAGTTGTAAGGAAGATTTTAAATAAATAAACATTGTGGCGAAATGGCCGTATAAAATGGCCTTCTAAACCCCCCGAACTAATTCTCCAGCGGTTTTTCACGATTTTGACTCTTATAGAGATATTGCAACATAGTGCTCTGAATTACAATAGGATACATAACTAATGTCACAACAGTACCTATCACTATGATTGATGATGCACACAATGACCGCTAAATCTTTCGTCAGCACATTTACTAGACCGTCACGGAAATTTTCTAGAAATATCTACATTTATTTTCTTTGATGATTCACGAATGTTTTTACTATGTTATCTGTGTTCTTCATTACAATATTGCAATCAACATTTTATCACGTGATTTGATAGTCAGTTTAAGCTTACAACGAATTATTGTAAAATATATGTTACGTAATTTAAAAGTCTGAATCACGCATATATTATGTTTCTTTATCTAGGAAAAAGATACGATATATCCATCCTTATAGATTTTTATCATAGACGTATCGTAGATAATTGTTTACGTATTGAAGTCTCAATTGATCACGTATTTTTGTTAATTTCATTTCATCGAATTATTTTTTTTTTCTATCAATGATCATCACATTAATATTTCTTTTCATGCTCTATCATAAGGACTTTACATACAAAATAACTGCACATGGGAATGTCCACAAAACAACTTAATTGATATCCTTTGAGGAAAATTGCGCAATCCAATTGAATGTGTTGTTTGTAACATACAGTTATCATATTGAAGATTGTCTAAAAGACATCGCAATTGGAGATAAGACCACCTATTGTACTTTATCTTTTAGTAGGCATTAATTGATACTCTTTGTTTAGGTATTTTTTACGCGTGACGCAAAGGAAGGTATGGTATTGGTCAATGAGCTCGGAAATATGTATGCTCCGGTGCACAGCATGTTTTTTTTTTAGATTTGTTGTACAATTTACATAATATTGTTTACATTTTTTTAGTTCCGTTCTACGTAGTGGGTTTTTCATTTTAATTGATTTTCCCTAAACCCATTATAAACTAGCAATTGACGTAAGATGTGCTCGTGACGTAAATGGCGCTTTCAGACGTCATCCATGTCGAGGGGTCGAATCAAAATGTCTACTAAGCTAAACAGCACCGACGTACTTCTAAATAATAGAATAGATCCTACGCAGTGTTGATAGTTCTCATGTATTTAAACAATAAACTATGAAGATTACAGTCAAGCTTGCATTAACTTGAAGATGCATGGATATCAAAAGTAGACTGTCATGCAGGCTGATAGTCATACTAACGCAACACGCCACTTCCAGCGCTCTGCATACTTGATCGTATATAGCTTATTTTAGACGCATATCGAGCTCAAAACTTAAACTTACTAACAAGTTAGTACTTTTGATAATTTAAGTGTTCCAGGCAGTTGCCGGGTTTGCTACAACTTGCAATAATGTTAATCTTTAGGCATGCCTCTTAGCTGGACAAAGACAGGTTAACGTCTATTTATGATTTAATATTTTATTCATTTCTGTATGTCTCATCCGGGTATATTTGCTGGCGATCAGAATAATAACAGTACTAAGTGGCATGCATAGTGAATTGTGGGCCCAGAATGGGATACGGGTCAATGAGAGAAATAATTCCTTTGACTTATGCACAGTTAATGTTACATAGTCTATTACTAACTCAACTTTGCTAATTAATACTCTGACCAGGAAATACAGAGCAGTTCCTAGGGCAGTATGTGTCACTACCACCACGTCCAAACGATAACTGTCGATCTATGGGACCGTGGTGTTTTTCAGACACCTAGCACTAGACTCAGCACAACGCAAGCGCATACTCAACCAAGATCCGACATGTATTTTAAAATAGAAAGTTTCGGACATACCTGATGATGCGGCGATAGAGGTTGCGCGCGTTTAAGCTCAGCTTCTAAGCGAGTAAACAGGGCAGCCACTTGCGCCACACGATTGTATAGAGACCGGTATTCCGTGTACAACTCCGCAAACTCGTTCTTATACGCCCGCCGAATGTTAGAACTAGTGATAGGCGGATATTGCCTGGAAAAAGAAAAAAAAAAACAGGTTATTGAGATATTCCCTAGTCTAAATTGCACCCTAGTTATTACGATCCCATTTAATCTTATACAATAATGTCTTTGACAGTTCTTTCAACTGGGGGCAGTTAGTAATGAAAGTTCATTTTTGTTTGTTCCGGCAATATGAAATTATGGAGTTTGAACTTAGAAATATTCAAGGGCATCTCCTATTTTCGAAGGTTTTTCTGGATTTTGAACTTTAAAACCTTAGCTTATTAAACTACAATAATGAAGATTACCAATAAGAATGATAACTAGTCAAGTATCCTACATCCAAATTACTAGACCTTCGAGTCAATGTACTAGAATAAACTCTGACATTCACAGTCAGAAGATCAAAATGTCAGCTGCATTGCGATTTATTGAGAGAATACACTTGCCCAGGTGTTGATAAAATGCTAATCTTTAAGAAATAAGCCACATGTATGCAAGGCAATACTGTTATTAGGACATCACACGTTTGCATTTCCCACGCAAATTTATTGACGCCATCTTAATTTTCATGCTGCGTTTACACGACTCTCTAAAGTAGCGAGCTCGTTTAGAATCAATCTTGGAACTGATTAAAATTCTCAATACGCGTCCATTCGTGTGAACGATACCGTTTAAATTTAGTTCAAAATGTTTGTTTACCTTGAAATCCTTGATGATCTGGGGATAAAGAAAAACATAGTATGTATTAAATGCGTACTAACTAATTAACGATTAACCAGTATTAAGATTTAGACCAATTTAGGGGTGGGTTTGTGCTACTTTAATAGATGGCGATGGGTTTGCAAACTAGTGTGATTTTATTTACGGTATACCTACGCCAAATATTATATATTTTTACTCTATCAAATATAAATACACCAAGAAATTACCTAAGTGTATGATTGGTTGATTATTTGAATGATTTTAAGTTAGTATATAATTCAAATTACCTTTCAATCTCTTCCAAATCAGTCATATTCTCATCAGGGACAGGCGGTAATTCTGTAGTATTTTCTAAAGGTTCATTATTTGTGATGTCTTTTTCTGCAATTAAAAAACAACAAAATTATTCATCACATCCCTATTTTTTTACTGAGTGGCAAAAACTATGCATAATATATCATAAAGATTTGCATTTTTCGAAAAACAGGTGTATTTAATCAGGCGTCAGCCACCTGTATTTGACTTTTGTGAAGGCCATATTTATGTATAAAATTCTTGTATTAAATATGGTGATATTTGTAAACTTGGAGAATATAATCTCGTTATTTTTATACTCTCCTTGTAACTGTTTATAAACAAGAACATAATGTTGCAAATACGATCATTAATGTAATAATGTGTACAGTTACTATGACCAAGTTATTAAGCTGGGTTTAGACTGGCCGAATTGTCGAGTGAATGAGTTGCGCCAGTCTTCGTTTGTATGCTCTAAAGATTTATGAGGCTATGATTAATTTTGCTACCGTCCGCCTCGCTCTAAACTTGGTCAAACTAACTGTTCACCTAATTTTACTAATGATCATGTATTATACGTTTTTTATCTCTGATACATACCTGTGATATTAGTTTGCTCTACTGGGGGACTACTTCTAAAACCATTCGCCTTCACAGGACTGGGACAGAGATCCTTTACAGTATTATAATTGAGGGTATAACCATTGTCCTTTTTGACTGAAAAAATGACAAAAAGAACACATTATTGCACTAATCAATTTAACAAAAAAAAGTGAAAGGCACTAGTTTTTTAGTAATAAGTATTTCGTAGTCGCTCCAAATTACAATTAATTGTTTTTTAATGACTCATTGTCGCTTGGTAAACAATAAATTGTGTTGCTATCAAACAGTTTCATAAAACGGCCACGAAAGCGGGTTAATATGGCTACTTCTACTTCCTTTATTTTAAGTGAGGTGTTTCTGACATCATATCCTATCCTCAATTATTACGGGAGTAAATTATAATTATATAAATATTCTAATACATTTAAGGTATAATTACAGCGGATTCTATCATTAAACAAATATTTTCGCAAGTCGAATATTACTTAGTACTCCAAACATTGTTGTTTACGTGTTGATTCTGATTCATACTTTGATTTTTTTGTACTGACAGTATTTTTTACCTCGATACATAGGTATGAATCGTCATTTCTTTAGTTCCCTTATGTCACCTTTTGAAGACCTTGTTCTCAAAGGCATGAACTTAAGATTGAACCTTGGCAATATTTACCACGACGCTCACCGATCCATAGGGTCAGTGACATTACTTGAGTATCTTGATATTTAGAGAGATCGCTAGTACAACAGGTTGGGCTTAGGTTCTATAAAGGTCAACAACCTTGCTGAACCTAGTAATAAGGGACATTACCCTCAATTTAAGGACATTGTTCATATCTAAGTGTGATTAGATACCAGGTCACTAGAATAACTGTCGTCTTTTTGGCAGCCATTTATTGTATTTACACTACTTTGCATAGTCGTGTATTAAAAGTTGCGTTTTCTCCTTCCAAAGGCACTGGGCACAGGGCCCAGATGACCAACATACATTGAGTCTGGTTCACGGAGAACAGCCGTATTTTCCTCTTACCCAATGTGTTGGCCACTGCTAGACTATTTTAGTTTGTGCCAATCCCCAAGCTGTGCTACAAGTTGTTTTTATTGCGAAATATTAGTAGTACTAATAGTGATAGTGAACTCACCATTGGTCCGCTCATCCTCGTTATCGGAGGCCTGTCGCTCGCCCGAGGAGGTGGTGGCGTACCCTGAGGAGGGCGGGGAGGGGCGGCGGTAGTGAGAGATGCGCTGCTTCTTGGCGGCCGGCGGCTCGTCCGGCAGCACGGGCAGCACCGACACGGAGGCCGCGGCGGCCGCGCCCGGGGCCGCGCTGGCCGCCGGGGCCGCGGGGGCCGCAGCCAGCCCGGCCGCGCTGCTGGGCCGCTTGCTGGCGCTGGGCGACGCCCGCGGGGATAGAGAGTTCGCCGAATCGCTGCTTAGCGGTGGCGTTAGGTTTTGAGGTTTCCGCCTGTGGGGGAGAAAGCGTTGTGGTTAATTTTGATGTTGAACACAAGGGAGCAGGTGGTTGTGGAGGAGTCACAGCTTTGGGGAAACCTTTGTCTAATAGATCCAAGTGAATAACAAGTAGTACATGAAACAGAGTAAAGGTCTGATCTCAGTATTAAGCCTGCCATCTTGTTGATGTAATTTTTGGACAGATTCATGTTCTTCCGGAAGTTGTTTATATGGTTCTCTTATTTACAGGTCTAATTTCCACTGAAACTGAAGAATAGTACAGCTATATGTTGGCTTGTTTTTGAAGAAATTCTTGAAGATAGCGTCGCTTTTTATACTGATATGGTATGTGGAAGATTTTGTTATCTATGTATAATCAAACTTGGCAATAAAATAAAGCATTTTAATTGCGTTGTGTACCGACTGGGACTGTTGAAAACAACAATTAATAACATCTTTATATTTATTTAAACGCTCGTCAATATGACAACAGAGGATCGTATTCAAATTAAAACTTTTTCATTTAAATTGACATGGCTGAGATATTTGAATTAAGTATGTTCTAGAACTCGTATTGTAATGGCATTGAATTTTTAAAATGTGTTTTACTTACTAGTTTTTTAGCATATTATGCTATTTCCTGAATTCCATGATGAAACTTACCTTATTTGTGATTGACGATATAATCTTATTTTGACTTCTTTTCTAAGTCTTCTTGGCAATACTGTTGTATGCTGGGTTCAGACCAGACTATTAACAGTCAAGAATTAAACTGTGGTGACTTTTTCGATCCGGTTAAAACCGAAGAATATGTAGGCTTCAAAAGATCGTTGAAGAGAGCACTGAGCGCTTATTTGATCTATTTAAGACCTCTGTGGCCCGGTGTGTACCCAGCATGCTTAGAACCATTATTCGCAAAAAAATAGTAAGAGGTTAGCGTAAACAATACTATACCTCTTGAGCATACGTTTCTCCTCCTCAGTATAAAAAGGCCAGTCCTCATTAACGTCATTCCAAATGTTTCTTTTTAAGTGGTAACAGTTATCCTTGAGCGAACTGATTGATGGCAAAATCTTGTTCACCAAACTGCGCTCCTTGTCTTTGATGCCCTCTGTAAGATTATGGCCAGCGTTAATCAAGTTGAGTTTGTGCAAATAGCACAACGTGCTTGAAATCTCGACTTACCACTATAAAGCCTCGCGTACAATTCGGGCTTCTTGAAGGGTTTCAATGCTAATAACTGTATAAGTCTTTCTCTGTAATAGAAGAAAATGTGTATGTTAGTTTTGTTACTGTCTTATTAAAGGATATTTAAAACTTATAACTAGGGATGCCTAAGAAATGCTGGCGTGAAGATTTACATGAATATATGGAAGATTAGCTGGTGACAGAGACATGGACACTCAAGAAAGTTGATCGTGATCGCATCGATGCTTTGGAAATGTGGTGCTGGAGGAAAATGTTGCAGATACCCTGGACTCCATTTTGCTCCAATGACTCCATTCTCCGCGAACTTAAGATCCAAACCAGGCTTTCTACCACGTGTCTTTAAAGAATCCTGGAGTTTTTCGGTCAGATCGCGAGAAAAGATAATCGCAACCTTGAACAATTGTTGGTTACTGGCAAGGTTGATGGCAAGCGTCTGAGGGGTCGTAGTCCACTTATGGTCGGATCAAATTCGCTCTTCCCTGGACACGAAACTTCACGATGCTCTTCATTCTGCCAAAGACAGAAACAGATGGCAAAGCATCGTAAGGCTGAAAGTGACTTCACGTCGGGGGAATCACGACCATCAGTAATGAGGAATACGACGCGAGCAGGAGGAGCTGGTGGAAACCCCACATTAGAAGTACTGGAAAAAAGTTTAGGGAGACTAAAGAAAAGTAAGACTGGCTGGAATTGCATTTTCATAATTTTATTCTGTTAGACACAATTTCTGTTAGGACCGTATGAAAAAAGAATAAGTATTGCGCCATCTCTAAAAAAATGAGATAAAGGCAAGAAGATGATGACTACTGAAATTATTAATAGAAAATATTGATTTGTTGTTCCAACTGAAAATGATTGGTTATCTCAATGATAATTATTCTGCTTTTCAATGGATTAAAATCGGGTATTTCCTAATGGACGTTTGTAATACCCAATATTTATGGGTATTTTCCTAAACTTTGGTAAGGTACTATATTCTGACAAGTGTTTTAAGAAAATTGGTGCCAAATTGTCTGACTTCTTCTATAACACTAGATTAAAATATGACTAAAGAATGATTAAGCCATATTTAAAGTGTTTTATCAATTTAAAATTATGTTTTCTTCGATTGAAATGGTTCAAGTTAACTTCAGTGGAGATATGGCAACAATGTCACTAAGAAAATCATGAAAAAGTGAACCAATTATTCTCTTTTACAGGTATCGAGTTGTGGAAATCACCTTGTGGGTTATTTCTATGGTACACAATAGAAATAATTTGTGTTGTCCTTGACTCTGAATCATCGTCAGTTCTGTACAGTTTACAAGGAAATAATATGGAGCTATACGTCAATAATGCACATCATTTATTAAATAAAAACATACTGTTGTCATTTCTGCACCCAGATTGCTTAAAAATGGCTACATTTTTGTTTAGAATGTGGTCAAATACGTTACAAAACTAGTCAAGTCGGATTTTTTACTAATGCGATGGATAATTAAAAGTAATATCATAATTAAACAAGGTCGTAATCGTACCGTTTCATAGACACAAATACTTTTTTTTAATAAGTTATTTTTTTAAATAATATTTGTTTAGGTAAATATTTCATACATAACAATATAACATAAACCGCTATTCCTTTGTGTATCAGCCGCAAATTATCACTTCGGTTTTATTATGATAACGATATGACAAAATTATCATAAGACCGTCCCGTGAAGCGTCAGAATTTCGCGTATCATTAAATACGAAATAGAATAAGTTTCTTACGTAAGTAATTTATAATTTAATTACGAGGAAATTCAGACTACATTTAAATATTAGATGGTAATAGTTTATTATTAAATCGAATTAGTTATGTTATAATATAATCAGAAATATTTGCACTATTGGTCAATGTTTGTGAAAGATTATGAAAATTCAAATGAATAAGCTTCAGTATGATGTCATGACCATTGGTAATACCCACTCAAATTCCAGACAATGTTTCATACGTTAATGTTACGCAAGTGAGTAACGTAGATGCATTTGCATGGCTGCAGTTCAAATTATGGTGGTGCGCAAAAGAGAGATCATATAAGTCTCACGTAGGCGCCCCTCCATTGACCTTTATAAGCTGAAGTTGGAGGGAAGCATTTAAGTTTAGAATATACTTAAAAAAAATTACCTACCCTATTGAATGAAAACCTCCAGGAAATTAAATATTTAACATTTTTGGAACTCGGCAGTTGTGAATTGCATTTGTATACAGTTTGCTAAGCAATCATTTCCACCAACTTGACATGATTCTACTTTAGGTTCTTACTCGTTATTCAAATGTTAACAGTCATGCACAACTTACTTCAGGGACCGCCTAGTGAGATCCGGATTAGGGGGAGGCCGCTGCGGCTGGTGCGGATTGGGCGGGTGCTGCGGGTGCTGTTGATGCTGGGGGTGTAGCTGATGCGGCGGGGCAGCCGGCGGGGGTTGAGGGCGCGACGCGGGCGGGACTGGTCGCTCCGCTCGATCGAGCCTTTCCACCCGCTCGGGCCTGTCAGGCCGTTCGGGTCGCTCAGGCCGCTCTGCCCGTTCGGGCCTGTCAGGTCTCTCGGTCCTTTCAGGTCGCTCGGGCCTTTCCGGCCTGTCTGGCCGCTCAGCTCGTTCAGCCCGCTCAGCTAACTGAGCGGCTCCCACAGCCGAGTAAGGATGCGCTGTGCGCACTTTAACGCGACGTCCAATGTCCGTCTGGTTAGGTTTGATCACGCGGGTGCTGGAATAGGAGCATTTGAGTGAGTTTAAGCGGAATATATTGTTGTTTCAAATTACGTACACGTGATGGGAATAAATAGTGACTATAACGATCTCGGTGTATTATTTTTCTTGTCATCATTGCAAAACACTAAATATTCGAAAAGGTGGTAGGTATAACTTTAAAATGTTCCATTCTTAGAAATATTTTTGATTTTGATCAACTGTCCTGATCAAATTCTAACATTCGATTATGTCAAATTAAGATGTATATGTAACTAAAATATTATATATGTTATATTTTACCGTCTATTTTAATTATATAGAAACACGAAAACATGGGAATAATACCAGAATAATTGGGAAAATATAACATAATAAATGACTCTGAATAAGAAAAGAAACCCAGCTTTAACAAACTTGGGAAGCAAAAAGGTATAGAGGCTTTAAAGAAGTGTCGATTATACTTTTAATAACTTTGCCGAGGTTCATTTTGAAGTAATCAACTGCATAATTAAGTTGAATAAAGCTTAAAACACGACCTCTTTCATTCTTCCAACAGAAGCGATGGATGTTTCTGGACTAAGTTAAGTACTTCTCATGCAAAAACGTGAGAGAGGGAGTGCAAAAATAGTGCTTTTAGTAAAGTAAAGAAAAACTCACCATTTACTCTGCTCCGCGGCGACTGTTTTCGCCATACGGTCCTTAGTGGCCTCGTACGAATCGTCATTGGCCTGGACACGCATTCTGCGAGGTAATGGTCCGCAAGACTCCAACCGTCGAGCGCCTCCACTCCGAACACACTCGAACGAACCCTGTAACACGATTGAATGGATTTAAATCTAAGGTGGTGTCCATTGCGAAACAGTGATTAGAGGCCGTTAAAGGACATTATGGACTAGCAAAATACTAAAGGATAAAAACAATTATTTCTATTCTTTAAGTATTTCTAATTCATTATTAATGTAATACTAATGAGTATTTTGCAGGAATCTTAATTAGATTACTGTCAAAAGATTACATTTAAAAATAATCAGGAATTCTAACTAAATTGCCATTGCCCAACATAGTTACTCACAAGATAGTCTGTGTCCTTTCATAAATGCCAGCTCAATAATGGCTCCATGCTTTTTTCCCTTAAAAATATTACCCAGCTACTAGCAAGGCTGTTCATTTAAAAGATTTGTCGGACGGGGAAATTGAGTTCCTTCCTAATCTCATTAAAATCCAAAGCCTCTTTGTTTAAAAGAAACCTTGCAAATATAATGTACCAAGAAATTCTACTGTAAGACTATTACTATCTATTCTTTCCATTCCATTTCCTAAAATATCATTAAGTATTAAATGGAATTCGATCGTATATCGAAAAAATAAAGGCGAAATTGCCTTACTTAGCTTTTTCCAAAGCTTTATTGAACGCAGCTCGTGGGAGGGTGAAATTACTACGCCCACGCCCAAAACGCTTATAGAGGCGATGAATCGTTTCGGCTATTTGTGATAGTCTACCTAACACCTTTGGGGTTAATATCAAGTGTCTCACTACGTTTTGGGTTAATATTTTTCTCTGCAAGTCTTTCTACGACCAAGATATTATCTTTATAACACTCATCTTACAAAAACCTGTAGTTCCCGAAAGGAGAAAGAAAGATGGATTTATAATTCTGGATTAAAAATTAAAATGAAGCTACTTCATGATGCAACGTGTGCGTTCAGCGACTGAATTCGCGCTTTCTAACGGCTATTGGGTAACGTTCTTAGTACGGGCCGTACCACCGCATTCCGAGTCCACGTGAAATTTTCATTTTTTGCGAATCACGACTGAAGAATTACAGACAGACAATGCTTCTTGATAATCCTGTGCTAACTACTAGTACGGAAGTTTTCATTAGTTAGTAAAAGATGCCGCGTCACCAATGTAGTCGTGCCAGCGTTCTTGACTGAAGAGTCATTAAAACTAATTTTAGTTTTGAGATAATTGTGAGGTAAAATCTTTAAATCTTTTATTTGTAAAATCATGCAATAAGTCAATATTTTTTTACTAAATCACTGACCTATTTAAAAATGAAGCCCACATATACTATTCAATACACAAACCAATTAATACCTAAATTCCAAATTTCAAAAATAAAATTAAACATTTTGACGTGGTCCCACGAAAAAATTCAGGGCATAGTTTAGGCGCCACACGTCAGTTTACTCTTACGAATTTGTCGGTCACGCAATTTATTATTGGTTGCAACTGTTCCGCGACCTACAAACCCAGGAACGCGTCACAGCATGGGAGAAGCACGGAGAATAATAATCACAAGCTATCGGCTATGTTGAACAGCTGATTAAGACATAGCTAAATTATATGCTTAAATTTTGATCATGTAGGTAAGTAACATTGAATGTAAGCCGTCGAGCCTCTTATCTTGGTTAAGTCGTAAAAATTGACCGAGATGTGTGAAAGACGAAAGCGTGAATGTATATAACACACACATACCACTCAGTTGCCAAGGGCTTTGTGTTGTTAACCTAACATTCGATATATGTATGTCAAGAGCTGATAAAACAGCGCAATGTTTTTAATAATTGAAGTTAAGTTAATCGGAGGTGTAAGGGATACAGTATCACGTAGGTAGAGAGAAAGAGCCCAAAGAGGACAATTGAAAATAACACAACCAACAGGAATTGTGTAGCAGTTTGATTAATAGAAAGATGTAACTGCCACTTCAGAACAGTAATCCAAAGTTCCACCCACTTAAAAGATAACAGCATGCTGCAAAAACCCTAGTTTCTGCGAAGAAACACACGAGATATAAACTTCTTGGAGTTCTAAGAGCGAAAGAATATTTACTCAGAAATTATGTAACAAGTGCTAATGAACTGTTTTTTTGTTAAAAAATACTTCTAGAAAATTCTGTGTATTACCATAAATAGAGGCCTTAAAAAATATCAAATGCAATTTATAATCAGGTTTTCAATCTGATGTTTAACCTTGATATTTGTTGAGACGATTGAAGTACCTGTATACTTAGTATATCATGAGGAAAAACTCGTTTGCATATGAAGGAAAAATGCTTCGTTTCTGGACAAGGTTTATCAGTATTTTGATCGGTTGAATATTGAGGCGACTTTGTCTTCTGACTCTTACAACATTTCCGTCATAGCACCATAAATCAATACTTAACAATGGAAATAAAATAAATAATGGAAAACTATCCAAGTGGAAAATGGTGCTGCAGCATAAACAAGATAAAAATCCAAGTAAAATGTATTGGCTATGCTTGTTTGATAATACCCGCATTTCGTAAAACTCGTTTTTATCAAGGTGATCTGGGATGTGTTCAAATAGGTTGGACTAATTACAATATTTTAAAATTACAAATTAATTTGAATGAGTCTCTTAAGATATTTTTGGCCACCGCTAAGCTAGCTACAGACGTATAAGTCAATAATAATAAAATTTTGAAGTACGAAGGAGCTCCTAGCATTTGAGCTTTGATGCATAAAAATGTGCTTGTAATTAAAGGTTCACTTTCATTTGGAATGTTGGTCATCAATGAGTGACAAAAGGTTTGCGTTCTAAATGACACACATAACTACCCGTAGATGTCAACTCGACTACTGAACATAGGCCTCCCGCATACACAAGAACTAATGTTCTTGGGGGAATCATGTCGTATTTATCATGCATTGCACGCGTTTCGAGAACGCAGATATTATCTGTTTGAAGTAGACATTGCCAATATGCCTGATTAAAATCTTAAATCACCTGCTAATGATTGAAATGATCAAGTAAGACATTCTGATATCTATAACATGGAATAGAAAGGTCCTGAGGATCATGAACTTCTGAGGAATAAGCTAAGAGGGGTATAAGTTGATTGATTACCTGTGGACCCTCCATCTCTGCATTACTATTAAAGCTGAAGTGAAACGTAGCCTCGCCTGATTGGCCATTGCCACTGGCTGGCGCCGGAATGGAGATTTTCTGAAAAAGGAAGAAACACTATATTAGTTACCGAAAAGAAGAGGGAAATCTCAATAAAAATGTTCTGAAAGAGCACGACATTTATTGGTCCTAGCAGATTAGCAATTACTGCATTACTCTCAGACTAAGCTGTTTGGTTGGGTTTGCTTCAATTGAATTATTAGATAGAGTTTAGAGCCAAATTCCTGGAAGTATTAATAAATAGAAAATTGAAATATTCCTTATAAATAACATCAGACCACAACTGTTTTCTCTCCTTATCAACAGAACAAATATAAACAGTGTCATTCAGTTACCGCGTGTGACATTTTTATGAAGACATAAAATATCTGTAAGCACGTATACTGCAACAACATTATTGATTCAATAAAAACGGCTTTTGGATTTGTTACACATGTAATTATTCCATCCAGCATCATCTCACTAAACCAGATACCTACCTGTATAATCAAGTTATTTTTTACTGTGCCCTTGATCACTATCTCAGGAACGCAGTAGTAATAAATATTTATTTAATGTTTTCGTTTTTATACATCAAAAATAGGATGTGCGCGGAACGTGTGAATAATAGTTAAGTCGTAACATGATGATGACTGACGTCAGCAAATGATAAACAAAATTATTTTGGCGAGACTGTACAGTAAAGATAACGCCGTGCTAATCGATGGAAAGAGTCTGAAACACGATGCAGCACGTGAATAATTTGAAAAGAATCTGTTTTATCGCGTGTCTAAGATGTTAGGAGTTTCAACGTGGGAAATCTGGCACGAGATCACTGTGTGAATCACACAAATAAAACGCCAAATTACTATGGGGGCTGGTTGTTTGTCGAAACCAAGTATCATGCATAATGAGAGACCAGTGTTTTATTGTATTACATACACTTATCCACCTGCTATGTGATTGCGCGTAGTTGATAAAAGAGCAAAGTAATCCCATGAGAAATCTACGACGTTTCTTGTTACATTTCCAAATAAGGCTGACCTGGGCCAGTAGGCTTAGCGCAATTGCAACCGCGTACGTACATATGCGTCCATAAACGTATACAACTCGACAAGTGAGTAATGACTTTCATCGTCTGGTATGGCAACGTCGCGGCTCCACAGCCGATGAGCGTATCATACCATTTCACCATTAAATACTTCATGTTTGTAAATAAATCAAACTTTACAGAACAATATTTTGCCCATGGTATTTGTGTGTAATAATATTGCCAGTATCGGTATACAAATCTTTAAAACAACACAAACTTTCGGAATCTGTTTATTGAGGTCGCTACGAGTTCTTCATGGTTCGCTACGCAGTGCCAGAAAAAACAAATGAACTCAATTTATTTTGTCCAGATTTTCCACTTCCCTTTCTCAGACACTACAGAAATGAGTTTCTTTTTAGAGACTGATGAAACATGACTACAAGATGACCCTTTTGACGCAAAGGCGGTGTTTGCCAGCGATGTGTTCTATTATAAAATAGTGTACAACAGCAATACTAGTGTCCAGGCGTGCCTCATTTGGTGACGTGCACACCTACATGCGTGGCCGCGAGCCGCTGTAAGGTCGCGGCTGGCGATGTGTGCCAGCACCACAATGCCAGGCAATTAACCTATTAAAGAGTGCGCCGCGAAGCGGACACCGATGGAGCAATAACCCGACAAGTCCCGCCGCTAAAGTGTTAACCGATACTCAGATTGCTCATTGCACCCTTGCTTGTTTTCTTCAAGTTGTATTCCCTAAATAAGCTGATAATGTGGCTGTGGCAATAACTTAATTAGGCGACGGCGTATTGAGCTAGACCAACGTGACTAAAGCCCGATTACTTAATCTTATACTACTGCAAAATGTAACAGTATCTTTACATTTCCCTAGATAAGTGTTTGTAAAATATTTTATTTTTAGCCAGTGATCGTTTTCTTCGCGATATTATGTAGAATCTTTACAAGTATTCCATAAAAACTGAGTCAATAATGCACAAAGCGTCGTCGTCTATCACGCGATTCAAGTCTGATAAACACAAGGTAAAGGCATAGAGCATAATATGGAATTATGAAGCTAATGAGGAAAAAACCCGCTACGAACGGTGCGGGCAGCAGACACTGCGGGGGAGTGCGGGGCGCGGCTTTCTCTGCGGTACAGTCGACCGATATAAAGAGCGCCTCGCGATGGAACACTTCGGCATTCGGTGAACAGCCGTCTCGCCCGCATCGCCCGCTGCTCCTTCCATGGTTCCCTGTATTGTTTTGGCTTGCTGCTTTTATTGACCGATTTTTGTGATTGTCACTAATACAATAACATACAAGATTAGATAGTTATTTATAGGTAAATAGTCTAACCATCTGCAAATAGTATCATGTCAAGGTCGTTAGTTTCATTGTGTCTTCCCACGAAGGTCGGCCAGTGCGCCTCGTTTGGACCGGAAAATAGGTGTACACGAGGAAATCCGTCGTCCGTTTTTCAAGGCATTATTGAAATGCCTTCTAGCCGATTAAACTGTAGGTGTCTTATCAGACTTCACATGCCAGCTGTCCCAGTAAATCTTTTGGTTACGTCACCCTGAACGCGTAAACAGCTGTTTTCAGCTGGGTTCTTTTGTTTTTTTCGTTCTTGGTAGGGGATTTCTTTATTGTGTATTGCTCGTCGTGCGCAACGACTGTAGCTTTTGTTGGTTACCTAATTTCACAGCAAGCAGCGAGCGGTACACAGGCTTGCGAAGTGAGAGGCCGTCACAACCGGTCCGTTCGGCTCGCTCAACCGAGAGATATACAACTACGTCGCAGATAGTGTTTTCGCTTGTGGATTGGCTTATATGCTCACACATATAAATAAATATTCAGCTGTTTTGTTTCTAGGTAATCGTTCAGAAAGCATTGTGTGATACAAAATACATAATGTATTTTACAATTCCACGGGACAAACCCGGACGCAAACCAGCGGTCGTGTGCCCCAGCCTCGAGTTAACGTGTTGTATCTTATTGACGTAAGATCGCGGAGGTGGCACCGTGCGTGCGATGCAAATTGAACTTTAAATGAACCTAGTTGTTGGTAGAATATTCGTTCAACCGATGTAAGCATACGTCAGTGGTGTACGATAATAAATGGTTCACTTCAACACGAATCGTAGCGGGAAATCCACGCGACTGGCTTGTGATCGCCACCATGTTAATTGCTTACCGACTTGTTATTTTCTTTACTTTATGACGTATGATAATGTGTATTGGCAATAATTATTGCTAAGTTGTTTACAGTTCAACCTTCATCCCAGAAAATGCAGGACTGGAATGGAATTGAAAAGGAAACAACAAACTTGAAAACAACAAAGAAATCTGACAAAACAAATTACAGTCTCCCATTTTGTATAATTTGACCTTCAATTTAAATACTTAATGCAGTGGCAGGAAGCAAAACATATTTTGTAGCTAATGGAAATACTACTACTTTTTATATAAGATGCTAAAAACTCTTTAATTAACTGAGTAATCTAATTGCAATTAATTCCGTTTTTATCACGGAATTATCAAATTTTAATATATCGACCGGCAAAATTATCGCGAAATTGAAAAAGATAGGCAATCAATTGATCATTTGAAAAAAAAAAACATAATCTATGTACTGATCTCAATATTAAGTGACCGCGTGCCCTTAAGGCAATAAAAATTTTTTTAAACCTGAACTCGTACTGCCATTCTTGAGACTATCCACAAAATGAGAAATAAGTACTAGGGCTATTTATAAATAAACATACAAGTGAAAACGTTCAAGTAGTTGACGTGTTGATAAACAATTTTCTGTTTGAACAAGATGTTTTCCGTTTTGAAGATACGAAGCGGAAAGAGCAGTCTTATAAGAAAGGAAAATTTCAAGTCCAGTTTGAGGGCAGAGAATTTGGCAATGCGTCCGCGGAAGAAATTGTTCTAACACAATTTACTAACGGTAATAGTCACTTTCATCGCAGCAGACACATTTAAAGGCGAAGTGAGTGGCCAGTTATTCGTGAGGTTTCTACGATACTATTTGCATATTCGCCGACTTTCTAATGGACGATGCGGCCGCTCTTGTCGCAATCGTCGGCAGCGGTGAGGTAACACTGATTCATTTAATTATATACTTATGTTGAAAAAACAGTATTCGAGTCTCGCGCATTGTTGCCATTGAACACTGTTGTGTATGCCAGTCTAGCTTGGGTTTTTTCGCTCGCTCGGCGCGCGCTCATTGGCTGCAGCCCCACTTATTAAAAAGTCGCGTTCGAAAACCAGAATACCTTGTCTTTACGTATATTCGATCGATTAAGATTTAAACCGAGCAGTCGTGGCACGAATCTACCGGCACCACCGAATCGAATAATTTCAAACTAAGCAATTTTCTGTTTCTTAGCAAACACCCAGCGCTGATACGGTTGCGAAAATTTTGCGGTTGCAATATCTAATCAAACTTTGTCTTGTCGACAAATAGGTAAATTCTATTTTACGTAAAGCTTCTATTGCGGTGAATGAACTATGTTAATTATTTGCGCGTGGTAAATGATTAGATTAGTACACTCAGGCCACTTGAGCGTGTATTTTGTTATCGTAGCTTCCTATACTATAGATACCGTTGATTACGTCAAGCTTGAGATTATTATTTGGGCGTGACAAAAAGTTTTGCTCAATGTTACATTGGATAAAACATTGAAGTACAAAATTATGTGCGTTGCATTGTAAATATCACGAGCGCTGCGGTTGACGGGTGGGTCTGCAAGGATTCATTCTGGTGCCGTTCTCCTTCGCGGCGGCCGCTCGCGACCTTCCGCCAGAGGAGGGGCACCTCTCACCGGCGACGTGACTGCAACCACGGCCTTACGTCGCGAGGCTGTATCGAAACCTCTACGTAACGAAGCTCTTTCCAGCCGCGGTTACTCAACGCCCGATAGTTCCGTCGATACATACCTACATACTTGCTTTGCCGTATAAACTACCAGCAGATCACGTGATTACCTTGCGTAACGAATTATTGCCGGCACACCTTTTGATACAACGTGAAATACATAGAAATCTTTCATTATTGAGACATTATAATGGTGAAACTATTACTTCAGTTGCGAAAACAGAATAACATCAGCTAAGATTGTTCACTTATCATGAACAAAAGAGCGAACACAACCAAACCAAACCTGACTGCGAACAGGTTCAAGATAGTCGATTATAATTCTGCCGTCCTCTAACTAAAAGGCCGTTAAGTGCAAAAAGTAGTTTTCTAGAAAACGCTAAAATTGTGAAATGATGTCTCTTGAAAAATATGCTATCTAGGAACAAGGCTGCAAATTAAATATGTAGGCATAGTGTTATTGCACAATATGTTATAGGTTTAATTCATTTATATCATTTAAATTTATTTAAATTCATTTTCTAGTTTTTAATTATGCATTTTATGTGGTTTAACTGCACAGCAATCTTCCTGTATCTCCTAAACTATTAATCATCGAAAAATGACTCTTAGACCAAAAGATAGAGCATCAAAAGTTGTATAAGACTACATTAAAAAGTGAAAAACGAGCAACTGTGGCTTAACGGCCTTTTAGTTAGAGGACGGCAGAATTATATGACGACGATAATTAAGTAGTACGTATGAAAACAAGATTCTAGAGATCGCTCCATCAAAAACAATGGTAAGTAATAGGCGAATGGATGTTCCCACTGCAAACAAGACCGAGCCGTTGTACAAAACAGAGTTACTTTTACTAACTATCATCAGAATAACAACTTATTGTTTCATTTTCAACAAACACATTAACCAACATTCACCCACGCATTTAGGCCGTGTGGTAACTACACTAATAATGTAATAGGCCAAAACATCTCTAGTTGGTGGTCTTACAAGAACTCGCCTTAAAAATAAAGATGTAAAATAAACAAGATACGAAAACAACTCCAATTTCAAGAATGAATAGTGTTGACTTCGTATTTCGCACTTCTTCGCCAAGTTTGGTAAAGAATAATCGCGGCCTCATTTAAGATTACCGGACAATGCAATAAAAAAAAACATAAATGTAATAACGTCACAAAGAGGATGTTGACACGATTGGTGATCTTGCCGGACGTCACAATATTAGGGCAAGAGAGGCACTTGTAGCTCGAAGCACAGATAACTTAATAGTTTGCTCGAAGTGTAGGAAATTCCGAGAAATTGACATGCTTAAGAAGTCCAATGATTTAGTGCTCGATACACCTCACGCATATTTACAGATGGTAGCTAATTTACCCGCAAAGATTATTCCAATAATTGCAAAGATACTGCAAAGATTATTAACAAACTAAAAGGGAATCAATTAAACAAAACCTTTTTGCGTGTTATCTCGCGTCGAAACATACAAGAAAGAAACAATACAGATTGAATGATGTATTAAAAAACAAATAAGAGGCAAGGCAACAAAATGGGATTCAACGCTTCAAAATGTAGCATACTGATGCGAAAGGGGATTGACCGAGGTTATTTCCCTCAGGACTCGACGCTAAGAAAGAGGTTATCCGGAAAAATAAGCTCGTCTAATAAAAGGCAAACAAGTCACGATTTTCTTTATAAGGTTTACCCGGTGATTTCTAGTCATTAATTTAGAGGACAGACAGTATTCAACATGACACCAATGAGATTTTTAACTTTTAATTTAATTTTAATGTAGTTAACAGTACTTCAAGGCAGTCGAAACTGTCGATGCAGTATCTGACGCACAATATAACGACGAGACCAGATAATGTCGCAAGTATTTAGATCAAGGTGCGAAACACGCGTTCGAGAGTCGAGATTGGATCCGAGGAATTTTTGTTGAAGATCACGCTCGCGCTCATGTTGAACAAAGCGCATAAATTCATAATGAAACCAAAGCGGAATATACAGCAGTAGAAATTAACGATAAAACAAGAAATCCACACACGATTCAATTGAATATTAAAACGGAAAACAATTTCAAATACAATCAAAAGGGAAATTCGCATTGCTATGAATTAAAAATGAAGTATTTAGATATAGGGTCACCAAGGGGACAAAGTTATACTGCAAATTACTTTTTTATCAAATCCCGGTGTGGTTTTTAACAGATAAGAAAATGTACAGCTGATAGTAACAACAATAACATATGCTACATACTATTATCAGCGAAAGTGGTTGTTATTGCGAGAGTTTAGTTAAGTCTGATATTATGACTAAGAAAAAAACTTAAACACAGACAAATACTTTCCGATATAAGCATTGGAACTCGGAATTAAGATTTTTCTTAAGAGCAATCCGCCGGTGAATGAGTTGTGTGAACATTGGATTCAGAACAATCCAGTAGCATAGACGCGGCGCCGACGCGACGTGACGCCGGCCACGCCTCCGACGCTACGGGTTTATATTACGTCTGCTACCGACGCAATTATTGATGTAGAAGGAACACAAAATCTATACAAGCCCCACTGACATTTACATCACGTTTGAGATCACAGGGAATTTGTAGCCCTATAGACGGATAAATGTACACATATTACGTTCTCTAAAATTATGGCTGGTGTCGAAGCTAACAATAGGTTGAGCTAAATGGATATAGCTCAGTAAGTATATTATGAGAACTCGCAAAGTCGAACTAAAACAAAGCTGCAACGGGTAATTAATAATCTTCGATAAGACTGAAGTCTGTATAATTGAGTTGTTCTAAGCGTTTCGTTAATTGTCGAGCAGTTTGTTCATGTCTAGATTTTGTTTTAACATTGACGATTTTGTGAAAGGGATTCTAACAGAATATCAGAATGAAGTAACAGAGTTCTGGAACAATAATTCGCCATTCATCTATAACATCAGTGCCAACAAGGTTGCAAATAAATTAGCCATGTCAATGATAGTTTGAGACTGAAAGGCGAACAACGACGGAGCACAACACACACAATAAAGCAGACAAATTGACTGCGAAACCACGCGCGGTGGCTAAATTCAATATGCTGTAGTCGAGTAGGTGCGGCTTTATTGTTTCCAGGCGGATATGCTCCCGACCAAATTATCATTTATTTTAACCAAGATTTGTGGATGGGAAAAATGTTTTACAGTAACCACAATGATCAATAAATGACTATTGAAAATACGTCTAAACTTCTCACGACTCTGGTCGAGGCTGAAAGTTGGTTACTTTCTTACTACAGAAGCTGAAATGTAACTAGAATGCCTAGAGGACCACATAAATTTTGTTCACGAAGTGATTGGAAACACATTAATGGCTACTTCTGGTGAGGGTTATTGTAACTGGAGTGTATGGAGGAATCCGAATTCATACAAGACGTACAGTTTCCTCGTATTACTAAAATGGCCTTGGATTTTCCCATACGGCCCTAGGAGAAGCAGGCTGTGTAAATGATATTTTGTTCTCAATTGAAGCAATTAAATAATGAGCATTAGACATACTACATGATTTAATAAAGATCAATAGGCGATGAAGGCGTTAATGATAGACTTAATATAAGCTAAATTCCAAGCAACAGGAACGAGAACAAAGAACATCGGTATGGTAATTCAATATTTTTGGCACCAATAGAATTGTGACAAAACGAAAACGTTGTTCATGTGCCTAATTTGCGTCAAGTTGTAAAATTTTCACTCTCAGCAAACACAGTCGTTATTTCGTAGTGACAAATCCACGATAAAAGATGGAAAAATTGTGAATGAAACAAGACGATAAGCGAAGTTAACGTATTCGTATCAATTTGATGAGATTAGAATAAATCCTATCGATTGAATTGTTTGCAAATAAAATTGAATTCGGCAAGATTTGCATATGTGTATAAGAATAAATAGCCAACCGTGCCGTAGATGATCAATACAAAATTGTACACGACACACGGCGAACTGTTGGCCTCTAGTTTAGCTAATAAGATTTGTTGTATAACGGGCAATACGACTCGAGCGGCCAACAGGGCGAAAACAATTGTGGACAAGACCGGTTTCCTCACTAATGCTGTATAGTGTCTGTGTCAGATTTAAGATACTCTTGACTTATGCAAAAGGGAGTATGAACTTAAAAATATTAGTTTAGATGCTATTCTAAAGAAGTGAAAAATGAAATCTCCATTGATATAAACTTTTTAGTAAAGAAGCATAATAACTAACTTTGGAGAAGCGAGTCTATTTTACAATAAACGATTGTAAAATTTTGGCAGAAGTAAAACTCTAAAAGGAACAGGAAATGCTGAGATCAGTTTGAAATTAACATACACAAAATAATGCAATATAAACATACAATTCTAGACAAGTAAATACGTACAGGAAAGGAATATTTTCTAATGCTAAATGATTCTTTAAACGTTTCTGAAATAGAATTGTCCCAGCTGTTTGTGCCTCACGTCATAGCAAATTGTAAATGGATATCGGTTCAATACCCCATATTTTACATTCAAATCGATTGTATGAACGATTGAAGCTTGTCTATATTCTTTTAGGATAACATTTTCAGTGAATTTAAAATGGAATCGTACCGTTCACATTTTTGCGGTTCTAGTTTATGCTTTGAAAAATAACTTTGAACTCGAATACATTTACTAGTGTGTAATGTTGATTTTAAAGTGAATTTCAATAAAAACACGTGTATATTGATTTTTGTACATAGATATAGCACGTGTATAAAATGACAAATAAGTAAATGTTTTGATTCCGAATATAGGTGCTATCATTAACGAAGACTTGTGCAACGATGTTTAGTCACATTTGTTACGGCGTGGCATTACATTCATAATAAATAGGTTTTGAGGTGAAGGCCGAATAACTCTTGCTAACATTGCTTTTTTGGAACACAAAACAGTTTATAACAGGACACTAATTGGTTTTTACATTGCTTTGTACCTATTTAATTGTATCGATTCATTAATCGATCTTATAATTACTCTGACGGAGTAAGTGAGAGGTTTTATTCTACCCTGAAATTGAACAGAAATGGAGCATAAATTGAAATAACTTAATTGGGACATTCAAAAATGACATGAGTTTTCTTCAGATCCGGATCGAATCGGTCCCGGATAACAAAAAAAATGGTGAAAGCAACTCTCCTCCGAAAATTGGGGTCTTATAACGTCACCGGCGAAAACGGTAGTGCATCATTGTAACAGTAATATATCGGAGTTTTCCTTTGTGAATGCCGTGACGGCAGAATGTATAAAAAATCAATTGTTGATTGCCGCCTACTCAGGTGAAGTTCAGAATAGTGCTGCAAACGAGCGGTAACTTTTACCTGGTTACGTAATTCTGCCAGGCACAATTTATTATCGGCTCCATTGCGAGCTTTCGTAATATAAGCCAGCACTGCTTATGCACTTTATGTCTACTTGTCCTCTTTTCATAGACACCCGGATGTTTTGGGCCTTGGTTAGACTAGACGGCACGCGTTTACAACAGCTGCTAGTAAATCCTTGTAAATCATCTTAAATTGACGTTTGCTGCTTCAATTCTAGTTGAGTCATGAGGAGTAGGTACATCTGGAAAATCTTTAAGATTGGCTGTGAATTCAACTGAGTAGGAATAAATGATAATTTTAAGATTGAATGAAGTCAAGTGAAAGCTACAATTATAGAAGTGTTTCTTTCTTGTTTTTTTTTTCTTTTTCAAGTTTTGCGTTACTTGCAATTGATATTTGACTGACAGCTGTTCTTGATTATTTTGTAATGGTTTTTTTCAGCATTTTGCAATAGCCGAAAAACGATTTGAAGGAATCACTTTTAGCACAGAATACTTAATAGCTTTTAGTTGCGTTTTACTATTTCTAAGGCTACTCAATTCACGGGGGCTCAGCCACATATTTCAATAGGACAGCCAATAGAATAAAATAAATTAATGCTAATGTATCAGTGAAGTTAGTAAAATGTGACGGGCGCAGGCCGAAGACTTACAAGTGTATGCCTGATCTTTTGACCTTTTAGCTCAACAATTGGAAAGTAAATATATAATGAACTTTAAATAGATTCAACGAGCAAAACACTTGATAAAAACTAGAGGATATCAGGTTATTTGTAAACATGGAGACACCTGAATTAATATTCAAGTATTTATTGACTTTGATTGAGTAAGTATGGAGGTTCTTACCCATTCTACTACACACGAATATGTATATACTTCCGAATGGGTGTAGAATCAATCCCATTTCCTTTCAGTTTTATATTTGACGTTCAAAAGTATTTATTTATTTGATGCTCTATTTGTAATAAATGGTTTGTCTTTGAATCATTTGTTGTTTGCTCATTATTTGGGCTACTCAACAGATCAAAAAAAAAAATTGTTATTCAAAAATTCCAACAGTAAATCAGTGTAGTACTCGCAAATACAAATATCATACATGTGCTTAATTATCAATTTGTTATTCAACAATAACACTGCAACCATTATCAGTGGGTTATAAGTACAAATGGCCCGTAAACTGATTTGTTGCCTTCGAATCTTATAACGTAGCAATAAGGTCGACAACGGAAAAACACTTGAAACCGACGGTGAGCTAGTTGCAATGTCACATTGCACGCATCATTGCATACAGTGATCTCATTCGCTGCCAAATTGAGTAAATGCCGCAAAGAAACAATTTTGATAATGAAATCCATTTTCATAATTTTCAGATTTCATAAAATAAATTGATGTTATTATTTTTAAAGATAACACTAATGAAATAAATGTTTAAGGCGCGACTTGTCGTGTGCCAAAGGGGCGTGTCGATGAATTTATCACTTTTAGGACAGACTTTCAAAACATAATGGAATATTTAATCGTTCTTTATTTTGTCACAGTTAATTTATACTATTAACATGTTTCTGAACTTCGTTAAGAACTTAGTTTTCAATGAAGATAAAAGTCTCTGTGAATTGTTTAAGTAATAATAGTACATTTGCTTAGTAACAACCATTTCATTATACTTAACTAAATTACTTGAAAGCTCCATAGATTTTTCCAGAATTCTTTAATGCACACATTCATCACAAGCCGTTGACGGAAAACATCTCGAGGAAACCGGCATTTCTGAGGAGAAATTCACAGCGTGTGTATCATAAGAAGTGTTGGACGTAGCGACAGTGGCGCCACCCATCACTGGTCATAAAAACACGGCGACATGTGGATGTTCGCAGTGTCAAATGTTTACGACTGCTATATTAGTAACTTCGGTCGCGATATTTAGCACAAAGATGTGTGGCTATAACCCCACTAGTATTAAAAATAAACTGGACACTTTATGAAGGAACGGTCGTCTTTTAACTGAGGCATATAACTGAAACGACAGTTTGGTGCGCAGCGCACACGAGCGGATTATTTTCACAGTTTGATTTAAAAAAAAATATGCATTAAATAAAATTGAGCTTGGTTTTACGATTTTACGCATTGACTTGAGCATACAAGACACACAAGCTACATTTTGCGTCCACTTCCTCGTTGGGCATCGAAAGCGGTATTAGCTATGTATGATGGACACGCGGCGTCGACGCACACGACAACTTTCCCTTCTTTAATGGAAAAACAGCATTAAAACGAGAGCCTTAAGGATAAAACTCGAAAGGCACAAGCGTTACGCGTGGGATACCGGCTTGACCACAGCTCTAGTTAGTCAAGGTGTTGACAATGTTTAATATAATGCTATTCTCAGTCAGCGTGCAAGGACTGCTCAGTTTTCTCAGAAATCTTTAAATAGTAGACCTCTCGAGGTTCTTTGTTTCAATCAAAATGGTGATTTTCGCTTTAAATGTACAGTTAATTTTACACAGACCTTATCGATGTGAGACAATCAATCACGAGTTTTCGTATTTATTTACATAATTGCTATAGCGCGGATCACGCTAAGCCTTACCTGGCAACCATTTCTACGAATCGAATGCGTGAAGCAAAGATGAAGCGCTACAGATAACAAAAGACAGAACGTTGTTGGATATCGAAAAAAACTTGTAAAAGATCGAAAACGAATTATGCGCATTTCTGTTTAACATAAATACTGTTGTTGCGTCCTTAATGCCAGAATGGTATTTACGGAGGTCGTTAGTTAAAAATGCTTCGGTTAATTTTATTTGGGTGTGTCAAAATAGGCCAAGTAGGTAGTAATGATTGTCGTTAACAACTATGAAGGCGATTGAACACCATTAAAGCCGAAAAGTGAAAGCTTGAGAATGAAGCTCAATAATTATCGATGCTAAATTTTTTTTCAATGGCCGTGTAGTTGAGACCACCGTGAAAATGCGCAACTGCTGGAATAATTTTATGGGGACTGTTAATTCTTCAATTTTGTTTCATGGTGTAACCAAAACTTCAGAAGTGGAGACGGAAGGACCGAAGATAAGGTTAAGCTGTGTCCTCCATTTAACCTACATTTTTTTTTAGCACTAGTTCCCCAATTTATTCCAAGTAATAGATAACGTATGAGATAAACTTAAGCAAGGGTTTCTACTGCACCCGTCATCGTTGCGTGAATCTATGAGATTGTTATTACAAGTATGTTGATGTTACGGTATGTTTCATTGTTGGCATGACGAATATGCAGGATTTTCCTTAGGAAGGAAAATGTGTAATTTTTCTTTTTCTGCTTAGTGAGTAGTTCTTGACTTTTATGGATCTAAGTTGTGGCGGCCCCAATTACAATCAAAGATACGCCCAAATCCACATCGGCGTGCGCACAGGTCCAATAGCAAAAGCACGCGCTGCGAAGTGAAAGTGAATAGCGCGCACGTACGGTCGGCCCGCAGCCCCAATAAGACGACACCGCCGTCCGCATACTTCAGCAATTACCACGAGGAAATCAGCACCGTTCCGCCAAGTCGCTCCCAGAACTCTGGCTGAAGACGCAAGAAGATACTGAACATCCTACTATTGCACTGTCTTGCTGCCATAACGAAAATATTACATCAATTTGCACAACAATACAAAGATGAATGAGTGGTCTCTGACACCATTAAAAGTAATGAGCATAAATGCACTGGCATTTCTAAACGATCAAACATTTTCCTAGAAGATGTTAGATTAATCGTAAGGAGATTTTGTTTTCTGTACGACACGTCTACCGTCGACCTAAACCAATATTCAATTTTATCTTCACGGGATATCAAATGAATGTACTTCCAACCCTGACCCCAAGGTTGAATCGAGCTCATGCAACCAACCGGCCTCAGCAGCTATCGATTCTAAGGCTCTTCTACATTGATTTAGTTCCGGTCGGCAATAGATCGTGAATTTGAGTTACGTAACGATTAGTAACGTTGTTAAAACATTGACTACTGTCTAGTCTATTCGATGGTAACGTTTTATTATTTGTATGAAGTGTTGCGTGTGAATGTCTCAAAGAAAATGGAAAGTAACACAAGATTAAATTTACGCGCGTAATTTCCAATAGTTAAATGATTTCAAGCAAAAAACAATACGACGATAAGTAAGTAGCTACTAGTCAAATGACGTCAATTTTAATACGCAAGTTACATTAATTTGACCACGTCAAACAACGTGTTTTTAATGTAAACTGAACCAAGTGTTGTTCTAAATGAAAAGGCATTGCTAAACAACATAAACAATTGAAAGAATAGATGGTGATTGGGTAACATTGATTGAAATATTAAGTAAACGCAAATCAAAAGAACCTAAGCTCAACAATAAGAATTTCCTCCAAGCGAGAAATTTTCTAGAACTTTTTTCCAGAAAACTAATAAATGAACATTTTGGTAAAGATAAACAGATGTACGAAAATCCTCGGAATGTGTTTGCACAGGTGACTTAAAATTGAGTGTTGTGTGATGCATAATCACTACCACTACATAATAATTATCCGCGACTGTATGTCTGAACGCAACAAACTCAAAAACGACTAGATGGATTTCCATACGGTTTTCAGTAATGGACGAAGTGATTCAAGAGGAAGGTTTAGGTTTATAATTATTTGACGTTTTTTCTAAATTGGCTCAAATATGATGATAATTTTAGATGTTTCCGAAAATAAAAAAAACACCGTCTGGGACTTTCAATCTGCTACCTGTGCAAAGCCGAGGCAGGTTGCTAATAAAATCTAAATTGCTTGTTTTGCTGTAGCGATATTTTGGGACAAGGCTTCCTAAGAGTGGGCCAAGTTTAACGCGAGACATAAAGGCGTTAAAAACAATAGGCCCGTATTCGAGATCTTTATGAACAGGACGGTAAGTACAACAGGTCGTCCTTGTAGCGAGTGTAAACACTATTGTTTGATCACGTGGCTGCACCCATTATGATCTGATAAAGGGGTTCACGCCAACACACCTTTGTTCTATAGCTACATTCGTAACAATATCTGTCATAGAAACGCCTATTCCACTGAATTTGCATTATACCCAATGAAAACAATTATTGATTATACATATTATTGGGGTATTGATTTAATTTAAACCTTATCATTCAAAGGTTTAGATTTAATATTGAGAATATGTTAATAAATCAAGTCAGTGCCACATTTCAAGTTAAACAAGGTTCTAGGGAAGGTTATATGAACAAATTCTATAATGAGTAATACAGAGAAATCGCCAATCGGCTGATAACCTTCAGTAGTCAGTCAGGCATTACAAGATGGGTAAAATATAGCGGGAAGCAGAGCTGAGATGAAGGTTAATGATAAAGTGGACTCCAGAACATTGAATCTATGTCGCCATGTCGTTGTACTGTTGCCATGGCCTTAGTCAACCATAAAACTGATCGTACTAACAGTCTTGAATAAAATTACAACAGCAAGAGGTAAGTGGCCTGAGCCTGGTCTTATACTACATACGTCAGTCTGTTGAACAACGGTATATTTTTTCAATCCCTGACAAGTTCAATTTAAAGATTATTGTGTACACATTGAAAGAAATTAATATCCGAAACTTGAGTTATCTTTTAAATCAAAATATACATTTTCGTTTTATACAAAATCGAATCCTGTTTTCAAGGACTGCGATAATGTTCTGTAAACCGTTGGTGAAGGTAGTAAAGTGTTGGGAGGACAATGACCTGACCGAGTCAAGACGTATTCCAACTTACATTGTGAAGGAACATTCAATTTTACAATGCAGAACATTGGGTTCAATGTACATAGGAGGATGATTCATTAGATGCAGAGATAACATCGATACTAGAGTTGACGATATGCTATGTTCGGAAAATTTATGCGCAAGGCATCTGAACGGCTGAATACTATTATAACTTACATTGGATTCTTATAACCTTTTTATAAATTTTGTGCATAAAATAACAACTTACACGATCAACACAATTCTGGAGTACTGGTCCTGATGCGTGTTAAAACATTATCGCGAAAGGGGACAACGGCCGTCGCACCTGTGAGGTGCAATCCACATGTGCCCACTAGCGACTGGAACTGTTTCTATTTTTACACACTCCACTCTATCTTATTCACTATTCTGGTCTGCGACTCATTGAATTGTGGTTATTATGTGCAAGTTGGATATGTGCCAGCGAGTCTCGGACCTAACACACCGATACAGAGATATTCGAGGAATGATGGCGAAGCGTTTTCAGAGAACAGCTTATCCCGAGCGTATTCTTAGGAAGACAAAAAAAAAACACAAAGCCAAGGTTGACCTGCTATTAAGTTAAACAGTGTTTGTAACAATTTACATAATGTTTTATGTTATTTTACATAAAATGGCTTTGATTTTAGTAAAGTAGAACAAGTTTAATCCTTTAATTGGCATTAATAAAGTTAGTTAGACAATACAGGAAAACATTGAAGTGTGACGTTTTAGATTTCGAATGAGGTGGTCGGGGTCGTTTACATACGATACGAGCAAGTGACTCTCGACGAGCAACAAGAGAAGAGATCACGTCAAACCGGCAGGCGAGTCGAGCGGTGGCAACAAGCAAACCGGTCGAAGGCGCCGGGCGTCGGGCGCGGGGATCGACCGGGGATTAACACCTTGTAAACAAAATGGCATTAGCTACGTTTTTTGCAATGAGCGAGCAGTAGGTGTGACGTTAGCTGTAATACTTGTTGCATCTAACCGAACCAAATATAATTTATCAAAACTCTGTACTTCAATTTCACACAGCTTTGCGCAAATTCTCCATCTTCTCTTCATGGTTGTATGGTTTATGTGACGTAATTTATCGACCAACCCCACGCGGAGTTTATAAGTAAACAAGAGGCTGCTGTTTCGTCAGAGGAAAAGGCCTGATGCCATATCGAATAGTGTAGGTAACCATAGATGTATTGATACAATGTCACTGTCAGTTTATAAGTCGACTAGGTTGAATGACGAGGCCGCTTTGAGTACGTGACGGCTTATAATCCGCATTCAATTTGTTTTTCGAAATAATTTAGGGTAAAAAGTTTAATAGACCACCGACCGCAGCGTCAAGCAGCAAATCGAAATCGGCTAAGTGGGTCATCATATAATTTCGCAAGCGTATCGAGTGCCGCAAGCGTTAACTGGTACGCCCGAGGCGAGTCAAGGCCCATACGACGATGAGGCCCAGATCCTGACGAAGCTGTACTCCTTCATTACACTCTTTATGCATCTTCTATATCCTTATGCGACATCGACAAGTGATCTACTTACCAATATAACTCCACGTTTAAACTAGAGCAGCTTGTATGTTTTTATAGCCAGCTCTTGCATAATAAGTTTGAATATAAGTTGGAAATTTATAAATGTTTTTGTGTTTCACTAGTTAAGTAAATCTAAACTGTTTTTGAAACACATCAAATGTTTACTCTAGACAACCATAACGAGATGTACGCACTTTGTTATTAATAAAATTTCTTAATGTTCTTCGGAACGTCATTAATGATAAGGTCATAGAATTATGTAAAATGTACAGAGAAGTACGTGCAAAGCAGACCATTCTTATATCACACATATTAAGAAATCAAAAGGTAAAAAGATTACAAAGTATAATAAATAATTAAGAGGTATTGAAACGTGTAGGAAATGTTTTTATTGCATCAACAAGATAATAATCAGGTATAACTTATTCAAAAACAAAAAAGGATGAATATGCTGTGAAAGGGATAAATGTGAAACTTTATATTGAGCTTGATTCTCTAAAAAGATAATTTATAAAAATATTCAGCTAACAAAGGAACATGATTTCGAATTGTATTTCTGAGATTTCTCCTTTGTCAAGTGTAATTGTACCGTGTTTACATACGATATCGATGATTGTTTAAACAATTAATACGGATACTAGGGTATGCTAATTAATGGGTACTGTTTTATTTATGGTTTCTAAACTGCCGTTAAATACATTAGCTTATGAACCCAATTTTACCTTGGTACCAATGGCACCTTTTATTTTAGGAAAATCATAGCTTCTGGTTTAGTCTTTAGTTAGATTTTCTTTCACCAGTAACTCAATCGTCACCAATTATTATGATAATCTTATCCAGTACGTTTCATAAGATTTTGAGCTATAGAGGCACTATGCTAATTACTATGATGACTCAACAGCTTGTAATTATGTTCAACAGTACTAGTACTAACTAAATTAGACATTGTTGTCCAGTTTAAATTTTTCAAATAAAATTAAAACTGGTCCAACTACACTACCCTGTAGTACCCCGTTAGCAGCAGCAGTTATAAAATAATAGTTTTGTGGTAGCTTTGTCAAACATCAAGATATATGATGTTACAACTTAATTAAGGCCACTTGGAAGGTTAATTTTTATAATTCATTAATATTATTCTTCACAGATTTGCCTTTTTTGTTTACCTGTGTCAAAAGCCTATGCATAAGGTCATGAAATGCACTAAGTTATTTTTTCTTGTTTTTTGTCTATACTAATATTATAAAGAGGAAACCTTTGTATTTTTGTATGTTTGTATTGAATAGGCTCAAAAACTACTGGACCGATTTCAAAATTTCTTTTACCATTACTTAGAGGGATTCTTCCGAATCCGTATAGGCTATATTTTATCCCGGAAAATAGATAGAATTTTTCGTGGTAGTGAAAATTGTGGAGTAAGGCGTCGAAAAAACTGCCGTACGTTAAGGATTCTCGCGAACGCTGCCTAAATGGTTAGAGATGTATGGTTGACTTCTATGGAAAAGTTGTAGAACTCAATAATGCCTACAAAAAAGTACGCGATAGTATACACCAAACATTTATATTTTAACCATTATAACCACTTTTCCATAGAATAAAAGTAATTAAAATTATTAGCCTATGTTTATTGATCATATTATCGTCAAATACTAATCCTTATCCAAATAAACTTTAAAATTTATTGAGCAAGATTGTTTCAATAGCTATAAATTACTTTTTATTTTATTCCAATCGGACAATCCATTCAAAAGATATTACGAATTTAAAATTGTGAGAGAGCTTAAAAAATAAATGTCCACCCGTGCGAAGCCGGGGCGAGTCGCTAGTTATAAATAATATGGTTATTTTAGGAAAACATGCTGACGTTTGCTAAAACTTATCGGGGCATCTTGTGTGTTCCTTTAAAGTTTATTCTAAACAAGTTTGTGCTTAACGTAGTCATCTTAGGATTAGGTTTCGGAATACACACGCAGCAGCTCAAAATGACACTTACCACATTTTCAACTCTAAAGAAAAGTACTGAAACTCACCCCTTCATTTCCGGGTAGGAACTGTATTTTAGGTTTTGCCAATTTGTCCTGAAAAAAGAAATAACAGAGGTTAGTATCTTCGTAACTTGTAAAATACGCTTGTTGAGTTTTCAGCAAATCAATTCGTTATTCAAGAATGTCAGGTCAAGATATTGAATGGTTCTATTCAATATCTCGAAATCAGCCTAGGTTTTATGATTCAGAAATATATATTTTTCGAATTTTCTAAATTTTATTAATAATACTCTTGTATATCAAGTGTTGTCTCGTTCTAGTCTGCGTAATATTCTGTGGCAGGTCATTTGGTTAGATAATATTCAAGTTTCCATTTTAATGTTTCATTAGAACATGAACAATGCTCAAATGCCATACAATGCTCTAGGTGTGAGAGCTACAATTAAAATAGGTAAGTAAATACTTTAGTTTATGACTTTTGAAATAGAAGTATAATGTGATTATTAGAGTTATTTACTGCAAAATATTAGACAGATATTTTAATGCATTGACGTGCGAAATATTTCAAAACTAATTTACGTAGACAGGAAAATACATCATGACATGACGCATTATTGTTGGGTTTACAAGGTAAAACTGTAGTACAGTAATGCGTAAAATCAAAGGCAATTCGCCGCGCACTAAAGAACGACGAACTATGAATCATAATAACTTTAAATTTGCTTAGCTATCACTCACAAATTTTACTCAAATTAAATTTTGAGCAGGTCAGACAGTGGTTTAATTTAATCATTTTAACAATGTATGATATATGTTATCTCACATCTATGTTTACATTTTTTTTTGGCTTGTTGGAAGATTCAGATAGCGAGTGAGATCCAAAAGTGGAAGATACTGAAACGGAAGTATCTCGCGTGAAAAGTAAAGTATTTCTATGATAACTCTGTTAAAGAATTTATCACATTTATCTTACAGTTAAATAGCCAAATGTTTCTATAATAATATTAATATAAGTTATATTCTAATGAAACGTCGTAATTAGACGACAAGAAGCCAAACTAGTTGGGCAATGAGTCGGGTTGGCCACAATAAGCAAGTGTCGGCAAGTCGTGGTTGCACAACCGGCGATGGTCGAACGCGAGAAACATAACTAGGCTGGGCGGCAGTGCTGATGATGTAAACTTAAAAATTGCTTTACTTACTTAACTGCTAAACTCAATGTGAAATAAAACTAGTTGCATTGCCGTCTAGACTCTAACCGGGAAGGGATGACCCGGAACTTGGTTGCCGTGGTTAGCATCTATGGCCGTGACTCTCGATCTCTCGAGGGTCAACCAATTACTATGCCAAATACAAGAACATTTTTTTCTGTAATGCATGTACGGTTTTAAAAATTCTATACATGTGAATGCTACAAATGCGCGATAAGAGAATCGTCTACTTTGATTAAGATTGAAATCAGTCGCGAATGTCAAACCAGTTTTTTACTAGCAAGGTCATACGCTATTTTAATTTTCCTATTCAAACTTAAAACACGCCAATACAACTAAAATGGTAAAAAAGTAGTACATTACGAAGTTATTGATCGGTATGAAGATGACGTTTGCATTTAGTCTTTATTATTATGTTACGTAATCGTTTTATTTATTGTTTTAATATATATATGTGTACCTTGGGAGACAAAGATAATGACTATCATTAAAATTAAAATCTGAGTGATTAGAGTTGGGAAATAACTAAAAGTGATAAACAAAATTACAATATTTATCAACACTAGCACTGCGTAGAATATAAAAGTTACCTGTAATGTTACATTTAGCACATTCGTATGAATAGACAAATCGTAGTAGATAAAGAGATAAGTATACCTAAGCTACATGTAGTAAATAAGTATAATTTTGTCGAGTAAAAAATACAAAAAGCACTTTTGGCCTTGTGTTGAATTGCTGCGTTGTACGGAGTGAGGCAATAAAATACCTGCACAAAGTGACCTTAGCGGAATATGCTGGTGACCTTTATCAAAGTAAAAAACTTTTACAAGCTTTACGGTTTTAGATTTAGTGAAAACTGAAACTACTTAATAACTCAGAACATTAACATAATATTCATCTCTTATCTTGAATTACAAACAGGCTTTGTGAACTCAAAAAGTTGTTGTTATCATGTTTTATTAGAAATTGGCGATTTTAAAAACATCCGAATTATCTCTACAACCAAAGCATTAAGACAAAAACTGAACATACCTACATATTTAAGTTTTGGACTATGATTTAGTTTATTAATTTGGATTCAATAAATTAAATTATAGTTGGGTCAGTCTCATACTGTATGTTTGCACAAGATAAGAATTAGTCAAATGCGAAGCGTGGCGGTCAGAACCGTTGTACGAAATGTTTTGATCAACACTCCACTTAGCGACACACATTTGAATAACAACACCGTTTTCAAAACTGCCTTATTAGGGGCCTTTTGGGGTTTTATTTCTTTGGGTTGGTAATAATCTTAACGAAATATTAGATGTTAGATGTGCAAGAACAAAATCAGTGCAATAACACAAATGAAAAGTAAATTTACAAAAATGAAGAAACAATATGACAAAAGAAAAAACTGGTAAAGAATCGTTTTCAAAAACACCGTGAAAGGATCTTCCGTTAAAGAATTAATAAATATCCGTGTCCGGGCGGCTACCTGAGCCACGGAATCCGAGAAAGTTGTTCATGTCTAGTTTTGTATTACGTTGTCTAACTACTAAAAGATTTTTCCTGATCCACGTAAGTAATTAATTATCTCGCATTGCTTTCAAGCGAAAATGCATTTAACTTTTACTATTCTGATAATTAATTTGGAAAATATGGCACCTAGATTGACCTGGACATTTGAAAAATATATCGTTATGATTGATCAGATCTGTCTTAATATTGGTTGGGTATTTAGTTTTATCACTTAACATTGAAATTTTATTACTAATCCGGTTCCTTTGTAAGACGCCAAGGCTTTCTTTTTGTATTAAGTTTTGATTGAAAGACCTTGTAATTATCATTTTTCCTCATTTGATTATTTCTTTGAAACTTATTCACCTGTTTGTATTTAAAACGCTATCTGGAAACCCGCCCACCAGTACTAGTTACCAAATAGCTAAACTTCATTTTCAGTTCATAATTTACTCACAGAACTATGTGCAATTCATCTGAAGTTATGCAATTTGTGTTCCACAGGTGGTCTAGCGTTAGGACTTGCAAGGTCTCCTCAGGAATGAACTTCATCGAAGGCTTGTTTACATTTTAATTAGTGCAAGTTAACAGAAGCTTAAATTAGTAGCACGTCGTTAGAGCTTGTTACCAATAGTTATTTTCATGCATGCCAAAAAGCTAATAATAACGGTTTTTGTAGTTTTAGTCCTTAGGCTTCGACATGGCTACCTTAATTTGAACTCGTAGAAGAGCAGATTCGTCAGATTGCAATATTATTTATCAGTGAAAACTTTCAATTTAGTCTTGAAAATAATTAAATAGACAATATTGTATAGGACGAAAAGATGAAGGACTTTTTCAGTGCAATTAATTTTACATTTTAGACCAACCCAACTTAATCAAGGTATAAACTTGGTGGTAATCAGAGGCTTGGCATCATTTTTTTTAATTTAACGATAGTAACTGTCATTATCCCTGTATTTTGGTAAAACTACTGTAATAGTCCATAGAATATTACTTAAATGTATTATATTAATTAACAAGTTTAAATATTTACCTGTTTTCGACAACGGTAATAACGTCTGGCGAGTGATTTAAATCACTTTTTAATCTTTGCAACATAAATAATGAAATAACTCATTATTGCTTTTATTTTGCGTTTCATAAATATCCTATATAATATTATTATGTGACCTTAATACTTTGAATTGGAATATATTAGGCATGATTCCGTTCAGTGGTACAATTTTAGGTATTGTTTGATTTTCCAATGTTTTAAACGTCATCTTTCTTATCGTCTTGCAATTTCATTCAAGCTCCCCTACCTATCAAGACTTCATAATTTCGTCATGTATTACTTTCTTCATTTGAGCTATTCCACCTTGATTCTTGGATTGTTGCGTTTCCTACTACTTCCATTTTCCGTTCCAAGAATAAAGGCAGCTTTGCCCTTTGCCCAGCAGTGGGACACGAACTAGGCTATTAAAAATAAAAAAGGCATTCATCATCATTTTCTTAGTTTTATCCACATGCTATATTCTAAAACCTGGCTTTATTTTTCACTCTTTAGTGTATGTATTATCACTATTTTTACATCAGTTTTATACATAGAAATATTATATCTATGGCTTCAAACCATATTTTCTAAGCCGTCTTCGATCGGTCTCAAAAATAACTTTATTGGAATATTCGTGACTAGTAAGTAACCTCATGATTAAACTGGCTTGTATATTTGCGGAAATTATTTGTATCATCATTTGGGATCACCATTACCTTAATTTTATAAAAGGTAACAACCTGCCAGCACTGTACCAACATAGACATTTACGTTTAACCAGAATTAAACCGGCATTATGAAAACAAGCAATAATTACAGGCTGTAGTCGTTGCCGCAATGTGTACAACATTAAAGTTTGACTGATGATTAAAGTGTAGTCAGTCAATTTGACCTCACAAGCAAGCCACTCTATTTCAATATTAACGAACTATTCCACAAGTCTATTGTACGTTGACTCTACCATAAGGTTGGCGTCCCCAACCGCCCTATTTCTAATCATCCGTCCTTCTCTAAAGCACCTCGCCTCTCATGGGGAGGTATACCCTGTCGTAAATGATGGCCACCTTCATAAAAACATCACATGATTCGTAGATCCATTTCTCCATTTTACTACCGTTTTACGTCTTTGTGGGAGCGCAGTCCATCAACGCTTTATACATACTCAAATAATTAAATACTATCCCCTTTATTATATCTGCTTGCATCATGTCAGTTTGCAGCACTTGCTGAACGGATAGGCTGACATTTTGCAAACTGGTTTGTTCTTACTCTACACGCTAGTAAACAAAATGTTAAGAACATGATTACAATGATGTTAAAGTTATTGAAGTAAACAATATTCAATTAATACACCGAGGATAACTGTGTACTTAAAATGTTCACGTTGTAATCAGAGAATGGCCTTTTAGCTACGGTATGTTTTTTACTTCAGGCATTTTAAAACAGTCTCATGGTATGAAGTGAAGGCATCTATTAAATTTATAATGGTTATGGATTCCGATCATTTTATGGTCAAGTTTAACTAATAGAAACAAGGTTAATTACAAATCAGTACCATGCGTTTTATCGTTGTACAAATTGTTGCCTAGTTGTCTACTTATGGACAGCAACCTTTTCCGCAGACAATATGAGGTACCTGAAGGCTTTAATAAAATAATCTTTAACGAACAATACTTAAAAATCTTAGGACAAAATAGATTGAAGGGGCGGGCGGAGGGATTTCTCGAGTCTAACATCTGTTCGCAAGTAACAGCTTAGCAAGGGACAACCAGGTGCCAAGGCTCGGGGGGACCGAGGGTGCGACGACCTCGGGCCCTATCGCTCGTGTTCATCGTCACGCAGACGTCACAACATCTATCACATACAAATATTGACTCTCCTCGAAACAATTTAAAGATCAATTTGGAACTTCCTACAGACTCCTAGGTAACATTTGCGAGAAAATGTTCAATTATCCTTCATTTACTCTTGCGATATTCAAAGTTTTAAGATTGTGTGTTTTTATTAATTTGATATCTAGACGTATTCTAGCAGTAACTTTCATCATAGTAGCCGCCGGCATTTTTATTTTACTACTCAGATGACCCTGATGTCAAAGTAAGATGATAAAATTATCTACATTGTATGTTGCCAATAGGTACGCTGCAAATACTGTGCGTTTTTATATTAAAGATTATAAATAGATTTAATTCTATTAAGACTATACTATACCTTTATTCACATTGTTATTTGATATTTAATAAACTTTCTTTATGATGGGTTAGGTCGATTTGAAGTGAGTATCGAGAGAGCAGGTATTCGTATCTTTAATGAAACTGATATTTTTTTATTCCGGTATCGTTAGTGCAAATATGGCATACTTTGTACGATGTGGATATCCGGTATAGATACCTACTTGTAAACGCACGTGACATAGTACTTGTACTTCATAAAGAGTCATTCACTATAATCAATTCTAATAAAACTGAAATTCGATCTCAGCATTACAGAACAGTGTAATAAGTAAATACCTACCGAGTATAAAACGGTTATGATTCATTCAATTGGGTCTTCTACGATACACTGGACACTTTGGCGTTACAAAAGTGATTCACGGCTTTCAATGGATTCTATGCCCAGGAAAAAAGGCCAGGTGGCACGCTTACAAAGCAGCGACAAAAAAAAAACGGCCACCAAACCTGCGGCACATCACTCGGGAGAGTGTTTGTGTGCACGGGAATGTGGATTTTGGCGCTATATAGAGAGTGTTGATAATCGTTAAGCAATGTTAAATAATAGTTAGGTGCCCGTGATCTTTAAGCCGACACAAAATAAATGTATCGTTGTTAAACACGTGCATGGACTGGGGAATTATAATCAGGTGGGCGATCAGCTTTGAATGACGCTACAGAATTGTTTATATTGGCAACACACATTTTGGTATCTCGATTGCTTTTGAAAACTTTGATAACCTTTATGTAATTCGTTTGTGTGACGTAAAAATGTCACTGTGTTTTTATAGCCGTGGGCAAATAAGGAAATTGAAGTTAAATTACAAATAATACCTATTTGATTGAGATTTTGCAAGTTTTACCTTGGTGTCATTTCTTTAAACAATTTCTCGTGTATTTCTGAATTTATACATTTTTTTAAAACTTGTCCTTAATTTTGTTTATTCTGCTGTTTTGTAAGAAATTTAAATGAGCTTGACGTTCATTACACGCATACCTCCCTCTTTTATACTTTTCGAATGAATTACTATTAGCAAACTATCAGATCATAAATAGATTAGAATCTGATTTTATCTTATATTCTTCATAGTCTATAAAATATACTACTGTAGTTACCGTTATTATATAATTTAAATGTGATGATCATGATTACGTATAGATCAAAAAAAATCTTGTCCTATTTTTAAAGCGTTGGACGGTTAAACTGTTCATTATCGATTACCTAAATAAAAGCATAATGCAGGATTATCCATTATTAATAACCAGGTAGCATATGTATACTTACTTTTATTAAAACTTTTCCTTTTCATTTAGTTACGGGTATTTAATTATATTTTATAATGCAACGAATAAATCATGTTTGTATAATTAAAGTACAAAAGCAATATTTACGTAGAACGTAGATGCTGTGTGACTTGAAGATAGCAGCAGATGAAAAATGGGAGAGCAAAGCTGAACAATCTGTACTTATTTACTCCGTCATAATTATGCCTGTCATAATACATTCATTAAATTCTTATACATTTCAATTTCTTGTCGAAGGGCCAATATGCAAGTGTAAATAAAAACCACCAACATAAAAACATGTTTACACTTTACGCCATCTTTCAGATCGTCATGAAAATCATATAGGTAAATACAAGTACACATTGATTATCTAATAAATGTTGTTGATTAACACGAAAATCACAGCAAATGTACATTATTGTTATGTAATACGTCTGTGAATGTTATCATAGAAAACAGTGATGAACTTCGTACGATACACTCGTTACAATGTGAAGTTATTGCTGCCATTAATCATGGTTCTTAATTATTTGTAACGGTGGAAGTTTTAAGGAGAATAAGCCAGTAATAGCATTATCTATGCGAACGGAAAACATAATATAAACTAGGTATCACGTTTCGCAAAATCATCAGAAAATGTTGATCAATTAAGTAATAAGATATTCATTTACTAACTTATTTATTTCATTGATTTACGCCCATTTTATTACAGATCGTCGTCCAAATTAATATAAAAAAAAAATATCAATTGAATTTATGAATAAAAAATAGTTAAAACAGAAATTTGTACTTGCTTTACCTGTAATATGTCGCCATCAAAGGTATAACAGTAAATACGGTGTCTCAATGATTTTAAAAAAACCTGTCTTTGTCTCCATTCTACTAATCCCAGCGATTTTGATAATGATGTACGGGCTATCAATGGTAATGAAACAGATGCGTTAATGAGGTATCGTTAATCAACGAGGTCAAGCTACATGTATGGAAAACTAGATTATCTTTACCAATGATTCTCTGTTGAAGAGAATCATTTTAATGGCTAAAAAGATTGAGAAATATTACGATGTCGAATATAGTTTTATGCAAATACACAGTAATGTTTTAATGGGATAATATAAAAGGCAATTTAATTAAAGCTCGATTATCACACTGGTTTTAAATGAGCAATTAATTCAGATGAGCAAGTAGTGAACAAGTGGCATATGGTTTAGAATTTAGAGGAAATATTTTTTGCAGTGTATAAGTAATCCGGCAGCTGTTGGTACTTTCACCTGCGCGGGCGCCGCCCGAACATTGTCATTGCGGCTATGCGCCCGATTCGCTTACCTAATATACGGAGTTTGCGAAACTGGGCCCAAACGGCTAGACACGCGCCTAATGCCTACGATTTAGAAATAGGAGCAATCTGATGGAGCATTGGAAATGGTTAATAGACTAAGCTTTAAATTAATTACCCGGAAATTAGCTATAATGTTAGAAAATGTGCCAAAATACACTGAAGTTTGTTTTTTTTTTTTTCAATCTGACAGCATAAAATTTGGGTAATCAACACCAATATATTTGGTGGGCTGTTGTGTTTTGTTTATGCAAAGGTGCAGGATATTATATTTTTTTTGTAAAACAGCAGGAAGCACTGTTTGAATAAAACTCACAGTAAACAAGTTTTTAATTTTATGAGGCGATGACGTTTTATTCTGGAATTTGACTTGTTAGAGAAAACTATTGTTTCTATGTGGTTTCAGGCTGAAAACTGGTTTTACTTTCTTTATGTTTTGGCTTGAAAGCTGTCATAAATTATACCAGGTTTGACTAGTTTAGTCCAACAATTTTAATTACTGCAGGCAATTAAGCTAGCAGCTTATTTAATATGAATTACTTATTACAAATATTACAACAGATAGGCGGTAAATTTATAAGTTTTGAAATTGGGTAATCACATGCTTAATTAATTATAAATGTTGCAGAATCTCTTCAGAATTATTTGGTTCCAAGATAGTGCAGGACGATTTCTGAAAAAATCTTGCAAATCAAAAACTTTATACAGTATTTTGAAGTTTTGTTTGACTGAAGAATATTTTGTATTTGTTTGTATTCCTAGAATTTCCATTACAGTATATCTAAGAACAATGAGTCAATTGAAATTTCTTCAAAATCATTGAATTAGTAAAGTCATCCTTTCTTTGCACCCTTAACAAAAATTAAAGACATTTATAAAAAATAGAAAATATTATTTTGAGAAAGAATATAATTAAAATAATAAAGAGATTTTTCTCGAAAGTTTAGGAACTTGTCCTCAAGATTCTTTCTGTTATCTCTAAAAATCAACAAGTGCACCAACTACACTTTCTGAAATGTCTGCAAAGTTCTAATTCGCAATTCTTCATAAAAATGCAAGAATTACATAAAACAAAACAATACTTAGAAAATAACTGGTCTTAAAGCATAAAAGAATAATTAGGAATACAATTTATTAGAAGAGTTTTACTTGTTCTTCTGGGTTTTGAGTAAATAACTTTCACCAACAGTAAAGTGGGCTGTAGGTTGTTTTTTCTTTATTTTTCTACTTCCTAGTGTGCATGGTTTTAGTTTAATGGACCTTGTTTTCTTTCCCACACTTCTTAGTAATACATCATTGTGTACTGAGCATTGTCAAATACATGGAATATCTTACAAAACTGTCAATTCCATGCATCATATTTTAATTTTGTTTATATTTGGAAGCAAGTTTTGCATTTTCATGCAAATAGCCTATTATTGAACTAGTAACTATCAGTAAAGAGTACAATAAAGCATTTTTAAGAAACTATCAGTATACTATTATCAAACGAAATTTAAGGATCAATGATTCACATTGTTACAAAATCTACTTGCAAGATATTGTTAAACAACGTATATTTTATATATTCATATTAATGAACATCAATTAACAGTATGGTTAATAATGTTGTGAAGTTATCAGAAGTTTCTCAACACGGTTGTTGCAACAACTTGCAACTCATTCATTAAACTATGCAACATTGCCTTGTCTGTGTCGAGACATTGTATACGAGTGATTCTTAGTTTCTAAAACATTAAATTTTGGGCATATTCATCGTCATCTTGCATGGGGTTCATCAGGTTATTTGGGGTTGGAGCAACATTCCTTCTTCTATACTTCTTTGACCTATAATCTCATTGTTTTATTCCAGAAATCCCCACTGACAAATGCCCCACCAATGGGGATTGTTATTTTTCTGAGTTTTTTCAACAAGTAAGGATTTCTGAAAAAATAAAAAAACCTATTGGAGAACATTTTTTAGTGAGGAGTTTTGGAATAAACCATCTCTTAATTTACCTCTTTTTTAGCCATATCATCCTTCACATAATCCATTCATAATTTCTTCATTTGGTCTTCCTCAAATCTTATAGCTATCAACATACATACTGAAAACTTTCCCCATCATGATCATCATCATTCAAATATTCATGATGAAAGATTTAAATGCACAACCTCCTTCCATTAGTTATTCAATGCTTAGAGCAGGCAGCCAAAAAGGCAACTTTTACAGAATTATAAAATGAATAGCAATAACATTCATGGAAAAGTATATTTTTAATTATTATTTCTTTGTTTTTATGTTACATTTTTATAACTAAAACTATTTAAATGTCTATTATGCTATATCTCATTAAAGCAAGTAATAGAAAAGACCATTTTGATAATTTCATCTCAATTCATATAATGTTTCTGATAAAGTGGCCTTTTAAGATTCCCAGGACAGCCTAGTCATCCACCTGTTCCAATCAATACTTCAAGTTGACTAGACTACAAGGTGGTAATCAACTTGTTAGTTGATGACCTAGATTAGATACTTTTATTATATGCAACTAGGTTAGTGCCAGTTACTTTAAAATTCACAGTAGAAAAATTTCAGTATAATAGGTATTATCTAAACTACTTTCTAAGGATTGATAATCTAGACTAAATTTCATTGACTAAAGACGTTAATGTCATTAATTTGATCTACTTTAAGATGTAGATGTTATGATTGCTGTACTAGCCTTGAACTAAGTACTTCTCCTTTTTTATAGTTCTTTGCAATTGATTTTAAAAATTCTAAGAAACTGTTTAAACCTTGGTGATTAGGTTTACCTACAATGTTTTTTTTTTTATCCAGTACCTACTTCCCTTGGTGATTAGGTTTACATTGTTTTTTTGCCGAGTACTTGACTTGGTGATTAGGTATAAATAGTTTTTTTGGCCATTACTTTCTACAGTGATTCTAATTAGGATTATTTTTTGTTCATTTCTAAATGTGTTGGATTAATTATTGTTGACATAGAATTTAATTTATTTTTATCACCAACATGTTTTCATCTTGCATTCTCTACTGTTACCTGTTATGCTGGTATTTCACTTTTCTTTCATTTCATTTCTCACACAATCCGTCCATCATTTTCATTTTGCTTTCCTAAATCTTATGGATATAACTGTTGATAGGCATATCTTCATAAGAGGCCAAAATATATTCCTGAAATTAGGTTAGTGAGAGAATTTTTATCCATTTATGTTGTTACACTATTGGTCTATTTTATGGCAAACAGGATATTATATTCATTGGATAAATGTTTAAGTCCTGTAAAATAAGCATTCATATCTGAATTTAATATTAAGTATAGTATTATTTAAGATACTATATGCCTATATTGTTTATTAGCAACATGGAACTATAGTTAATAAATTAAATAGATAATTTACTTGACAATAACATTATCATTAACAAACATACAGCGCCATCTATTGTCATAATGTATTACTACGTTAAGGATTGTTGATTAAGCTAAGAAAAAAATGTTGCCTTGAAATGTAATCTTTACCAAACATGACTTGTTTTTTTTTCTTAAATATGTATTACAAACAGTATCCTATAATCCTTTAATGAAATCAAGAGAAGAAACTCATTGGTAATGTTGTAATGTTACAATGATGAAACTAACATGGCTGAGAACTATATTTGATTTCCATCAGTTGATGCAATCCTACGGAAAAAGCAATATTTAAAAATTATTGCATGAGTCTTGACATTGAAAATATCATTTTTATTTTATTTCAACATTGTGTTGACTAGACAAATATTGTGATTACGTGATAAAAGACTCATTACCTGTAGAATATTAGAAATAATTAAATAATTATTGCAAAGTCAGTCAAAATGTTCACAACATTAAAATTTTAGAAATATGAAGTCATTCAGTCAGCTATTAAATATTGTTTCTTTGCATGAAATATGATATGGTAGTATGCTCCACTTATTTTGAATTCTTTTAATAAGCTTAATTGAAAAATATTTCTTTTAGAATCTAGAACATAGTCCCTGCAGTATAATTGGACAAAACTATTCCTTTACAAACAAGTTGTTGTTCAATGTACCAGTGGAAATGATAATGCAAATCTGAATGGTTAAAATTGTAGTAGGTACACTAATTTTCATACCAAATTACACTAATAGAATCAACTATTTCGAATACTGCGTGGTGTTTTTCCAGTAGGTAAACCAGATAAGTAAGACTTGATCGTGTTGAATGTTTATATTCTGAATTTTAATTGATATCCCTCGCGGGGTCACAATCTCTCTTTACGTGAAACGGTAGCGGTGAAAAACTGCGATTTGTAACATAACTCCACGGTAAACGTCGAATTCCGCAACAATAAGTCCGAATTCTCTAATTATAGCCGTATGAAATGTAAATCTGTGAAAATAAACAGAGCAAATTTTCTACATGTTGACGTGGCGTGACATTGGAGAGGAGTATTAATCGCAATACTACCTACTTAAACTTGTTTGGAACTCAATTATCATAATTAGAAAACTGATTTGATGGCATAAATCTTCTAAATTTGCAGTTTCATTTCAATTACTGTAATTTAAGTATGGCGCCTGACATTGTTGGCTTATCTTTATTTTGGTCTAACAATATGGCGAATGGACTTACCCTATTATTCCTAAGGAAGTCTTCAATAGCTTTCAGCGCTGAATCCGTTAATTTCACAAACACTAGTTCCTTGTTTTCTTTATAACTAGACTCCGATGATAACCCATACTGAACACCTGCTGGCAAGGCCGCCATTTCTTATTCACTATTCGCACTGTGGACCAGCTGACTCCTTTGCTAGTCGTCACGATTCATATCATTCACACATTTTCTTAACCGTAATCACAAATTCACAACCTATATAAAATTATAATTACAACAACAAAAGGGTTTTATAAGTCCAAATTAACAATCTTTTTGTAACCCCATCGACTCGGCCTTTGTTGGCAGCGCTCTCAGTCTGCAAGGCCGCACTGACTGTCATGCGCAATGGCGCTTTTGACAGGAAACGCGAGCATTCACTGCGACACCAGCGCCAATTAGCAGTTGGTAACAAGTATTTTGAATTGTGGCTAACTTCACTCCTGTCAAAGTTAACAATATTTTTTTAATTTTCGCTCAGTAACAAATGAAAATCACTGATTTTAAAACGAAAAACTCATTGAAAATGTTTACTTCGTCTTTTTAATTACAATTAGGTGACGATGCATCAGTTTTAAAGATGTTTTTACTGCACTGAATTTTGGAGGTTATGTTTCATCTAGTTTCGTAAGACACCTCACTTACGTGTTAATGCTTCTCGTATCTGTCCCGTACATGTAGTATAAAAAAGTATCTAAGGTAATAAGCCTATTTATTCATTTATTGATAAAACATTCAAAATCCTATAACAAACGGTGAGTACCCATTCAGTACCTACCTAATACTTTATTGTGCAGTGTTTGCAAATGTGATTTATAGTTAACAAAATCTGTTCTAGATTTGGCAAAAGTTTAACCTAGATTAATTTTAATTTTTTCAGAATTTGCTAATTTATTAGCCATGGCTTCCTGGGAGGAAAAGAAACAACTAATAACTCGCAATTTGCAAGAATATTTGGGTGATGAGAAGCTCACTGAAATCTTGAAGCAAAGAGATCTTAAAATATACTGGGGTACAGCAACAACCGGACGGCCTCATGTGGCTTATTTTGTCCCTATGTCAAAGATCGCTGACTTTCTAAAAGCTGGATGTGAGGTGACTATACTGTTTGCTGATTTACATGCTTATTTAGATAATATGAAAGCTCCTTGGGAACTGTTGAACCTCCGTACTCAATATTATGAAGCTGCTATCAAGGCAATGCTTCAATCAATTGATGTGCCCTTGGAGAAATTAAAGTTTGTAAAGGGTACTGAATATCAGCTTAGCAAAGAGTACACACTTGATGTGTACCGAATGTCTTCTGTCATAACAGAACATGACGCTAAAAAGGCAGGAGCAGAAGTGGTAAAACAAGTTGATCATCCTTTACTTAGTGGACTGTTGTATCCTGGACTACAAGCTTTAGATGAAGAATATTTGAAAGTTGATGCCCAGTTTGGAGGGGTTGATCAAAGAAAAATATTTACAATGGCTGAGAAATATTTGCCGCAACTAGGGTATGCTAAGAGAATTCATTTGATGAACCCTATGGTACCTGGTCTTACAGGTGGAAAAATGTCAGCATCAGAAGAAGACAGTAAAATTGATCTTTTAGATAATCCTGCAAATGTGAAAAAGAAGCTAAAAAAAGCTTTTTGTGAACCAGGCAATATTACTGATAATGGTGTATTATCTTTCACCAAATATGTAGTGTTCCCTCTAATGAAAGGTGATGATACTTTCAAGATTACCAGGGCACCTGAGCATGGTGGTAATGTTGAATATACAACATTTGAGGATCTTGAAAGTGCATACGCTAAACAGGAAATCCATCCAGGAGATTTGAAAGCTAGTGTTGAGTTAGTTATAAACAAGCTTCTAGGTCCTATTCAAGAAATATTCAAACAACCAAAGCTTCAAGAATTGGCCAAAAAAGCTTACCCACCTCCAACTAAAGTCAAAGCTAATGCATCTGCAGCTGATGAAATCACACCTGCAAAACTAGATATTAGAGTTGGACGTATAGTTGAAGTTTCCAGACATCCCGATGCTGATGCTCTCTATGTTGAAAAGATTGATTTGGGTGAGGGAGAGCCAAGAACTGTTGTTTCTGGTTTAGTAAATTATGTGCCTATAGAAGAGATGCAGAACCGTGATGTAGTGGTACTCTGCAACTTGAAACCTGCTAAAATGCGTGGTGTTGAATCTAAGGGTATGGTTCTCTGTGCTTCTGTTGATGAACCTAAACAGGTTGAACCACTTTTTGCTCCTGAGGGTAGCAAACCGGGTGATAGAGTTGTAATAGAAGGATATGAAACAGGAGAACCTGATGAGGTTTTGAATCCCAAGAAAAAAGTTTGGGAAAAACTACAAGTTGACCTTAAAACAAATGATAATCTTTTAGCAGTTTGGCAGGACAATAAACTGATTAGTAAAGTAAACGGAAATCCTGTTACAACTAAATCTATGAAGAATGCACCTATAAAATAGATGCCTCATTTGTTTATTTAGATGTTATTTGCTACGTTATTCGCGCATTTTCTTAGCATTTGCTATACACTCATCATAATTCTTCCAGCAATACAGTCTAATTTATTATTAAATAAATTTGAAATTCAAATAAAAAAATATATATTTTTTACATTGGTATCGTTTTATTTAATCACAACACAATCATATTTTTAACAAGAACCACTATCTGATTGTATGCCTATCAGTAAAGTTTTGCTTTAAAGTTACTTTGGGCGCCATCTTTTGAATACAGTTTGGTGTCTACAATAGTTACCAGATGGCGCTTTTGTATAATGAAGAAGTAGGTAATAAGAATAAAGAAAAATAATTCAACAAGTGCATAAGTTTCCATGCAACCAAAAGTTATCAAAACTCAAAGTGGTTCCTTTTTAATTGTCTCAGTCTGAGAACTCTTTTCAGCATCCTGACTCATAGATTCTTGTTGCCACTGAAGTAAACACATTTCGTATTGACTTGGGCTATCAACAATTTCGTCCAGGAGCAATAAGATTTTTCTTCTAAACACTCTCATTTGACATTCGGATAAGGCATTTATTTCTGGCAACAAACCTAGAAGAAACATTTTTCTCGAGTCGTCTACCGCCTCAGTATTATAACTTGGTCTTTGTTGTAGATATTTAACGAAGTGGTTGTTGGTTCTAGATTTCTTCTTTGAAGGCTCTGGTATATCCATTTCCTGACACTGGTGTTGTAGAGGAGAAGTTTCTTTCTCGTGATCGTAATAAACATTAACTTCTTCATCTGTTTCTATATCTTGTTGCGCAACAGTCTCGTGTAGTTTTGATGATCTCATATATGGTAGTAAGAATTCCATTTCATCATGCAGATAATATTTCCTTTTCACTGTACCATCTGGGTTAAGTCTCAAACTCCGCAACAGGCCATAACGCAGGTTTTTCCATTTTTCTTTGCATTCAGCAACTGAAACAACACAAAGTTGTATTAATACAATCTTGTATTCCTGTTCTGTGACAACTTCGACGGCACATTATGCGCCAAATGCATGCAAATTCCATTGTAGGTACGTCTTTTGCCAAATTAAAAACTACCTGATAAAGCAGTTTGGCTAGCCACATCGTACCACGCCTTCTCGCTTATATCCTTTTTCAGGTACTCAGGTAAATTATAATTGTAGAGACAAGGATACTTTTCAATTGCTTTCACTAATTGCATGTTTTTGTCGCACATGTTTGTGAAAATGTGTGTAATGCCGCCTTGTTAGTGCTCGCGCTCGAGTTGTACTGGCAATGGCGTCATGTCAGCTAGGCGACATGGCCACTATTCGTGTTGCGTCGTTGTCGCGGTGACGCAACTGCCTCTGCGAGTTTCTATTGGTCACTATCATATGCCTCTTATTATAATACATTCACGGAGTGCAGTGGCCAGTGTCGCGAATGCCGCTTGGAAGCATAATATTCATCAGAGTTTGTTCATTATTATAGCAATAGGGGTAATGTTAAATACTTATTACACAGCATAATATAGTTATGTCCACACGCCACAACTAATAAAATTTATAGAAGGTTGGTGCAGGTGTGAGCAATCGACTGCTGCGCTGTGTCTCGCGGGTTCGATTTCCGCCCGGAACAAATAGTTTTATGATCGTCAAGGAGGTTTTGTGTCTGGGTGAACAGGAGAAATGAATAATCTGGGACTAAAAATGTCCTAGGTCATAGTAATAAGATTTGGTGTGTAGAGGCCTTTATCCAACGTACAAACTTCAGTACAAGCTATCACGATTTGTCAAACTGTAACATATTTTCAACTTAGTATAGGTCTCACAATAGTAGGTTCATGTTTGATTGGGAATCTGGGGTAGGTTGATGCGCTGGCGTTTGTACCCTCATTTTGGAAGAAATCAAACCTCAAACATTTCAATTCAGGAAAGTTTAAGTAGGGATAATTAATTATTTTGGGTCAAGTAGTGAGTTCTAATGGTACATATCCTGCACATATCTTTACCTAAATTATTAAGAACGAAAAAAATAGTTACGCGACTGGTCTACTATTGTAGTTCGAGCAGTGAATTCCGTTAGTACCTAAGTACCTACATATCTTTACCCAAATTATAGAGACCTCAAAAAAACTTCTGGTGCTTTCTATACGCCTGCTTCTGTATAGTATACAGGACGAGGAGATAAGGTAGCTAGGCTTTTCTTTAGCAGTTCACAAAACCCCGACCCAGTTATAGCAGGGAAAAGGCAAGGAAGAAAATGAAGTACTCCTAGGTAGGTACTTACACAGGCATTTTGATTTTCTCAAACAAAGAACCAACCTTACATTATAAAATGTCCACATTCCGTGTTCAAAACAAAACGTAACGTTTTTCGTGAAGCCATTTTTTTACGAACATAGGTACATTTAAGTTTTTCCCTTGGACATGTTCACTTGTTTTAAGTAGGAATCGAACGAAGAGGATCATTTTTCTTCCTTTTTTTGGCTTTAATTCTCAGTAGCCTACTAGTAATCTGGACATACTATAATAAGGAATTCCGAAACCCGTTCAATTAATAATACACAACTAAAAAATTAATAAGAACTTTTTTGAATTCGGTTAAAAGGCAGTACAATAACCCCAGGATAGAACATGTGGAAACTAAGATGTAGATTAGCATGGACCTCGACCGCTTGGGTCGAGACAATCACAATAGCTACCACCTTTTTTTTTTATCGTGGTAAAATCATCAAATGAGTCCTCCCACCCAGGGCAGGGCGGGAGGGACTGTCAGACTTGTACTGACTAAAATCCACGGTGTACTTCAATAGCCCTTTACGTACTAGGGTCACGGTAATCCCTTGGTCCCGCGACCAATAGCTAGCACCTACCATAATTTCCTATAAGCACAGGAACACAGCTGTAGTAACCAGATTCCAACAATTAATAACCACATTTCAAGAAATAAAAAAAGCTCAGAATTTTCTCCACGTTAATTTGATAAAGCTCTGAATTTCATTGAGCTAAAGATGGCCAGTAATGCGGCATTTCATACATAACTTATGAGGCGGGCCAGGTAACTGGATAATAATAAAAGTAGGCCGTGAATGCATCGCAGCGCTGAATACAATAAATGCATAGCGATAAAATTAGATATTCAATAACGGGAAGGGGTCGGAGGTCCGCCATTTTGGAGCTTCGGTCAGACGGGGCTACGGGTGAAGGGGGACCGCGCATGCGCAAAGCTGCACCCGCACCCTGTTAGGGCCGGGACTTCTGCAAGTGCGATGTCAAAAAACACGTTATTCTCTCCCCTAATTCTACTAACCTAGTACGTCTTAATAAGATAAATTAATAATAAACGCCCTGATTTCTGTGATTTGATCGTTGACACGCAAGCTCCGACCGGCAACTGCTGATTTTTGGAGGACTCTTGAAATATTTATCAGCCCGAACAATGACAGGGAACGGCTGATTGGACAGTGATTCATTTGTGTTAATATTTATGTGGGAACTACGGACATCTTTCGGTAAAAACCTGTGAACGATTTTATAATCCCCGAGGATTACTTGTTACAGTAAATATTGTGATTGTGTTTTCAGTGACAAGTGACTTTTTGCGTTAAAATTGCGACGATTAGTGAGAATAATAATGGGATGACATTAAAGACAGATGGAAAAGGTTTGGCGTCGGGTTGGTCTCCATTCCTCCCGAAAGAAGAGGGATGGAAGCGGGACTAGTACGAGCAAGGAAGTGACGCCATCTGCCGCTCCAACGCCACAAGAGGCTGAGTATCAGAACATACACACACTGAGAACAGCTGACTTGATAAGACAAAGGCAGGGCGAGGGCGAGAAATCGACTTTACGCTCATCTTACATTATCAGAAACGGGGATAATTTTATTTTGGTTGAGAGGAGACGTCGGAGGCGTCGTAGGAGTGGAACGAGGGCTTCTTCCGGGAGTAGACATCACACTCCACCCGTTGAAGAGAACACTCGAACGGAGCAGAAGAGGCGTCCACCTGCCAGGTTGAAGATATTCGGCATACAATGGCCTTTGCATTCCAGCGATTCTAGGTAAATAAATATAATTATTTTAGCGTGGTAAAATTATCAAATGAGTCCTTCCACCCAGGGCACAGCGGGAGGGACTGTCAGACTCGTACTGACTAAAATCCACGGTGTCCTTCAATAGCCCTTTACGTTCCGGGGTCACGGTAATTCGTGAGTCCCGCGACCCCGTCAGGCTTTGGCCCTCCCCGTCATTTTGATGACATTGGCGCGCTTGGTACAAAACGCGCCGTCGACTCGGGCATGGTCCATGGTCGTACAGCGAGTTGCCCATTACTCGCTGCCCGCACGCCCGAGCTTACCGCCTAACCGCCGCGGTTGCGGCGTGCCCGAAGTATAAATAATACCATAGCCTATTTCTATCCTTCTGCTGGGCAAGGGCTTCTTCTCATACAGAGAAGGCGCGGGCATTGATCTCACATTGCTTGTTCTAGACGGGTTGGTGGTTTCCCACTTAATTGATTCTATCTAACTGTTAAATTATTTACATCAGAAATATGTCGGCTACTTTATCAGCCAGGTTCATTACACTGCAATACGGTAGATTGCACGACTTGATTACAGTCCGACTTATGTAAACTGGCTGTTAGCTACGGGCGCTCCAATGCAACAAGCGTTCGAGGCAAAATATAATTTGTTGTCTACGCATAAAAAAATTACCGATGGGCGATGGATGGGTAATGATGAATGATTAAATATAAATTAAATTCTTCAATGATGCGCAACTTTGTTTCTTACGTGAGTTAAGATTAGGTTGCATTCAAACGGCGGAGTAATCTGCCTTAGTTACAAATGCGAAGCATTGCGAGCATGGATAGATGTTTGATGGTTACTCTGTCACACAAAAACTACTCAAGAGATTTTATTGTTTAGTACACAGAAAGTTTATAACCTGGATTAATACATATGATGCTTTTTATCCCTATATAACGTTCCCTTGGGATAATTTCAGAACTTCACTCGGCTAATGCTTTGGGTATGACGTACTTATACAAATAACACTACAGATCATAATATATTAGGCATTTAGGTATTCTTTTTGAGACCATTGTCTAGATTAACCTAATTTAGGGAGAGATATGAGTCATAGATAACGGACTCAGCTAAGATCCTTGTGACTAAGCGATTGCGTCAAAGAGGAGAACACAATATTCCTTCTTTACAACTATGACACCCACAACACTAATCCGTTAAATAAGGGCAGTTATTTTTTGACCGTTACTTTTAACTGTCATCAGTGTGGAAGCCCTTTTTTATATGCAACAGAGGATGATCAAGGGAACTTATCCGTTCATTATGATCAAATGACTATTTCCTTCAGGGACCGGTTCTTTTAATCTAAAACTGTGTCTAAAAGCAAATGTAAAGGGTTTAAAAATACCCATAACGAATCCCAAAAGGCACGTGTTTTACCCATATTGCGAAATCTGCAGATGTTTCTTTTTAGATTTCTATGTACTTACTGGAATATTCCCTCTTACACTGAAACAAAACAGAATCATAATGAAGTAGTTCAATGGAAATGATAATGTTGTAATGAAACAGATAGCTAGGGAGCACGTGGGGTACACGTGTCGGCTTTATGACGCTATTGATCAGGAGGGCTGCACTGAGAGCTCTCTTTGGAGACAGAAAATAAATAGAAATGCCTTTGGGAAAAGCCGAAGAAAAATAAGTGGGTCAGTAATGTCAGCTTTTTGACTGTCTCTTTCTTTTCTAGACCAGTTTCTGTTTTCAAATCTAATTAGGATAAACAACGGTAATTTACTCAAATAGGACTGACAGTTAGCACTTTTTTAACATCATAGAAGGATATTATTTCGGAAGGGGATAAATAAAACTAGATAAAAAAACAGTATGTAAACGGGTGGGTTTAAAATTTAAAGGAAGGTTCATTCAAATATTAGACTTCAAGATCGAGAACTCTATTATTGTCTGAAATTTTTGGTAGTTTGTTCTCTCAGGCCCCCGGCTAGCCCCTGATGAGACAGATCTCAGGACCATAACAAGACCATAACCAGTGACCATAGCGATCATTGTTCTCTATTTATCATCAGATTCGTCCAACCGAACAACCGAACGATCTTCTGTCTTTCTAGTTTTTACGATAAAAGATCTCTCGGCAATGTTGTAAATAGGCACGATGCAAATTAATTAGCAAATTATTTGTCACTGTAGTAAATTTATTTTATACTGTTCTTGCAGCTTATGTCTCTAATAAAGTTTCTATTTTCGTCTAAAAAAAAATCTGAGTATCTTAATACTCAGATTTTTTTGATTTGTAACCCACAACACAGCAAAATAATTTCGATTACTGTGCTGATTTCTATCAACAAAAATAATTGGTTCGTGGTGACAAGTCACTAAGCAAATATAACTAAATATGACTTGCATTATTGTAACGGTATTATGGTTATCAGGCCATTCGGTTTTACTAGACGGCTGATTTTTTGTGTGGATGATTGATTAGCACAATCTTTTGGCCCTGCATAGGTCAATTACAGCTAGAATCATGACGATGCAAATTGTAGTGCACTGTTAGAATTTCATCATCCTCATTTCAACGTATTGACATAGGTCTTACCCAGGGAATGCCACAGTGCACTATCTTCAGCCTTTTTGATTCAGCAACTACCAGCTACCTTCTTCAGGTCGGTGGTCCATCTTGCCAGGGCGGGTCCTATACGACGTTCACTTACGTGCTTCATTCGAGAACTTTTCTACTCTACATGACCAGCCTACTGCCACTTCAACAATCAGAATATAAATCCGATTTAATTCTTAGAGTTGACTAGACCATTGAAAATCCAATAGACCGTTTTTAATGTTTATAATGCGTAGTGATTGAAAACAAGCATCTTCATTTCAGTTTTTTACTATATCCATTAGTTAGATTTAAGAAACAACCCATTTGTTGCACGTGTCCATTATCTTTATTAGTTCTCTCTCTAGAAGTTCACATTAGCTACCTAAAATGTTATCAGCCTCAGAACGTTGATTTTCTTATCAATCATTATCAGCCTAGTCTTTTCCTATCTGTCTTGGTGACGACACATCGAGAGGATGCGACGTAATGTTCATATCTAACAACTAATTTATCATTGTCAGTAAGAAGTATTTAATTGTCCTTTGATCTGGTTATGATGCAAAAATGGGCAGTATTGACCATCGTCGCCAAAATCACAATGATCGTTGATTCTTGATGTCTTCCATCTAATGTGCATGACTGTCAGAGTCTGCTCGGGTTGCGGGATTATCTAATCAGGTAACCGTGACCCTGAAAGGTAAAGGGCTATTGAAGAATCACCGTGGATTATAATCAACAATATATTCAATACGAGTCTGACAGTCTCTCACGTCCCGCCCTGGGCAGGAGGACTCATTTGATGATTTTACCACGAGAAAAGAAAGGTATCCATGACTAATAATGGACGGGTTTAAACTTTTTAAAATGATTGGCTTTAGGCAACACTGGTTGGTAATGAAGGTACGGCTGCCGCAGTGGTTAAATGACAAAAACTACTGCACTGAGTGTCGCGAATCCGAACAATCTTAGAGATAATTGTTCCGCGGTGGTGGTAGTTGAGTTAGTGTATGTGAGTTTAAATTACTTTCAATTTTTGTAAACGCACCCACGATACAAGAGTAATTAATGAACTCTTCTCCCGCACCGCCACTTCAAACCAGCCTTCTTGTACATATCCCAGGTCCAAGCTGCTATTCTCTAAGGATACAGGCTTGAATCAGCGCTGCCTCAAAGTTAAAACTAGGTACCGTAGTTTTGTGTTCGAATTACTGAAAGTTTTTGTTATTTGACTTTTTAAAGTTTTGAAAACTTTAATGATGATGTGTGAGGAGTTAGTAAAATTTTGACGCAATTTCTGAGCTTTAATTACTATGAGCTAGTGAAGGGTTTTTTGAGTACTGTTTGATGTAAGTTTGAACTATAATGACGAGCAAGAAACTTATTTAAATGAAATATATACAGTATCTACCTAGAACTTCGTAAAGCTTTGCATTGCCTTCACGACCATTATCTCTTCTAGCATAGGTGTTTGCAATACTGAATTTTATGGTTATGATTATTGTTAGCATAAAATATCCTTCTGCTGTACGAAGGCCTTTTCCCTTGACTTCTAGTTCAAGTGATTTAGGGTTACCGTAGACCGCTGTTCCTGTGTTTTGTTGAGTTTATCGTGCTCATCTAGTCTTTATTAACCATTAAGTATTTTCCTCAGACACACATCGATCACTCGTCGTTTCTGCCGTGGAAGACGCTCCCGTGAGGATAACGAGCTCTACCGCTCTAACAGCTTCAAGTTTGAGAGGTTCACCAGGGAACCACCAGCTGATGAGTTCGCTTCTGGCTCACAGGTAAGTCCACTTGATATGTTGATTCTGAAAAAATGCAAAATACGTTCTTTCAGTAATGAAAATTGGTGATTGTTTACGGTTTTATTCACGGATTTACTTTCTCGTAATTTTCCTAATTTTCGGTACGGTTTCTTATTCCGTTGGTTTTTAGATACCGGCCTTATATCTTCTCACAATCTTCTTCATTAGGCCTCATTTCAAAAGTCATACCCTTTATAGCCGTGGATCATCTCTCACACAGTTCATCCACGATTCGGTTTTAGCCACATACCTACTTAGGATGCATCGACTAATTTATAACTACACGAACGGAGCTCTATAATACATGTACCTAAATGGTATAGGCTGTGGTATAGGTATAAATAGTTTCGTACATGTATCCGCAGTCTATTGTGATAATGTAATTAGGGAAGTAGGGAAAACTCGGAAGCAGTTCGCCAGAGAGAAAGAAAGAAAGATTAATTGTCTATGAAAATGGATCATTTCTCTTCTCGGACCAAACAATGGCGTCTAACGTCATCTGACGTCAAAGTTCGGGCGTAGGAGTATTGTAAATCTAGTGATATTCCGTCGTTCGTGGAATACTTAATTTCTATTGAATAACGTTCTGCACATCACAATGTATTTATGCTAATGCAGGTCTCAATTTAGACGTTAAATTGAACTAGTAATAGGGGTTCGATTAACGAAGAAATATCTAAAAATATAATTTGCAAGGGCAATGAACTTCAACGCAGATAAATACATAGGTATATGTACACTGAAAAACCTGTTATTGTCAAATACTTTTTTAATATAGTAACTGTTGTCGTTATTTGTGTGCGTAAGATATCCATTGTTATAAAATGCAAATTCGCATTTATTTGAAACAACAGACACTCCAAATCGATGAAGTGTTTTGGTGCTTCAAGGTAACGTAGCTTCATAGCTGAAATCATTATTGTTCACTCGAGTGAACATTTCATACAGGTGGCCTACCACGACGTCTTAAAACATGAGTAGTTAGGCTGTGGAAAAGAGACAGAACTATACAAGTCGTGTAGCGCCATCTCGTTCCCTGAGCGGAACCACTAGGCCACCAGGTTACTGTTATTTTATTTTACTTTTTGTCCTGATGTGTACCGATATTTATTTTTAAGAATTAACACTCATTTGATATTCGATTATAAATTAGTTGATCCCGTAATCCATTATGCATCAGTTACTAAAGAATTATTTTTTACTTTGGATGATTTGTATTTAGACAATTCACTTCGAGGGAAAGTTACCGAATGAAAAGTTTAACAGAAAATAAAGCTTCGTTCACAGGTGCGGTGTCAAAATTAATTTTGGTACCAAACGCTTACCCATCGTTGTAAAATCGAGTTCCTTTGAAATGCTGTCTGGAGTGTCAAAGCAAGTCAAGGCTCGCATGACACCGCCCCTCCTTACCATGAAAGCGTACCCACTTATCTAGATGAGCCATCTTTTCCACAAAGGGCCCACTTTATGGAGTCTGCGAAAAAGGATTTCCGTTAAAAGAACTTTTATCGAACTTCAACACTTCCATCAATACAACGTATTTCGCGTTAGCGACCGTATTGGGTTTTATCCACTTACTATCTAATTTTATTCGTTGTACGCAATGGAAAATGTATTGTGTATTTTACTGGTTTTTAATTCTTTGCAAGGTGACGAAGTAAATTATTTAATTATTTCTAAGAATAATGATAAGTAAGAACCTAAGTACCTTCTCATAGTTGATTACCTATAGCTTACTGATTAGGTACACAACCTGAACGTGCCTAAGCAAACAAGATTATATTAATTGATTTAATGCCTCGAAGGCATATTATACGGGAACGGTAAGAAAACAAATATTTGAAAGATCTTTGAGAGAACTGCCCAGTAGGTACCTAAAGTTCCCTGTAATTAATTTAGCATACCTAATTTGCAAGGCGACCGAGTAAACAAACTGACAACGGATTGTTTACAATTCTGCTTATTTGCTAACAAAATCACTGAGCTATAAAGTTTACGTAGGTACATAATAATTATGTAACTAGTACCGCGTAGTACATACCCAAGGCGTACTAGTTATAACTAATCAAACTAATTAAATACCGACAAGCTATTGATACCTTTGTAATTGTATAGAATGTGATTAAAATCGGTGATGATAAAACTTCAATGATGACTAATTTTGTTATGAAAACATAAACAATGCACCGCTGAAACTCGCAACTATTTTCGATACAGGTAACGCCATCTAGTTTTGCTGTACTAAATCTGGGAAAACCTGAACGAGTAAACAAGCTTCATGTTTGGCACTTCACGCCTTAGTCAGTAGATGGCGCAATGCGACCGTTTTGCAGAAGTTCCTTGTTACAAACATAGAGGTCGCTTTGCCATACTGTTTAATCTAGTCTCCATCTAAGTCTTCATAGCCTAGTCTACATACATATCGTTGTATAAACGTAATCAATAGTTTATTAAAAGCTTTAGGGACTTACTTTATGTAAAATTATCGTTTTTTTATTATGTTTGGCTTCTAACTGGAGTATTAGCAGTTGTTTTGATGTGAAGCTTTTGAAAAAGTGAAGTATGCCATTAGTACTTTTCATGTAAGATCTAAACACCTTTTCCATGTAAAATCAATTAACATCGTGTTTTAAAACGTAGCGGAGATTTTTAGCCAATAAATATACGACTGACCGAACATTGTTAGAGTAATGGCTTTTGGTATCCTACAGGGAACTGTTCTGAGACCTCTTATCATTTTAAGCTTTTGTTGGAACCAAGTTACAAACTGCTGTGTAAATACTGAGTACGACAATAAAGGTAGATGCCGCCTTTCCAATAAGTTCCAGCAAAGAACTAAGTTCCCGGATAGTAGATTATATTATCAGGCAGTTAATATTGTTAATAAAATAGGTGATAGGCTTGTATAAGTAATGAAACGTATTTGAATGTTACCTGTAACAAGGCACTGATGAAACCTAAATTCTGTTGCGTAACTTGGTTTTCGCGTCAAAACATTGCGTGAATATTCGTGTACAAGGGGTGCGTTGTAGTTTGTGCGGTATTGCAACATAAATTGTGTGCACACGTTGTGTGGGGGAAGGACATTAATATCATCTGTCCTATCAATTACACCGGCGCGGTCACCGACGCGCCGACAGCCTATCGAAGGAAAATACGTGAAAAATTTGACACACGACCCTAATTTCTCCTTAGAATATGGTTTTAGGGTTGTCTCTATGCGTTTGTTTTGATATATCGTGTTTTCTATTAAAATTCTTTGTAAATAGTTGGTTTATTGTTTGAAAATTCATGGATGAAGTGTTGAGTTTGGTGTTGATGTTATTGTTGCTCAGGGACATTTCAAAGCTTTTGTTACTCAAATCCTGTGGTTTTGTTCGTCGAGTGTTGAGATTATCAGATAAGACGAAGATGTCATGTATGCTTAGTCTAGTCGTTTTTTTCTGATAAATTAGTGAGTTAGGATGTTCAGTTCTCCATAAACCTTTAAAAAATTGCTGGTACTGCGTATCACATCATTTACTTCATCCTGGTACTCTCTGTAGACGATAATCACGTAGCCAGTTACAGTTTTAATGTGCAATACGAACAGCGAACACTTTTAACACAATTTTTCTTCTCAAAACAAAGTAGATTGCCACTCATATTATTATGTTGTGCATCAACCCTATCTACGATATAAATCACGTTATCCCCACCGTGATCGCGATTGCCTCATCAACATACTAATGGACGCCAGATGTGCCCCCCAGACTTATAAAAGTCTGCTAGACTTTGAAAATGTCGGTAAATAGATTTTCTTCATTTTACGTCTCCTTTGTAGTTTAGGATTTATATTGTTTCAACGGACAAGTTTGAAAGAAAGATTAGACTTTATATGAGTATGTTAATTTTAGGATTCATGTAGTTCATAAAAGGTCCTATTTGACTAGTTCTTACGTTTTTTCAATGGCTCTATTAATATGGTGAACGTTGTTATGTCTTTCAAACATGTTTTCAACTAACTGTTCTATAATATTGTTTTACAGACAAGATATATGTTAAAATTTTCACTTAATATTCTATATTTTCCAAGACAGCCGTTAGTTATCCTTTGTCATCCCTTCTTTCCATATAACTAGTGAATAAGGTGCTAAGTGCTGCGTCGCTTAAGTGTTTTTGTAGCATCCAGCGGGCTTAATACGACTTTCAATGAGCCGTTCATTTATTTAGTTTCTTATCTCAGCATCTTTGGTTAAGATTTATTTTTGTTTTTTTTTTTTTTCACATTCACATCGCTCAGTCATATCCCTATTAATCCAACTGATTTTTGACTGTAAATATTGTTTTTTTATACTAAAAGCTTAACTCAGGCTATTTTCCGCCTTAAATTGTTCAGCAGAGGCCTCATTACAGTAATTAATGAACACATACATTTACCTGTTCGTATAAGTTCTTCAAGAATATCCTTAACTTCACCGTTCCATAAATCACTAAGCGAAAAAATATACCCATCTAGAAAAACAGCTAGCCTATTTGCATACCTTAGTACCGTACAAGTACGTAGAAAGGAAAAGTCTAAAAAAACTGTAGCAACACTACTCTGTGAGGGCTTAAAGCTAGCTCTCCACTCTCGTTATGAGAAAACTTGGAACATTCTGTACCACGAGAAGCTTTAACATATACAGGTACACTTAGTTCTTTCTATGAGTAGGTAGCTTAGGATGGAATATTCGTAATTTAAATTTAGATTTTGGTTGAGTGTGTGAATCCTTCAGTGTGGATATTAAATAAACGTCTAACGGTTTTCTTTACTGTTTTTATGAAACGGTTCCGGTATGATTAATGTAGCAATAGCAATGAACTCAGGTTGTTGATGTATACTGGGTTTAGGTACGTCTACTACTTCTGTTTTCTTATTTTCATGGTTTTTATTAAATACCGATCCCAGCTTTATTTTTTTTTATAATTAACCACACCACTACTTTTCGGAAAATTGACAATGTATGCACGATGCGAAATTCTGCCTTGCAATTTCTTTAAATCAAAATCTCTCACTCCAAATTTAATAAACACTCGACAATCATTAAACGGGCCTTAACCGTCAAAAATCCTGTTTAACCACCTCTTTAAAATCCGTTAATCATTCGACTGGGTAGTTTTTAACTCGATTACAAAATACGCATTAAAATGGCTCGACTATTCCCTTCGGCTACTGTAATCAAGTTCAGTTTCGGATACGGGTTGTAATTGAAAATGTCGAGTCGTGGGATGTTCATTTTCCACTAATTAATCGCAGTGATGACATTGCATCCATCCCCTGTCCCTAGGTGCGCATTGTTGCCTATATGCATCTCACGCTTAGATGGATTGGCAATTTTAGGCGGTGTTCGTTGGCGTGATATTGGGTACCTATGTCTTATAGGAACTGTATGAGTCTGTATGTGTATCTACACTACCTACTTACTACTTTTTGGATGGCTGCTGTCTAAAGTAGACCCTAATCTAATGAGTTTAATGCCTAAATAGCATGCTTATATGTTCAGTTTTACTTTTATCAGCTTCTAGCTTTCCCACGGGAACGGTATATTGATATCCTTTGTCAATCCAGACCAATGTCTATCTCTGAGCCATACTAGATAGTTTGTTTTACTCATACATTTTTTATTGGAATAGTACCCAATAAATAGCAATCACATAGCAATATTCTCGACCCGTCACATGGGACCTAAAAGCGGCCTTACAAAACTTTGGGCTCGAAGCTTACCTTTTTATTGCCCTTCGGGGCTCTCTAGCGAATCAACTGTTGTAGGCATAACTTGTGCTTTAATACACTTGTATCAGCTAGGGTTTAGGTGATTGTCAAAGTATACAAATATACATTTCTGAAAGATACACAGAACTTTGTTATTACTTTGCGATAATCTCTTCTGATTGGTTAAATAAGATGTAAGGTTTTGTACGAGCAATTTTTCTTCATTATACTCCTGTCTTTATTCCAATTTTATATAGGTTCAGGTAGCATTTTTTATACTTCCACACTTTCCGTTCTTCTCTATCGCTCGTCATCCCTTTTCTAACCACAATAAATCATACTTTACTCGGCTCCTATTGGTCGCAGTGTGATGTTATAGAGCCTATAGCTTTCCTAGATAAATGGACTATAAAATACAAAAAGAATGTTTGAATTCGAACCGGCAGTTCCTGAGATTAGCGCGTTCAACCAAAGAAGCAAACTCTTCAGCCTTAGAATATTCAGTATGGATATCTCAATGTTTTCTCAGACGACAAAAACAGTGTGAAGCCAGGGCGGATCACTAGTACTTACCTAAAAATATGATCATGTTAGAAACCACTTAACCGTGCAAACACACGAGGTTTCACACGAACCGTTTGAGGTTCAAGATCGTACAGACTATAAGTTATTCTGATTTACATTGTCTCTGTCGGTGTTGACTTCAGATGTTATCTTGCTCTTAGTTTTTGCGGGCGGACCAGTTTTTTGGGCACCGATGTATACTTAGGAGATAGCTACACGGTTAGGTTTAGGTTTCATATGAGTCATAGTGGGCAAGAGTATTTGTGTGTTAAGGAAAAATAAGACACTGTCGGACCATAAGTTTTTGTGTATACGAATATGCTCTGAAATGTACCAGTATCTGATTATATTTATTTCATCATAATAACTTTAAACTTTCCTTTATAACTTCAATTTGAAAACTAGGCAATAAGAAAAATGTTAATGGACACATTCTTAGGTGTCCCTTACAAAACCCTACCAAATTGAGTCAAAATTAATTATTCACTAACTTTAGTAGTAAGCCACATTGTATTTTTTATGATGTGACCGTATTGGGACACATCACAGGAAAAAAAAAATCATTCACTTTTAAATCTTTTTCAGTCGTAACGACTGTTTCAAGAAGCATACCTAAATGGTGATGATGATGTTGGCAAGAAAAGCCAACGTGTGGCCATTTCAATTTTACGAATTTTTTTTTATGAACACGTTCTCTGTCATCAAGTTTTAATTCCTGGATTAATATTTGCGTATTCTGCCGGTGTTTCGTTACGGAATCCAAGACAGTTAAATTAATTATGTGGGTGTTTATCGAGCTTGATTTTCTCAGCGGTTTTCTTGTTGCCACTGTTGATTCTGGCTTTCAGGAGTTGCTGTGGTGGTATAGTGCTGTAGGCTTGTACCATAAATATGCCATGTGGTGGGTGAATTATGACGCAATTCAGATTCATATGGTCATAATAAGTGTCCAGACATTATGACAGAATGTACACACTAATAAAAATATAGTTACTATGAGTGTGATATAAAGTCGGCTGAGATAAACTAGAACAATAATAAAAAAAAAACTACTGTGGCGGTCCAATCAGATATGTTAAACAATGGTCAATCAGGAACTAATATCGAATATTAAAGTTTTTTCGAGTTTTTTTTTTTTGTGGAAGTTGTGACAACGTTTCATAACAATATGTCACGATTCGCGTTGTGTTATTATGGTAATGATGTTTGACACTTTTAGAATTAGTTCAGACGAATGGACATGACTGATGAGTCCGTAATGAGCACGTTTAGGCCCATTTTAGGCCTCTGTAGGTGGAATTAAAATATGTTTACAGCTGACAGTTCTTGAACGTGGTTTAGAAGTTAGAAGCGCTGCTGGAGTTCAGTTAGTTTTGAACTCGCTCTTAGTGGTTGAATTGGCTATGTGCACGTGTTCTGCCTTATCCAGTAACTTCATTCATCTAGGTATATTTTCAAAGTGAGAACACACAGCCTTCTTCTAACTTTCAGAGAAATTCGTTCACAGAAGGAAAACGTTGTAAAACGCACATGGTTTCGAATTATTTTTTTCAGTAATAACTTTAATAATATCATGGCATACATCCGTTATAAGATTGTTTTTGTTTAGCTGAAGATCAAACATCATGTCCAATTAATTTCAATATTTTTTTCAAAAAGCCTCACTAAATTCTACAAAACGGAATGCTCAACTGGAATTCAATATACCCCTTTCAAGAAGTAACAAAGCCCATAGGATTTTCGTAGCATAAACACGATCGACTCGTATTTGTTTAAAGAACGCGTGTAAATTGATTCCGGCTATATTGGTAAAGTTTGTTACAGTAAATCCCGGGAAAGCCCAAATCTGGCTGGAAGGGGGAAAAGGGGAAAAGTCACGACATGGGTGACATGTTACGGGTATTTGTCAATGTTGTTCGACTCTTTGTCACTGGAAATGGGAGGCAATGTGTCGGAAACTTTTGAATATGTTTAATTCAAAGGCCGTTTAGAGGGTCTGACATTCAATTAGTGACAACAATGACGTGAAAACCAAAATGTTTGGAATTTACATAAAACCACTGAAAACTTTATGTCAATCTGTTTAGGAGTATTTGTAGAAAGCTGTGGACAGCTGTCTAGGTCCTTAGGTGTTCATACTAAGGCTCATAGAGTACTGTCAGTAAGAAACTCCGACTGACCGACGACGACTCGAAACATTTGTGAGAAACAAAAGTTAATGATGCTATAACGTCCGACTGGGCAGAATGGAAGAGAAAAAAAACGTGTTACAGGCAGATGATGCTTTACCTTCTCCAAGCATCATCTTGAAAAGTGTCGATGTGCTTTGATGTGCATTTTTAATACCGGGTATCAGCCTTATTTATTGTTGTTGTTAGGAACTAAGTATTTGTGAAAAGTTCAATTAGCTTTATTAATTTCTTCATTTCAAAAATATAGTATTATATGAAAAAAGTACTGCTACAGTTGTATAGCAATTTTGGTGTACAATAAAGTATATTCTATCTATCTTAATAAAAATGCCAGACCAAAATCCAAATTTTGCAATTGGTAAGATGCATGAATCGCATTTTCTAAATACACTAAGGTTAGATACAAGATTAGGAGAGGTCCTACAGACCTTTAAGGATTGCTCAAAGCTTTGTTACACTACAATAACAGGATGACTCAAGATGACTGCAGAAAATTTAAGGTTTAGATGATATGATAGCGTGTATAAATGATGCTCTAATGAAGCCGTCAATGATAATGTCCTAAGCTTAAGCATGATTGTCCAAATGTCCATGTCGTTTGCACGCCGTGTTATTCAAATGCATTTGAATGATAATGATTTGTCATGTTCCTTTGATCTGACAGTTTAGGTAATATTTTCTTTATGTAACGATAGAGTTGCGTATGACCACTATCTCGCCTGACGGTAAGCGAAGATGTGGTCGACGGTGAAGTACGCATACCTAGAAGTAACCTATTCACTCAAAGGTAAAAGCTCTTCGGGCACGCTGCAATCGCGGCGGTAAGACCCCTCTTTGAAAGGTGGCTGGATAGGCGTCACGGCGTCCTGAACTGACGGAAGTTTCGGGAGGTACCTGTGTCTGATAAGGAGGGAAGCAACGCCTGGATGTCACCGCTGCGAGGATCGTCTGGAGGACACGGTGGAGCATACGGTGCAGGACTGCCCCGCTTGGGCAGAGCACCGCCGTGTCCTCACGATGGCGATACGCGGAGACCTCTCGCGCTCGGCATTGGAGGCGGGCCGCGTGAGGAAAGATAGCGTCCTCCCTCCACACACACAAAGTCTCATAGTAGCTTATCATAAACGAACTTCGGTAAATCAATAATTATCCCACAGGAACGTGCCAAAGCACTAAGTAGCATCGGGATGATAGGTATCTTTATTTAAGTTCATCCAGTCAGTCGTTCTGGGTGCTAAGACAGGAAACCTCCACGTGCGCCCGTGGACTGGAGTTCCCTCTCGGATACGTCCGGGGGGAAGACCAGTTTTTCGGGCCGGTGCACCCTGGGATACGGGCAAAACACTTCCTTAGGCACTGTGTGCCTGAGGGGTCTCTTTGCCCGTATGCGAATAGCCTGTCGGGTGGATGCTCCAACGCGTGTCCCTCTGAATAGCAGAGGGCACAGCGGCGGAGCGGGCTTGCGGACGGCGAGTAATGGGTAAGCCCGCCGTCCGACCAAGGACCAAGCCCAGGTCGGTGGCGCGTCGTGTTTCACGGGTCACCGACGGGGCCCCTTACGGGGCCAAATGCCTGCTGGGGTCGCGGATTTTTTCTTAATCCAGGTTACCGCGGCCCCGGAACGTAAAGGGCATCCGAAGAAACACGGGTGGATTTTAGTCAGTAAGAGTCTGACAGTCCCTCCCGCCCCACCCAGGGCGGGAGGACTCATTTGATGATTTTGCCACCCTTAAAAAAAAAAAAAAAAAGTCAGTCGTTCTGACGCGATTGTGTAATACTAATCATCTATCCTAAGTTTAGCATTTTTTTATAAGAAATAAGATAGCAATATGCAGTCTTTATGTTTCTGATTAGCCCATAAAGGGCTCAACTTACCTTTTTCATTACAATTATTCATCATCATCATCAACAGCTACAGCTCAACTTCAGGTAAGGTGATGTCCTGTCATTTGTATTTGTCTCCACGGTACTATAGGTTGCTGTTATTTTATATTTTAAATCTTGTTTAAAATTCCTTTATCAAGTCTAGAATAACTAGAGACGTCTAAGTTTGAACAAAACAACGTGTTTACATTGTTTCAAACTTCGTAACAAGGCAGAAAAGATTAATTTCGGTAAATTAACTACTTATTGAAGTGCCTACATTTATTATTCTCAAGTCTAGAACTTTTAGAAGTTCCACTTTTATAATTACTGGAAACGGCAAACATTCTGGAGCATTACCCAGTCTTGTTTACCGTAACTTTGCCGAAAGTGTTGAAAAGGGCAAAATTATGGTGTTAACTTCACAAAATAACCCTCGACACGACAAAACCACATTACACAACCTTTGTGGCCACGTTGGCCATAACCGTTATAGGCAAAGTTTGAACGTTGCGCTCCTACGGAACCCCTAATGGGTTTAATGATTAACAGTCAATAAACGGGAATAGATTCTTGTTATAACAGATAATGATCCCTAAAACTATTATGTGCCGTCCGTTTGTATATAGATACGGTTTTATGGGAACTTAAAGTTGGGATAAGTGTTATTACGATGCGTTTTAATGTATCGGTGTATGTTTTTGAGGTTTCTGTACACTGATTATTGGAATTTATACCATTGCTAAGTACAGGCCTCTCCATTCTTCCCTTCATTGTTTGAATAGAGGAAAGTTTTGCTGAATTTGATAACTGTAGGTTTTAATAATACTAACATTATTTCGTAAATATAGCCCCAGCTTCCGTTAGACCATAAAGCGATTTGAAGATAATAACTGATCTGACTATTAATATTGTTGGTCTCGACTAAATAATAGTATACTCGTACGTAAAGTTAAAAAAAAACAGAGTCGAGAATACCGCCATGTAAAAAAAAACTTGGTGTTTGATTTGTAAACATGATACTACAAAAATACTTTACATGCAACCGCTAAAATGCGGATATCCACCCACCATATCACGACGCAACTTTAAAAGCAGTGGAAATGAAGAGGGCTTTCATAATCCAAAGAAAAAAAGGGAAACACGAGGCAATACTGATGTCGAGCGAAAATCAGTCGGCTCCTGTAGCTCCCACTTTGATCTTACGTACTTCAGCACTAAAATTTACATATTTTCCGTATGTTCTTGTATCTATTTGTGTAAGCACTTTGATGTCCTTTCCAATGCGGTTCGAATCGATGCGGGTTTGATAAAACGCTGTTTATTTTATGCAATTTAGGTTATGGTGGTTTTTTTTGTGTTAGCGGTATTCGGGGCTTCGGCGATGATGTTTTGGCAAATATGTAATAGTCTATAATTGCCTTTTTTGCGATGAATGAGCGTTGATCAGTTCCAAGTTCAGCTGATTTTATCGTTAATTTACTTCAAGATTTGGAAATATTGCGTCTTGCAAGAAGCATCTGTGTGTCAGTCAGATTCGCTTAAGCATTTAAAGTCAGTAAAAACACTAACTCGACTCAACCTTAACTCATCGTCGTTTTCTTTGGGGTCATGTCGTTGTTGTCAACCTAATTCAACGCCTACATCACCGATTGTCAGTTTTGCCGATCGGCTAAACCGATTGAAGACGACCGAAAATAGTGTAGAATTTCCTGAACCCTTAAACCAGAATCATATTCTCCCGGCTACAAAATCTTAGGTTACCGTCCATGATTAGAAGTAGACGGCTTCATACAAACGAGGTTTGCTACAATATACGATGTAATTTGCGTAGTCTGGCGCGACGCAATCAGAGGCGCGTATTGTGTGCCCGTTGTGTGTCTGCACTGTTTTCCAACCATTATTTATATAAGTTACTGTATGGGCATATACTTTAACGTCTGCAGCCCTTAGATGTACTCGTATAAGAATGATTGTTGTGAATGGATTGAGGAAATTTGTTTTTTTTTTGTTGTTTAAAAAAAAGAACATTAGATTAAAGTTTAATAAAACTACCGTCTCTTTGCACTCAGTTTCTTTTTAGGGGCATTCTTAAAAACAGTGCTGGTAGTTCTAGAGATCGTAGTGCCATAAACTTTTTTTTTAATTTGGCGATGTACTCGCCTTTGTCCACGCGGCAATCATTTGTTATGCTGCGTTTCGCGGGTTCGTAACCAGCACGGAACAAATATTGTACAGTAGTTGTTTCGGGTCTGGTTGTATGTGAGTTTAAATATTTATAAACGCATCAACGAAACCGGAGTCATTCCTAATGTGGGGACCCATTAAGAAAAATATATTGGGTTCTCAATGGTTTTTCAATTATACTATGTGTCATTATTTAAAACTCTGCCATACTACTATACCATTTAAATTAATAAGACACGTAATAAAGCACATTTTCAATGATGGCTTAATAATCCTAAAAGGTTTGCGTTCTGCTAATTGAAACACTGGGGAAAGGGCTTAAAATAACGCCACCTGACGTGTTCATTTGTGCAGACGCAGCCGAGTGTAATGATGATATTATTAAAGAGGGCGCCACTGTTCATATTTGGTTCAGGAATAGGACTTTATTAAAGTCTGTAGAAACGTCTTGGGTCCTTTAATAATGAATTTCTTTACTTTTATTTTTGAAGTATTTGATTTGTATTTCGTAAAATATAAAACATGATCAGAATAGGCTGACTTAGATCATCAACACATTACAAATCTAATGTAGCACATATAATTATGAAAAGTAATGAACGCGCAATTTTGTTTTAATCAATGATTTTGTTAAAGAAGCAGCTGCGGAGTCAGGATTTCTGTCTGGTAGATGTCAAAAAAACATGATGATATGTTATGTATGAATACTTAAATTAAGGTCATCCGGGACATTCGAAGGAGACCATTACAGAAATCATTATAAACATTACAAGTTTCTTTTGCTTTTATGTAGTGTAATTAATTTCGGCTTGCTTGCCTTATATTTTGATCTAAAACAAGCAATTTAATCAGATCATGAAATTAGTCATTAAAGTTCATTATCAACTTGAAAGAATTATGTGAAATCAAAAGGTTTTACGAATGTTCAAAAGTGAACCTCGTAAAAAAAAACTGGTTCCCAAGAATTAACTAGAAATTGTAAAATAAACGTTATGAATCTGACAATAGAGTAGGTTTTTGAGCTCATGAAAATAAAACAACATGAAGTTCCAGGGTTACACCAAGTCGAATGTTTAATGAGGAGGTGGTAGATTTTTGTTTAATTAAGTTTGAAATAAAAGCAAACCCACGTAATTTGAATCACAATAAGAAGTTTTGGTCGTTTGCGAGATTTTGAAGACTTTGGCTTGAATAAGGGACTGCCTTTTGTCTTTTTCTTAATTCAACCTTACGCATCTCAGCCTAAGTTATGATTAATTTTGCATTTGAATTAAGATCTTATTGTCTTTGCATAGAGAATTGGGTTCATTTCATTTGATGTTGTGTATGCATTTTTTATTTATTTATGAATCTTGGCAAGTTCTTTTCAGACTCCTTCAAAGTTAGATTTATGGTTTTTTTTAATGAAAAACATAGCCGTTTGAAAAAAAAGGACAGGTTTTGGAAGGAGTGATCTAAAAACCATACCTAAGAAAATAAAAAAATAAATCCTTTATAAATCTCCTGTCAACTGCTGTGTATAGGAAACAGACTGTATGTAAGGACCGTAGCAGGTTGCTTTCTGTTTCTACATACCTTATGGGGGAAAATACATGAGTTTATTTATTTATTTATGTTCTCTAACAGGCACATTAGTCATCCAATCAACAATTTTATAAATTAAATATTTATATTTCTGAACTTCCCTCAATAATTGAATATCTCTCCAAAAACTTATTCAGACTAGAATTGAATTGCTTTAGTGTATATTTCTATATTTAGCTCCCTCAAAGCTTTCAACAACAATGAAACACAATGGGTTTGAAAGACAACATAATAGGGTTTTTAATAGGTTTCTGCCACACAATATAGACTACTGCTGTGTTGTGTCCAGGGACTTTCATTTGTTATATTAAGAAATATTGTTTTTTTTTTAATGCGGTCTAGAAGTGCTGGCGTCTGTACGTTACAGACGCCAGCACATCAACCTATCTCAATCTGTCAAATTTCTTGAATAAGTTTTGCTGGCGTCTGTACCCTTTGCTTTCTATAAATTCCATATTTCTGTTTATCAAGGAAACAAATCATATTCATTCGTTAGAATAGAGATTGCATTTAAGAAAATACATTTTATAACTTTTGTTGAGATTTTTGTTATGACGTTTTGTAGAGAAGTAGATTGTTTCATTGTCCAGGCGTAGGATAGAACAGCCTATGAAAAAAGCTCAAACATTGTAAACTTAAACAGTTTTTTCTAATAATTGTATTTCGCTTTTCTTGACAAATGTGTGTCTAAATACGCGTTTGTGAGCTACATCGTTTTTCTCGTATTTCGTGATGGGATATCCACATAGCTGAAATGTAACGCTTTTGGATTTTTATTGAATTCTGGACGATCTGATAGGCTACTTTATGCCTATTTAATTTGTTTTTTTTTTGACTATAGGTATAGTTACTTATTGAAAGTTGAAAGAAAGATATCGAAAGTTACTTGCGATAAGTACAATCTACAATATAAAGACACATTGTAATTTTAACGCTAGCATTGAACTTAACTTATTTGTAAATCTATGTTTAAAATAAGCTTGGAAATTCCACCAGTTTTATAACATAGACGAAGTTAAAGAATGATTAACGATATCTTCACGCTTCCTTTTGACTAAATTTGTTCAAATATTCGTCATTGATGGCGTCAGTTTCAATACCATAGTAAGTTATGAGCAGACTCCTATGATAACGATGTGCGCATACTTACTGACAAGGGCTGACTATAATAAGTGTTATTAAATGTTAAAAACATACCCTGGTTACCCTAAGCAATGAAGTAGTAACAAACCCGGTTTACGAAGAAAGAGATGTATTATTTTGTAGATTCGGATTTTTCAGTGTGGTGATTCTCCCAGTATTAAGTCTGCCCTATGGGCCACAATAATTGTATTTGGAGGTGTAAATAAATAAATTATGGCCCACTCCCTTACATAGAGTGGAGGCTAGTATCCCACTTGTGGGAAGTAAAGGTAATTTGAGAATATAGATTGTCAATGAAGTTGATAAACATGATTGTGTGAATTCTGTCCATGTTATCTGAAATACATTGTAGACTACAAAAGAATGTATTTCTTGTCAATGTTAAACATAATGTCAACGTAAATGTCTGTCTTAATTGGCTTACTTAAAGATTTATCCTCATTCTAAGCATCGATTAGAAGATAATGGATCGGATGATTCTTGGAAAGTTTTCTCTCGTTACGCTTTCAGTACGGACGGCGAGATGATGCATCTGAGATGTGCACGCGATCTTTACTTATGCTTTCAGCGTCAAGATCTTTAGTTAATTTCTAGTTACTTTGTGTTGTGGTTAACAAAGTTATTAATTTTGCTTTACGTGGACTTCAAACTGTTATTATAAATGCGAAAGTTTGGATAGATCGATGGATGATTGTTACTCAATTACTTCAGAACGACTGAAAGGATACGTTTGACTCAAAGATAGGTTATAATATGAAATAATACGTAACTAAATTATCCCACAGGAACGTGGAGTTTTTTTGTTTTTTTAGGATTTGTCGTTGGCAAGTGGCGGAAGAACGACCCAGGCCTCCTCTGTGAAATTTAATGTGTCATGCCACTGTCCACCACGCAGGTCCAATGTGGGTTGGTGGATGTCACATAGTGGCAATTATCTCCTGACATATTTGTGGTGATTGTTTTGTTCATTCAGTAAACTTTTTAGCAGTAAAACAACAGTATTTATACCCGTTATTATGTACTCGTAATCCTCGTCGATTCACTTGTTGGAGCGTAAATAAAAAAAAGACATTTATCTGTAACATTTATTTCAAATACTTACCCTAATAAATGCATGAAGTGGTTATTTACAAAACAAACATTAAAATTACGAAAGCATCTAAATTAATCACATGATTTTGTCAAAATTTACACGTAGATCGGCGGCAGGTAACTTTTCATTGATGGGCCTGCTCGCCCGAGGGGAGGCAAAGATTTCATTTGTGGTGGACTTAGATTTCTTCTTAATCCATCAACTTCATCTTGTTCTGCGTTCGCAAAGTTATTGTTTCGATGTAATACTTTATAGTTTTTGATAACTCCACGTAATTCTGCTTGCTGCTGTATTGTTCGCTGATTTCTGTTTTGGTTATCTTCAATCATATCATCTACTTGTTCAGGTGTATAGTAACGTAATTCGTTCTTCGGTTTATAGTTATTAGATGGTTGTTTAGGTGGTAATTTTATTCTACTAGACTCAAACTGATTTCTGGATATGTAATTGAGTATGTCTGCCATGTCTACTGGCTTCTTTCTTGGAACTTTGTTGTCATTGTGAGGTTTCATCTGGTATTGAAAGAATTTCGGATGTTTTTCGCTTTTTTCGAGTGGTTTAATTTGAAGGTTTATTTTGTTATTTTCTTCTCTAATGTTGTTATTTGCTTCTTGTTCATTTTTGTTGTTCCTAAAAAGGTTTTTCAAGAAAATGTTTTCTTCGAAAGCATTTTCGATGTTTGCTTCTGTTGTTGTAGTAGTTGGTTCAGGCTCTGTTTCGGTAAATTTAAAGAGTGGTTTAAAATCGTCTTTATTTTCAGATACGATGAAATCTGAGAATTTTAATTGATTACTGCTTATGGTTGAATAATCTGTCATCTTTACGGTAGTGGTAGGGATTTCTGGAGTGGTAGTTATTTTTGGTTCGCTTTTAGATTCTTTCTTCTCTGGTTTATTATTGTATTGAAGATACTTTTCGTAATTTAAAGGTATAACATGTAAGTTATCATTCATATTAGACGAATCTGAGTTTAGTATTTTCGTTCTTCTTGATTCAAAATTGTCATCATCATAATTATAATTTTGAGTTACAGTTTGACTTTGAGGAATAAATTGTTGCTGTGTTATAAGTTTTGGTCGAGAAGTTTGGGTGCCTTCATTTTGTAACTGTCTAGAGTTATCATTGTTATTTTGTAGATAGTTTTGATAATCATATTGGTTTCTACTGTTATAAAGTTGGCTGGTGGGTGTTGTATGAGTTACAGGTGAAGTTCTTTCTGTTGAGTATTGATCATCATTACTGCTTACATGAATTTCTGGCTTTAAGTTATGGTTAGCATATCGATAATCAATTTCTGGAGTTGGTTTGTAATCATCATGATAATACTTATCTTTTATGTAAGGGTTTTCATCTTGGCGCGGTGTTTCGTAATGTTTTTCAATCTTAGGTTCTAATTGTTCTTGTATCATTTTCGTATACTGTTCTGAATTCATATCATTGAAGTTTATTACTATGTCATCTGCTCCGAATGATCTTGAAATTGAATGTTTTTCTGTATTTTGATTAGCATTCGCATTAATACCGTACTGCCATCTCCACAATGCTTTATTACTTTCTTGTTCAGCCTCTTTCATGTTTGCTTCGTAATTTACTATCTGTGGCATTGCGGATTTCTCAGTTGTGAACATTCTGTTTATCGGTTGTTGTTGAGGTGCGTTCATAGACGGATTGTGAGCGCCTTGTGAAGCCAGAAAAGTTATTTGTGGGGAAATTGTTCCACTGTTTTGTTTAGTTTGCATTTGATCTGCAAAGTCAATAGCCGCCTGAACGGGACTTTGTGAACTAGCTGCGGCTACTAAATTATTTTGAGTGTTAGATTGTTGTGAAAAACTATGCGAGAATGATTCAGGAGTTTTCCCAGTAAACAAACTACTTAGTCGCGGCGGTGCGACAGCAAACTGATGACGTTTTTCGCTTTCGCTTAATTCGTTTTCCTGTTGTTCTGCACTCCATGATTTCAAATGAGGTGGCTTTTTGGACTCTTCGGCTAGGTTATACTGAATTGCTCTAAAAATAAAGAGAATCCTTTTAAATGTCTTGCATTTTTAGTACTATAATATTTTAAATAAATCGTACAAACCTCTGAATTATTTCTGGAACAGGTGGTGCGACGGGTAAGTGGTCGCCGCTTGCTCTGAACCCATTCGCATCTGCTATGTAGTGGACCGTGTATGTCTTTCCGTTATCTCCAACATAAGAATATGAACCTTCCACAACTTGTTCATCTTTGCCAGTACCTGCATTCTCCATGCGGCTATGTTGTACGTAATGGGTCTGATCTGCTCCTAAAGCCCTAAAATAGTATATGGTTAGTGCTGCAGAAGAACTACTTATTAGTATACCTACTACAATTGAAGTGCATTTCCTACTTACTCGTAACTAAAGCTTCCATCTAAATCCATTTCGTTTGACAACCGTAGAATTGGTATCGCGGTTTCTGTTGTAGAAGATATGTAAATACCAGGTTGTGGTACATATTGCGGGCTAGGATAACTTGCTGCCTTCATTTGATCCATGTTGTGTTCTCGTTGCATGTCTATTATGCTTATACTTCGGGGAGTCACTGCTGGCGTTCCTCCATTTTGAGGTGGAGGATCAGGGTTAGTGTTAAATTGAAACGGCATTTTCGTATCTATTCTATCTATAGGATTTTGAAAACTCTTTGGAATAGGTCTCATCTCTCTTCTTTCTGCCATTTGGTTCGGCATTCTTTGGGTACGATTCATTTGGTTACGGAAGTATTGTGGGATCTGTGTTGTTGATTTGTCATCTTCGTCATCGTCATCATTTTCTTCGATTTTGATCGGTTTTAGTGTTGATGATATTATCAAAGGAAAAGGCGAAGGGTACCCGAACGGTGCCTTAGTAGCGGTTGGGGGGAGATATGGAAATTGTAATTTGTTTAAATTATTCATTTGGAAATATGGGAGGGGAGTATGATTCTCAGGGGGCAGGTAAGGATTTTTCTCCGATGTAAACATACCGGATTGAAATTGCGGTGGGAAAGTATAATGTTCATGAGCTTTATTGTCCACTGCTAAACTTATCGTCAAAATTATTAGTGGTATCTGAAAAATAATTATTGTATGTTAATTTGAGTACCAACTTACGGTTTGGAACCATCCAAATAAAAAATCCATGTTCACTGAACGACACAAACACTTTCCACTTACCAGCTTCATTTTTCTTGAAGCTGTGATTGTTTTTGATAACAATTTTCACGTCACACTATAGCACTTGTGGAAAATAGACTGGTAATGAAAATGAATTCCGCATACATTTATACGCACGCGAGATGTGTCCAGGCATTCGTGAAAGAGATCGTTTGGACAACGTTTCTCTTCTACGTTGCACGCTTTTTGCTCCGTTGTTGTTTTTATCAGGTATCCGATACTGGGTTGCCTCGGGTTGCAATTAAGGCTTCGAAGTAAAAGCACCATTGAACGATGTATGATTGTTAGTTTTGATGAGGAATCATTTACATAAGCAGTATTGGGGTGTGTGAGCAGATACCCATGTCGTTAACGTTTTTTTAACTACATTTGTTCGAGTCAATTACCTCAGAAATCGTGTGACGGTCGTATAGAAAGGTGATATATGATTATTTTCTTTACAACTGTCTTGATTAAGTTTTTATAGACACTTGCGATGTTTTGATCCTCTCGTAGGCTTAGAATTGTATTTTTAACAAATTGAACTGTGGTTAAACGAATACAACTGTTTATTTATGTCCCTTTCGTCGTCAAGTAAACGATTGGTTCTCCAAACGAAGTGTTACTAAAGGAAAAGAAATACAAAAAGAACGAATGAATCACGGAGTTTCATTAATTAAAGGGATCAAAAACCCCCGAGGCGGATACAGAGATGCAGGACTTCGATAAATTGCACGATAAATTTAAGGTTTTTATGTGGTCATCCCGAATTCGCGTATCGTATAGTGATGCAAGTTTTGTAATGGTCAAAGTCGAGTCAATGGCCCAGAAGACCGGTTCTCAAGAATTTTGGTTTAAACCTGCCGCCGTTAAATTGCCAGTATCGTATACCTTAAAAATGGGTTACATTTTTTCTTTTATCTCTTTAAAATTGTCATGTGACTCTTGTTTCATTATCAAAATTTTTTTAAAGGACTTGGAATCACTTGTTATTTTTTTAAATTTATTTTTATCAGCATATTTTTGAGATTCAGTCGTCTCTTAACTGTTTTTATTTTTTTATTTGTTTGAATAGTCTTAATTGGGTTCTCAATGTTTCATGATGATGCAATCTGGAATTTTTCAAGTTTTTTTTTTCAATTTTTCACGCAACATGCGGGTGATTATTCCGATAATTCTGATAGCTACTTCGAAAGTAACTGCATTATAATATATGTGTCTTCATGAAATATGTTTTCAGAAGTACTCTGTAAAACTACTGTAGAGCTACTATTTTTTGTGTCGTCTTGGTACAAAATCAGTGATTTAGGCCAACATCAAGCCCAAATAAGGAAAGAATGATTGGCAATGAAGCAGGATCCAGAATAAAATGACAAGTTATATACAAAATTCATTTATTAATTACCAATACATCACATATTACTGGCTTTGAACATAAAATACTATCACAAAACCTGTCATACCTCGATCAGTGATCGAATTCACAATTCATAATCGTGACTAAGATCACTGACTCTATCGATCGAATCGATTTACGTCACTAAAATCGTTCAGAGGTAATATTATTCGTATACTTATAGAGCTAAGCGTCTCTGTACATTAAAATTCATCGAAAAATACGATATATCCAGCCAAAAATACTTACGACCATACTTTTAAGGACATTATCTTTAACGGTTACTGCGAAACAGATTCGGTCTCTTCCACGGTAACATTATTTTATTACGATTATGAGCCCAAGAAAGTCGTGTCTTTAACCACACTCACTTTACCAATAAAATATTTAATGAGACGTTTTAATGTACAGAAGACAGCGATTGTCACTTTTAATACATAAATAATCTCTACGGTCGTCTGTTTATTATTAATATACCAGAGGTTTAAAGACTATGTTTAAAGTTGGTTGTTTGGTTGCTGTGGGTAGTAATTCTGCTGAGGGGGGTAGTATTGCTGTAGGGGTGGTTGGTAGGCAGGCAGTGAGGGCACGACGGGTGCCTGAGGGAACTGCTGGGGCTGGAAAGATTGCTGGGGAGGTTGGAAAGTTGGCTGAGGAGGTATGTAGGGTGCCTTGGTTGGGTAGTAGACCGGCGCAGGAGTCTGAGTGGGGTAGTACACTGGTTTTTGCGTCTGAGTTGGGTACTCGTCGTATTGAGGCTTAACCTTGTCAGGTTGCTGGGCACTGGAACAAAGAGATTTTAATTTATTTTAAATATATTTAAACAAAATTTACCCCACAATATGTATTACCTCCTGTATCGTGGGTGCGTTTACAAACATTTAAACTTCATATACAAGCAGCCACACTCGGTCATATAAATAATTGTTGCGTGTGGGAATCAAAACCGCGACAGGAGGCGCAGCAGTCAATATACCTCACCCTCTGCTCCAACGGTGCCGTCATTATACATCGTTCTGATTTACAGACCAAAATAAATGAACACAAAAACCAATTAAGGTATATTAACATTGCCCTAAAGTGGTTGTCTAACAATTTGAAGTTTTTCGTAGTTGATTCCATATCGGGCATCTTAAGGTTGAACAATTATGTCACCCACCAAAGCCTTAGATATAAACCGACAAAAATGTCGTTTTTATGGCCAAGATAATGTAAATGTCCCATAAAAATCTATTTATTATTATTATTTTTATTGAAGGACACCGTGGATTTTAGTCAGTACAAGTCTGACAGTCCCTCCCGCCCTGCCCTGGGTGGGAGGACTCATTTGATGATTTTACCACGATAAAAAAAAATGCTACTAAGAATAGACGAAGTTATTCCTAAATGATTCGACATTTTACAGTGCCTGAATAATTGCTACGATCTGTAGACGACTGAAGAATAAAAGAAACATTGATGACACGGTTGGCGCAATGGTTGAGCGATCGACTACTGCACAGCGTGTCGCGGGTTCGATCCCCGCACGGAACAAATATTTGTATGATCTGCAAGTAGTTGTTTCGGGTCTGGGTGTTTGTGTATGTGACTTACTATGTTTGTAAATGCGCTTACGTAACAGGTAGAAATTCCTAATGTGGGGCAAAATCTTCAAAAAAAAAACTTTTTTACTTTTTAAACATCGTCATGCTTTTGACTATAGAATTGTTTATATTTTGCCATTCTAATCTATTCACTATAACTAACCAATTTCTAGGGTCATGTTACGCATGTAGTAATCGATTTCCGGTTTTGTATCGCTTCTTAATCTGATTATTATTACATTATTTTTAATTTTTATCCAATTTCGTCCAAATTGAATAAATCTTTTCATGTCTTGCCAGCCCTACCTCTCCTGTCTACCAGGCTTAATATACAAGTATACAATGTATTTGTTCGCACTGACGTGCCAATTAGAGCAGAAATTAATCGATATTGGAAAGAAACAAAAGAGAAGCGCTGTAGCAGACGTTAATTCTTTTTCTTTTTCTAGAACGTTGTATTCATCCCAGTTATGTCTAGCGGGGCCGACATTGTTTCTTTGAGTACTTAGTGACAAACAACAATGGATTAGAAGTAGATGAATAAATGTCATGTCTACAAACATTAAGACCTGATATCGAGCTGCATCTGGTTTGACTGGAAGCCGACCTCAATATAGTTGGGAAAAGGCTAGGCAATTGATGAAACATTAAGACCTGGAACAACTTCCCATAGACCAAAAAAATATTTATTCCGTGTGTAAATCGAAGCCGCCACACGCAAATCCGTGCCGGCAAATCTTGAAAGATTATTTTCTTGTAGTATGTCTGAATAAAAGCTCTTTCTCATCAATCCACCTTCTACTCTAAAACATTTATCCAATACAGCACCGTCTATTAATTTATTACAAGTTGATTAATGCTACATTTAAAACAGCTATTTAACATCGCTGACCCACCATTCATAATGTTGTATGCTAATCGAAGATTTGATGTGACAAGCGGGCGGACAGTTCTCTTAACTCTGTTTGGTGTCTCATGTCTTTTATTATTTGGTCTTCTAACTGTATTATCGCCATTTTTACTTCGATGTTTGAAATGGGTGGTGTCTGTATGCCGTGTTGGACATTGGTTTTGTAGTTGAGATTTTATGTCTGTTTAGTGGGATTGTTTAGCGGTGCATGATGTTAATAGACTTTATAATTAGATTCATAGTCTTTGTTTGGTTCATTGTTCGTTTATTTTGACACCTTGTACTGGTATATTTTTTATCAATATTAATGGGTAATGAATATTGTTTTTCGTTTTCTATTATTCTAGAGCTACCTCATTGTTTGGTTAACTAAATTATATTTGATGCGCTAGCAGAACACTGTAAAATATTATCTTGTGTTTGGGTCACTAAGACACAGGCTGTGCAGCGTTTGAAACCTGTTATTAAATGTATATCAAAATGAACATTGAAGAATAAATACCTAATCATTTTTCAATGTAAATTCTGAGATACATACATACACACATAATAGGTGTGTATTCGTAAGACTCTATAATTTCGTTTTTAAAATATTATATATCAAGAAGTCTTTCTTCGTGTATATAGAATCCTTTTAACGGTTCTATTTCCTAATTTGTTTGTAAATATTATATACCAGAAAGTAGGTTTGTAACGGTATGCGATACGGAAACTATTTTATTTAAAAAAATATTTATTTGGACTAGATAACTGATTATTTATTTTAAAACCAAACAGGTTACAGTAGTAAACTAGTATGCTCGTAAAGTTAACACAATTATATGAGTCACATGCTGCTTATTTTTGTAGAAAAAAAAATCAATAACGGTCGTCTAAATGTCAGAAAACACTTCATTTATACGATCATTTTTCCAAAACTTATGTTTGTTTTATTTTGTAGTTATTTGTGGCCATTTGTTACGGGCTGTGACAAACAACTTGAGGCTATAATTCACTCAACTACATGCCTCTCTGGAAAACAGGGGAACAACAAACCACGAGGCGAGGTATTTCATAATAATTCGAAGAAAAATAATGGCGCTTAGCTTTTTTTTTTTAATGTTTAGTTCGTTTGAATTTTATTAATGAGTTTAAATTTAAATGATTTTTATCTCTAGTAGAGCAGAAAACTCTTCAATTACATATTTTTGAATTATTCAGTGTTAGCATTAATCTACCTCTAGTATTTCAAGGTACTTTTAAGTTTTTAAGATACTTTATGTTACTTCTATCAAGTTTATAAAGCATCTAAAATCACTGAAATTATATTATTAATATTTTTTTTGTGTAAATGCAAGATCTACCTTGCGGATGAAAAATAATCAAAACAAATAATCAAAACAACATAAATATACTTACGCAGGGGGAGGGGTAGGCAGATGATCACCGAACGCATGGTAGCCAGATTTGTCTGCCCAGTAAGTGGTGGTGTAAGTCTTGCCATCAGCACCGACGAATGAGTACCAGCCCTTCTTCACCAGGCTTTCTTCAGTTTGCTTGGGGTCAGTGTAGTATCCTTCTTCTCCGACCCATGTACCGTCAGCGATTTTGTACCTGAGAAAGAAAGATATAAGATTTATTTGGGCTTCGCGCAGTTGTACTATTACAACCTTAAAACATGAACATGTTAATACGGTTTTAAGATCTGTAGATATTTGCTAGGATGTTTCAAGAAGTTACTGATTAACTCAAAGGGCATTTGAAGGAACAGCGTTGATTTTTGTTAGTATGAGCCTGACAGTACCTTTCGTTCCACTCTGAGCTCTAGGATTCCTATTTCCCATCCCAACCCAAAAAAAAAAGGTTCTGAACGGAACAGATATCTTTAAAATATTCCATTACGATATTAAATAATGTGTTAAATGACTACTTATATCACTAATTATATCGCTAGTGATATATAATTATATCACTATCAGTGATGATACGAGTCAAGAACATGTCCTCGCCTATCTTTGGAAGATGTTTTAAAATCTTCTTGGTGACCTGGCCTGGGTTTACCTTAATTTAGAATCTCGAGTAAACATTTTGAGTAATTTTCGTCTTAAGCAGATATATATTTTTTTTTTTGACTCAGTCAAAATACCTCCGATCGGACGATTTCCGACAAAGCATATAGAAGGTAACTGTTTTAGCTACCTTCTACATGCGAAGTTCATGTGTGATTAATGTGCCTTTATGTTCCATGTGTTGGTTTTTTCAAGGTCTGCTAGACTATAAAGATTACCATCACCGCGGGATGTGCTTAGCGGTTTTTTTATCATCCCTACTTATATCATCCGTTTATAGGAGTACTTAAATAACCGAATAAGGAGTTTATGTGTATTATAATAGAGAAACCATATTAGTAGATCAATAGGTTGCACCGTTACAATTATTCCTCATTAATTCACCATTTCTCGTTTATTAAAAAGAGAGTATGTTTACGAATACACGATTTAAAATAAATTCCAATATGGCAGACATCATAAAAATTATGGATCAATAAATTTTGTTGGCAATGGGATGAACGGTAAATTGTTAATATTTGGAGATTTTTTCCTGGTGATGACGAAGACTACACAGTTATTATTATGGGACCTCAAGTTTCTTTTAAGCATACAATTAGGACCTTTTTTGAGGACCGATGATCGAACAGTTATGGGTAAAGCTGACTTGAGGCATTATGTTAAACCTGTATGGTTTTGTGACCGTTAGGGCCTGTGTCATCAAAGCACAGACAATTTTACATAACATATTTGCATTTGGAACCGAGTTATGATTGTCAAGGACAATGGACTTTTTTTTCGTGTGTTTTTTTTTTCTAAGATTGATGTGAAGAAATGTTTGTTTGTATAATAACGTATACAGTATTGAATAGTTCAATGTGAGGTCGTGAGATATTATGAAGAGTTTTATAAAATACTTTTTATTGTTAGCTGTTTTTTGTTCATCATCTATACTGAAATTATTAAGTGGTATTGATTGTGTATAAGTTTGTATTTAAGGGGTAATCTCCATTGTTGCGTGTACTGTTTAAGCGGGTTTCCGCGGCCCTGGAACACCTAGGGCATTTGAAGGAACAGGTTGAATATTTAGCAAGTAATTTTTTGGCGGAGATTTCTTTGAGTTACGTTATAGGCTGTGTAACATCACATTACGTTCTTTCAGAAACAGAGCAAAGAGTAAAAAAAAAACAGTCGCAACTCGCGAAATCAAAGTAATAGCGCGAGCAGGTCGATTAAATGCGACATGGAGGTATGGCGGCCAAAAGTTAACGCCAATAAAGTCGCAGGCGTAAGCAGGTATGTTATATTTTCTTTAAAAATTGTAGTGCAAAACTAAGGTGTACATACAGTCGTTGCCCATCATTATATGACACATCTTATAAAGCAGAATCATATTAAAGGGGATCAAGTAATGCTGGCTACCGACTGTACTTCAGAATGTTCAAGTGACAAATACTCGATTAAGTAAATAAGCAACCAAGTGTGCGTAGACTCAAGTGTTAAGTTTATAAAGCTTTAAATACATCTGCTACAGTTTACTCGTGTTTTGCCAAGATTACAGCCACCGCATTTACAAATTGTAACGTAAATGCGTGTATTAAAGTTTAAAATCCCTTTAGTGTCGTTTAAAACGATTACTGTACAGAATTAATTTTGTATTAAGGATTATATTAGAAGTTAACGTATTACTTGATTTATATAGCACAATATTTCACGATAATTAAATTCATTTAGTTAAGATGTTTTGCATTGAAGAAACTTTTGCTCACTGGTGACTGAAAAAAGACATTTTTTCATCCAAAGAAGACATTGAACATTGATTTATATACTTGCTCGCAATCGGTCATGTGTATCAAAATGTAAGCTTATTTTTTGACGGATTAGGTGACTTATAATTGAACCTTAAACTTTGTAGTAAAAAAAACAGGCACCTGTTTTGATGAATTTTTGGCGTGGAAAATCGATTTGTGCCTCGGTCGTCCCACAGAGTCTCGTCCCACATAAAAAATTCCCCACTTGTCCCAATTTGTATGCCTCGCTCGTCCCAAAACTTAATTTTCAATATTTTATTCCCCGCTCGTCCCAATTCGTATGCCTGGCTCGTCCCACATTTTTTTCATATGAGTTAAATTTGATTTAATTGTACAGTCAGCCTAAAAACCTGACTGACCAGAAAGATAAATAACCTCATGTTGCGGAAAATTTGATGAACTAATTCAATCCGAGACTCCACTATAATATAAATTATAAAATTACAAGTTACGCCACCATGACAGTTTTTTTCTGATCAAACTTTAGGTTTAGATTGAAGGCATTAATAAAGTACACATAGCCGACCCTAAGTACAAACCCTGTGCACCCCACTGCTTAGACCACTACTATTATTATTAACCTTTTTTTTTTTTTTTTGCGTGGTAAAATCATCAAATGAGTCCTCCCACCCAGGGCAGGGCGGGAGGGACTGTCAGACTTGTACTGACTAAAATCCACGGTGTCCTTCACTAGCCCTTTACGTACCGGGGTCACGGTAATCCCTTGGTCCCGCGACCGCGGCAGGCTTTGGCCCTCTACAGGTCCCGTCAACATGCTGACACTCTTTGAGGCGCGCGTGGAACACAACGCGCCGTCGACCCGGGCATGGTCCATGGTCGGACAGCAAGTCGCCCATTACTCGCTGCCCGCATGCCCGCGCCTACGGTGGCCGGAGATCGTCCTGTGACGTCCGACGCCGTGGGCGTCTACCACTGCGGCTGGGGTGGAGGGAGGACGCTGTCCTCTCCCTCAGGCGGCCCGCCTCCTCCTTCACGAGCATGACTGCTTCGCAGAAGGAGGCGACCGCTTCCCACTCCGTCTCGCCCCGCAGCATGGCCTCGACCAATGCCGGGCGCGAGAGGTCTCCGCCTATCGCCGTCGTGAGGACACGGCGGTGCTCTGCCCAAGCGGGGCAGTCCTGCACCGTATGCTCCACCGTGTCCTCCGGACGATCCTCGCAGTGGTGACACCCAGGCGTTTCTTCCCTCCCTATCAGACACAGGAACCTCCCGAAACTTCCGTGTCCGGTGAGGACCTGCGTCATGCGGTAGGTAAGGACGCCGTGACGCCTATCTAGCCACTCCTCAAAGAGGGGTCTTACCGCCGCGATTGCGGCGTGCCCGATTATTATTAACCTAGAACAAGTTTTTGAATGTTTATAGCTTCGGTATTTTTGTGCGACCGGATTAGAGCTTGCTCTCTCGCTCTGCTTTCTTTGTATTAATCAATTGACCAATGACGTGGCTTTGCGTTATCAGCGCAATCGGAGCAAATTGCGGTTACAAAGTGCATCTGCTAATTTATAAATGCGATGGATGGTTATATATAATGGAGGATTGTCCGAAAACTCTCAATATTGAGAAATTCAATGACTATTTTGTATCGGCATGGCTTGACAACGAATATTATCGAGGCAAATGGGATTTTTGGGGGGATATCTACAGAACAAATAACCCAGTGGAAGGCAGTAACGCTAAATTAAACAGAACATATTCGGGAAAGCTGAACATCATTAGCTTTTTGAATGTGATCAAAAACGACGCTGTTCTTTCTTTAGCTCGCCAAGGTAAACCTCGGCGTGCTGATGATATAGCTCATGACAAATATATATTTGATTCTGTAACGGCAATGTTGAATGGCACTATATCACTGGGCCATTGCCTGGAAAAAATCAGCCCTTTTGTTTATTAATGATATTAATGTGTCTATATTAATGATAAGTTTAAAAATGTTGATTTTTTGGAGATTTAATTGTTAAAATACTACTTTCTCATAAATAGTAGGTTGATTAAAATACTGTGATTGTAATTTGATTGTGATATTAGTTACGTAATAAAGATTTTTAAATATAAATATTTCAATTTATGTTGAAATACCACATTAACATAAATAACATAACGTGGTACTTCTATAAGGTACATATAGGTAAATACAAATGTGTATACGGTCTATAATTATTTGACTGTTACTTATATACAAATGTTGATTTTTTGGAAATTTAATTGTTAAAATACCACTTTTTCATAAATAGGAGGTTAATTAAAATACTGTGATTGTGATTTGATTGTGATATTAGTCACGTAATAAAGGTTTTTTTAAATAAGTAGTTCTAATTATGTTGAAGTATCTCAGATAAATATTACATGTGTAATACATATATATATCTTAACGTGGTACTTCTATAACATAAATACAAATGTGTATATTGATAGGTGTAACTAATAGTACTGTGATTTGGATTTGATTGTGATACTAAATAATAAAGATTTTCCTAAATTGCAATAGATCTTTTAATTATTAAAATTAAAAACATGCATCGCGGATGCATACCTAGAACTGGAAGTATTTAATATCTTTATGTTATTAGAAAAAACTATTATTTCAATTTATTGGAAGATATAGTACAATATTTTTTGTCAACTGTACTTTGAATTTGCCAGGAATGTGGGACGAGTGGTGACTTTAAAACTCAAGTGGGACGAACGAGGAATTCTTTGGAATGTGGGACAAGATAGTGGGACGACAGAGGCACAAATCGGAAAATCATCGAATGACTGCCTCCGCCCCGTGTGGAGTTGAATCCACTGTCAGATTTGACTGAATAAAAACGACCCTGTTATTCCAAGCGGCATTTGAGTTTTAGAGCTGACGTAACATCTAAAGACATTCCTGCGGCCATGGCACGACAGGCATTAAGCCCAATCAGGCCCTGTCAGTTTTAATGGCAACCCTAACATAATTATGGTAAGGTAAAGATAGAAGAGAGATCCCACTTACTCGTATTTGTAATGTCCATTCTCGCCAAAATACTGCTCATTCTTGATCACCGCCACTGGCGTGGTGGTGGAAGGAGGCTGGTACGACGGATAATAGTCACTCTGTACGTTAGCAGGCACTCCAGTTTGTACCGGCTGGATGGGTTTAGGATTTTGCCAAGTATTCTGAGGAGGAACGTAGTTTGGCGAGTTCCATATCGGCGGCCTCTGACTTGGAGGCACGTACGAGTTGTAGGTACTGGCGGCTACGTTCAAATCTGCACCTTCTTTCATAAGCTCGACGTTTAAAGATGCTTCGGCTTGGGAGTCTTCTACGACTTCTCTCTTCTTCTCCTCTTTGGCCAGAGAGAAGGCCAAGATGGCGGCGAAGATTAGTAGCTGTGGAAGAAATGATTTGATTAGTTTCTGTAATACATTTGTATAATAAAACTGATGAGTTAGTTTGTATGATTGAACGCTCTAATCTCTGGAACTGCTAGTCGTATTTGAGTTTTGGAACCCTGATTACTGAGGTGGACGAAAATAGAAGAGGCGCTAGTTATAATAATATTAATATTATAATATTATTATATAATAATATTATATTATTATATAATAATATTATACAGTTCACAAAGAGGTTTTTCTTTTTTTGTGAATCAAAGAAATGTAAATTAGTTAGCAAGGAGGTCGTAAACCCTGAAACTTTTGAGTTTTCGGTACATTTAATTCACTACGTTTAAAACTTAGATTTTAGACCGTGATAAACCAGCGATAATTATTATGTTTTCGTAAGTTAATAAGTTTTAATTACTAGATTTATATTCGTTTCGTGCTTTTGTTGGGAATTTAACTATCGGCAGTCCAATTATGAAGGGAGATTTATTGCGTGTTTTAATTCAGAGATTTACCGTTAAGCATGATTTATTTGGGTTATAGTTTGTTTTATATTAATTGGAGCCTCTTATATTCTAATAGAGACTCTAATGTGAGCTAAATGTTGATTAATTATAGCAAGATTTAGATTTCACAGAACATTAACTTTGAAAAGGTGATAAACGAGAGTCGGAACTCAATTTAACGTTTTTTGAGTCGCAATGAAATTTATTCTATTTTATACGACAGCTACATTTTAAAATAAACTATTTTTTTTGTAGATATTATGCGAGTATTTAACTTGATATAATAATTGAAATAAATAAATTGGTCGTCATTTAAAAAAATATTATTACACTGGTTTAAATAATTAAAAACTATTACTAATTTATTTCACATTTGTCACAAATTACGTATTGCGCGTACAGTCGAGAACAAAACAAAAATTTAAAAAAATGCATGTTTTTTCACTTTATTATTTTTTTAAATTTAATATTATTATTTTTTATTTCACAAGCACTGGCACTAAACTTAAATATCCAAGGACTCACCAGCTTCATGTCTGTGTCCTTCCGTTCCTCGTTCGATACTGTGGTCACAAGGGGTCGCCCAACATTTTATAGCAAAATGTCCTGCGTCCTCATGCGTTCGTACATCTTGCGTCTGCGCACAATGACCTCGCTCTTAGATCACACATATGATTAATAAAATAAAATTTTAGGTTAAAATGAGATTTATTGTTTTTTTTGTTCACATTCATGTGAATACGGAAATTCGCAATCAATTTTCATTTTAGTTGGATTGGTTTTTTTTATTATTCATTTTGTTTTGTCTAGTCAAAACATTATTTTATGACAAGTTCAAGGTTAACTATTTGGACGCACATATTCACTAATAAAAGTATCTTAGTTTTTTTTTGTATAAAAATAAAACGTGTAGCTAAGAATAACTAGGTAATCTATTAATGAACTGAAGATTTGAATAAGATTTCAAGTGCTTCATTCATAACTATTAGTGGGCGTACGTTACGTTTATTTACCTATTTACCTAACAATTGACCGAAATAGGGCGATGTAAATAGTTCTAATTGGTTCTTAAGGCTTGCACTTGTGTGATTCATTCGTGTTTAGTTAAGTCAATAACTTTTGCTTGTGTTTTGTGTAGGACTCAAGGTTTTATTTATATTGTTGGTTTTATTGTTTATTACGTTTGCCTTTGAAATTGTGATTATTTTAACTATGTTTTTGTTTATTTTGTACTAACATTAGAAGAAAATCTGTAAATAATTTAAATGGGATTTCAGCTATAAAAACTAAGTAGGTGTGTAAGTACAAAATAAAGTTTACTTTAAGTTATAAATAAGTTGTCTGTTATACTTTTCCTTAAGAGATAGCCAGTAGTCAGTGATAGTAGTATCAGATAGAATAAAAAAAAATATTTCAGACGTTGAGTATTCTATAATTGCGCTGAGGTTTGTTTGAAATCAATTTTAATAAGTCTGAAAGTGGTAAACTTTCAGGCTGATTTAAATTGAGAAATATAGATTACTCACTAAGTCTGGAGATCAATGTCGGTTTTTAGTGTCTTTACAGAGTATATTACCTAGTGCCTAAATACTAAACAAAACCCAGAATATGGCTTAACAAGCCTAATATTAAGTTTTTAAAGGCATCGTGTAGGCGCATCCTAATTGTTTCGACTTTAAAACTTAAAACGTGAGCTCAACACACAAAAACAGTTTATTTAAATAATTGGATTCCCAAAACCTACCGACTGATGTACTTGACTGTACTTTATCTACATCGTATTTATGCATTTTTGCCTGAATACAGAGCAAAGTATGCGTGTATGGAATATAAAGAATCCCGTCCCATACAAATTACATACTTGTCACAGATAATCGATTGTTTATATGACTTTAAATATAAGGAATTTGAAAATGTCTGAATTGTTCAGAGAATCCCTAAAAGGTAAATTTTGTATCCTTTTAATTCCCTATGTTATAGGGATTTGGGATGCAAATCTGACATTACCATACGTAAAAGCGAGACAGTGTTGAATTTTATGAGATACTAATGTGGATTTCTTTGTTCATTTTGAGCTTTAGAATAACATCATTTATTTTCAGATCCATTGATTTCATGATTGCATTTTTTTTTCAGACTGCTACGTTTGTGTAGAAGTCGCAAGGTCTTTGGTCCGATTAACAAATCGGACGTGGAGTTATCAGAAATTTCTCAGTAGTAATCCGGATTTTGGATTTGACCTACCGTCAAACGCTGCAACTTTGTCATGATGCCCAACTTTATCTTCTTTGTTTTAACCCATGACGCGCGTCTTTTATGGTGTGCGCGTCGTGTGGTGATACCGCCACGTTTATGTCCACCCGTGGACCACCTGTCGACAGGTGGACGCCGCGTTATTAATTACTTAAAGACTAATTCAATAAGTTAAAGTAATTTTAGGTACCGTCGTGTGTATAAGGAAAGCTCGCTCATCTATATACTTGATAAAGGTATTGTTTACTACTCACGGGCATACATATCTCGCATCCATAGCATGCTAACACGCATCTATAGCAGGCGTTTGCAGTGATCATCCTTCCATTTAAAAAAAAGTGCAATGTGGTCCACACTGAAAAGTATTTGTGCGCATCCATAGCAACGTAGCATAGCACATCTTTTTTTACTTGGTAAAATCATTACGACTTCTCGCATGGGTGGAATGGCCAGGATTCAATTTTTTGACTTGTAATGACACTAAAAGCCACCGTGTTCCTTCAGTAGCCATTTACGTTCCAGTTCACTGTGACTTACCTGTTTAGACAGTCTCACGATCCGTAGAAGTAAAGGATCTTGTCTTGTATCCATCATCCATTTTAAATATATACATTTTTAGTTTAAAAAACCTGTGTTTTTTTAGATGATGCATTAAATATCAGTTACAGACAAATATGACAGGTATAAACGAGGAAAGTCTAATCATTTATATGATCTTACCATTTTATTTTTTATTTTTACGAACACTGTAAGCTGGATTTTGGGGCTTTTTCAAAAAACTTGCCGCACCTTTAAAGGGATCCGGAGATATGATTCACAAAAACCTTTTCATAACGGTAAAATAAATATCCGTATTATTCTCATGAATGCCCATCGGTTTGTTCATTTGCGAAAATTTTCGCATTATAATATATTATTTTCTGTAGAGAGGAAACCTAAGGGTGAAGAAATTTACTACTAAACATAATAGCTTTTGTGAAAAGAGATGAAATAGTGTTTGTTCTCACTTTTTTCACTCTTCTTGTCTTTGATAAACAAAACTAATATAAGGTATTGAGATTTTTAAGATTCAAAATTTACAAAACTATATTATACTATACTAAACTACAACACTAGTATTATTAATAAACTATAAATAAAATTTACTTGTAAAATGAACAAAAAAAAAGAAAAACAATCAAAGCTGGTATTTAATTTTAAACTCTTTGACTACAACAAATTTGATTGACTTTACTGTGACCGACTTTAATTTTCGTAGGTGAAATTAAAAGTTATAATGATTATTGAAAAAAATACCGGCGAAGACACAGAAACAGCTTTACATAATACATTGACTAAAGTAAAAACAGTAAGATTTACAGGTTGAGTTAATACGCTAACTTTTAAAGTAAATAGGTTCTCTTGAAAACAAAATAATTCAAAATGTAGAACATGTCAAATATTTACTCAAGTAATCCAGGGGGTTTAAAAATGACGCATTATCTGCAGGTCCAAAATGATCGCTTTAAGCAATGTTCCTAATGATTCGCTTCGTGCGTTTCCAGCAACGTCATTGGCTTTTCGTTCACAAAGTCAAATGTTTGAGGTAATTAAATTTATTTAAATACTGAATATATTAATATTTGGGGTATAAATCTGATGATGGTGATGATGATGATCATGAGTTAAGTGGCCGTTTTAGACCCGCAGAACCATAGGAATATGAATTACGATAAAATAAATGTCTATTCTATTGCTTGAGCAATAATTAGAATTTTATCGAAATTTACATTATAATTGCGCTAAAGTGGCCGAGAATCTCTGGTCACGGCGCGGGCAGCGTGTAAAGGGCGACTCGCTGTCCGACCACGGACCATGCCCGGGTCGGTGGCGCGTTGTGTTCCACGCGCGCCTCAAGGAGTGTCAGCATAATGACGGGGCCCCCTGTAGAGGGCCAAAGCCTGCCGGGGTCGCGGGACTCACGAATTACCGCGGCCCTGGAACGTAAATGGCTTTTAAGGACACCGTTTTAGTCAGTACGAGTCTGACAGTCCCTCTCGCTCTGCCCTGGGTGGGAGGAACAATTCGATGATTTTAAAACGCAAAAAAAAGTGACCTTTTAGACCCCCTGGTTTTATCTTCAGTCTCTCTCTCTTAGAGCTTTTAGGCTCTAAGAGGACTTTTTTGGCAATAAACGATTAAATCTTGTAATAAACATTACTCAGATCCGGATACTGTGTCGCGGTTGCAATTAAAAACCCAAATGTTTCCTTTGAGCAAACATTATGTTTCTTATAAATTGATTCAGTGTTCAATACCTTGAGCACCGTTCTGATAAGAAAAGTCGAAAATGACGTGTAAAATGAAATTTAAAAGCTGTAATACAGGTCTGATAAATCTTCCAAAACATATTTTAATTTCGTAAAAATGACCAAATGACACCAAATACGTCAGTAGTCGACCGCTAGACAAAATAAAATAAAATGTAAGTTTTATGAAACTTTTGAACATGGGTACCTACTTGCAGACCTACGTCATTTAGTCATAGTCATACATGAACTAACTCTACAGAATACCTACATGAAGTTACTATACATACCTGTAGGTCTGTACTGTATCTTACTCCTTTCGCCTCGTTAACGTTCGTAGTCGTTCACATCTGGCTTTTTTGAAGTGAAAACTTCTTTAGCGGCGTTGTGTACTTTTTTTGGAATGAGTAAAAAATGTTAAACTCGCGTCAGGACTCCTGACCTGATCGAAAATTCGTAAGACGGCGCAGGGCGCTTGCGCGAATGTTCATGTGTGTTTATTACTATTGAAGTTTTCACATCTGCCGGCACTCCCAGAGCGCAACCCGCCGTTTTTTTTTTTAGAGGTTTGCTCTTGAGTCTAGTTTAGAACAGAAGTAACAGAGAGAAGGTCGACGATCGAGCTTACACAGAAGAAGTCTGTTCACTCTAACTTTGAAGAGATTAAGGTTGTATGCGTTCGGAAACACAGACACAGGAAGAGAGTTGTACTAGATTGTAGGTTATACCACCATGCAGTTTGCGAGTACTACGTACCCGTCCTTTCTGAAGAACCAATATTTTCACATACAATCGCAAAATATTGATGAAATCACTGAATAACTTAAACCATATATAAGTCTGTTTTCATAAAGGATCTGTTTTAGTAAGGAAAAACAGATTGTATTAAGAAAATTCAGTGGAGCGCGTAGTGGGATTTGAAACTTGAAAGCTTTATAAGAAAAACAAGATTATTCAGCCTTTTTTGATGATCTACATACAAGTAGTTGTTCCGGGTATGGGGTTTGTGTATGTCAGTTTAAATGTTTGTAAATGCACCCAAGATGCAGGAGTAATTCCTGACAACGTTTTTCTTTGTGTTAATGTCAGGTTACAAGCCTTTGCTTACTTATAAGTCTTATTTCGGCTTCTGTATAAAATAGGTATGTAAATTCATGATCAATTATTTAGTCTCAATTACTAAGTAAATTGTAGCCCGTTATGGTAATAACCAAAGCATTTAAGTCAGCTTTTATGGTATTCAGATGCAACGCGTGGGCTGAAGATTTTGATTTTGACCAAAACTGTTTGACCTTTTTTGATGTTTCTTATTTTTATTTTAGATCCGCTTGCGCTTCCTTATTTTTTTCTAATTACTTGCAGTCTAGAGCCAAATCAAAATTAAATGAAATTCGATTTATACATCATTAATTTTACTATATGCGAAACCTGAATATAGTTTATTCAGAATCAGTAACTGAATCGATTTCAATAATTTTCACACCATGTTGTATTTCGTTCCAAAAATATTATCAGGTGAAACAAATAATAATGTTGTATATATACAATCACGTTATTTAAAATTACTAACTTATGTCAAAATTATTTGTTAAATAAATTAGTTAATAAGTCATTAATTTGATTGTTTATTTATTTTTTATTTTCTAACATTAAACCGTGAAAGGAGATAGTTAAAAATCGATTTTTAAAATAATTTTCTTTATGGACCCACGATTAGACAGTCGTCCTCGCGTTACTGCAGTAAATTGAAAAGACATGGCCGGATTCTGCCCTCAAAGTCGAACCAGATTTCATCATGTAAAATGATTACAATTATATGAAAATTACTTCTAAAATAAATAAAAAATAATCGCAGTAATTACATTTCTCAAGAACAGGCGAGGAAATATCCCAGAAAAATAAGTGCGTTAATTATGTTTTGTGTGATTTGTTTCATTGCTAGGCAATACAAATGACATCTACGTTTGGATACACACATAAGACAAACACCGTACCTATGTAAACTACGCTTGATGGTCAGATTAAAAAATAAAACGGCAGTGATTTCCAGAATTGTATTGCTAAGGTACGATCATTAGGATACCACTTTTCGAGTGACGCGCGTCTTGATGCAGCTCACGTACCACTTTATAAATCGACAATATATTTATGAGTGCGTATCCAAATGAGTTACAGTTATTTTGACGTTTCTGCGTCAGTACGTTTAAAGCATAAAACTAAACTGTCAAAACTGTGCTGTCTTACAATGATCATAGCACATGTTCGTTACTGTTTTGGATTTTAGATATTTAAATTCGACTCCGCGCTATCGTTTATTGGACTTTCGTTAACGCTTCTAAAGTTAATAGTATTATGTTGTGTAAATTGGACTTGTTTGTACGTACAATTGGATTGTACGTACATGATTCGTACGATATGATGACATGATTGATACGTGATGATATGGATTCTGATAAATGTAACGGCACCAGCGTCTTTCCTTGATAACATTTTGTAGACCTGTGCAGATGAATAGGCTTAAAAGACGATGAAAACATTGAATGTGCTTTGTCCGATTAATTCCAATCGTTTTTTTTTCTCAGAGACTTATAAAACAAGTAGAACTACACTAAATTAGATAATAAATAAAATAAAATACAAATACAATTTTAGTGTTTTATTGTCTATTTTTTTTGATAAGTCGCTCTAGGGTAGTCATAAATATCATATTCAGAAATATCTGTAGGCAACGAAGTTTTCATCGCTATCGTGGCCTGCTTTGACGTCACGAAACTTTTGAAAGAGACTACTCTCTATGAAGCGACAAATCGAATACGCGCCTAGTGAAGAAACAACCTTTATATCTATTGAAAATACCAATTCTCCCATTGTTTTACCTCGGAATTATTGCTATGCAAAATGTTCAGGCACATTTTTTTAAATCCTATTTATGGTATCTCTCGCTTCTTCTCTGTTCATAAAACTTAAACTATTATAATGACAGACCTGTAAGCTTTAATATGAGGTACTGTATGTCTATGTACATGAACTTTTTTTTTGAGGACATTGCTCTATACAAATTCCGGCCATGTCCTTTCTATTAAGTAAGTTGATTTATAGGTAGCTTCAACTTTGTTATAATTGGTCACATGTCAATTATATCTAATGCTTTTGTAACATTGTTTAGCCAGTTATAAGTAGTTGTAAAGTTTTCCAAACATAACAGTTATCATTTAACATTATTACGATGTGTTTTTACCAAAAAGCTGTTATAAATCGTATATATCACGGCTCGTAAGTGACAAAGGTGACCAACTAATGCTTCATAATGAAACACATAATTCGATTTTGTCCTTATCTTCACTTTAAGTGGATTTATATCTTCTTGGCATTAAAACAAGGTTTCATATCAGAAAATGATATATCAATTGTGAAGGATTTTGGTAACCCTTTGTTAGAACAGAAAAGAGTTAATTTAATTGCGGTGTTAAGATTTCAAATTCTTAAGTGAAGGGGGCAAATAAACGTAAGTATCAATACAACTTTTTAAATTATTCTTTTTGGGCTGCTTGATAGGTCTAGTCATAACAACCATTATTGCTATGCACCTGCTTCCCAGGATAGGCAGTGTTATTGTGCTTTTCTATTAGGAATTACCAGCAACAGCCTTAAAACATAACTTGGGAAATGTTGGTGTACTATGGGTAGTTATAGTTATAGTTCTATGGCTCCCGAAAACACGTGTCACTATACGCTGAACATGGAAACAGTATGTAAGCGTAATGTAATATATCTTTCCGTTCCTGTATACGTAAAGGCCTTTGACCTGCAGTAAGCCAATTACAAATTGAGTATTGGGAGTACGAAAAGTAATTTATTTTCCTTTGTAATTACAATGTCTTGTATATGACATGTATTACAAATAAATCATACGAACAATTTTGGTAATCGACAATGTAATGAAAGATGCTGTGTTTTTTCATCATAAGATTTTTTGTAATAGATTGACCGTTGTTCTCGGTGATCGCTTTAAAATGTTCCAAACCACATATTTTATTGAAGATAATTTTATGTGGCTATTCGATAAATCATTTTTGCAAATAATAATACAAAGTAAAATAATTTGCGTTTACATTACACTCCAAAAAGCTGTAATTTTAAATATATTAGTACAAAGTCCATACAAATTGAAGATGATATTATTTCAGCTCACAGCTCACACACACGCTACGTTGACTTGGTTTAGGATCATTAACGTAAAGATACAAAAGAGTTTTCTCAAAATAATCATATTAATATTCCTATTCGTCTTTAGATTAAGCTATTGTACCTTTGCGAATTGGCAACTACTATTATAATAAATCGAATTTATAAAATCTTTATTAAAGTTTTAATAAGAAACGTTAATTAAATAAATGGTATTTCTTTGGCTTTGAATAGTTATCGTGCCTTTAAACAGTCAGTTTCCAATATCATCAATCAACCAACGTTCATTCATCAAAATCTACTATGAATTTTTTAGAAGTGTTCCTCAAATAATATCTCCATAATCTACAAGACATTAACGTCTTAGTTTGCTATATTTACATTCTATTTACTATCAGATCTAATAAATTGTGATTTAGAGGTTTATTGAACTTTCACTGACAGTGTGTAGGATGACCTTTTTTGGCGATTGTGGAATGACTCATACTATGCAAGAGCTTTTGGGGTTTTAACTGGTGACTGAATCATTAGGAAAATATGAACGAAAACCCTTCATTCTATCGATATCAAAATATTATGAAACGGGTTGCGGGAATAAAATTGTTATACTTTTTTTGTGTTGAAAGTTGCCATCTTACCCTTCATATTTCTTCTGCAATGTATTTGTGATTAATGCATCTTTTTCTTATTTACACATAAAAATAACATGGAAACATTATTTCACTGATCAAAATATTTTTTTATCAAATCTTCTTAATCAAGTTATGTTAAATTGTAATGTTAAATTACTTTTGGTGTTTGTTTTTCCTTTTTCAATGGCGGATTCCTTCTTGGCTATAATTTATGGTGGCTTATTAGTATAAATTTCGTCATTAATGAAATCATCTGTAGTTATTTTACGATTAATTGGCCGTTATCAATCAATCGTTTTAAAGTGCACCAGACATATTGAACGCTCATTTCCTATTCATGGCTGTAATTTTGTTTTTTTTTTTGTGTAATTGTCGGTGGCTTAATGTCATATAAACCACTATTTATTTGAATCACAAAGATTTAAATCATCTACGGATGAATTATAATAATTGGCCCTCATTTAGTCAGTTTACCTAAACTTTTCAATTTGTTTCGTTTTACTGTTCGTTCAAGTTCAGATTTTTGAGGATTGGGATTTTGAAATCTTGATTTTGTTCTCAAAAATGACCAGAAACCAATTCACAATCCTTTCATGTCATCATCATCTGGTCATAAAAGCACGGCAATCAGTTGCGAGTACTATGCATACGAAATAAAATAAGTACGTTAGGCTCAACTCACACCAAAAGAGCGGCGAAGGGCAACGAAGCGGAGCGCAGTTTCAGTGTCATATGAATTTAAACTTTATTTTCATTACTATAATACTCATTCTTAATATCGCACTCATACTCGAAAGAGTCGCGGGAATGCCCGCGGATCCGCGGGCATCCTCGCGACTCGTTCGAGTTTCTCATGCGATAATAAATATTATTTTAATGAAAATAAAGTTAAAATTCATATGACACTGAAACTGCGCTCCGCTTCGTTGCCCTTCGCCGCTCTTTTGGTGTGAGTTGAGCCTTATAATGAAACACTTCATAGTCTTTAGTAAAAAAGAGGCTTTGTCCAAAAAGTATTGGTAGGATAGGGATAGTCCTGCCGGGGTCGCGGGACTAACGAACCTGCGTGACTCCAGAAGGCTATTGAAGGACTCCGTGGATTTTAGTCTTGAGGACTCATTTGATGATTTTACCACGCTAAAAAAAAGGATTGGTATAGTATAAATATGAACTAAGTATAATAATGTTGCTGTGCTTTTTACTAGTAGTTTTAGGTAAAGGATGACGAACCTGGGAATTTTGAATTAGTTCTTGTTTCTTAAGAAATGCTGCACTAAAAGAGGCTCCGGATGCTGTGAGTCAACCTTCAAGGTTTTAATGACACACGATTTCTTCAGTTAGTTGGACAGTAAAATGATTTCATTATGATCCGTTTTATTGACCTCATTTTTATTTTGTTTTGAAATACAGTGCCTCATTGGCGGCCCAAATAAAGGACTAATTTACGTGATGCAGGTATGATGCACTGTTTCTAATAATTTCTCGTCTCAATGGTCCCCACTGTATGTTGCAAATCTGTGACAGTTGTAACGTCAGACCTAATGTGTTCCTAATGTCAGACAACCAGTCTTACCAAGTTACCAACTGGGTTGAGTTGGTCAGATTAGTAGCCAGTCCATCTTCAATAGTGGTATCTAGCTGTATTCGGTTTGACTACTAAAAAGTTTAGCCAGTAATCTACTTCTTGCTAAAATTTAGGACTAAAATTTCAAAGCGAACCAATTGTTATCTCGAATTGATGATTTGCCGAGTTTGCAACTTGCTTTTGCAAAATCAAAATATCAAACAAAGTTATTGTATAAATACGGGTACACCCATGAGTGTATTTATCAAATGCAAAATATGATAAAACGTACGAGTTATTAAGAAGTGCGTGTGGGGTCCCGAAAATATAATTGAGTTTCATAAGTCTCCGCTTCGATAAAGCCATGTCTTTATCTCTTTTCTTATTGCTTTTATTTCAGTAATTTGTTTTTGTTATATTTGTTATACTACATTTGAATTAGGGATACGGCGAAACCTATTGTATTTTGTTGAATATTTTTTACATCTTTTGAGAGTAGATTGATGACTGGTCCACCTAACCTGGTGGACCGACAAGCAGTAAGACTTCTTAATTTATAATCCCAATCTTTAAACCATGTCAAGCCATTGTCGTATCTTGTTAAAAGAGACATTTTGGAAATGAATAAGCAGCTTATAAAAATATAATTGTCCAAATAAACATAAGTAAATACGCAAAATTACACTTGGATTCCCTGAAGGATACACCTATATTTTCACCAGTTATGTGTCAGAGCCAATTGAAACCTACAAATAAAAAGTACATACAAATCCTGACTTCAAGCTGTTACTGAATAATTCTCACATTCACACCTTCCAAAAAGAAAAGATTTACTGTTTCAAAATAAAGTCTCACTTACAAAAAGTACTCAAAAGTTATTACGATCAAATAACGGTAGAGAGGATCATACATTTGTGCAAAATTAAGTGTTTACACAAGAACATGAAAACCAAGTTTGTTTGGTTTAAATTCGTAATGCTCTGCCATCAGAGAGGGCTCCCGTTTTTAGCAAATAAATCCTTTTTGGGAATTACATTTTCTTTGTTTTTTCAATACAGTACCGTAATCTTGACAAAGGTCAGGAATTTGGAGTTTTAACTGCTTAGCTACTTGTGTTTTTATTATTTCTTATATTGAAAGCACTTGGTTGCATTAATGTAGCGGTTTTGAAAAATTCTGTTTGGAATAAGCAACGTCGCAAGATTTGGCTAGTAGTTTTGTTCTTGCCTGTCTTGATGTTATACAGTAGATCTTAAGATCTACTACGCCAGACTGTATATATTCAAGATTCTTCAGTCTTTGATATCGGATTCATGGTAGGGTCTTCGTTGCTCATCATACGAAGGGCTCGGGTTCCATAATCTTGATTAATGAGTTACATTAATATCCAATATAAATAATACGGTTTTGGATATTCAATTTACAAGTTGGATTATTCGACTTTCATTAAAATTACGTTCGTCCTTTCTCTCCAATACAATCTAAAAAACCTTTCAATATTTCCCCAACCTTTCTTGTTAATAAAAACAAAAGTTTGTCCCAAACTTCCAAGGTTTACTAATTCCAATTCCTTAGCAATGACGTCAGGTCCCCGCTGGGAGTGCAAAGTGTAATTTTTTCTTCAAAACAATAAATAAATCCCTTTCCTTTGGAGATACGTAATAAAGTGCGCCCACGTCTGCGGTCAGGATAACTTTAATAAAAGTATCAGCAAACGTTTTGATAAATTGTAGAACAGTTCTTTCGAAGTCGTTCGAAAACATATAAATCTTAAGTCTTGTTTAAAAATGTTGGGATTTCTTTCAAGAAAGTTTTGTATTTATAGGTTTGTAGGTGCAATTAACCTACAAAAAAAGGCATTTATTGAAATAAGTTAGAGTGTGTATTTACATAATGTAGAAATTATTTTAAAATACTTTACTCTTTCATTTTCTTAGGTCCTTTAACTCTTTTTACTTTTCAGGACATTGAGCTGATCACTCCTGCTAGGTTTCTCTCTACTGCGTCTTCGTCTACTTGTAGTCTTGTTCTTGTGTCTTTGGTGAAAACCCAGGTTTCGGTACCTTAAGTGGATACTAGTAGGATGCATTGATCAAATATTCTGGATTATTTAGTTGACATTTTCATTTTGAAGGCTAAGTCCAGTTTTGGATAGTAGCCCATTTGAATCTTGACACACATGAACCTTATTCCTTTGTGAAGCTCATTGATTAAATTGTCCTTTCTCATTCTAGTCTCCTGTATCAAGTCTCTCAGCTTCTTTACTTAAAATATGGTGGTTTTGTTAATGGTTAGTGCATCCATGCATAAAAATAACTCAAAATTCATGGGGCCTTTGCCCAGCATTAGACTGACGCAAGCTAAAAGTAACAGTAAAGATAAACCGCAAAACTCTGAGAATATAATCTCATAAAATAACGAAAAGAAATACAATTTATGTCTAAGAGACTTTTGAAATTAATAGACTGATTAATTGAATCGTACAACGACTAAACTGAAAACAATTTTACATCAAGCAAACATTATATTATACGAGTATTTATCATTCACGACCGCAGAATATTTTTTTCTTTCTTTCTTTTGAATGATTTATTAATCATTCATTAGGCATATCGCTCCAAGTGAATGATGAATTCAATTAGATAAATGAGTAACAGTTCGTAAATTTTGCATCTCGTGGAACTGTCGCGGGTCCAATCAGAATTCAATTAGTAATATCTTCTTGAGGAATGTTTAATTTATGTTTGTCGCTTGTCGTTCCCACCGCTTTACACGTTTGTTCTTAATATATTTTGTTTCCTTTGGTTTTTTTACTTATATTAGTGTCTTGACCTATCAGAACAACCTGTTCCTTACATCGATTTGAATTTAGTACAAATCCCTATCGATACATGTTATTTTAAAGGTAGTGGCCATAAGTATTGCACATCGACTTTTAGAAAAAGAGAATCGGCTAATTTGGGATACGTCACTCGTTTTTTTCTGTCATACCAAGCATTTTCCAATTACAACGAACGATATACCAGTGTCAAAAGTCACATTAGTAGTGTATTGCAGAGAGAACGTTCTACAAAGCCGAGACCTCACTCCTTGCATCGATTATATCCCTATCCCTTTCACTAGTGAAGGAGGAGGCGGGCCGCGTGAGGCAGAGGACAGCGTCCTGCCTCCACCCCAGCCGCAGTGGTAGACGCCCACGGCGACGGACTTTGGCAGACAATCTCCGGCCACCGTATGGGCATGCGGGCAGCGAGTAATGGGCAACTCGCTGTCCGACTATGGACTATGCCCGGGTCGACGGCGCGTTGTGTTCCACGCGTGCCTCAAAGAGTGTGAGCAAAAATGACGGGGCCCCCCTCTAGAGGGCCAAAGCCTGCCGGGGTCGCTGGTCTTATAATTACCGTGACCCCGGAACGTAAAGGGCTATTGAGGGACACCGTGGATTTTAGTCAGTATGAGTCTGACAGTCCCTCCCGCTCTGCCCTGGGTGGGAGGACTTATTTGATGATTTTACCACGATAAAAAAAAAAAATCCCTTACACTAACATCTAGATAGTGCTTCTGGATGGTAATAAAATGTTTCATCGAGTAACAGCGTAACCCGATGTAAATTCATTTGTCCCAACGAGTAACAGTATTACTCGATGACGAATATTTTTCCCAACCACTAACAGTGTGACAATAAGGAGTGTTACTGGACAGGAATAAACGATTCTAATCAAGTCCGAATCCCTATTGATTCAAGTTATTTTCCTACTGCGTAAAAAAGAAACAACCTGCTCCAAAAACAAATGAAAACCCATACGCTCCGAAGCCTGAGTCATCGGTATCTCGGAGTTGACTCAAATAGGGCTTATCATCACGATCTGAAGCCGGTATATGCTCACAAACAATGTGCCCAGTAGCTAACAATTTGCTTTATATGTGTTTGTAACAATTTGAAATGTCTATTCATACGTGTAATTTGAATGGTGTATATAAGAGTGTTCTAACTTCAGACAGTGCGAAAATAGGGATTTGCCAACGGTGCCCAGGCACAGGGCGCAGAAATGGCTAGACCAGGACCACAATTGATTAGACCAGGGCGCAGTTAAAGAAGCTCTTACTGGACGTATAAAAAGCTAATTTCTGTAATGTCTTTAATATAAAATAATGTAATGTTTGGGCAAAGGCTGTTGCTTTTCATTTATTGTGGCTTCCAGCATGTGGTTTGTCTAATTTATCTCATCATCTTCACATAGCCCGTCTACACACATGTATATCTAAAAAAACAATCTATTTAAGGTGACAACTTTAGCCTTGTAGGTACTGCATTACCATTAAAACCTAAAACTTCTTCTAATTCCATTCACAGTTGGTCGCGGGACTGTACGAATTACCGGGACCCCGGTACGTAAAGGGCTATTGAAGGACACCGTGGATTTTAGTCAGTACGAGTCTGACAGTCCCTCCCGCTCTGCCTTGGGTGGGAGGACTCATAAGATGAATTTTAAAACGTGAAAAAAAAACCATTCACAGTTACATCTTGATCTAGTCACAGTGTAACGTTATCACTATTTCTTAGAAAGAAAAAAAAGGACGACCCAAACTCCATACGAAGCGTACCGTATCGTCGTTTAATATGTAACACAATGTAATAAGTTTTTGTTAAGATGGAACAAAATACGCAAAACACTGAAACCGAAAACACGTTACTCAAATGGTGATTTTGAAATGAATTTATTATTGGTTGTTACCGTTAGAACAAAACAAATTAATCGTTATTAAACTTAAGTTTAACATCTACCCATATAGTGAGGTTTAAAAGAAACAGCCCTTTGACATTCGTACGTACGGTCTGATGGACAGACAACACTACCTTAGTAATATGGTCCCATTGGCATCCTTTCAGTATGGCGTCTTATCACTCAGTTCCCATGACGATCTGAATATTATTCAAATAGGCATCGAGACATCTTCGAGTGCGTAACTTTGTCTAGCCTTGCCTGTTGCTATGTAAATCAACGTTTGCACGTATATTTACCAGCTCCTGTCCTTGGATTCTATTGTATTGGCTTCCGAATTGAATGGTGATGTATTGAATATAGTCTCAGCTATATAGATCGCTTTTCCTGTTGTTGTCTTTTTTGTGTTTTGGTCTTTAGATTTGTTACCAACGAAGGTCTTTGAATCTAGTTTATGTCTCTTTACTATAGAATTTTAGTTTTGTCTCTAATTTTCTGTTTTAAAACTTCTTTTCCGACGGTGGTCATCCGATTAAATTGCTGTCAATTGAATCGGCTATGAAATATGTACACCAGTTCCTGAAAGTTGCAGATAGCAGAACACCCAGGGTACAAAATGAATGGCATCTTTTGTAGGACAGAACTTTTACTCTTCAGTAAGAGTTGCTAGTAAATGTCCGCAGAAGCAGGTTTTCTTTGTTTCACCTGAGTCCAGTCTCTGTAAGACTCCCAGATACGCCAAAATAACTCATGTTCCAATAGTAACCACTGAAATGCACTCCTGCAAAAATACCCGTACATCTCTAGCAACGAACACTCCCAATTAATCCAATATCTACAATTCCCCGTTACATTATTAAGGCGTACCAAGAACTGGCACCTCGTAAATCCCAGAGGATCATTTCGTAATTAAGTTTCCGAAACGAAAGCGCCAATACGTTCCAACCTGCGACGATATCAAAAATATGGGGACCGAATCACCACATCGTGATTTATATTTGCCGTCGGGTGATAATTTCTTTTAATTGTGGCTTGTGGAGGTTCCGTCTGTGGTTTGTGGCGAGACTTAGGTGCCTGTATTGATTTATCCCTTATAATTGAGTTAAGATACTGCGTAATTCTGAACTGAAGCGGACGCTTTTCAGAGGTGTTTGTTTAGAGCTGCGGTTTGAGTGTGGTTCACAGTTTTATTTTATTTTTCCACTGATCACAGTGAGAGTCGAGGATAACAGTGGAAATATTTTAAGATATTTCCACTGTTATCCAAAAAAAAAGACCAGGCTAATAGAATACCCATGTTTCACCAGATATGTTTAAGTCCTATATAATGGGGGGCAGCTTATTACTGTCAACTGGGACCAAATCCAGACGTCTTAGGTATGAAAAATCTCTATTTTTCTGGGAATCGAACCAGTACGTCAAGCTCATCAGTCAACCTTGTGACCATTACACTAACGAGGCAGTTAACTACGAGTATTTTAGCGGCTAATAATAATTCTGTCCACAAAATTTCTTTGGGCTAACAGCTGTCACAACGCACTTAATAACCCTTCGTGAATAATACAAATTGGATCGATTAATATTCACATATTCAAACTCAACTCGACCGTTTAAGCCTGGGATAATATTCGAAAATCTCGTTTGAGTTCCAACACCATATTTCTCCTGATATTACATAGGGCTGACAGCATGAGTGATATTTCTTTTGAAACATTGAGTCGATGACCTATTTTTTGCTTCAACATGTAATTTTAGAACCTGCCCTTGAGACTTCCTGGAATACTGTCATATTTTTGACTAACAACCGAAAAAACATCTTCACATTTTAAAATTATGGCATTTTTGTAACTGGTTTCTTGTGTTAGTGACCCCTGGCGGTGATTCATACTGACTGTTTACCTTACCTCAGCGAATTCAGGGTTAAGATGCGATTACGTATGATTAATTTATTTTAGATAAGACCCATTTTATTTGTCAGGACATGTCACTTTTAATTTTGTACATCTACTGAGAAGCAAAGTTTTTTAAATTTAGGTTTAAAAACGTTGTAAAATGCTATAAAAAGACGGCTTTTTAGCAAGACTCCTAGTTTTTAAGCCGTCTCATGTTAAGGCGGTCCGTTTCGTATAAGAACTTTGGTTTTTGGCTTAAGGCCGGTCACGCTGACGTCATTCCTAAATTTTTTTTTTTTTTTATTCATCTTCGTTGGATTTATAAGGACTTGTCCTAAAGGCAATGCCATTATGAGTGGCGCGTGGAGGCGCGGCGTCGGGGCGAATCCCCGCTGCCTCGACAAGTCGAGGCGCGGCGGGAAGAGCTCCGGCGTGATCTCAGGGCAGTATGGAGGGAGCGACTGTCGCAACCGAGGTCCGGGCACGCCGCAATCGCGGCGGTAAGACCCCTCTTTGAGGAGTGGCTGGATAGGCGTCACGGCGTCCTGACCTACCGCATGACGCAGGTCCTCACCGGACACGGAAGTTTCGGGAGGTTCCTGTGTCTGATAGGGAGGGAAGAAACGCCTGGGTGTCACCACTGCGAGGATCGTCCGGAGGACACGGTGGAGCATACGGTGCAGGACTGCCCCGCTTGGGCAGAGCACCGCCGTGTCCTTACGACGGCGATAGGCGGAGACCTCTCGCGCCCGGCATTGGTCGAGGCCATGCTGCGGGGCGAGACGGAGTGGGAGGCGGTCGCCTCCTTCTGCGAAGCAGTCATGCTCGTGAAGGAGGAGGCGGGCCGCCTGAGGGAGAGAACAGCGTCCTCCCTCCACCCCAGCCGCAGCGGTAGACGCCCACGGCGTCGGACGTCGCAAGACGATCTCCGGCCACCGTAGGCGCGGGCATGCGGGCAACGAGTAATGGGCGACTCGCTGTCCGACCATGGACCATGCCCGGGTCGACGGCGCGTTGTGTTCCACGCGCGCCTCAAAGAGTGTCAGCATAGTGACGGGGCCTGTAGAGGGCCAAAGCCTGCCGGGGTCGCGGGACCAAGGGATTACCGTGACCCCGGTACGTAAAGGGCTATTGAAGGACACCGTGGATTTTAGTCAGTACAAGTCTGACAGTCCCTCCCGCCCTGCCCTGGGTGGGAGGACTCATTTGATGATTTTACCACGATAAAAAAAAAAAAAAAAAAAAAGGCAATGCCATCAAGCGGAACTAACTGTTTTCTTGAATGATTATCCGTTTTAAAGTGATGTTTATACCGCTTCCTCATTAATAATGGAATCATAAGCCTTTGATATTTATCCTCTAAGGTTTTGAAATCCGAATTAATCTTCGATCAATTCAAACACCTGGAATTTGTAAGTATATCGCAAAATAATTATGTTTCTATAAAGTTATAGTACGTATATGAGCAGAATTCGTAATTGAAGTGAGAATTAATTTAATTTAGAGATTCATAATATTTAATTTATGAAGTGCATTATTAAAAGTATAGGTGAATAAAAAAGGAAATATATTATGAATGAACAGCGGCAATAAAACCATGTTTATGCAAAAATAGTAAAGGAATAACATGAAAGAAAAGATAAATTAAGACAATTAATTATGCGGGCAAAGACACATTTTTACGAAAGAATTCCGAATATAAAAAAGGAATGATCAAAAATAATAAAATAAAGAAAAAATAAGTAAAAGGAAAAGTATCTAAATGATACAAAAAAGGAAAGCAAATGGACGTCTAAATGGGTCTTTCGCAAAATTCCGCAAAGCAAGGTCAGAAGGAGTCAATGAACTCGAGGTGATTATGTTTAAAGTGCATTCTTTTATTGCAGTTGACATATGCTAATGAGATTGAAGTTATTGAATATTCAGAACCCTTCACATTTTATTCTTTTTGGTTTAAAGAAAGGTATAAGAGATTTCAGACCAGATTTTTAGAATGTGCATGTTTTTGGCAAAATAATTACAGCCTTGTAGGTTGGTCGGTTACGCTGCACTTGCCAATGTCGATTCATAGATGGGCTTGATCTTGATACTGAGTTTTCTCCGTACCTAGAAAAGTACTTAAAGCCTAGAACTGCGATTTTCGGCCATCGTAGGAGAAGGCTTGCGGACGGCGAGTAATGGATTACTCGCCGTCCGATCATGGACTATGCCCGGGTCGACGGTGTTTCGTGTACCACATGCACCTAAAAGATCTCTTAGAAATCTGAGGGGTTTCGTAGAGGGCCAAAGTGTGCCAGGGTCGCGTGACTGCCTCATCAGGTAGCCGTAACCCTGAAACGTAAAAGGCTATCGAAGGATCACTTCGGATTCTAGTCAGTAAAAGTCTGACAGTTCTTCCCATCCCGCCCTGGTGATCATCATTTGATGATTCTACAACGATTAAAAAGAAGCCAAGGACTAATAGTCTCGGTTTTTTTTTTGTTGATCTTTGTCAGAAGTTACAGGTAGTTAATGTCGAAAGTCTGGATAATAATCCTACTAAGTGCTATCGTAATACCGATAGGGGCCGTATTATGACGTCTTAAAACCAGGCTTGTTCCAGTGAGTGAACGAGGTGGCGCTAGACGACTTGTATAGCTCTGTCTCTTTCACTCACTGGAACAAGCCTGGTTTTAAGAGTCATACGGCCACAGGACTGAGTTGAGATGGTCAGATAGGCGGTCGCCTCCGTCTAATATACTGGTATTCAGTGGCATCCGGTTAAACTGCATGCTGACATCAAAATATTTGGGAAAACGATACATGATTTAAAGGATGTGAGGTGGGTATTGATTAAAATTCGATTAGTCGTGATTAATTAACTCTTTTAACCTAGATTTGAAAAGATATTAGACGAAATATTCAAAACTGCAAAAACAACGGTATTATTTATTTAATAAACTTTTTGGAACGCAGGATTTATGAGGGAAAACAGTACCTACTTGTATTTTATTATTTACTACTTCATTTTAGTCATTTTAACTAAGCAGTTTTAAAATTTTAATTGGGTATATTGTAGGTAGTTTTTCTATCAATAAATACTGCTTAGGCTCGGCCAAAGCTTCGAATCGATATTTAAATGGAGTGATGATTGAACGACCGATACTAATATGGCTTGGAATCAATCAATTTTTATTGCAACTCGGTAGATAATGGAGAATATGCAAATATTTTTTTATAGTACAATGATTTGGTTTTCAAGGCTTTTCCAGTTTTTGTTCTATCTAGACATTGTGACCTCAATTTGAAGAATTTATAAAAAAAATAACATGATTCACAAACCCATTTTGTAGTCAAATTCTAGAACTTCTTGTCATACGATAATGTCACTTGTGCCGTCAACATATCGTCTCTTGCCCTCTGTATTGTTAGTTCTGCGAAAAAAAACTGTGGTTTACTTTGTAACGGCTTACTTTACCGCTTCCAGCCCTGACGGTTTCCTGTTCATTTGCATAGACAAAATGTAGGCCAGCGTTACGAATGCTTTCAACCGTGAATCTGGTACCAGTAGTTAGTTGATAACCGAAATTAACATAAATATTTTAAGGTATTTAAAGACGCTGGTGTGACATATTGAACTCCTTTCTTAGAGAAGGCAAGACCAGCAGTGCAGTAGATTAAGTTGACACAAAATAATGAAGAGTCAGAATAAAATAAATACGTAATTCGTGACGACTTAGTACTGGTATGCGACCGCGTTATTGCAAAAGATTAAAAAATTAAAAAAAAAAAGAATAAAAAACAAGACCCCAGGATCAGAAAGTAAAGACAATGTCCTGTGTCTTGTCATTCTACTGGACATTTGTTTATTTCCTGATTATACGTTTCCTGGATACCACTACGACGTTTTGACAACCCTCCTAATCATAAAGGACCCTACTCAGAGGCGTAAACACGGAACTGTTAACAAAAACAACATAATATCTCTATCCTAGACAGATTGAAATGTAAAAAACTTGAGTAAGACGAACAAACTGCTCAATCGTCCGAGACATTAAAAAAGCAAGGAATTGAAAACCATACGAATTCTGAAGAGAGTAGAAGCGAATGAATCCGTACTTCCACACAATAGACAGCCGCGAACGTAATACGAGAGAATGAAAGAGGTTTCATTCAACTTTTAGTAAAGAAAGGTAGACGTAAAGTTGGACTGACAACTTCGGACGGTGGGTAATGAAAAGATTTTTTGCTGAGAATATTATTTCAAGTTTACAACTTTAGTTATAGTATTGGTTAATTTGAATCTTACTATAACTTGGTTAAGTCATTAAATAGTTGTGAATATTTTGCTTTAAACTTTGCCAAATTATTTACTATTATACTCGCAATGGCAGCAGATAATGATCAGAGACATTTTTCAAAAAGATACAGTTTTCATAGACACTAAAGATGTCATAATATAAAATCAAAATAAAGCAGCCACTACCATTCGAATCTACCTAAAAATTTCATAATTTCAAAATCACATTACGAAGAGACACAAGACATTGACGAAGAAATCAATGCCGAAATAACCAAAGAAGGAAGCAACCGATTATTGTAACCCTTAAAATTCCGCTTGTGTATCGATTATGTTAATAACTTCGCCGATGACACGAATATAATCTCCGTCGTAATTATCAACCCAAAAGCAATTTACTTTGTACCAGGACCAAAATACCAGGTTATCAAGCTGACGTGACAAGATTACCATCGTACCTATCTCACTTTCTTGATGTTTCTAGACACGTAAGGATTCTAGATTATCATCGGTACTATGTGCTTGTACGACAAAAACTTGCGTGGGCTTCTACAGGATAATAGATGCCCTTGAGGATTTGAGGCACTCCTAGTCCGGCGCGTCTTTACTGTATGCACATGTAGAGAATGTGTGATTTTGTAAAAATGGTGCTGTTGCCATTTGTTGACAAAGAAGGCTAACTTTATCTGCCTGAAGATGCATATTCGAAGAATGTCTTGAATTTACTTCTGTTACTAGATTTTGTTGACTGATAAGCATTCGTTAAATAACATGAAGGGCAGGCAGGTAGACATAAAGTGGCAGGTTATTAAAGTCGAAGAAAATCTCCACGACAAATGCAGATATTATGGAAAATAAAAATTCTATTCAAGTTTGTAAACATCACATAATACTAGTCAACAAGCGGATGAAGGTTGCTACAATAACTTACAAACAAAACTTTGAGCAAAACGCTGCTAGCTTGTCTGTCCCAAAACCAACAATTTGAAAATTCCCGAATTGGCAGAACTTCAAGGTACTTTAAACGTTAACGTGGACGTTGGCACACGGTTATGCCACGTTATGCCCCTCTTGACACTTGTGTGCATGCCATACACTTTTTATAAGCGAGGTGTAGAACATCTGCACCAAACTTTATTGCCGAGTTAAATTTTGAATCGACGCATATTTGAATTGTGTTCAAGGTCCTTTATGTTGGCATTTGTATTGAGATATGTTGTAGTACCTGCTGCATCATCGATGTACTGTTATACTGGTTTTAAGTGGAGAGTGAGTATACGAAAATTGTTTGACTCCCAAATATCCGTTGTTGCATAAGGTTCTTCACCCAAAATTATTTTGATTTTAGCGTTACTTTCTTCAATAACTTTACTCTAAATGGTTTTATATCCCCAATATAACGTATTTTAAGCAATGTTATTTAGAACACATTGGTAAGGTATTTTCTAAGTTGTTCTTCAAGCTCCACTTCAACACTAATGTTATATACAGGAGGAAGTTTGAAAATATGGATGTAGGAAACTTCTGATCCAATCCAAAAACTATTTTAATAATGGAAAGCTACATTATAGCTGCGTGTCACAGGCTAAAACATAACTACTCCTGAGTAAAACAATTAGCCTGGGTAGAGCAGAAGGGACCGTCAGACTGTACTGACTAAAAATCCACCCGTTTAAGAGTTACCTTTAGGTTCAGAACGTCTTGCAACCGCTTAAAAAAAACTGTGATTAATTTTTGCGGGAAAAATCTAGCATCTTAAAAGTTTCAAGTTCCCATAAGGCTCAATTTCAGGACTTCAGAGAGGTTTGACCTTGCAGGAATACAATGACACGTAATGATGGCGGGGCCATTGTCAACGAACCGTACTCAGATCATCGATATCTGCATTATTATTGCTCTGGACTTAAGAACTAAGTACTCTACCCGTCACTCTGTTGGATGAAAAAGGTTTATGACTGATGGAGCCAAGTTTTATTTGATAAAATCTAGGTTCCATTTGCATCTATACTTATTCGTTGTATTATAAAAAGGTAAAGTCTGGATTTAGGACGTATTTTCTGGCAGTATTCAAAAAGCATTTATCTGACATAGTATCCAAAAAAGTATTTACCTGATAGCATACTACCGGGTGGAGATAGAGCAATTATCTTTCTTAGACGGCAACAGTCAGAAGCAAGAGTTAGTGAGAAGAAAAATGAACTTTTCGTGTTTATATATGTATCTTTTATATTTATCATTTTGTAGGGTAAAACAAGTACTTAACACTCGATTAAAAATCACCTTTACTTACGGAGACCACGGACTAGCAAGCGCAGCGTAGGACGTCCACCAACAAGGTGGACAGACGACCTTTTAAAGGTCGCCGGAAGACGCTGGATGCAGGTCGCTTCCAATCGGTACATGTGGAGATCTAAAGGGGAGGCCTATGTTCAGCAGTGGACGTCCTATGGCTGAGATGGTGATGATGATGACTTACGTAAGATCTACTTCTTTTTATTGTAACTTTCAATAATACCGTGTTTATTAAGAACTTGTTCAGTATCAGTGAGCATTTTTATAGGGTAGAAAGGTTCTTACGTAAATATAGCGAAAACTTTACCTTTCATTTTATCGAAGTCTTTTCACAAAAGTTTCTATTCATTTGATACAATATAATGAATTCCCAATATCGGTATGGCAATACCGTTTTTATAGAACTTGTTTTTTCTATCATCTCTGTGACCTTGTGACGGAACTTTTAGGCCTTATTTATTAGCAAAAATAACATTGAATCTGGGACTAGGTTTATTATGAAAGTATATATTCTTATCTTTTATGTTCTATTCTTCTTTTTGTTACTGAATTTCTTATATGACTTATTTTCAATTCTCAAGATAATGTTGTGTTTAGTCAGCATCCTGTCACTTATAGTACTTTTTCAAGTCTGCAAATCCCGCAGAATGTTTTTTGTTCACATTCGCATGAGGTTGTAGATTTTATCGATCGTTATCATTCACTTGTTCGGGCTTACGTTTTATTTCTTCAATTCTCCCGTCAAATTTATGTATGGGATTGGATCCGTATCTTGGGTTCTGTATGTCTAAATAAACACGTATATTTCTTGATTTATTACTTTTTCTAAGAAATAGTGTGTTACGGTAGTTAATGTGACAATTATACAGCTTTTATTACGATTTTAGTTTTAGCGTTATTAATCATTCTGTATTTTCTATTCCTTAGCAGATAACTTCTGGTCGCGGGACCAAGGGATTACCGTGACCCCGGTACGTAAAGGGCTATTGAAGGACACCGTGGATTTTAGTCAGTACAAGTCTGACAGTCCCTCCCGCCCTGCCCTGGGTGGGAGGACTCATTTGATGATTTTACCACGATAAAAAAAAGTAGGTAACTTCTTGAAATCCTTTTGCCATATTCTAGACGTGAGAACTTTTACTGACTTGTCCCCATTTATCAAGAAAGTAACTTTTTATCAGTTGTTATTCTAATGATTTTAGTTCCGATGTATAGAGTTATATTATACAAACAAAGTAATGGTTTATGATTATTTATAAAATTCTGTCGGTTAAAAATGCAGCCAAAAGATTTTGTAAATCACACGACACAACTGAAGTTGCAATATAACCGTTTTTAACAAAAATGGCAATTCACCAAACCGTAAAAGAAGTCAATAAAATCATTATTTTGTAAGATGATACACCAGTCTAGCATTTTTTTGATCTATTGCCAATAAAAATAAATAATTAAGGAGATTTACATAGACATGCATTTGCAGAAACTGTATATTTGGCGGTATATGAAATGTAATATGATATCCAATATATCACTCGAGTGCTAAAATGATGTGAGTGATAAAATCTACTGTTTAACCTAAAAAGTATTATATTACAGCTAAGTGCTTGATTTATTTTCTTAACTATATGAGCAATCATCACAGGTGAAAAATAAAGAATAACGGTTAAAATTTGTCACAAAGTTTTGTTCTTTTTTATTTTGCTTGTAATTTTCTTTTTTGCCATAAAGTCCAATTCAATTTATTCGGAGTTTGATAAACCACATACCCAGGGGCGGATCTACCTAAGGGCTTTTTGGGCTGCAGCCCAGGGCCCCGTGAAAATTAAGGCCCCCCAGCCCCCAGTGAAAACAATGGAAAACCAGGGGCGTAGTTACCGCCGTATCACTGATGCACGGAGTGTGTGTTGACGTAATTTGCAAAAAAATGCTTTTTTTATGGTCTAGAAGAAATTTTTCGAGCTCGCTCCGCTCACTCTAAAATGGAGACTGCTAACGACCCACGATCGACTTCGTTGATTCAAAAATACCAACACCCAACTGAATGCCGGGCGATATTAAGTCGGGTGATCCGAACTGGGGTTGGGACCCGAGGTACGAAAAACTGGTTTAACTAATAAAAGACCGTTCCTAATATACTTTATTAAGTACCAGGGCCCCGAAGTAGTACTAGCCCAGGGCCCCACAATCTCTCGGTCCGCCCCTGCACATACCATTAATCGAGAAAGACAAACATGCTTACACAATACATTTCTATATCATACATGTCCTTAAAAGGTATAAAACTTTCTTTGTCGGTTTCGGGGCTGCTGTTGGATTTAGATACTGCTCCATATTCATAGAATTACCAAAAGCCTTGTTGATTCCTAGTTTACGAATGGTTCTCTTTCAAAGGCGGTTAGATACATACAAGTACTGGTTACGTTATGGTAACTAATAACTGTATCATTTTATCTGTAATTAACGCTTCTTCCAAAGTGGAATAGTTATAAGGATACCTTTTTAAATGTTTCTTTATGACATAAAATTGAAGAGCACACCTAGACCAGAAAGTTTTAAAAAATCAAAGGAGGGCCAGAATCATTATAGGAAAAATGCATTTTGTGTTGAAACTGTTTTGTTTTCAATTTTCGTCCATTTTGAATTACATAAACGAAAAAATACGTGTGAAATATTTTTTGATAATCTAAGTGACGGACTAATTAGATTTTTTCAGTCAAATATCATATTATCGCGGGCCATATACTACTCATGTCGATGGGCCGTCGACGGGCCGGATTAAATGCTTTCGCGGGCCGGAGCTAGCCCGCGGGCCGTTCTTTGCCCATCACTGACCTAGACTATGATGATGCTTCAACTTATGTTGTGCCACAGACAATAAATCAGTATAGTTAAAGATGCACGGGCAAATGTAGACGTGGCCTCGGACTGAGACATCTCCTTTTAAATACTCACTGAATTTTCTATCAGTGTCCGGTGTCCAGAACCAGTCCTTAATTTGTCCTAACAGTTTAAACAATTATTAATGAGTTAAGACTAAGGTCTTAACTCAAACTACAGTCATTCTGTTCTGTCACGAAGCTACAATAAATTATACAAAAGAAGATGTTTATGATATTGTGCCAGGATATTTTTGCCCGCTTACAGTCAAGTCGCCAACGAGAATCATGGCAAAGCTCCGGCGTGTGCTCGGATTTATTTCCCTGTTTGACATTCATAACTTGTGCGGAATAACAAGCAGTTGATACATTTTACTCCTTTTACGCAACCCTTTAAATAACTAATGACATAAATATTTATTTGTAGAGGTATTTTTATTTTGAGTGACAGTATCACAGTGGCTGATTTCAATCAATATTTCATAAGATTTTTGCCCAGCAAATCAGAAATATGAGAGTTTGTAAGGAAATGCAGATTTGTGTGCTTGATTTTTTGGCCGTTTTTATTCTACTGCTGGGCAAAAACCTGCCCAATCACAGAAAACATAACAACAAAAAACTGCTTTTCTTCAAAATCAAGTGAAATTCGTAGATTATGTTCAAGAAAAATGCAACTAAACTTAAAAAGACACCTCCGATACTAACAGCATTAATACGATGGCACAAAAGTCACTTATATGGTAATATCCCCGTTATTCCATCCTATGACGAAATTCATCACGAGATCTATATTTGGCGATGTTCTTTATAACTTCCGTTGCTAATAATAGTGACCTCATGAAGTTCGGACATACGGGCGAAGTCAGGTGAATAGTTAGTTATAAAAATATGAAAATAAATGACAGCTACAGGCTTCTAGAACGAGAGACTGTCAATGACAGGTTAAAATTCCCATTGCCTGTGCATTTGTATATTTTTGTATTACAGTCCACAAGTGTGTATTTTCGTTGCGCGTTGTATCATCAACCGGTTTTTATTATTTATGTTGTAGTTGCTGTCGGAAATCCGGCACTTAGTTAAATATCAAAGTTTTATTTAAGGTTTTTTGTTATAATGGTGATTCAGATTCTAGGTTTATTCCATAAAAGGTTACAGCGTAATAAGTTGACCTTCAATATAAATAATCTATATCTTAACATTTTATTTCTTATTAAAGACAATTTGCGTATCTCACTGTCTACGGTACTTAACAAGGCATAATGCGTGCTAGGGTCGCGGGAATGACATAAGGGGGCTGCGACCCTAGAACGCAAAGACAACCGAAAGCACAGGATGATTTTAATCAGCACGAGTCTGACAGTCCCTTCCGTTCCACACAGGGCGGAAAGACTAATTTGATGATTTTACAACCCAAAAGGTATGGAGTATCCATAACCTTTCATTTTACATAAGATACAAGAACTTTTATCTTTCTAAAAACTCAAAAACGATGTTGGTACGAATCATAAAAAAGAGAACAAGATGCATGACCGCTCTGGTCGTCTGCGTATGAGAAGATTTCGTTATCATATAGAAAAAAAAAAAACTTTTGAAGCACAACTTGTAAAAGAATGTATAATGCATCGTGGAGTCGTATGACATAACACAATGACAGTCAGACTATGTACCGTAAATCTTTTCACAATTTTGTTCCTAATTATTTCCGTTTGAAACGGAAGCCTTCTTGGAGACGGAACATAGTTAATGAGATACCATGAGTATGGAGTAATGGATACTGTAGGTTAGGTAACGTTGTTGGAAATCGATGGAAAAGATTCCTTTATTAAAAACAGCAAGTTTTGTTATGTTGCAGAATTTTATACCTTTACTATTTTTACGTGGTAAAATCATCAAATGAGTCCTCCCGCCCAGGGCAGGACGGGACGGACTGTCAGACTTGTACTGACTAAAATCCACGGTGTCCTCCAATAGAGGGTTATTGAACCTTCCGGAGTCACGGTAATTCGTTAGTCCCGCGGGGGGCGTTATTTTGCTGACGCTCCGTCGACCCGGGCATGATCAATGGTCGGACAGCGAGTCGCCCAGTATACTAACCTAGAATAAAATTGTTTTAAATTTCTGATATGATTTAAAAATATTTATAGCGAATTATGAATTAAATAAGTATTTGTAATCTAAATAAACTCACGTTTACTACTACATCAAAACAGGCGTAATCTTATGTTATGATATACATAAATATACGAAGCATTACTTAGCGAAGAAAGTCAATAATGCAAAGAAGCGTAAGTATAAGGAAAAGTAGGAACTATTCAGAAGGTCAGATTTCAATAACTATCTACTACCAACATTATTGATCAGTGACCTTGCAACAATAAGTAATACTTTCAGGCTTCATTTATTATTTTCTTTTGGCATTCAATTGATTCCTTTGTAATTTTGACGCGAATAATTCCCGTGCGATTCGATTCGATTCACCTGAATAGTGATGTGGCAAACGCACGGCTCTGTCTGGCAATCGATTAACACAAAAGGTATCGAGATGGAATCATAATCGATTACTTTATTTGTTCATAGTTAATGAACTGTAAGGTTTTAGAAACCCTTTTACCAATTTTGTTACGAATGTGGGCAGGATTGGTGTTACCAATACACCGATCACCGATTTTTATGATGCAAAAATATAAAGATTTTGAGTTGATCATATTTTTTGCTGAGTAGTATAATACTGACAGCTAACATACTTTACTACTTTATAATTTTTTTGTTTAGTTCTAGATTTCGTTTTGATGAAAAAACCTTTTTTGTTATTTTTTTTTAGAATTACCATGCAAAACTCAAGCAGCGAACCATCCCAAAATGCATTCAGCACGTCCAAACGAAGCATTACATATTATTTTCAACTTTATTGCACGACTTTTATTACTTTTAATAAAACCGCAAAATGCTCACGAATTCTTGTTCCAGGACGTTCGAACCGGTTTTGAAATATTTGGGGAGGGTTACCACTATCCTGTTTTCGTATTGGACGAGAGATTTAAATGAGTGATGTCCATTACTGCATTACTATATTGTTTGAAGCCCTTTTGCGTGTAAAAGGGGTAATGAAAATCGATTTTTGATGTTTAGTCCGTGCTTTATCTAATACAGGGTGTGCGAAAATGTGATATCAAAATGGTAATGTCAGGTTCGCCTGGGTATTTTGCGGGGAATTACGTCAAACCGTTATGCAATAATGATCGTATACAGCAGTTTTGAATTACATGTTCTTTAGTTAAATTAAAATTGACATATGATGCGGTTCGTGTGCTGCATTTTAAATATGAATGATGCGAAAATGTTGTCTTCATTTATTACTTCCCATTCACGGGCAGCGTTCTTTGAAATGGGCAATATAAGACCGAATTTTAACTTTGGTTCCAAGATGGTTGTTTTTGGAGATAAATAACTTTAATTTTTTTTTTTCTATTTTCCAAATGACTTTTGAACAGCGTAGGAAGTTCAGTACATAGTATTAGTATAAAACAAAGACGCATCCAACCGTCTGTTTGCTTCAAATCAGCCAATCGCAGTCCATAGGCATCTCCCAGGCTGCGCCACATCACTCTGTCCTGAACCTTCAGCTTCCAGTCTGCCCCAGCTGTCTGTCCGTCTGTATGCTTAGATTGAAAGATCTAAGCATACAGACGGACCAAGATATGATTTTTACGCAGTTTTTATAAATAGGTAGAGTGATTCAAGAGGAAGCTTGTTGCCTATGCTAGTAAGTATATAGGTAAACTGTATGGATTTCAGCTCAATTTCATCAGATTAAAATTAAAAATTAATTAAAACTGACGTAGCGTTTAATAATTACGGCATAATCAATGTATGACCAATATAGACATATTGGAAAATTATGAAAGCCGCTTTGTTATTGGGAGCTCGACTGAAGCTGAAATCCGCTATGAAAAGGGAGATTACTCGTCATACGCAACGCTCCTAATTGAAATGAGAACTCGACATTTTCCTCTATTCGTGTGCAAAAGGTTCAAAATGAAATGGGAAATACGAGAACATGTTTTTTTAAGTTGGTATTACGAGAAGGTATGGTAAGGTGTATTTTTTTCGAAGGTTGGTAATTTTGTTTTTAAAATTCGGTATTCTAGTAAGTCCGACGATTTATTGCCGATGTATACCATTGACGGTATATACCATAATTATAACTATGAAAAATATTAGGTATTTTGAAAAATATAAATATTGGAAAACTTTTAAAAGTTTCATATTCAAATGAATGTTCATTATGTTTCATTAGTATGGATTTAATTTTTTCCAGGCTGTAATTTCCTTGTAACAAGAGTGAGGGAAAAAACAATCATCTACGAGTAAAGCCCTAATAGGAAATGAAGTTGAAATAAAATGAGTAGGCATTCTCTCTCATCGCTCTTTTTAAATTCAAGAAATAGAAAAATGAGTTTTGTTTTTGAACGAAATAATTTGAAGAGCAATGTTCCTCAAATTATTTTTCAGATACGCTGTTTCTTCTTCTATCAAAGAAAAATAGGACAGGGGTACAATTGCATAAGGTACTTAGAAACTTAATAGGACAAAAGCTACTTTGTATGTTATGAGGCAAAAGCTCTGCAAGTTGCAACGAACACAATTTCTGATTCCTAGAAAAATCTCGCTGGTTCCAAACCTGTAAGTTCGTGATTTACCTGGAAACACCTATTAAAGGTACACTTATGTTTCTGCCAACTTTTTAACTTTGTGTATTATTTCCTTTGAAACTGTTAAATGACCTTTCTTAACGCTCTACTTGTTTTTGTTCTAGTTTCAACTATTCATAAAGTTTTCAGTAAATTCAAGGGGTTCTATTTAGTATAGAATTGATGAAAGCGGAACTTTACGCCATTTTCACAGCCTCGGACAATGCGACTTGTATCTAGAGAAACAACACGCGCGTCTAGTTACTCCGTCGCATCGCGGTAACTCGAATCTTTCGATAAACAACTCTCTTTCATTTGATTTCTCCTCAGTCAGTCACTATTGATAAGTGCGTGACGCTTCGGCGTGTTGTGGTGGTCATGGTCAAGAGATTAGAGCATCTAAGGAACTTAATATCTTTCCAAAATCTTTATTAGTTTTGTTTAAACTGTTAATAGCGCCGCTTGAAGTACTGAAGGTCTTAGTTCTTACCCGACTGCGCGATGCAAAGGTGCTATGTGGCGTTGCAGAAACTAAATGCGTAGGTCGATTTTGATGACTCTTATGTCATTTGATTCGTCTTGAGCTTGCAAGTGTTATTTTAATTAGCAATCACGTAATCATTTAACAAAAGAATTTTTTCATTAAAGTTCTCAAACATTTTGACCATCAAACACTACAATATTACCGTCTCGCTCTGCGTAATAGAGTAATAATTCACTCGTTTGTTTATTGAACCCTCTATCCCGATACATAGAGGGTATGTACTCAGCCCTATTGTTTAGGGATGATAAATTAGCGAAGCTTACCTGTCGGGCTGGGATTAGCACCCTCGAAGTCTCAATCGACACCCCTACCGTGTCATTTTGTACATTTTTATTTGCATCGGACTGTTCATTAATTTGTATTGTAACAAAAGCACGTATTGTATGTTCTACAGGTGGATTATTATTGCATTGTGGTTGGTAATGGCTTAATCGATCATTGTTCTGTCGCGATGAAGGCCGTTTGTGTACTATTAATTATTGTATTGGAATATGTTGTAGTATTTATGGGTATATTGGTATGGTTTATATTGTAAATTGTAACTGATGGTATTTGAACTTTTGTTAAGGTGATGGTTTTCCAGTGGCTTGTCTTTTATGTAATTTTAAATAATTTGTGGATCACAGTTAGTGTATAATTTATAATAAGCTGGACCCGGTTAGACTCAAAACCGATCTCAATACAGGAAAAGACCAAGCACGTGATTAATTTAGAGATGACGATCTTTTTGGATGCAAAACGAGAATTCAAAATAATTTTTCTCTTCCCACTGATAAAAAATTCGTAGTGGTCTCATACAATTGAATGCTTTTTCTTCTATCTATAAACTTTAGTCACAACCGAGATTTCTTTCAAAAACAGTAAAGTAATAAGTAATATCTTTAGAAAACAGCAATAAACGTCCCGAACTTTCTATCAAACAGCCCAAAGGTTAGCCAAAACATTTTTCTCCTCACTAAAAACAAAATCTAATTTCTTGAACGCTAACACGAAGAAGTAATACGATAATATTAAAGTCACAACAATTACGTCTCACTTATCGGCGCGTCTCGTCGAGTTTTTGCCAAGTGCTCGAGTCGTGTGAGTTATGATGGCGACATCAGCTATCTTGACGATAAATCAAGCAAGCTTCTTCGGCCATCTTCGGGAAAACTCGGAAAATCTCGAGCCACCTTAACGAGCTTCTTATGTTTTGAAGACTGAGATGTAAGCTCTAGAAAAACGTAGGTACAGTTACGAGCAAAGAATAGTGTTTTTGTCTGGCAGTAACGGTTCTACTTTGTGATAATAAAACTTCGTGGAGATGGATGAGGGACGCACAAAACAGATTATTACCCTATGGTAGACATAAGGGGAGGCCTATAGTCAGCAGTGAGTGATCCCAAAATGATGATGATGATGATGACTTTGGAATAAGACCTATTTTGTAATCGTATGGTTTCCAAAACACTTATTTCATGAAAATACAGTAGTTGAAAATCGCTTTTGATTTTTTCTCAGTGCATAAAATTCATCGCTTGACTGTACCTAGTCATGTAAGCACTAACATGGATAAGCATTTTGTTACTGAACGGATTTTCTTAATCGAGAATGTGCCTGTGATGTTTCATTGTGCAAAGAGGCTGTTTGTTATGTTTCTTCGTCGTTGTATGCTGTATTTCTTGTTCAGCTTGGCACGTTGTGCTTCTCATAATTTTCTGGAATATTCTTGAGATATCACTGCTGTATTTTCTAGTAAGAAGGTTGTCATATTTATGTGTAACTGCGGCATTAGTTCTAGAATTTGAAGTTTCAAAATATGATCTGTGTTATGCAAATAGAATAAGGTATTGAAATGTTAGTTCGATACTTTGAGTTTAATTATCGTATTTTCATAAGTGGACATTACATATTTCATAAGAAGACCTATTAATTATTTAATACTAGCTGTTCCTCTCGGTTTCATTTGCTGCTTAGATCCTTTTGGCTGTAACGTAATGCTAAAGCTTAGCTTTCGTCAATTAACGGACTATCCAATACAAGAAGAATTATCCAATTCAAAACAGGAGTTCTTGAGTTTAACGCGTTCAACCTAACGAATATAGTATAGATACTAGTATCTATACTATATTCGTTAGGTTGAACGCGTCGAGTCGAGTCGAGTCGAGCCGCGGGCGGAAGCTAGCTTCCGCCCGCGACTCCGTCCGCGCGGATGTCAGTCTTCGCGTGGATGGTTTATTTCCCCATTTTGAGTAACTCTGACAATGACATCTTATAAATATTACGGCGCTGAATCCACTGCGGGTAATGCAACGTGTGTTCGCGGTTCTACAGAACAACGTCTATGAATAAAACTGAAAAATAAGATTTTTTTTCTACGTATTTTTCCAGGATAAAAAGTATCCTATGTTATGCCCAGGATAATAAGGAATAATTATACCAAGTTTCATCGAAATCGAACCGTTAGTTTTCACGTGATGCCTGCACAAACAGACAGACAGACAGACAGACAAAAATTTTTTTAATCATATATTTGAGTTTGGTATCGATCCAGCAACACCCCTCGCTATTTATTTTTTCGATATTTTCAATGTACAGAATTGACCCTTCTACAGATTTATTATATGTATAGATAGGTACATTTAAGCGACTTTCCTTTAAATTATTTACTTACTATTTCATACTCAAGTACTTGTGAGAGAAATTACTAGTTCTAAAGCTATTAGTTTATTACACCTCATGTTTACTTAGACGATAATAAGACGTCAAAACGTCAATGTAATTACGTTTGCGTGTGATACGTGTGTTTGGAATGTACCAATACATTAATTCCGATAAAATCTGTTCATTAAAGAAAAATGTGCGTAAACTAAATCAGTAATTAGAGTTGATTTTGTAAATGACAGTTTCTCATATTAGAGGAACGAGTTACGAACCGAAAAAGGGATTGAAACATAAATTCGAAGTTTTTGGTTTGAAAATAGAACTACAATTATTATATTTTATTGTCATTTAAAAATTAAATTATAAAAAACAAATCAAAAAAAAATAAAACTTTCCCCCACGCGAGGTATTTCTCCTATGTCGTGGGTGCGTTTACAAACATATAAAGTCACATACACAAACGCTCAGACCCGAAGCAACTACTTGTAGATCATACAAATATTAGCTCCGTGCGGGAATCGAACCCGATAACACAGCGTGCACTTTAAGTTAACAATTATGCCAATAAATTAAAATACAAAGAAAAAAAAACATCTTTCCATTTTTGACTCTTCTGAAGTCTAAAGTCAAAGTCAATTCATTTATTTCAATTAGGCCATCAAAGAGGCACTTTTAAACGTCGCATATTAAAATTAAAGAAAATGGGATGGGAGTGATTCTACAGCATTCGCAAGGTTCGGTTCGCATAGAGAAGAATGGAAAAGAAACTCCATCCTTACTCTTTTTAAAATTATTTTCAATAATAATGTAATTATATCTATAAGCCCAATCAAGGCCGAAAACAGGCATACACAAATATTTTAGAATATCTTGATATCGTATCATAATAATAACAATAACACACATTTTTCTTTCCTTGTTCCACGTTACGTGAGGTCTGCGTAACAAATTATTTTCTTCCATCTTCCTTTGTCAGCCGTCACGCTATCATTTACTCCTTTTTATTTCTTTTGTAATAATAAAACAATCATTGTCATAAAGCTTTTTTTTTTTATCGTGGTAAAATCATCAAATGAGTCCTCCCACCCAGGGCAGGGCGGGAGGGACTGTCAGACTTGTACTGACTAAAATCCACAGTGTCCTTCACTAGCCCTTTACGTACCGGGGTCACGGTAATCCCTTGGTCCCGCGACCCCGGCAGGCATTGTCATAAAGCTAAAGAAAAATGATACTTATTTGATGGACTGGAAGACTTACTGAGCTTACTTAACAGCCTCGTTTGTCTACTGGTCATAAGCGAGGCTGCAGAGTCCGAGTTCCTGAGTTCAGTTTCTAGCTCGGGTAACGTGTTCTTTCATTTTTCCAACAAGAATTTCTCTTTAACATCCACGGAGCTTGGATTTGTATCCTGAAGAAGGCAATTGGCTCGCTTATTTAAAAAACGTCGGTACGTTTACAAACTTTGAAACGTACTTACACAAGCACCCAGACCCGGGAAAACTAATTATAGGTTATATAAATTATTTTTTCGTGCGGAGATCGATCTCAGCCAATGTGTCAACCGTACCTTCAAGTTTATTACAAGGGATTTTAACTTAATAAGGTACACCAAAGCAAGTAAGAAAGCTTAAGTATCCAATTACAGACACTACGATGTTTGCCACAATCTAGACAAAGTCACTGAGATGTGTTCAAGCGAGCGACCTTTCTTGTTGTTACCTTGGCCCAAAAACAGTAGGATGGACAATAAGGTTTCTTGGGACTTCGGAGAGCTTAGTTTTCAAGGAAAAAGGGAACACATATGTACTGTACAGGGTCTGATTAAATTAGCTACCTAAGCACCAACTGTGTAAGTGAACTGAACTAGTTTTTGGGGATCTTGGGTTGGGCAAACTGTTTTTTTTATAGTATTTTCCCTGCTACGAAGTTTGAACTTGTTCCTCGTTGATGGCATACCCCCCTATTAAGAACACATAGCTAGCGAAATGCGGCTTTACCATGATGTACGGTGATGCCGTAACCTTCTAGAATTACAGGTATGTAATAAAATAATTTTCATTACTTCAGTTTGAAATGTACAAACTTATGCCAGCGGCTTCGCCCGCATGGTATTGTCCCAGGGGATTATACTACCGAGATAAATAGTGACTGGTGTGTTAATGCAGACTAACATCTACCTCTGTGAATAACTTCATCAGAATCCGGTGAGCTGTTTTGACGTAAAGATTTTTAACAATTAATTAACATTGCACATCTTTCGCAAGCAGACTTAAAAAAAAAACCAATTGCCATCCACTGTCGGACATAAGCCTCTTCCAAAGAGTTCAAATCATGCTTTTCTTCGGTAATCTGCATCAGTGGCGTAGCAAGACCAAATCTAGGAGGGACAAGACGCATCTGCGATTCCCTTTTCTTTCAGGACAAAAAATAATTAAACTTGCCTCCACAGCTCGCGCCAGGCCCCCTTGTTGTAAGATGACTTGGTTATCACAAGTCATCCATACCTAACCTGCTCTAGTAACTGGTTTCAAACTTGTGATTGCCGTTGTCAAGAATTTTTCTTTTTTGTCTCTGAGCGCGAGGCACCTTCAGGTCCGAGGCCGGGGGCTAGTGTCTGCTTCGCCCCCGCCTACCAACGCCACTGATCCGCATCTATGTAATGCTAGCCACCTTCTTCAAATCATCAATACATCGTGCCGCGAGGCGACCCGCACTACGGTTGCTCATTGCCATGCTGTCGTAGTATGCTTTGTACAACTCCTTATCCTGCATTCTCTAAAAATTAAGTGCCCACGCCAAATCTTAGTGCCTCCTCCAAGTTGAATTGGGAGATGCCCGAAATCTTAGTTGGCATGCTGGTGGAAACTGACTGATCCTAGGCAAAAATCACACGACTCAAAGAGTTTTTTATTTATTTTCTCGAAATAGTTGAACGTAAGTTGCACCTCTAAGTTCTAATTCATGTTCGACTGTACATGTAATCTAGTTTTAGCACTAAAGTTAGTTCTGGTACTAGGATTTGCTTTTCCAACGAGCACGAAGTTTGTTTTAAAAAGTTTTCCACGTAAATTTTGGTTCGTTTGTTGCTATTCTGTGGATGTTGTATTGTCGAAAGTTACATGTACGTATTTGTATGTATGTTTTGTTCATAAATTATGTAAATAAATGTCGATATACATACAATGTCCTTAGTATCATTTGAGTTTGATTTGTTGACATGATTTAATGATGTCAGTGCCTTGTTTGACACAAAAGTAAAACATTATATCAAATTCGTTTATAATTGAATAAATCTCGTTGTACTACAGGTAGTAAAACATGCTTCACATTTATTCACACAGGAGTTCATTTAACATTAATTGATCCCAAAACTTTTTCCAAGTAAACAAACATACATAAAAAAGTCTCAAAGATATATCTTTGAGACTTTTTGTGTATGTTTGCGTACCTAGAATGTATTTATGTAGACTTACGTAAATTCCTTTACTTTAATATACTTGTAAAAGTCGCGGGATTGTTTTTAAAGTTTACCGTGGCCATGGAACTAAAGAGTGTAAAAGTGTAAAAGTCTGTTAGTCCCTACTTTTCCACCCATGACGTAAGGACTCATTTGATTTGATGATTTTTATAAACCGAAAAAGAAGGTATTTGGTAAAGAAACTTCTAGAAATCACTCTTCAACACGTTTTTCAAATATTGAACACCTAAAAATACAACAACACTCACTCAAGCTAATCACAATGCGATTACAATCGGATCAGCTTGAAGGGAAATCTGTTGCTACAAGCAACAAGACGGATGGCGAATTAAACACCACCCTGTACCAGTGATCGAGTATGAAAAATCGCTTCGAATGGCTATTCGATTGCCACTTATCGATCAACGTATGACGCGATACGATTTAGATTGTGAAATTAGGTGTTAGTTGTTATTTCTGTTTCGATTTACGGGGAAACAGTTTTTTTTTTTGCGGATGAAAGGAGCTGGGGAGTGAGCGTGTATTTTCTAGTTGTGGTAATGTGAAACTTTATGTAGATATAATTTATGAATGTTCATCTTAAGCCTTGGCACATCTAATCATATTAGTACTTTTTAAAATTAGGAAGATTAGTTAATTTTCGAATAAAATAGGTTAACGTAAAAAAAAATTAGTTTTAATTTGTTACACCCTTCTGTGATACTCTTATATCTCAAAAAAATCGCACTTACCTATATGAATCTTTCTAATGAGAGAGGTAAAAACATCTTTTTTCACGTATCTTTCATATACTTGATATTGTATGCTTCTCCATGTCCTTTAATTAAAAAGTACTACTAATGACGCAAAATGAAATGAAATATAGTAATTAATATTTATCTCTTGGTCCGCCAAGGGACCTACCCCTTTTCTGTTGGTAAACATTTTTTACAAGTATAAAAATATTTCTCCCCTTACGGTAAAACATTTGGCCCCGCGAAAGGGCAAATTAAATCATACACCGAGCGTCTCAATTATTCCAAACGCGCGGTATATGCCACAGGCAGTTACAAAAACAATGGTGGCGCTGGTCCTTTGAAAAGCCCATCGGGGGTTCTCTCAAAGCTGTCACCCCCAGAAGCACACTTCACTACGATCGTAAACATCGGAATCGGCAAAAATGCGCGCGCGAATATCCACTGACGCTCACATTCGTCGAACCGAACAAGCGCAAACAACTAAAGCAGCAATGTATACAATGTGCACGGACTGCGCGACGGCGTCGTTTTCGAAAGCGGTAGAGGCGCCGCGGCGGCTGCCACGGCGCGCATGCGTGAGGAATCTCACCCTATTGGTCTAGGATGACGTCATCGGGGTGAACCCGCAGGTCTGAGTGACACTAACAGTCACCCCCGAGCGTTCGTAGGGGCACCTCGTGTCTCCGGTGGTGATACAAAAACAATCGTTGAATTAACAATCTGTTAGAGACAGTGATATCGTACAATAATTTGTGTTCTAAGTGTTATTGGTACAAGTGTTAGCTTACGTCTGAACGCTGGTCGGCTGCAGAAGCTGAATCTCCATTAAAAAAGGTAACGTTATCTCATGTTGTTTACAGTTTCAGGCCGTGTCAGTGTTCTCAATGATGCTAGCTCATGCATGAGTTTGTGAGACGTGTTTTATCATATTTTGTGGATATGTGAGGACCGTCGAGTGAATGTAACGTTGTATGAAAACGTTCAGTCGCCAGATTTTTACGCTGATGAGTTTCTGATGTTTTTCGGACCATAAATCACATGCCGCCGGTTATTTGTTTATCTCGCAAAACATTTGTCTACCCTCACAAATAAATGAGCTTGTTCTTAAAGTTTCAAGTGGGATAGTAATAAGAACAGACAAGGAAACTATTTGTGTCGAGATAAAAGATCGTTGTTACAAAGTTTTGTTCTTAGATACATGTTACAGTGTTAGGATGTTCTGAATGTTATTGTGTTTTGTTGTATGAAAACCACATTTACCTTGTGAAATAAGAAGTTACTGTACATTCTTTATCGGCTTTAATTTTACTCAAACTAAGTTGATATTGGTCGCGGGACTCACGAATTACCGTGACCCCGGTACGTAAAGGGCTATTGAAGGACACCGTGGATTTTAGTCAGTACGAGTCTGACAGTCCCTCCGGCTCTGCCTTGGGTGGGAGGACTCATGTGATAATTTTACCACGTAAAAAAAAAACTAAGTTGATATTCGTTTGTTCATGGTTACAGATGACTCATGTAGAATGTCAACTTATTCGTGATTTCTGTGGAGCTTCGTTATCATTAAACTAAATCTTCTCAGTTGAGATTAAATCAGTGGAATAGGCAATGTCAATACGCTGTCAGATAGCAATGATAATCTTGTTTCCGCAGGGTTGCGTGGGTCAGAAGGCAATGTTCTTCTCCATGGAGATCTACGCTTTGGAATGGGCAACTACTAGTGTTTTTACAGTTATTTTACCTTGTGACTGGAACTGTAGCTCCATTTTTTGTACTATTAATTGTCTTTTGACAATTCAAGAGTTCTTGTGACTGATCTATTAAAAATTAATGGCTGGATTTTGAGTCTCTTTAAGGTCTATCTAATATTCTCCGTTATCATCATGTATGCAGTTGCAGGAAATGATTAAAATGTTCACCTGGTTTGTTACGTGAAGTAAGCTTGTTTGGATTTAGCACTGAGTGTAAATAATCTGATAAATATTATTTGAGTGACAAGGGAAATACCAGTTTAATTATTTTTTGCTGTTAATGTAAAATTAAAACAATTTGAAGCACTGTGCACAATTTTCCTCTTAAATGAGAAATACAGTTCAGTATTGCCAGGCTTTTGTTACGTTGAAAACAACAATATTTATTTCCCATAAGTAACGAGTTCCAAGCCGTTTATTTACTCAAGTTTCATACAACAGAGTCTTTGCCAATTTGAATCAACAGTGGGATCACGTTTTAGATATCGAGTAGGCTGCGGTACCAAGTAATCTAATACTTTACATAAATTAATGTCCCCAAGAGCGGATACAACTCTTGTCTAACCAACCATTACGGGCTTTCATATTCTATTTGAATATTTAGAAGGAACAAAACGGGCGGTGTAAAGTTTGCGTCGCGAAATTGTTTTTTTTGGCATCGACATGGAGTTCGGTTGCAATGGGGAAGTCATTTAAATAACCCCTGAGTCCGGAGGGATAATACCCGCCTAAGTTAATTTGTTATGTGGTGCTACACTTCACATTTGGAATTTTATTATTTAAATGAAGAATTTTGACAGCAGGATATATTTTTGCTGCCATATCCGAACCATAAACAAATCCACAATTAAATATATGTTCGGGTGTAGAAATAAAGTAAAACCCTGTCAGGAACAATATATTTATATTTTCCAGACTGTTTCCGTTCACTCACGCCGCATCAGGCGTTAGGTTACGACACAATTTAAAAATACTACAGTAAAATATATTAATTACGTAAGTGATGTTTTTCCAATGAAGCATACAGGCGTTTTTCAAATGGCTTTGCTTCGATTTTCCGTCATCTTAAAGATCTCTCTCAACCTTAATCCGCTAATGAGAGTTAACGATAAAATTTTCTTGACCTGATTTCCGAAGGACCCTATTTGACCATGACCTGTAAGTTCCTTCTACTTGGCACTGTCGCCACATCGAGGTAATTTATATCATTTGATTTGTTTGTTATGTACAGGAATATCTCATCTTAATTTAAGGCATAGACAATTGAAAACTATTGTGTTCAAAAGGGAAAATTAATGCAGTAATTTTACACTTGATATCAAACGACTTCGACTTTTTATAAAAGCTTTTGAATGCAAGTTAAAAGTTAATTAACTAAGTTTCCACGGTCATTTCTGAGAAGGTAACCGTGACTCCTGACTTTCGAACGTAAAGGGAAATTGAAAGAATACTGTGGATTTTATTCGGTACGAGTCTGACAGTCTATGGACTCATTTGATGATTAAAATAACTACGTTTATAGTTGAGTGTCATCATATAGTTGTTCCTGGTGGGGATGTGAACGCACCCACGATACAGGAATAATTCTATGTTAACTTACATAGAATTATTCATGTATCGTGGTTGCGTCTATTTCATTTTTTATTATGAATGAAAAAAGTTGAACAACTTCTCTATAATACAATGTTAACTTTTTTACTCACTGTTTATGGTGATAGTAATAATTTCCTACCCTCTACTTATTGTTCCATTCAGACAAACGAAATTAGTATATTCTTTATCTTTACAATAGTATAAATACTTAAAATAGTAGAGAATAATAAATTTTAGAAAGAAAATCTAAATTAAAATAAAATCTTTCAAGTTTTCATCGATTTCTCATTTTATTCATGTTTCTCTTCTTGCGATGCCTATCTTTTTTTTTATCGTGGTAAAATCATTAAATGACTCCTCCCACCCCGGGCGGGGTGGGAGGGACTGTCAGACTTGTACTGACTAAAATCCACGGTGTCCTTCACTAGTCCTTTACGTACCGGGGTCACGGTAATCCCTTGGTCCCGCGACCTGCGATGCCTACCTTAGTTTTCTTTATATTTAGTCACCACGATTATTTTAATGATCTTAATCAACTTTATGCTACTAGGTATGGGATCAAGGAATTTCCCAAAACATGATCAATTTTGCAAGTTACCAAGTTTTTCACTATCCAAGTACTTTCAGCAACACGTTTTATATGAAAACCAAACTTTGAAGAGACTAAAATATAAACTGGAATATGATCTTGCTAGCTCGTTCTCGGGTACGTTTTACGATGTCAAGGCGTTTCGGCTCATCTTCGTAATATATTAGTCGGAAGATTTTACAAGTCGACAGCGTTTTTTAACAAAAAGAAGTTGAATGGAATCGTCACAACTTTTCTTTTTTTTTATTACAAGAGTTTGTTTTTCGTGAAACTAGATTTCTTTTTCTTTTTTAGACTCAATTCTTGTTAGGAGTTCAAGAAGTTTCCATTGTCTCTCACGAAAAGATTTGAGTAGTTCACAGATTCGTTTAGTTTTGTGGGTTTTCTACTAAGATTGACATTTAAAAGGTAAAAGTTTATATATTACAGTCTACGTTCTTCTCACTGGTTTTCTCTCATTGAATACGTTTGAAATTCTTGAATTAAAACTTGTTACTAAAAATCTATTTCCAATACTTTCCTTATGGATTGACACGATCTTAGCTGTCGACATTCGATAAAACGAACATTCAAGTATTTAGAACTTCGATGTAAAGTGGTCGATAAAATTATATCCGATAATTTTCACCTTATAGGGCAAAACGCCTGCCGGGGTCGCGGGAACGTCTTAAAAAGGCACCATGATCCTGGAACGCAAAAGGCAACTGAAGGAAAAGGGTGTTTTTTAGTGAGCAAGAGACCGACAGTTCCTTCCAGAGCGTAAGGACTCGCATAAAATCGTGTTTTTGTTCAACTCCTACAAAAAAAGCAAGTAATAAAGTAGACAAATAACACTTACTTAATTTTAAATCTAATTCGCAGTACACCAGCATCCAATTTCGTTTGTAAGCCTTCGAAAAAAAAACAATTCAGCCAAAAGCGCGGTAAGAGCAGGATCCTGAAGAAATAAAGGCAATTACTGAAATGGCGAGCCGCATGTGCGTCGAATGCCAATAATTGGAACTAATCACCGATACGGACTCGGAAAAGCTATTAGATTATGGTGAAAAAATAGCCATGAAAGCTGTCGAGCTAAGTAAAGTGTTCTTTGTTTATGATGAAGGTCGGCATTTACAATTAGCTTTCGTAATGAGGAGGAATTTGAGTATTTATTTTATCATGCAATTCTTGTAAAGTGTACGTCTGTGAGGATAGAAGGAAGTTTGTAACTCTTTCACACAAAAACTACTAAAACTGATAGTTTATAACTCGGATTAACTTGTAGGGTACTTTTTATCAGCATTTGACGTTCCCGTGGGATTATTTTCGAGACACACGTGGGTGAAGCCTCTAGCAACACTTAGTATATCATAAGACCAGCATTTTGGAGAAGGAAATTAGACTTATGATGATGTGGATTATAAAGACGAAAATGATATAACAATATTATGCAAACGAGAATAAAAAGGTTTTGAAGAAACGGATTAAGTGAAGCGATCGCTGAATATTATGGAAAATGAGACTATTCCACGCCACCGAACGACCCAATTCTTCCACTCAAAGCGCGACAAAGCTCTGTAACAAAATCAATTTCCTGATAATTTTCAATGGATTTTTTTCCTCAAATTATGAAAAGAGATTACTCGAAATCCCTGTAGCGGTTGGGTAAAAGAATTAAATCCGTAGATTAGCTTCAGTTGCGATCGTTCAAAGTGAGTCCTGATCGGCATCGTTCGATAATCGCTCCTAATTTGATTGGCACTCGGGCAGCTGCCAACGACGTGAAAACTCTATTACTCGCCAACTTCGTAGGGTTTTACGGACCATCAAAGGGAATTTAGTATATTGATTGGCCTATTTACGATTGAGTTCAGTTGTTGTGGTAGTCTCTTCTACCTGTTCTCGGTAGTTGTAGGTTAAAGACGGATTCTCGGTATTATTTAGATGTTGAAACGTGGAAGATTTATTACGAGTACCTTTGGGAATTGCAAGGTATCGGTTGAACGGACGAGCAACTTGACTTGTATTAACTGTTTACGCCGATTCGGGATATTCCTCCGATTCAGGGCATACTTTTTTATCCTGAAATTCGTAGCTATATTTTTGTTTGCCCTTACGTTTTTTATTTGTCCCTGTTTTATCAAGTCTACAGAATAACAAAGGCAAAAAGGTTGAAACATCCATTTGTATTGTTAGAGAGTTATTTAAAAAAATGTAGGCGTTAAAAAAACGCTATAAATTAAATTATTCTGACATCAACGGACCTGATTAATACGCGTGGATGGTTTATTTCCCCATTTTGAGTAACTCTGACAATGACATCTTATAAATATTACGGCGCTGAATCCACTGCGGGTAATATAAATACAGAACAACGTCTATGAATAAAACTGAAAAATAAGTTTTTTTTTCTACGTATTTTTCCAGGATAAAAAGTATGTTATGTTATGCCCAGGGGGTGCTAAGACAGGAAACCTCCACGTGCGCCCGTGGACTGGAGTTCCCCTTCGGATACGTCCGGGGAGAAGACCAGTTTTTCGGGCCGGTGCACCCTGGGATGCGGGCAAAAACTCTTTTATGCACTGTGTGCCTAAGGGGTCTCTTTGCCCGTATGCGAATAGCCTGTCGGGTGGATGCTCCAACGCGTGTCCCTCTGAACAGCAGAGGGCACAGCGGCGGAGCGGGCTTGCGGACGGTGAGTAATGGGTAAGCTCGCCGTCCGACCAAGGACCAAGCCCGGGTAGGTGGCGCGTCGTGTTTCACGCGTCACCGACGGGGCCCCTTACGGGGCCAAATGCCTGCTGGGGTCGCGGCTTTTTTCTTAATCCAGGATACCGCGGCCCCGGAACGTAAAGGGCATCCGAAGAAACACGGGTGGATTTTAGTCAGTAAGAGTCTGACAGTCCCTTCCGCCCCGCCCAGGGCGGGAGGACTCATTTGATGATTTTGCCACCCTAAAAAAAAAAAAAAAAAAAAAAAAAAAAAAAAAAAAAAAAAAAAAAAAAAAAAAAAAAAAATGTTATGCCCAGGATAATAAGGAATAATTATACCAAGTTTCATCGAAATCGAACCGTTAGTTTTCACGTGATGCCTGCACAAACAGACAGACAGACAGACCGACAAAAAATTTTTTAATCATATATTTGGATTTGGTATCGATCCAGCAACACCCCCCGCTATTTATTTTTTCAATATTTTCAATGTACAGAATTGACCCTTCTGCAGATTTATTATATAGTATAGATTCGTCTTATTAATTATTTCTAATAAAAATATTTCTTAAAGCCATAACTGTTTACCGTCAATGTGTAAATACTATGTATAATTAATATCGTTTACGGTTGTGGTCAAGTGTGTTGGCCCTAAATTGTATAAATATATGAATACCGTCTCTGATTAATTGATTTACGTTATCTCATGTTTATTTTAAGCAAATCTGGAAAATTAGTAGCATGTATTAAAGATGTGTTTAATGAACAACAGGTTTGTTCCCTATTATAATCAATTATTATTATACAGATATTAATCAATACGAAATAAAGGTAATTTGAGATAATAGTTGGGTAAGGTATGTCATAAGTTGTTGACTTTAGTGTTTCAAGTAATGATGTGTCAAAAGTCATAACTTTTGACTAAATTCTTGTTGAAAAAGTAACTGGACACTATAAATGTTTTATGCGATCTACCAAATAAAGAATTCTACACTTCCGAATCTATTAATAAACACACATAAAATATTCTGCCTAAAAATAAAGTCGTCGAAAACCAGCTTTTCCGTTCTCAGTCGCCTCTTTAGTTAATGTGAGAATGTCGAGTTAACTAAATATCTAATTAAGTATCGGAACATCACTATACTAGCAGTGGAAGTGGTTTTTCGTGTTATCTAAAAGGGGAGACACTATTGTTTCCTTTCTAATTATTTGCTTAATTGACTGATATTCGTAGTCGATTAGATTTCGATTAGGAGAGATCGCGCGTACGTGACGTATACCTACGTAAATATTGTGTATTGTCCGTGGTACTACCGGTAGTACTAAAAGTCGTACAATGGGTAAAAAAAACCCGTAGTACTACCAAACCATCCAGTAGTACCACGACAAGTCTTTTATTTTCCCATGTTACTACACTATTACTTTAAATAACAGATGTATTATACACACTTTTCTGTATAATCTTACGTATTCGTACGTAGTTGTACTACTGGTATTACCACGGGCAATAAACAGTTTATTAACTTTAATGCCACGAATAATACATTTAAATCAGCCTTTAAAATATGATCTTACTTCTATAAATATTTAGAATAAGCGTTGAATAATTTCTCTACTAATTAATTATAAGATGTAAATAAATATTGATATTCTATCTATAATGTCAATACATTAATGTCCTTTCAGTTATATAGTGTTGACTTTGTAATTTGACTTGATGTTTTTAGGCTTATATTTAAGCTAGCTAATATTATAAATACGAAACGGATGTATGGGTGGCGCGGAAGGGACTGTCTGACTAAAAATCCCTTACTGTTCCTTCAGTTGCCCTTGCGTTCCAGAGCCACGTTTACCTTTGCAGCCAGACTCGCGACCCATCTTGATTTTTGGCTCAACAATAGGTTAATAGTCTAAAATAAAACAAAAACTCTTTTATCTCGGTATTGCGTATCTATGCGATAATTTTAGAGCTACATGCGGGCGACGCCATTAGCAATAGCTAGTATTATTTTGTTAAGCAAACAGTTCACTGCGGTAGTAATTTACACGCAAATATAACGCCTATGTATATTATCATATAAAAGTTGTTTTTGCGTGTGTGGATGCGTCATACTTTTAGTGAAGTGCTAATAATATTGTTTAATTAGTATTTGGTGTGATAGGCAGCTGTTTAGTCTAGTTTGACTAACCTTTGCATGTCTAGAATATGGTTTTAAAATAGGCAAAGCCGTAAAAATGAGCACAATGTTCAGTATTGTTCAGACAACAAAATGTTTTTTTTTTAAATTCATCTTCGGACCTTAAGACGTACGGCAATGCGCTATGGATACTTGGTGGACAACCCTTACGTACTACGAAAATAAAACATTACGTACAAAGCGTTTTGAAATAACTTTCATTATGCATTAAGTGTCTAAGGAGTGGAATACCCTGCCAGAATCTGTGTTTCTGATAGATACAATCTTGGGGTCTTTGAGTCAAAAGTGAATAGTTTACCTTTAGGCAAGCATGCTACACCGTCGAACATATCATTGCTTACCATCTGGCGTAATGAACGCAAAATGCGAAAGTATTTAAAAAAAACGCCATTAGTTTTAATAGAAAGATAACTGTAGGTATTGAATTAACGCCGAAACTACAAGTAACTCTGTTCAATTTTCCTCAGATCAAGGAATTCCCTTAGTCATAACCCTTTTTCTGTTCAACAATTTCATCAACGTAGTTATCTACATTAAAATCGAATGCCATTCATCTGACCAAAGCCCTATTGGTGATTATCCCATCAAATACAAAGGTAAACTATGTCTATACAATAAAGTTAATATCAGATGCCCTTACCCTTTATACAAACGATAATTCCTGATTTACATAGGGGATATCGGGACAGGGGACAGGGGGACATTTGTCCCACGAGTGAATGTTACCTGTCACTTCAGTGATTGTGCCAATTATAAATGGTATGTAATCATTTTGTACTTATCGATGTAACATGATCCTTATTAAGGGTAGGTGAATGGTCGCGGGACTGTACGAATTACCGTGACCCCGGAACGTAAAGGGCTATTGAAGGACACCGTGGATTTTAGTCAGTACGAGTCTGACAGTCCCTCCTGCTCTGCCCTGGGTGGGAGGACTCATTTGATGATTATACCACGTAAAAAAAAGGGTAGGTGAATAGATAAAGGGGAAAATGTGATAGGTTTACGTCGAATCAAAAAGGCGTTTTAATTTTACATAAAATTGACTTTTATCAGTACATTTTTTTTTATTTGATATTCATTTGTTCTCGACTCTAGTCTACGTCAGAGGTGACTCTCACCTAGACTTGAGTCAAATTATTTTCTACAGCAAGCTTACCCTGAAGACAGACAGTCTAAAAAACAAATAGTTTTAAACCGCTTTTAAATACAGTCTTGTAAGACGCAACGGCACACGCCTTCATAAATGAGATGCTGTTGCTTAAACTAGGGACTAAATCATTATCATCATTTGTGTCTTTTTCATCATTATATTTATCTATAATATGTATGTATTTAGAAATATATAAGTATGTTTATCAGTTGTCTAGTACCCATAACACAAGCTCTGCTTAGCTTGGGACTAGATGGCGATGTGTGATAGTTGTGGAATATTTATTATTTATCTATTATTTATTATCATTGTTTAACTCACTGTTGATCAGATTAAGTGGTAAAGATCTTCACAAAACTATTAACTATTACCAATCATATAGCATTTCAGTTCGCGTTAATCAATTAGTCCCAGACATGATCAACGTTTACTTATTTACATTAATTATAAAGGGGAGCGGTAATTTAATAGCTAGTGCTCGTAGGAGACTGTTTACTATAATCTTATTATTTATATTAGTTATATAATCATGTCATCATATATAATCAGACGTTTTGTTTATAGATCAATTGTAGACTACACTTACCTAAGTTTAATTAAAATTGACGCTTCTTCTATTACACAGAGAGATGAGTTCCCAAAATAACTTAATGATGAAACTTTTCTTTTCATTCAAATCAAATCAAGTGAATTCCTCTTCAAAAATATTGATGTTCTGAGCGACGCATTTAATGAACTCCCTAACTCAAAAGTTTCGCAGAACTTAAACGCAAACGTTTACGTTACAAAAAGTGAGGGTGTTATAAAATAAATCATTTTTACTTAATGAAAAGAGAGAATATATCAATCTTTTGTCTCAAGACGTGACGTTAGGGCGGCAAAATTAAGACCGAGAAAAATGGCTGCCCATTATGTAAATTATTATTTGTTTATAAGTAAAACGGTGCATTTAAATAATGAATTTAGGTAGGAAATGCGTTCACTTTGCGGAATTAAAAGTAAGGTAGTAACTCTCATTATGTTGTTTAGTAATATTCATTTGTTTGGCTTTACACTTGGGGCCAGATTATTTGTAAATTGTCGTGGACATGTCATGTTTTTGTTGGAGTAGATAAATATGCTCTGATGTTTTTAAAAGCTTTGACTTAAATATACTGGTATCATAGAAATACGAGTAGATAGGATAACTTTTTTGTTGATTAAACTTTAATTTACCTTTGTTTATGATTTTTTGGTATTTAATTACACAGAATTTCACAGAAAACCATTTTTAACACTAATCGATTGTTATCCAAAATTAATTTACTTATTAACATTGATCATCATCTTGCTCCATCTCGTGTACCAGGCGATCAGAAGCCGTAACAGTTCATGTTCTCATCCGATTATTCATAAACATAAACAAGGTACCATCATCGATCTCGTAAATTATGACTAAACATCTTCAATTTAGTGAACGAAACGGTTTCGCTCCGAGCGATAGGCGATTGAAAAATTGTAGCGTTGGAGGCTTACGTAATTTGCTAGTGACTGTGAGGCTTGATACGGAGGGAGTCCCGCCCCGGGGTACTCCGGGATCCTCCGGGGTTGAGGGGTGGAGTAATACGGGATTGACACTCATGGTTGATGTCTTTGGAAATTATTTTCGATTATAGTGCGTAGGTTATGGGATTAAGTGTTGTTGTAATACTATTTCTAAGTAATACGTATGTGGTTTATTGCGTAGGCGAAGTTTCTACGTGTTTAATAGTAATTGCGACAATATTGACAAGGAATCCAGTTAAAATTTTCTTATTGTTTAGGCTTTGATGAAAATTGAATGTTTAGATATTGGACTCTATTATTTATGTTAGCCAATTTTAACCTATGCTAGACAAAGGCCACCTTTTTAATTATTTTATGTTGTACTTCGTCCGGAATCGAAATTTTCACATCAGCGTTTTTTGTTTCCTATTAGGTAGGAAAATCCTCCCAACATCTTTGTTCGGCAGTGGACGCCTTTTAGCTATAACATGAGATGGAATAATAGAAGATTTAAAAAAATGTAGACAGCACTGAATATAGTGCCCAGAACTTGTGTCGTAAAAGTTTTTAAATACGTTTATTTTAGCTGGGCTCGAGGTAGAATGTAAGGTAAGTACTGTGTAAGACACGTTAGTACAGCTATTCATCTTCCGGAGTTCTCTACAGCTTACACAAGACGGTAACATGTGATACACTGTTCCGTATTCTAGGACACAGAATTTGTGAGCACTGGATGAACAAACATAAACTTAAGAGGTGTGGCTACATAGACAATGAACGTCACCTGTATTCAAGGAGTATTATCATATCTAAAAGTGGAGCACAATGTGAGACGCAGATGTAATTCCGAAAGCTTGAAAATTAAGCACATTGAAGCCCAAAGTTCTATGTTTTGGAAAGGCATACGTATTAACGACATAAGCCTTTCTGAATTATCGACACAACAATTGTTACTATGCCCATAAATTCAATCGTTGCAGTCATAAGATTGACGAGGCTTTAGGCTTCTTTTTAAATTTCACACTAAGCTAATTCTTTGAGGAGCTCGTGGCTAAATAATAACAGACGCATGGGTCGATCTTAAGGTTAAGCCGCACTTGCTAAGGTTGGTCTGTAGATAGAAGACCACCTATCCAGGAGCTCGGAGTAGACGTAAAGCCGTTTGATTTTCGATGTGAACATCTTTGACAGTCGTTATTGTTACGAAATGTTACCCAGTTACTGGGTTGTGCAGGTCAGATAAGCAGTCATTCATGACAATACCGATATTCAATTATTCAGCTTCATCCCTTTGGACTGGGTACCGATCATTCGACCTCAACATAGTTTCTAAAAAGCTAGGAAGTCAATATCAAAAGCCACTTTAATAAGTCTTGCAGTGTCAAAATAATGACTTCGAACGTACTCGGCAGTCTGATTCATCGCGTTTGGTACTAATGTAGGGGAATAGAATCCGATTAACTGTGCACTGTGGGGTACAGTCGCGCTGCACGGTGTCCGGTGATACCGTGACGGATTTGCTTTTATTGTACGTATGACCAAAAAACAGATAGGTGGAGAAGGGTGACTTCATGCAAACAGTGAAAAAAGGCGCAAGCCTGGCAGTAGGTACCATGTTTACACTCGAAGCACTTAAGGGACAATCCAGTTTACATGTGAGATGTTTTATGAAAAAACTGTACCTCCTAAAACGACATAATCTGAAAAGAGGGAAGGGGTGCACATGCCTTAATTTTTTGGTCTCTAAGACATGTCAGTTGTCAACCGATCATTTCCAGTGCAGTTTAATTTTCGGAGCATTGATAGAAATAATTAACAAAGTGCTAGGCTTCGCACTTCGGTTTATTATTGAACCAACGGTTTACAATTCGTGGATGTCATCTGTTTCTTTTAAGCCGCCATATTCTCACGTAGAAAATTACACATCATATAATTATGATGATTTTTTGTTCGAGTCATCGGGTAGGCCTTCTGTATCTACTCTGTGGCAACACCATGACGGATTTGCTTTTATTGTACATAGCACCACCCTTTTCACCTGGACAGTGGACCGGTGTTTGGAGAGGCCGCCTAAAAATATCTGCCACTTTGCATAATTAAGTTTCACGAATTATTTCCGTCTGTGGATTTGCTGGTGTTTCAACGTGGTGTAATTTGTTTTGGGATATTTGCCTTGGGCTGCTTTACAAATTAATTTGATTTAATTTGTAAAAGAGATGACAGTCCAAGTATGAAATTTCCAACGTGTCTAAGGCAAACGTGTCATGCGTGGCAATCGCTTATACCTTCTCCATATGAGACGAGGCCTTTGTCTTGTAACCATTCTAAATGGGTATTTAGGAATTATCAAGTTCATTTATTAAAAAGTACTGCTGTAAGAGTATTTTATTACTTGGCGTCAGACTCGTTTTACCATTAAATCGCCTAATGGTAAGCGATGATTCGGTTCACGGTAAAGACCCTAAGGTTGTACTGTCAGGAAGCAAAAATTCCTTGTGTCCTTTTCTACTATAGTAAGTTCTAAAGTTGTCCAGTTATCAAGACGTCTATGAATAAAGAAACATGTCGGGACAAGTTCTTAACTTATGTGTAAGTCACATATTCTTTTTAGTACTTTTAAAAGTAGGTATAGACTTTTTTTTAAACGTTTCCCCACATTACGATTTTCTCCTGTGTCGTGGGTGCGTTTACAAACATATAAACTACATACACAAACGCTCAGACCCGGAACAAGTACTTGCAGATCATACAAATATTTGTTCCGTGCGGGAATTGAGGCCGCGACAATTCCAGATTCCAGAATTTAAGATCAACCAACTTAGTTCCAGCAAAGTCATTTCAAAAATAAAAATAAACAAACCACACATTATCCCAGTATTCCTAAGTCATCCAAGACACTCACACTCCCTCTGGGGAGGTAGTCACACTCGCAGGCAAAGCACACATTTTATATATTTATGCATTAACACAACTCAAAGAGGGTAGCCAAAGAAACGTTTTGGGAGTTCGGACGGCAACCTCTCAGACATTCTAATGAGGAAGGTAGCATTTGTGCTAGGAACTGTAAGACAATGTATATTTATAGAGTAGAGAGCACTGTTTCTTGTGTATCGTCTTCTTTTTAAGTTGAGTCTCGTAGATTTGATTAAAGGGGTTGTGAAATGCGGTTTAATGAATGAGCTCAATGTGCTATAGCATCAAACGTTGGGGTTTGTGTATGCAGTTTTAAAAAGATTAAAGTTTATGAAAAAAAAAAACAGACGTTTACTTTAGTTTTACTTCAGACTGCAAGCTAAAAGTTCATCAAAAAATGAACCGGTTGTCTCAAAAATGTAGTCATCGTTGCTCGCGCATATTTAACAAAATGAGACCCATATCTTTATTTCATGTTTACGGTCAGTCTATCAAATAAATACAAAACAAATCTACTAGTACATTCCAAGCTTTGCCACTGTCCACCTTGCAGCCACGGATTATTCAAAACATATGACGTCCATAAACTAAACTCAAATATTTCACTCTCAAAGCAAAATTATTTTACATTCCCGACTTACCCGAGATCCAAGCTTGCGTTGCGGACCCCATGTCGGTCCTCTAGTTTAAACAGTACACGTATCCGCATGCAATATTAATAGGAATGCAGTCGCACCCCTACGGCACGGTACTAGGGTTCCACCGAACTAAATACATCACTAGTATTAGCGGGAAATCTACTCAGTTCTATCCCGGAGATTAAATAAATTTATTGATTCACACGTCTAGAGATTTAAAAGCAAATAAATCATTAATTTTATCAAGATTTGTTGCGTAACTGTTTTGATTAAATTATTTAGTTAAGGTCGTATCGAATTTAGGTTAATTTGGGACTTAAATTAGGTTTCAGTAATCCAGTTTCAAGCTTCTCGGTAAAGTGTTTAAGGTTGGCGTTCCACGTACATCCTTAATAAAATTGGTTTATCTACGTACTTTCAGTGTCACATCTGTGTCCTAAAATTTTACGCACGTCACTAAAAGCTTTCGGTTCTCACCTAGTTACCTGAAACTGGTGCAGCAATCTAGCCCCTTTAATGAAACATCCTGTGTTAGTACCTACACCATCACGTATGCACGTCGTCACAGACTGCAAAAATCAAACCTTTTCACTTTGTGACACTCGAGTCTCATCACTCGAAAATGTAGTCTTTTTGATAGACTGTGAAAGCTGTAATGGAACCTAATCTTCTAATCATCTCCAGCTTGCTTGAGTGCCCCTTGACAAGCCACTCACCATTATGTAGGATAGTGATTGTAGGATCACTACAAGACTCATTAGACTCATTAGCATCTGTTAGCTAAATGAATACTTCAAAGCACAATTCGCGAGTTCGAGTTCGCTACCACATCTACACGATGTCATCTCATCATTATTCAGTATGAAACGGTCCTTGTCCGCATTTTCCGTCGGATCCTCCATCCCGCCACCGTACATTGTTTGTTTGGAGTGTCGTTGCACTGTACATCATACATAGCGTTGTATGTACAATAGGTAGTCGGTTTAAGTGGATTACACTCGGCATTGGACAATGCTTTAGTTTTTATGACCGTTTAAGTTGTGAAACGGTGAGGGATGGATGGGTCGTTAGTACTTTTCTGTTATGGCCTGAGGGTGCAATTTACGACTATTGTTGCCTTTGAGTGTGTTAGATCAGCATTTGTTTTTTAGGTTTTTATTCACAGGTTTATCAACAAGCTGACGTGTGTCTTAATTTCAAATTATTCCATCGTCTTTAAAATAAAAAGTAAATAAAACGCTATTTTTCTTTCAGTATTCTATTTTAATCTTAATAACCCTTTCATTTCTATTACCCAAGAAATTATGAAGAAAAGCCAGATTCACCGTTTTTCAAATTAATCTTGGAACCCGAAACTGGATTCGTTGATTAATGTCGGCTGGTGCAACAAAGGCTTACTTCTGTAATCTCCCGCTGATTTCGTTCGCTCTTAGGCTCAGTCATCATGCAATATTGTTGGTTGTTGCTATGTATATGATAGGGACTTTTGGTTGCAATCAAGGCTGGTTAACCTATGAACGTTGGTGGGATTCAATATTTGATAAGGTCATTTCAATGTCATGTTTGATATTGTATAGTTTCTTGGAGTTTATGTCTTGAAACACTCTCTTTAATTGTCTTACTAGGAATTATTTCTTGAAGATTAGTGAATATTACTTAAAAATGTACATCAAGTTGATTTGTTTTTGGTTTCGGGATATGCCAAGTATGTTTTTAAGTCATTTATTTCTCACATTTATTTTTATCCTTAAGCGTATCTTCATTTTGAAGGTTGTCTAGAAGATATCGTTATCAGCGATAAGACTGCATTTGTACCCATGGAATTAGTAATATTTAAAATCAGCTGTGTACTAAGTTTAAGAAAATAAATAATTTCATTAACATTCCTTAAAAATATACAATGAGATACAAATTGCTTTGAAAAACTATGTTTACATAAATCGAAATTCCCATCTTGATCTCATTTCTCACTCCTTTCAGTAACGTCTTGTTATGAAAATTCATTCTGTTCGTTGGCAAGGCGCCTGTAGCTCGTGTAATACAAATCTGGTAGCTCGACACGTGTCAATATATTTTATTCATGCATACAGGGACACTGCAGATTGCGTTTTGTGCAACGTGATTGTGTGTGTGTGTGTGGAGTGTGATTGAAGTGGGTGGGTTAGTGTTTAGATTATAAAGAGTATCAAAATAATGTTATGCCTGTTATCTTCGAGAGGCTAAGCATTAAGATGAAGTCAGCTCGTTTAGACAAAACTGCAACGTCTGCGCACCGATGGAAAGTCATTTTACTAAGTCTTATAGTGCCAAAATAATGACTTCGAACGTACTCGGCAGTCTGATTCATCGCGCCTGGTACTAATGTAGGGGAATAGAATCCGATTAACTGTGCACTGTGGGGTACAACATGGTAAAAATTGTTTAGCGACGGAATCCGACAGGATTGTGACGGCGAGACAGGCAGGCCTGGTGAGGCCTACCGATCTCTTAACCGTCACCGTAAGTTGCAGAAAGCCAGCGGTGGCATTGTCCGTGGTATGCCGCTAGGAGATGGATCCCACCCACCCCTCTAGTCGTTCGATGTTGTTGGTTAGTGCTTCGTGTGACAAAGATAACGCTCTACAAAGCCGAAACGAACAATTATCTCTTTCGAAAAGCCGATGTGCAATTTTTACAATTACTGTAACATCGTAAAACTTACATGAAACAAAGAGAAGAAAAGACGCCCTCTCTCCGAGTTACAAAATATGGAGATGCTTTTAGCTCAGTGTAACACATTGGGTGCCTAAGTAAACGTTAATGTCAGCCATTTTAGTTTTAGTGCCTACTCAGAGATAGTCCTTCTTCTCGTCTATGACTATTCCAGGGAGGTTTATGTCCCATAGTATAATTAATGTAAAACCTAATGAGATTTAGACAGTACTCATGCTAGCAAGAGAAAATTTAGGAGAGAACATTTTTAGGCAGAATTAAAATTAGTTTTTCAGTACCTTTAACTTCTGTCACTGTTTTAACAGAGCTTGGTATTAACCTGATTACAGGCGACAGTATCGTCTAAGGGACGTCTGTGACAGTACTAGTAATACTCGTGGCGTCCAAAATCCGCTGATCAAACACATTCTGAAACAGTCCTTCAGAAATCGTTGCTTTTATATTATGGATGTGTTAACAAGCATTTAAACTCACATTATACAAACAGCTTTATTTGTTCCGTGTGAGAATCAAACTTGCGTCTCGCAGCGCTACAGTCAATTGCTTAGCCAGTATACAAACGACCATGCTTTAGAATACTTATGCCTGGTTTGAATTGAAACTTTTGATAATTATTGCCTAGCTCTATGTTTCTGCCCGGGACGACGGCGCGTTGTGTTCCACGCGCGCCTCAAACAGTGTTAGCATAGTGACGGGGCCTGTAGAGGGCCAGAGCCTACCGGGGTCGCGGGACTAACGGATTACCGTGACCTTGGTACGTAAAGGGCTATTGAAGGACACCGTGGATTTTAGTCAGTACAAGTCTGACAGTCCCTCCCGCCCTGCCCTGGGTGGAAGGACTCCTTTGATGATTTTACCACGATAAAAAAAAAGCTGTATGTTTCTGAACGATATACTTAACTCCGTCTATGCTCAGCAGTAGTTTAGCCAGCCCTTATTGAGACCTAAATACAAAAAATAAAGGAATATTAGGAGGAAATGAGAGAGGATAGAGAAAATTTGAATCGCGAATCGTACCTAGTAAAAGTATTGTTGAAGAGCGAGCGTAGCGAGCTAGAAAAAAGTAGTTTTGGACCATGCAAATTAATTGCCAATTTATGCAAACTATGGGTCTTTTAATCGGAATTTGAGATTGTGTATAAGATTATGTGCTAGTTTTAAAAGTACTTAATTCTCTTGGGGAATGTTCCGTGGTTGTGGTACGAGTACCTCTTTTTAGGTTAACTAGGACAATTGTAGTTTTTGTTAAATGCAATTTTCAGGCAGAAGTTTGTGGGTTAATTTTGTCAGAGAATTTTTAGGTCAGAGAGCAATTCCTGAATTAAGTACTGTGTGTGTGTTTTTGGGTTGGACAAAGTGTCTTTGGGTTTCTCAATCAGGAATTTCTCGGTAGCAGAGGCAGAGTATGGATTTATGCCCAGATGGCAATAGGCCTGCCTTACATACCAATTGAAATGTACGAGTAACTATTAAGTACAGCTCTGCCAAACCCTTCAGGGATTACAAGGCCGTCTAAGAATAGTAGATTGTAGTAATCAACCGAAAGGGTAAATGGATTTATTTTTCGTTAAACCCCGAGTCAGCTTAGTCGTAATTACTGCCATGATTACAAATACGGTTGGTCAAACAAGAAAAATAAATGAAAACCAGTATGTTCATTTGTTTTTTCTTTGTTGCCTTTCTCTTTTGTTTTGTTGTTCGCGTTTTGTTCGGATGCCTTTAGCAAGAAATAAATAAAGGGTAGAGTCCGATTCGTAACAAATTCACAGTGTAATAGTAGTATTCTGTGTTTTAAATACACAGCGAGAATGACGATTTTATAAAAGATTTCAAGACTTTTATATCTAAACTCATATATTTGATGATTTTACCACGATAAAAAAAAACTCATATATTTCATAGCATGTTTGGCGAATGACTGATGCGCTGCGTGCTGTGCGGTTCGATTCCCGCACGTAACATATATTCGTATGACCTACAAGTAGTTGATCCGGGGCTGGCTGTTTAACGTGCATTGTAATTTTAATGTTTGTTTACGCAGCCACGATGCAGGAATGACTAGTCTTCACTGGGAAGAAGACGGCCTACGTCAGGTGCATCCCGAAGTTCGGTTCGTTTAGGTTCCTTTAAACCATGCAGACAGAAAAAGGATCCTCGGGAGGCTCCGTCGACCTGACTGTGTTTATATAATATTATATATATAATTTTATTACTTGATTAAGTTTAGTGGAGGCGGGGGCATCATTGCAAGACAGTCAAAATTTTAGTAGACGGAGCCCTTTGGTCGCGGGAGTCACGAATTACCGTGACCCCGGTACGTAAAGGGCTGTTGAGGAACACCGTGGATTTTGGTCAGTGCGAGTCTGACAGTCCCTCCCGCTCTGCCCTGGGTAGGAGGACTCATTTGATGATTTTACCACGATAAAAAAAAAGACGGAGCCCTTTACCCTTCGACAACGATAAAAAATACGCACAATCACAGAACGGACAATTTATACAGAACCATTATCATCTGCTTACTCCAGACTATGTCGGTTTTGGCTACACGTCTAACCGGATGCAACTGAATACCCGTATTTTACATGGCCCGACGGCCTATCTGACCTCCACAACTCAGTTAGTATTAGTCAGTTAGTATTATTATATGATAAGCATCATGTGTCCAGAACTAAAATAAATAAAGATCATTAAATTAAGTGTCAATAATTAAGAAGCCGATTAGGATAGAATACGGTTAGAATTTGAGTGTTTTTTCTATAAAATAAATAATGATCCGTTAGGACGTTTCTGCATACCTGACTAATGTAATTTGAATGCAATAAATAAATAAATCTTTTAGATCGAATCGTGATGCATTGACGTTGTTAAAAATATAATTGCTTATGTTATGGTCAACGACGGAACGGTTTTAACTGTTCTTGAAATGTAGTGGCCAGATTCGAGGTCTACGGAGGATCTACGAAGCTTAACCTGTGTACTTGTCATAATTACGAGTAAGCTTTATTATCATGGTCAAAATAATAAGAATTAATTTTTAATGCAGTATTGCCAAATCGGAATTTTGAGTCAATTATCTGTATTCAAATCAATCGGTGTAAGACATTTTCCTGTGGTAGAGCCTATATTTAGAAATAGTGAAAATTGCATTCAGTAGTTTTGGCGTAATGCATGTACAAATCTACCGACAGAGAGACAACGTCTTCAACGTCATGGCTATTCGCAGAGAGTAAGCACAAGTATTTAGTACAACCATACTCACTAGCCCTCCTTAAGTACAAATGATAACACCAACATAATTCAAGTCTTTGGAATTTAAACTGTACTCCAGCTACCAAAATGTCGTTTTCTTGACAAATGTCTGTACAACGCGGCGAGAATGTAATGGTGACCACTTATGTAAATTGTGTCTATATACCTATTAATACTTTATTTATTGACCACCTGCGACTTCCTTTAATAAATTAATATGCAGGAGACACCGTTTTTGGGATTCAGTAGTGAACTTGACGGCACGGTTGGTGCAGTGGCTGATTGATCGATTGCTGCACAGCCTGTCGCGAGTTCGATCCCCGCACGGAATAAATATTTGTGTGACCCACAAGTAATTGTTCCGGTCTGGGTGTTTGTGTATGTTTGTTAACGCACCTACGACATAGGGGAAATCCCTAGCGTGGGGCAACGTTTTAAAAAAAAGAAAATGAAGAAATATATGGCTTAATTTTGCAAAAGCGTAAGGTTCATATGTGAATGCTAGAATCTTCACTTCTAAGAGACTTGTCTTCATGCCAAATTTCCCTTTTCCCAGATTAAGAGTAGATTTTTTTGGTAGGTTAGGTTTGGACGTCTGAGCAGAATGTAGCGTAACGGGCATGTGATGGAACGGGGTGGGTTTTAGTCTGTAACAGTTCTTCCCGGCAAATCCAGGGCGAGAGGACCAATTTGATGATTTTAAAACTAAAACAAAGGTAGGAATTCTACGGAACTATTTCTCAGAGCAAATCTTGTAATAAACTAATTTACATACGAAAGCTATTAATCTTTTAAGACAATTTTATTAAAAGGACTTGTATAAACAAAGATTTGAATAATTGTTAATGGTTTTCCTCTTCTATGTTACAAATGGATTGTGGCTATTTACACTGACATTAGTGAATAACTTAATTTATAAAAAAATTGAGCACTTCATGAACAGTGTATTAAGATGAGGGTAAGTTACAGAGAATGACTATCAACTAAATGGCATACGGATTTTTATGCTGGTCGACCATGACTTTCTTAAGTCATAGAACTTTTTGTCCCTATAGAATGATCCCGAGGTGTAATTCTCCATCTTCCTGATGGTAGCGGGCAAAAGCTAGTAAAAGTTTTTTTTAAAATTTAATTCTACTTCTGACTTAATTTCGAATGAATTGACAGATAAAGAAGATACGACAACGTATGCACGACACACGATGCGATCAACTCTGCTTAGAAATAATAAATGGAACCGCATCAAACCCATTTCAGAAAACCGCATCTGAAAATCTCACGAAAAGTTGAAGAGACAGCAATAACGAAGTTACTCACAGTTTTCATACAAAAAGCTCGCAAACGAGCATGTAATATCAGCTATCATGTACGCAGTACGACCAATCAAGCTGATCTTTTAATGTACGAGAAGCCTGAACGTAGCGATGTCAGGTTATGCTGAATATTTATAGCTTGGTATGTCGCTGTGTGAATAATGACGGGACGAAACGTTAAGCAGTTTTAAAATTCATTTAGTTTCTACATGGTCTTGAATTTTTTGTACGAATGGAGGTTATCGGTCGGAGTCCGGTGTCCGAAGTTTGTGGGTCTACTTTCTAAGTCTGACAACGAAGATACGGGCCCGTCCGAAACAAAATTGAAGCTTTTCAGTGATCCCTACTCCGTATTATTATCTAATTCATGATTTTTGACAACACAGAGAGTAGAAAAAACTGTAGAATCGTGTTGCCACTACATTTTTAGTTCGTGTCCTTAACTATGTAATATTGTGCCCGTAAGTAATATTGAGTAGAAAGCGCCTGAAATCTCGATCGAAACTATGAGTTTCATGCTTAGATAGTAGTGGTACCCCTATACCTTAAGAAACTCAATACGGATTAAGTAAATTCAATTCCATTTATTAATTTATACTTGACGAGTAGTAGTAAGGTTTTCAGACACCGTAAATCAGATCCTAAGTCGCATTGCAACTCGGGATCGCTGGACTAACGAATCTCGTGACCCCGGAATGTAAAGGGCTATTGAAGAACACCGTGGATTTTAGTCAGTACAAGTCTGACAGTCTCTCCTGCCCTATCCTGGGTGGGAGGACTCATTTGATGATTTTACCACGCTAAAGTAAAAAAAAAGTCGCTTTGCAAGGAATTTGATCCAACCAAATCTTTTCAACCTACTATGTTTATGTACCCTCCTTGTAAATATGCAGACAGTTGTGTCAACCTGTTTCCGAGGACGTGACGTCATTTGTAACGTTAACGTCCACGAGATAAGAGTTCGGAGGTTAGCGCGGTTAATGATGTAGACGGAGGCTGTGGGAGAGATTTACGTATGTTTTCTCGTAACTGTTATAAACAGAGTTTTGGGTTTTTGGAACTTCTTCGAAACGCTTTCTTCCAAAACTAAGTGCAGTTAGAATAAAAATAGCAAAACCTAACATAACTGACAAGTTTACCAAACAGTATTCATCATCATTATCTTCTTGCCCTTAGCCCATATTATTTGAGGTCGGGGCAACACGTTCTATAAAAAACCTATATCTACTTTCAAAATTAAACAAGTAGACATAATAGTACTGACTTCTAGCAGAGTAAATATATGTAATAGATTTTCAACTTTATCACAACAGCACAAAGTTTATATTCGATGGGAAATTAGACAGAATGGGGTAGGTTCATGTGCTGCAAAAGTAACAGATAAATCCTAATGACTATGTACATGTTCAAATTCCACTGTTCCGAAATATTAGTGTATTATGCACATTTATTTAACCACAACATTAGTATGCGCAGCAACAAAACGCCTGTTGAAAAAATGTGAGCAGTTACAAGATATGAGCTTTATTGCTACACATAAGCGTGCAGGCGCTTTTGAGCAAGCGTTTTACATTCTCTGTAAGCAGGATTTGTGTCATAAAACAATTATTGTTTTACTAACATCTTGCTTGTGCTTCGTGGTTTGTATTTTATTTTTGAACTCACCTGTCTTTATTTTTATGGTTACTTGTTCTGTTATAGCGTTCTTAGCGTAGGTTCTAGCGTTTTTAGAAACATATCCAAAAAACGGTCTGCTGCTCGAGGACGATTTATTTTATAATTAGGTACAATAGGTTTTTTTAGTGTGATTAAATTAAAAGGAATCCTCCCGCCCAGGGTGGAGCGAAAGGGACTGTCAGACTCGTACTAACTAAAATCCACGGTGTTCTTTCAATACCCTTTATGTTCCAGGGTCACGGTTCCCTGCTTAGGCAGTGCCGTGACCTATTACAACAAGCCAACTTCTTCATTTGCAAACTTTCCAGTTCATCCTGATATTTTTTGGTCACGCCATGTTGTCATTCTTTTCCTGTGACGGTCTTTATATTTCAAAAGTTTAAACTATAACTTGTATCTCCTAATCCCGTCATCATCTGCCTAGCCTTTTACCCAACTATATTGGGGTCGGCTTCCAGTCGAACCAGATCTAGCTGACTATCAGTATTTTACATGGTGCGGCTGCCTATCGGACCTCCACAACCCAGTAACTGGGTAATACGATACCTACCCCATGGTATGGTTGTCAGATTTTAGAGCTTCGACCTATATTAAAGACTGTCAAAGATCTAAAACTGACAGCCGGGGCTATACATGCTTTCCGAGGCACCGAGGAAACTCGCAATGACAGATGGTTCTACAGACCAACCTCGGCAAGCGCGGCTTAATCCGAGAGATCGGTCTGTGCGGCTGTAATTATTTAGCCACTCCTAAATATATCTAATCATAATCCCATGAAAATAATAAAGACTGTATAAACGATTCATTTACAAGCCCAACAACCACTTATCCAGATAGTCTTGGCAACACGTCCAAACGTAATTTGTAACAACGTTAGGCGCCGCCGGACGAGATAAGGGTCCGTTTGCGGTGAAACTTTAATATTGCCACATTCACTCCTTAAGAATCCACTGAGGTTAAGTCGGGACTTGTATAGTATAAGCCTTTCATTACAGAATCTTATAAGTCTGTTTATAAACTCCAGACAGACTTTAGGCCTACATAACAGCTACCTACTTTACATGCATAATGTAAAGTATGTAATATGTAATGCTATGTACGAGTAGTATGTGGTATTGCGTCTAAGGTTTCAAGGGATTGGGAATTCTAAGTATCATTTGCAGAAAGTTAGGCTAAATTAAACCAATTTAGTTTGGGTTTGTACCTGTTTGGGTAGGTAATACTCATTTCTGTTTTAAGTTACACTTGAAACTAAGTAAAGTAGTTCGTACCTAAGTGAAATTGTTTTAGCACTTGTACTAAGAAGGATTAAAACAATGTAAGCCTTATTATAAGTTGTTCGTTGTTGTAATTTAAACATTTTGTAAACAAGTTTTCTGTTTGTAGGCATTGTAGGTAGCATTATCAGTGCAGTGCGATGCGCGCTCGAATACGGACGTGTTGTAACAGTTGGACGCACAGTGCGCGGCTTGAGCTGCTGCCTGATATTTCGCAATGAGTTCGCAACAACTTATCGCAAACGAGCTGTTGGCATTTATACAGAATGCCATCGATACTATGGACGAGGTGAGCATCATGCAGATATGCAAGTCGAGCTTCAAAGAAGATGAGATTAGCAGAGGCAAGATGTTACTGTTCCAGACGACTGGGAAGCTCAGTGAAATGCCATCGCGGAGGAGAGATGGTACAGAGAAGAGTGTCCAAGACATCATTACCTTTTTAAAGGTGACCGACCCTGACGACGTGCCGACTTTCGTAGCGAAAGAGCTACATAAGTTACCGCCCGTCACATTCGATCACGTAGATGTCACCAGGCTCCTGAAGGATATTACATCTCTCAAGTCAAGCCTGGCCGAAGTGCAGTGTAAGTTGAAGAAGTCAGAAGATACCATCCAAGAACTACGTGCCGAGATGGTGTTGCTACGCAGTACTGTTTCGGAAAGTAGGTCAAATGACGGAGTCAACGTACACGAGAATTTTGCATCGGCGAAATTGGATTCGTCGGCGATTGTAAATATGAAGGGCGATGCACCGAGCCCCGCTGCCCCCTGCCCCTCTGCAGAGAACACGACCCGCGTAGCTATGTCGAACCCCAAACTAGCTTACGCCGCAATTGCTGCCTCAAACAAACCTGCTAAAGGGGGAAAGCAGAACCGTCGCTATGAAATCCTTCGTAGCGATCCAACCCAGCCCTGTTCAGTGAAGCAAGTGTGTGATGAGGATGGCTTCATCAAAGTTCAGAAGAAGAAGAAGAAGAAGCCTACTTGTCGCAATCAATGCGGTACTGGACTGACAGGACCAAATATGCTGCTACGTCCAGCGATACCTACGACGTTGCTGTATGTGTCCCGACTACATCACTCCACGAAGGTTGAGGAGATCGTGGAGTATGTAAAACTGAAGACCAACTGGACCTTGAGGGTCGTGAAGTTGGAGCCACATAGTATCACTAACTTCAACTCATTTGTGGTGCGGGTCCCAACACAGCATCTCGACACGTACCTCAAGGAAGAGTTTTGGCCGAAGGGAGTAGTCTACCGACGTTTTCGCGGCAGGCTACGCGACACCGCGCAGTGTAACACGACACCGTTACTTCGTGTGCAGTAGTTTAAGTTATTGTTATGTTGTTATATGTATTAGTATATTGTTTATATTTATTTTTTGTATTGTATTTTATATGGGCCTCTGATGCCTGAAATAATAATAATAATAAACAGAAGCACGTTATAAAGAAAATGCTTTTAAAACTTGAAGAAGGCGAAGGCTTTAATATTTTAACATTGTGTTTTAGCACAGTTGCTTACCTGTGTAAAATAAAAGGCATATAGCATACACAGCGTATAATGTCACAAAAATTGGCATAACACCTCTTTTTACGAAACGCCTGTCAAAAAACGCTGGGCAAATCAACAAAAACACGTTAATTTATTCGCCGCTACAAGGGGCTACGGGAGCTACATTAAAATTTGAGCCTTGTCAGGTGCTAAGTCCATAATTTCCCTCGGGAACAATCCCGGATCGCGTTTTAAGGGTTTCCATGAATGGCAGTTCTAATTTCCACTGACGGTCGTCTTCCCATTTGTTTAAGGCGATTGTTTTAGATTGTTTTGACCGTGAAATCTTAGGAATGCAATGAGTTGATGCTTTAATGTTAAATGGTTGCTCTTGCGCGAGAAGTTTTTGGCTGTAACATAAACCTTATTTTATTTAAAGATTCTTTGCATGTGATATCAAAAAATCTATATTATGCTGTGTGATCAAAACTTGAATTCTTTTCGTAAATATTGTTTCAAAAAGCTCTAGTCTGACTGTCATCTGAATATTTATTTTATATTTACTTTTACGGCATGTTCTGACCTAAAATTCTTTTCTCTGTTTCAGGTAAAATATAAAATAACTCCGCAACATTTTTGGTAAGCCGAGCTAAAAACATGTGGTTTTACATTTTATTCGTACAAACTGTGTTACCCTGTAGGAAATAAACTTCAATAGAGTGAGGACTCTCGGTTCGTTTGCGCGGTTTGCATGCGAAAGTTTTCCGAATGTTTTCGTTCCTTAGTGGAGACCGCAGAATACGGTTTATTATGTCGGTTTTGGTCAGACGTACAAAGGCACTCTGATTGAGAGACGTATGTGATTTGTCTGTAGTATTTTAGTTGAGGAGAATATTTTAATGTTTGGCTTTGATTTTAGAGACAGAAATATAAATATTATTACAGTTTCTCTATCATAGCATAAACTTCAGGCACGCCGCAATCGCGGCGGTAAGACCCCTCTTTGAGGAGTGGCTGGATAGGCGCCACGGCGGCGTCCTGACCTACCGCATGACGCAGGTCCTCACCGGACACGAAAGTTTCGGGAGGTTCCTGTGTCTGATAGGGAGGGAAGAAAAGCCTCGGTGTCACCACTGCGAGGATCGTCCGTAGGACACGGTGGAGCATACGGTGCGAACTGCCTCAAAGAGTGTCAGCATACTGACGGGGCCTGTAGAGGGCCAAAGCCTGCCGGGGTCGCGGGACTAACGGATTACCGTGACGCCGTTACGTAAAGGGCTATTGAAGGACACCGTGGATTTTAGTCAGTACAAGTCTGACAGTCCCTCCCGCCCTGCCTTGGGTGGGAGGACTCATTTGATGATTTTACCATCATAAAAAAAAACATAGCATAACCTTTACATTTTCCCACTTTTAATTAGATTAAAAGCAGTGATTACCCAGTAGTAAAAGCTCCAATTTACTAGTTGTAGTCCGAACGGTTCGAACACAGAAAAGCGCATTGCTTTGTGTAATTTATTTCTATGTTATCACCACTGCTCTCAAAACGGTTATGGAAAACATCGTGAGGAAACTTTCATGTCGTATAACCAGCGACATGTCCTAAAATTAACAATCATAATCTTCATCATTCTTTTAGAATAAATACAGAATCTTTAAACCCAAATTCGAAGAGCACGCATACTGGACAACGTAGTGAATACAGAGATGACTCTGTGATAGGAAATAGCCAGTAATTCTTCCTGTAGCCTTTTTTCCACTGCTGGGATACAGACTAGGTAGCCTGATTATGCTAATTAGACAGACCGTGATTATTGATCGTCAGAAACATCAAGTTAAACCCTACATCAATTTCTTCTTTTGTTATTGTTGATGAACAGCAGCTGTTTTCTATGACTTCCTTCCAAGAAGTTTGAATAATTTTCTCAACTTATAGTTTCAGCGGCCATTTTCCGATTTAGCATAAACAAACTAAACTTATACAGTTTGTAAACTAATTATTGCTTAAGTTCAGAACAAAGACGGCGTGGACATTAGGAATATGTATAATTTAAGGTTGAGGGTTGAAAATTAGCCGTTTGATAGTCTGGCTAAATGAATAAGGCGCTGAAAATACGGGTGCGGTCGGGTGCTCCCCCTAATGATCGGTACAGTCAAGTAATTAATACTATAATATGTCTAGAAACTAACAAAGTATGACGTCAATAGTCCCTGAAGGGTGAGGCAGACGTGCATGTGTGCATGTCTCGTTCGTTCTTCATTAATATTTAGAAAAAAAAGCACGAAGACAGCATCAATACATTGCAAATATAATTATTCCGTCAGTCACGAGTTTGAAAAATAATGGACACGTAGTTTTTTATAATTTATTGAATATTGACAAATAAATAACGCATCCAAATCGGGAGAGGGACTCGTGACTTCAGAACTATGAAATATTATACGTATTATGAATTTAAAAAAATCGTTGTATCTTCGTCAAATTTTGACTTACACAACAAAAGACAAAATACGGGTTAAATAATTTTTGATAATCTCATTATACTTATATTTTAAGTTATCTTGCCTATTATTACAGAGTGGCCTTTTAGCTAGTGACCAACTAATCATTATAGTAAGTGGACTTTGCATGCAATTTAATTGAACGTTATTAACAGCACGTGTCGGTTGTATTGACAATTTTATGGCCATGATATAAATTGACCATGAGCACGCTGTTTAATGGCTTTATATGTTGAAATATCTATATTTATCGATGTCAAAGGTAATAGCGTCTCAAAACGGTTAGTAGAATATGGGTTTCTTTAATTAATTGCACGGAGCTGTGGTGTAAACTCTTCATCAGCATCATCAGCCCAAAGGCGTCCACTGCTGAATATAGGCCTCCCCTACGACGACGAACGAACGACAATTCGCCACTTACATCCATCGGTTGCTTGCGACTCTCACGATGTCCTCCGAGTGGGAGGCCTGACTACTCTGCGTCTTCCGGTACGTAGTCGTGGAAATTCTTATGGGTTATAAATTAAAGATTAACAGCATCTAGAGTTGTCCATCATTCTTTCTTTGAAACTTAAACGAGATTAGACCTTAGAATTAAGTGTGCACGTAACAATATTCGTAAGTACTTATTTACTGCACTTCCTACGTTTGGCCCCGAAGCTGAACCGGGCAGCAGCCGCCCTCAGGCGACTCCTGCCCAATCTCAGCGGGCCAAACGCCTCCAGCCGGAGGCTGTACGCCGGTGTCGTGCGGTCCATGGCCCTCTACGGGGCCCCTGTGTGGGCCCTGAGCATTCGGACGCGACCACTAAAGCTGGTCGCATGCCAGAGGATCATGGCAATCCGAATGGTCCGAGGATACCGCACGATCGCCGGCGAATCGGCCAAACTCCTTGCCGGATTGCTGCCCTGGGATCTGGAGGCGACTGCCCTCCAGCGCATCTACGAATGGCGCGTGGAGGCGCAGCGCCGGGGCGAATCCCCGCTGCCTCGACAGGTCGAGGCGCGGCGGGAAGAGCTCCGGCGCGATCTCAGGGCAGTATGGAGGGAGCGACTGTCGCAACCGAGGTCCGGGCACGCCGCAATCGCGGCGGTAAGACCCCTCTTTGAGGAGTGGCTGGATAGGCGTCACGGCGTCCTTACCTTCCGCATGACGCAGGTCCTCACCGGACACGGAAGTTTCGGGAGGTTCCTGTGTCTGATAAGGAGGGAGGAAACGCCTGGGTGTCACCACTGCGAGGACCGTCCTGAGGACACGGTGGAGCATACGGTGCAGGACTGCCTCGCTTGGGCAGAGCACCGCCGTGTCCTCACGACGGCGATAGGTGGAGACCTCTCGCGCCCGGCATTGGTCGAGGCCATGCTGCGGGGCGAGACGGAGTGGGAAGCGGTCGCCTCCTTCTGCGAAGCAGTCATGCTCGCGAAGGAGGAGGCGTGCCGCGTGAGGGAGAGAACAGTGTCCTCCCTCCGACCCACCCGCAGTGGTAGACGCCCACGGCGACGGACGTCGCCAGACGATCTCCGGCCACCGTAGGCGCGGGCATGCGGGCAGCGAGTAATGGGCGACTCGCTGCCCGACCATGGACCATGCCCGGGTCGACGGCGCGTTGTGTTCCACGCGCGCCTCAAGGAGTGTCAGCAAACTGACGGGGCCTGTAGAGGGCCAGAGCCTGCCGGGGTCGCGGGTCTTACCCATCACCGTAACCCCGGTACGTAAAGGGCTCGTGAAGGACACCGTGGATTTTAGTCAGTACAAGTCTGACAGTCCCTCCCGCCCTGCCTTGGGTGGGAGGACTCATTTGATGATTTTACCACGTAAAAAAAAAAAAAAAAAAAGTACTTATTTACTAACTCTGGTTTAAGGCTTTGAACTATGAAACGCGATCAGCACATGGGGGAATCGAAGTTCCTATGGTGTGTTGATTTCCTGAATCGTCGCCGTCGGTCGGTTGTCAATATAATTGGAAATAATTAAGAATTTTCCGAATCGTATCAGTAGTAGTTCCAAAGATTGTCTCTCTTTTTTTCGTGATGAAATCGTCAAAAGTGTCCCCTGAGAGGGGTGTAAGAGACTGTCTGACTCATACTGACTAAAGTCCACGGTATTCCTTCAATAGTTCTTTACGTTCCAGGATCGCGGTAATTCTTTAAAAATCCCCGCTGTGCAAATAACCCTTACAAATACCTAATTAGATATTGTATTTACCATAAAATTACAACGAGTCCAAACCTCCATCCATTATCGAGCCCATAAACAATAACTGAGTTTTACTCTATAGTTCATTACACGGCCGTCCGTGAAGGTTCGTTATGCTTCGGACGAGAAAGTTTGTCGGGTCTCGATGGAAATTTTAGAAGATCCAACTTGGCTGAAGTCACGAGCATGACCGGGGCTAGTTAGTCGATACTCGGCTCTTGTTGTGGCGGCTGTAGATTGTAAAATGGTTGCCCTGCGATTGCATCTTAGGCTTCTGGAGTTGGAAGTTTTCTATTTATAGTTTGATAAGTTGTGAAGACATCTTTAACCTTCTATTTAGTTAAGTTACGTATGCATCTACGGAATATGTTTATTGCGGTAGGTAATATGCTTTGAGTCAACACCACAATCGCATTACTCAGTCCTTTTTTTAAACTGCCTTTTTCTTAGCACTGGTCCATCCTGTAGAAGTTCGGTGCCAAACAGTTTTGTGGTTAACAGTCAACAGTCGGTGTGTAGAAGTTCCAGTTACTTCTGGGTGAGCTAGAGTCGCTTCTTCTTTGATTATGAGCTAGATTTGAGATTTAAAAAATATCTTCTAAAAGTTCTATACTTAGAAAATTCAGTCACTATCAACATTCAATATCATTATGAACTTTAGTATTTTCATTTAGATTAATAGTTGTCTTTAAATACTCCGTAACAATAGAGAAGATGTCAAGTGTCCCAAAATAATGTATATAATAATCTTAATGAAATTTCCTTGCGTCTAAAAAGGTCAGAGAGTCTCTAAACCAAATTGGTACATTGTTGACTCAGCTCATCTACAGTTTCAGTTCCAAATATAACCCAAATTACAGGAAAGGTAGACGACTGATACGTCTTCTGAAAGCCTACTGTATGTGTTTAGTCACCTACATACATGTGTAAGCAAATCAATATGGGTCGGCTGTTAGTAAACACAGGATATTGAGTTTCAGGACATGGTTCATGTTTGGCTTTCAGCCTTAGATGTTATCAGTTAGGGTTGGTACTTATCTATTGACCTATCGATGTCAGATAATGTTTCATGCGTCGCTACCCCAACCGAGTATTTAGGTAGTTGATTACAATATATTAAGTAGGTAGTAATAAATTACTGAATAAAGCAGTAAATTATTGAATAGAATGCTAGTAAATTATTTATGAATGAATTACTTACTCTATTGACTGACACCTGATTTCCGTACCTAAATAGAAGAAACCTTTGCTACAAAAGCTGTTTTATTTTTAAAAACTGCTACAATTAAGTTATGAATGATATAGCAATTTTTAATTCATTTTGGACTATGATCTTTAGTCACTACCCTAGTGATAAAAGATAACAGAGATCAGAAAGTTATAACGTCAGTTAGTTTGCAGTAGGTACATAATTTTACAATGTTCTTTTTTTCTAAACCCACGGAACGAAAAAGACTAGTTTATACAGAACACTCTTCCACGAAAAACAGAGCCATTTTGTTTATGCTTACAAACTAATTTGCCCAGCTTAGCTCGCTGAACTGCAAAATTCATTGACCCGTTTATACGATCAGCGTCAGCGATTTAAAACTTGGATTAATAACTTTTCTCTCATAATCAAATCGGAATTGGAGAGGGATAAGGTAACAGGGGATTAAGAATTCCATTGCTCTTTAATTACTTAAGTCGACAACGATATCTAATGAATTTTAGGGACACTTTTTCGGAATCAAAAAGTTTGGAGCTGTCGGTCCAGTTTGAGATTTGTTTTTGTAATGAAAGAGGGTTATAATTGATGAAAGACGGCTTTTTTGGAATTGGATTTTTCATTCGTGAGCAGATAAGTTTCAAAAAAAATATTACTCAATGATTTGGTGCACTTAGACATCGTTTCATTAAGTATTCATATCATACTTTTTTCTTATTGTATATAAAACATTTAAAACTTTGTATACTAGGAATTTCTTAATAAAATATTAGACTCACATATACCAACACCCAGACCTGGAACAGCTATCTGGAGGCCAAACAAATATTTTTTCCATGTGAGAATCGAACCCATGTCACATGGAGCAGCAGCAACTATTATGAAATTGTATTATTATATTCCTAAAATGATTTGTAAACTAATGATTTGTGAGAATTCTCTTTGTAGCAGTGAATTTTTCGAACGAATGAACTTTGTAAGTGTCTACCTAACTTAACATTTCTAAAATATTTATGTAATTAAACCCAGCTTTAGCACATCGTAAAACTATAGCACAACTTCTCGTAAATTCTCCATACTATGAAGTTATTAAAACCTTTAATATTACATTAGATAGCTATTTTCGTCCAGTTTATGAATGAGCAAAGTGAACTGTAATTAAAGTTTAAATTATTGCTGAAACTTGTTACGGGCAACTAAGTAAACTGGAGTTGCATAGTTAAGTGTCAGTTGTTATTATTAGTATAGGTTAGATATAAAGACAAATAGGTCGTTTTTCTAAAGTGACCTATAAGTCTTATTGATCTCTTATTTTCTGCTTATCTTTTACCTAGTTTCCTAGGAACTTGAAAGTAAAAAAAAGCTGTAAGTCATTGGCGTTTACGTTTTTACCATAGTCGTGTAAGTACTGCCATTTGCCATTGGCTGTTGCCAAAAAGAAAAAAAAAATGCTGTCATTTATCTTTTACTTTTTTATGTAAAATATTTACGTAACTTTAACGAGAGTCACATTAATTAATGCAGTAATTGCGGACACGTGTTCCATGAGAATATTTCAACATTTTCAGTAAAACATGTCGTAGATGTTTATATGAAAATGTAATTTAGTTTTGCAGGAATAGCGAAGCATCGCGCTAACATTTGGCAGAATCGTCTAAATTATTCATGTACACACATTTAATTTAGAACTGTATTTAGCGCTTTAACTAAAACGTTCCACGAATTCGAGGTTCCAAGCGAAATGGATATGTTAGTCTTGAATCTAATTCAAACTATGTTTCGCGGTAGAATAATCATGGTAGAGACGTCAGCATATCAACCTACTGCAATCTGTATTTTTTTTCCAATCGAACACGAACCTTCCTTTTTGTGATAAAGTTTAAAATTTATTAAAACTATTTGACTGATTGAGGTAGCTTGATATGCTGGCATTTGTACGTGTCTTGGAAATGTTCTAAATACCTTATATTCGCAATATGTGCAAGGACGTAAGCAGAACAGGGGTTGTATGAACGTAGACCCATTCCTGGCACCATTGCGCTAACTAAGGTTTATTTTTTGAATACAGAGTCATCCTTAAAGCTTCTACACACTATGCAGCATAGCCGGGAATTTGCGAAAATATTTACGTAAAATTGATAATTCTAAACTTAACAATTGTCAGGTTGGCTTTAAGTCTGATTTGTATTCTGGTAGGCGCAAAAAAAAATTAGAGATTGCAAATGGGTTATTCCCCAAATGAATTCGACATTCAAAATTAAAGCATTTTCAAATCTTGACCTCCTACTCCCGTCGGGCACGTTTTCGGGAACCGTTACTTTTAATTTAAAATTTTACCATGAAATTGGGACGGCTCGCAGATGAATTTAGTTTTAAATTGGAATATGTAGTTATAAAATTGGGCTGGGTTTAATGTTAAAATTGGAGTTTATTTGCTTTTGTTCGTAACTTAAGATTTTCTATTGTTAATTTCAATCATTCCTACTTTATATCCACCCGAAGATGTTTTTTTTCCCCGCAAGTAGCCGAGTTATTAAGTAGGTGGCATTTTATCGAAGCTATAATTACCATATTTGATAAAATTCTTCGAAAGGACACTGAAAATAAAACAACTTTATTTAAATTACACGGAAACAGTAATAAAACAGTATTACAAGGGTTTGATAGGGTGATATACTAACTAAATAAAACGTGTGTTGTTGAGTCCCTACTCTTCATGACGTCCTGTCCACTTTAACTTACCGTCTTCTACCGTTATATACTTTTTTTATTAGCCCATAATCTTTACATCACACCTACAATACCGACAAATAGGTACTTACCCTTATCTTACTACTAGATTGGTTTCAAGAAACAATGACTTAAGCGGCAAAAAGCTAAAATGAAGTTTGAATTCTAGATAAATAACCTTAAAGCTTATTTTCTAATTTCGTCTTCTCTCCCAATTTGCTGTTTCTTGAGGCCCGATTTAACCAAATGCAATATATGCTTTATTGTGCTCGAATAGGTCCAATTTGAAAATAGAATTTTCCTCTCTGAAATAACTCACACGTTCCCGCCAATAAAAAAGTTTTTTTTTCTAATACAGCTTTTTCAAAGACAGCTTTTACGAGATTCTCGTAAAATGGAAAGGTTTCATTGTTCTTTAATAGAACACCATTTTCTGTTTGTGGGCCTTTGTTGATAGTGACGTTTAATGTAGAACCTAATTTAAAGATAGGAAATAAATAATAGCTTACTTTGAAAGCAAAACAATTTATTTAAAAGATGTTCGAACTTGGTCGCCTACCTCCTTTATTTACATTACCATCTTCAGAATATTCGTCAACTTAGTACTTAACTTAATTACTCATAAAAGTTATATTTATCACCAAAGTTCGGAATATGAAAGCCTTCGTTAGACTTTCATTAAACCAGCCCTGTGGTTAATAAAATTATCTCGTGAATGTGCGTGGAAAATGCTTCATTGCACGAAGATAACCAAGTTTTCCTGAAATCAAAATGTGTACGAATTTTTTACGTTTCATTTAGTATGCTATGACAGGTTTTGCTGAAGAGTTTAGGTAATCAATTTTAGGCTTATCTAAGTAATTACTTTTCACACATACGTGTCCCAGCTGGGCGCCAATAAAGAGTTTTTAATAAAACTACCCGCTTTAATATTTCATGTCATCCCAATTTAACATATTCTGTTTTAATGGGTAGATAAAAGCTTTTGCACATCCATTACTCAGAGCCAGTTTAATAAGTTATTTAAAGTTCTTTAATATGAATTGAGAAAAAGTTTGTTTTTGGAGCTACCTACTTAGTATCAATTTATAATTTTGGGATCAAAATCCGAATAACTGACCTATTGCTGCGTCTGAAATGTTTCATTTAAATCTTCTCACAGGCTTATGATAAAAATGTAGGATAAATATTTTGTTCGTCAGCCATTTCACCATTTGAAATCATTTTTGGAAGGTCAAATTACCCGTCTTGAATATAATACCTTACTTTTTATGATATTTACTATACTTAAAAGGTGATAATCTATGTACTAAAAAGTTTTCAATGCATTTACATAATAACGACGCAGTCAATAGTTTGAACTTGCCTGACAGGCCAGACTCTAGCACCCTTATACGGCCGCCTCACCTCTGCGTCTAGGTAGGTCCTTCACAATGCCTAGCCACCGCACCTTTGCACCTCAAAGGTTTTCTCGATAGGTCAGTGAACCTATATCGGTTGGTATAATTTACGATCACTTTGAACTGAAATTGGCGATAGAATGAGATATGGTTTTGTTGTTGACAAAGTGGATGCTATTTGGTGAGCAGTTACGTTTTGGGGTAAAATTATAATTTAAAAGGTAAAATAGTCACTAGATTTAACTTAATAAAGTGTTTTTTTTTATTGTAACTATTTATACGGCAGCTTCGCAAACTCTAGTTCTTTTTTGATGAAAACAATTTTAGCCTATTACCATTTTTGTTTAAATCTGTGAATTTCTTATATTCTTGTAATATCGTTCAACTCTTTTTCATGCGAGGATCATCTGTTCGTAGATGTTTTTGTAACGCCTTAAGCAATGCTCTTATTTAATATTAATGTGTAAGTATAGGTCATAAAACTATAAAATAACTGTAGTACTCTACAGTACCCGTAACCCCGGTACGCAAAGGGCCATTGAAGGACACCGTGGATTTTTTTTTGTACTCTACACTAACGACATAATTATAATTGTTGCTACAATAGATTGATTGATGTAAAAAAAACATTGTCAAAGGTTTTTAATAAGCCGCATAAAACATTTCTCGACAATTTTTCAAACAAATTGTTTCATTGAAACAAAGCAACCTACTTAAAATATGACCTTGAAACCTTATTTAAAAAGATTTAAGTGCTACTTTACTCTGCAAAATATTTCTAGAGATATAAATTTTATCTGACAACAATCGTTAGCATAATTGCCCTAGGGAATATTTCTTGTTAAATCCCAAAACATGAATTGCTTAAATTCTGAACGGCGGAAATTCCTTGAATTTTCTGTTTCCATTATATTACCTAAAGCTCTTCTAAGAAATTGGTTTATTTGTATATAACACAAATAAAGTGTACATAACCGATTTATGTTAAAGAAAAATATAAGGCCGATCAGAATCGTTACACAAAAGCGTAAACGTAAACTAAATACGTTAATTTTTTTTACAGAAAATATAATTTTTATTTTTCTAACATTAGCATTTAGCTCTAATTTTTGGCGTAAAGATCAATTGGTTCCATCTTTTGCATCCACCCATTATTTTTTAGTTTTAAAGAAAGTTTCTTAATAATTATGATTTTAACTGAAACTTACAAGTAGGTATAAAATATTGCCAAAGAAGGGAACTAGAGCAAACAGTTATTACCTTTTAGACGAAAACTGACAAATCTTCAAAGCATAAGATATCTTTTCGCTTGACTACACTTTATCCTCACAAATGAGTTGGGTTCGCATTTCCTCGAAGTTTTCCAATGAAATTCTTTTTCCTTACATCTTGAGCCAACTTATTTTGTGACGTATCAACTTTAAATTTTCAGAGCAAAAATCTTTAAGATAGTTTGCAATTGAGTTTAGGTGATATTTATCTTTCATTCATCTTCCACTAAAAATAAAACACTATAAACTAATTTAGGAACTCAAGTCATGTTACTCTAAAGTCGTCGTCGTCGATGTTGTTCTAAAGCTAACAAAAATAATAACTTTATTCCTAAAATACTCGTAATAACACACTGTAACTGGTTCTCATACCAGGTTTATTGCTTGTGACTTTGGAGTCAGTTCCTCCAGGAATGCGATTACTTGGGTATGTGTAAAAATTGACTACATAGATGATTACGATCGTTACATTGTAGATGTGCGTAGCGTGTCTCGGTGTGTGTGTAGTATCGTGAGTGTGTACATGACTTATCTTAAAATATTCTCTTTCATGTTAGTTCTAGTTAATTCCAAATTTTAAAAGAAATTTATTTTCTCCGTAACATTAGCTCATCTAAACCAAAATTCATAAATAAGTATTCATGCATTAGTTTCAGTATACTTTCAAATGTCGCCTGACGGGGTTGCGGGACTAACGAATTACCGTGACCCCGGTACGTAATGGGCTATTGAAGGACACCGTGGATTTTAGTCAGTACAAGTCTGACAGTCATGGGTGGGAGGACTCATTTGATAATTTTGCCACGATAAAATAAAAAATAAAACTTTCAAATGTCTCAGTAATAGTGGGACCGTACCCCTTCGCATCTCGCCTTAGTGACGATGTAAGTCACATCTTGGCACAGAATTTCAATATCGGTCCATAAAGGGAAGGGTGTTTCATTCGACCTCCCGGGAATACCTTGAAATTGTTGTACTATGCTATTTGTCAACCTTTGTTAGATGTTGGCTGTATTTGTGTAAAATTGGGCTATCTTGAGTCGAGTTTTCAAATAGATTTAATAGCTTGTGAAGCAAACTTTTTGAGAAAGGGGTCGACAAGTTTACTGTTAAATTGGAAGGTTTTTGCGATGAAAAATGTATGTTCAAATCTAAAGAACGAGACTTTAAAACTATCATGTCATTATGATCTTTAAATGTAGTATAAGGCACAATTTGCTTATTACTAACAACCGTCTTGCTATGAAAGATCACCCGTTAGATAAAACAAAAGAACATGGATGGAACAAAACCTTAACAACCCATTATTTCCACCAGCCAAAGCATAACCAACCTTTGCTCAACAAAAATAAAGTCCAACTCAACTGCAAACGTTTTAGTTGCAACTCTTGTTTGATCGGAAACTTCGCGTCCGTGCAGAATTTCAATAAAGAAACTGAAAGAAATATCGCTGGAAGGGCCCCCGTAATGGCTGGCCGTACAAGACTAAACACCAATAACCGATACCACGATTTTTACGAGGAATTCGCAAAATGCTTATACAACGTGGTCATAACTTTTTGGAACGTGGTTTTGGAGTAACGACCCACTCTTGTGATTAAATAGTTCGTAATTAGGGTATTAAGAAGTTGTTACGGCTGAATGAAGTGTAAAAATGTTATGAACTGCTGTAATTGTTACGACTACCTACCGCATTATACTACGGTAGCTAGTTAGCAAAGTTTAGGGTAATTTGCAGGGTTGTAAAAGTATTATGTTCTTTGATAATGGTAGGAAAATGGCACATGGATATTGCTAATACCTTTCAGTTTTGAGTGTGCTTATCAGAAATGTGTGAGTAGTTTCACAAGCGATAGCCGGAACCTTAGTTTTTGTACTGTTGAACCGGTGAGCTATTTAAGGGCTAGTTATATAATTAAGCAAACTAATTGATTTTAACAAATTTTTAGTTTTAAATACTGACCAAACAACTGACTAGATATTTCAAAACTACGATTAAAAAGCTTTTATATGATACGGTTCTACATTCCGGGCGTTACTGGGGCAGAGCTCCTCCGATACTAATTTCGGCATCGTCTTTTTAGGAGTTTCAACTCCTAAAAAGACGATGACACATGAGAATTAACTATTAAAGTTTTCAAAGGTAGATTTACAAAAAAACCATAAAGTCGTTCAAGCATCAAATGCTTCTACATTTCACAAGAAGAAGAATGATCTCACAAAGTAATATCTTCCAGGAAAACCCTACTATGATGTTGTACTGCGAATAGGAATAATGTACGACGATACTTCAAATATCATTAGTGTGTCCGAGTTAGAGGTTCCAAGCAAAAACCGGCTGACATAGAAACGTGTGTTTGATGTGTCCTCAGGATGTATATAATCTTTAGGAAGGTCTCTATGTGATGTTTTGAAAGGAATCTTTGGAAAGTAGAGCACTGACTTAGTAGCAACAAAAATTTAGGAAAATGTCGAGGTATTTATGTTCTTTCAAAAGCAAGAAATATTATTTTAATGTGTTTAGGTAATCATGCATCTAAGGGCACACTTGGGAAATAACATGAAACATGGAGAAATTGTAATGATTGCGATAAGTATTTTTAATCTTTAATCAAAGGTAAGGATTAGGGAAGAAAGTAATCATGTTCGGTGATTAATAATTACTTCTTTGTAATCACTTTGCGATAGACTTAACTAAGCACTTAATCGAATCTTTGGTAGATTAAGAAGACTCTAGAAAAGTCTCGAATAGTTTGATTAAAATGTATTATATCGTTAAGAACTTGGTGTCGACATGTGAAGCATCGTCACCCCATCTTTTGATTGATCTAATTACTACAAATAGCCTTCAATCTTATCAGATATTTTTCAAAAGTCTTCTATATTGAAAATACTCCAAACATTCTTCTTTACTCTTACCCTTAGGATAATAAATCGCTATTTAACTCTCAGTTTTCCCGCTTTAATACAAGGACATTGGTATTTCGATAATGCTCCTGTTATCTCCTATATCTCCCCTCACGACAGGAATTTATCTGGGGTGAGCATGCGAAAAAATGCCGTAATAATGAGAATTGGGGACAGTGTGTCTTAAGTTGTTTTGACGACTGGCAACTCCACTTACTTACCCGCTTATGAGAATCGCGTGTAGGACGCTTTATAGGGACTACCATGAGTGGAGACTGGCCAAACCTGCGTTTAATTATCAAAGTTTGGAGAGCCTGGAAATGTAATTACAATGCCTGTCTCATACAGCACAGTTATTGCGTATAAATTTCTTGTTAAAACGTAAATAAGCCCGAGATTTAACCGAAGAAATGAAGGTTTCTTCTTTGTAAGTGAAAAATACAATGTTTGCTCAGAGAGTTATGTGACATTCTTAGCTTTTGTTATGTAAGAATCTCGTGTTTTCGCTGTACTAACAATGAAGAATTCTGTAATCCTCTAAATTCTTTTTCACAACACCGTTGGATATAATATAAGATCCTTATTGCTGTTTTCACCTACATCGGAGCAAATCGATTTCAAACATGTTCAATCGGATTTTCAGCTTCTCGATTATAGAATCGGAATGTCAGCAAAAGTCATAAAAACAAATCGATAACACGAATTTAACCCTCCGTTAGAGTCCCCTCCCATTTTCCGCGTTTTGATTTTCCGTTGATTGGGTTTAAAATGCCCTCCCGCTATTTTGATAAAGCCCATAACAAAATGCTGGATCATTCGGACCCTTTGAATGCATGAAACTATATTCATAGTGGTAAGTATCAATTTTGTTACGTTTATTAGGGTTCGTGGTAATATTCGATTTGTTATTGTTAGGTAAATACCGGGCCTTGTTAAAACAGTATTGTTGGGATACAAAGGATAGTGCTTCTTATGCGTGAATATGATTATGATATCTTAATTTCATTTTTTTCTAATATTAGGCCTTTCCATTAGTTATTATTAGTCCACCCTTGTTAGTTGTTGTTAGTCATTAAGGTACCCTTTATCTGATATACACGACAAAAATGACATCGCTGTACAAACGGCAACAATGGATGGAACTTTAATAACGCAACACTAACACGATCAAATAGTATGAAAAAATCTTTTTTTTATTAAAAATCCGTTGTGTGTTTTTTACGCTAGATAGATTTATAAGACTAGATTCGCGTGCTGAAGAAGCGTGGTAATCGTTTGTGCGTTGATATTCCTTCCGCCATCTATCTATATCTATACTATATAATAAATCTGTAGAAGGGTCAATTCTGTACATTGAAAATATTGAAAAAATAAATAGCGGGGGGTGTTGCTGGATCGATACCAAACCCAAATATATGATTAAAAAAAAATTTTGTCTGTCTGTCTGTCTGTCTGTTTGTGCAGGCATCACGTGAAAACTAACGGTTCGATTTCGATGAAACTTGGTATAATTATTCCTTATATAGGTTTATTATTCCATAGGATACTTGGTATAATTATTCCATCGTATTTTATCCTGGAAAAATACGTAGAAAAAAAATCTTATTTTTCAGTTTTATTCATAGACGTTGTTCTGTAGAACCGCGAACACACGTTGCACTACCTGCAGTGGATTCAGCGCCGTAATATTTATAAGATGTCATTGTCAGAGTTACTGAAAATGGGGAAATAAACCATCCACGCGAAGACCGACATCCGCGCGGACGGAGTCGCGGGCGGAAGTTAGTGTAATAATATATCTAGCTTCTCTTTACTTGACCTGAAATTAGTTTCCGACAGCACCTACTAAAACACAAACCAATCTTTGTAACACATCAAATTTTATTCAGGGCTTGGAAAATTTTCATTTCCATCCTGACCTATTTTCCTGGAAAAACATTCTTTGTTACGTAATCTTATCTCGTGGGTTACATAGCACAATATTCTGGAGAAAATTAATAATTTAAAGACATATGCAGGCGGCTTGTCACTGCATTATTACGTTGGCTTGTATCTTCTTTTAATATTAAGAATGCAGATATATGAGAGTGTGTGAGAGATGGAGTTGAAATTCATTTTTTCCATCTCTGCAGAGACATCTGTCATTTTTCTGTAGTACGCTGGCTACAAAAACGGTTTTTTTGTTAAACCTTGCCTCTTTCTAGTAATTTCTCAAGTATCGTGAGAGCGTTTACAAACATTCAAACTCACATACAGAAACATCCAGATCCGGAACAACTACTTGTAGATCATACAAATATTTATTCCGTGCGAATCGAACCAACGCCCCACAGGCACCAGTCAATTACTTACCCACTCCGTCTATCGTGTCGCCAAAATTATAATTATGTGTTTGACTTTTAACAGTAACAACACAATTTTTTAAAGATTACGTCACAGGTCTATCTGATTACTTTTAAGCCTTATCTATGCAAATCTAAGCCTACAGCATTTCAGCAGATTTCACAACATTCTCTCTACAATGCCACGGTGATACCTTTCGCATTATACATCAGACAAAGGCTTAATACAAAGTGTCGTATAAAATCGTGGTTTGGGTATAAAAAAAACGTATAAAATCCGTGTTTTATTTTTACAGACCATAGCTTTTTACTGAGGATGTTTCAGCAGCATTTTGCTGATGACTGAGTAAGAATAATAAATCGACTGTGTGGGTCTAAGCTTATGTGGGTACGAGGATGCCTTTACGAAGGCCCTTTGAGGGGATTTAGGCTAAATTTAGATGCGTATGAAATAATTTCGGAATTTATTTTGATGTTAAACCTTGTAAGTTGTGTTGTGAAGCAAATCTTCACTGGAAAAAAAATATTTTCGCATAAGTATAGGATGTTTTTGTCTTCTTAATTAATAAAATTGGATATTTTTTCTGATACAATCTAAATTTCTTTTTTTTTATATTAGAGTTATGTTTATATCAAAAAAGTAATGTAGCTGTGTACAAGAATGATATACTTTGTTTTTTTTAGCTCGTAAAATCATCAATTGAGTCCTCTCATCCAGGGCAGAGCGGGAGGGACTGTCAGACTCGTACTGACTAAAATCCACGGTGACCTTCAATAGCCCTTTACGTTCCGGGGTCACGGTATTTCGTGAGTCCCGCGACCAAGAATGATATACTAGTAAACCATTGGTAGAGAGTAAAGACAATATACCGACGTGACTCCAGACGAATAGAACTCAATACGAGTAAGTCTTCACAAATACTTACATAATTATATTTATTAGTCTATTTTCGTCAACAACTTTAGGTATTATTGAAAACCATTTGCAACACGTGCACCACTATTACTTCATACGTTTTTTAAACCTACCAAAATCCTCACTCTTACATTCTTTCGAAGGTCGAATTCGTACTGAAAATAAAAAAAGAAACACGGTGTTTTATTTAGGGTGATTTTTTAGGTGTCATCGTCAACGTAGTCTTTGTGGCATGTTGCTTACGTCAGCTTTAGGGTTGTATCACGTGCTTAATTTGACATCGACGCTTCTTGCAACTGTGAATAGGCAGGGTAGCGGTGAGGGGGTTAAGGCGATTGATAGGTCGGGAGGATAAATAAATCCTACTTGGATTTTGATTCTCTTGAAATATGTCCTTGGTCCGTGAAATTCAAAGAACAATGTCAGATCCTAGACATTTACGTTTTTGTCTGTTAAGTACTTTGTTTTTATAATTTAATACAAATATATTTGTACAATGGACTCTTCGTTTTACCTACATTAGTTAAACCGTAATGTTTACAAAAGTGGTGTGCAGAAAGATTTCTTGCTTTTTTTTCTTCTTTTTCGTTCATTTCTTTAAAGACTGTTAAGGCAAAAACGATACAAATGTGTGTCACCCTTCGCCAAAGATTGAATTCGTAGGGAAATGTAATAGCAGAGTCAGCATCCATTTTATTTGCCGAAACGAAAACAAGCTTCATGCTTCATTAATTCCCAAACCGAAATGATAAAGTTTATTCGATACAGAAAACCAAAAAAGTGTCTACAAAGTTTGTGCGACGTATTACGAAAAACAAATTTCATTACAAGACATTTTTTTTAAAGAAAAAATTTGACAATCCTCTTTTTCCATTTGTGTGGTAGTGCTAATTTAATCTCTATGCACGTTTTGTTAAGGTTGGATTTTGTTGGAGAGTAGGAAAAATGATACATGTTTTCATTTTCGCGTCGTGACAGCAAGGGGAGACGTATGACGGGAGTCCGCTTCCAAAATCCAATATGACAAATTCGGAAGTACGTGATTGGAATGAGTGCGGGTAGAGAATTTTATTTTTGGTCCCGTACTGACGGATTCCGGGACACCTGGGTCGTTGCTACGGTTGGACGAACCGATGACTTTCTGATGAGAATTATAAAAATTGAGAATATATTAGAAATAAATCAAGGGGAGCATTCGATCGATGGCAAGATGTAATATTGTATGTCTTGGTATAATTGAGAAGTCGTATGAATTCATTTAAGGGGTCCTTGCGGTATCGGTATGGAGGTATGTCAACTTTCTGGTTTTATGATTATACAAGATCAAAATTGTAGAAAGAATTTAGACAATATTTTCAAAGAATTACATTTAAGTATTCGTTTACCTGTACATACAGTTAAATAACTTTGAGGTTCAAGCATAGGAGCGCCGTAAACACGCACACAAACCAAGTAACGTTGGTTTATAGGACTTTATGGACTACCATTCTATTCAAACAATATATGGATATTAAAATTTTATGATTTATGTCAGATCCAAATTATAGAACTTTTTTGAGGAATCTATTGAAAAATGAATACTTAAGGACTCATTACCTACTAACTTAAATAACTTTGAGGTTGAAGAAATGATTTTTTTGTAATTTTCTAGATGGGAATCTAATTCAAGAAATATCTTATTTTTATGCTTCAGACCCTACTTTATTTTTAAATCAAATTAAAAGTGCTAAAAAGACAGAGTTCACCCAATTCAGAGTAAGTTGATTAACGGAAATAATTCAATAATGTTACATCTGGCTTACTAGAACGGGTCACAGAGTTAACTAGGTCAGAGGTAAAGGTTTTATCTATGCTACCGGCTCATAAAATATTCAGTTGAAAACGTACTAATTTAGGGTTGCTATTATTATGTATTTAGGACTACTAAATGTATCGTGTGTGAGTTAATGTAAATTATAATAGAACTGGTTGTTGCCAGCGGTTTCGCTTGCGTTTAATTCGGAAATTATCACACGGGCACGTAATACCGGGAAGAATGGTTTTGTATGTTTGTTTTATTTTAGACCTACGTGTAAGTCAAATTTAATAAGTATGGTAGACGCTACATCATTTTAGAACATTGATTTGGCTGTAATGTCAACGTATTGTTTGGAAGAAGTTAGGAACTATTCCAAGATATGGTGCCGAGTTACCATAAAACGTTCAAACGAGGCAATAGAAGATTCAGCTTCTGAGTGTGAGGGTATGTTTCTTTCTCTTTATTTATTTATTTAAACTTCATGCAACACAAATGGTACATAGGCGGACTTAATGCCTGAGGCATTCTCTACCAGTCAACCAAGGGTAGTGGAGTGATTTTCTTTAAGTTTCTAAAAAGTTCTACGACAAAAAATGCAATTACTCGAAATATAAATATTATGGCTTCGTTCATAAATTGCCTTGTTATACCTTTTATGTTTACACAGTTACGGAAACATGTCTAGGCAATGAACACTCTTTAGGTTACTATATATCGGAAAAAATTTCCTTTTTGCAGTTTTATAGACGATGAATTACCCAAACGTACTGAGTACGTGAATTTCGGAATCCCGTGAAAGTAATACTAACTAGTAACTTCTAACACTAACTTAGTTTCAAAAGTTTATTTTTACGTACGTGTTTTCTTTTGTTAATATTTTTCTTCTATGTATACCGACGTTCTATGTATCTTTTTGTAGTTGTATTTAGTACGAATTCTTCAATAAATCAAAAAACATCAGTTTTTTTTCAACAAACAAATAACGATCAAAAACAAAACAAAATCGGCAACGTAACTCTTGCACGACTCATATTTTTTTATCAAAAAACTAGATGAAAAAAAAAATCGTATTCTCAGTTTAAAAACCGAACGCGGGTAGCCTATTGTACGAATGCAAAAAAATATAAATTGTGTGCATGAGCCTTAACTGTGTATATCGTACTTCAATAGAATCGATTTTATGACCCCATTTACAATAGTGTGGTATGACTTATTTTCTCCATTAGAAATGGGTTTTCTTTATTGAAAACAGTTTTTTTATTTAACGGTATATTTAAATTTTTTGACTGTTGTCATAAAATTGAAATAAAAAAAGTTATAACAATTTAAATCCATATCGATAGTGTTATGTTAACTAATATTGTTGTTTCAAAATACAAAGCTTAAGCTCATAAATCTTTATCCTTATAAAAGTTAATGTGTACAGAAGCGACTAGCTTTTGTACATCAAAATACCTACCACACGCAGCGCTTTCGAAATCAATATACAACACAATACAGTTTTATGTATCCTGCATACCAAAAAAACCTTTATCCGAAATCCCCGAACCGATACATTAAAGCACGTAGATATAAAACAAACAATCCTCTATTTGTTAACACGCAATAAAAGTATCCGCTAAAGCTTGGATACGGTCAATATTTACAGAACCAAGCGAACCGAACAACCAGAAAAGGTAACCCCCCATCGATTGCTAAAGTAACACTAAAGGCCTAGTGCAATAGCCGCGGGCTATAGGGGGGTTCGCAAACACCTTGGATAGAGACCGGGAAAGAGGGTTTCGGCTTTCGCGGGAGCCGAAAGTGAATTGTGAGGCAGATATTTTTTTTTAAATGGATTATTCTATTTTAATACTCGTATTTTCATCAAACTAAAATTGTATTTTTTCCAATTACATCTAGGTTTAGTCTACGCTATCCTACTAATATAATAAACATGAAGTTTTGTTTGGATGGGTGGATGTTTGTTACACGTTCACGCAAAAACCACTTAACGGACTCTGATGAAATTTGGTATATCAAACTATCTTTTATAACTTGGGGATTTGGACACACGGGATAGTTTTTATCCTGATGTTAGGTTCCCATGGGATAATTTATAAATTGTAGCGGCGAAGCCGCTGACAAAAGCTAGTCATTAATAATACAGAGAGTTAAACTTAGTGAGTTTGTTTTTAGGAAGTTATCTGGACCAATGAAGTCATTTAAAAAAAAAACTTTTAGCAGCTGTTGTAAACTGTATGTTTCCTGACATAGGCATATTAAAAAAAAATATCCTCGTGGTCGAAGTCGTGTGCAAATGTGCAAGTCATTTCTAATTAAATCCACTGATGTGGAAAGCGCCGTGAAGGTCAAATGTAGAAAATAATAAACGTCATTCAGTTTATGAGGTAATAGAACAGAAAAACGATTACTAATCTCGTTAAGTAACATCCATTAAAGCTAAATAACAAAATTAAACCACAACACATCAATCACACAGTCCATTTTGGCATTTACTAAAACTTTTTTTAGCACCAACCTTCATTTACTTTCGGCCTTGACCGCGACCTTAGCCGAAAGTCCGAAACCACTTTTCCCAACACTAGCGGGTCCTATGTATCCCAGTGACTGAAAGATTTAGAGGCAATAACTTGCAATGTTCGCTTGGAGCAATAGGATCTCATTGTTCGTTCGATCGGATTAGTATCGCGAAGATTGGTGAAGCTTGGTTGGGTATTGAGACTCGATGTAATCAACGATACAGTGGGACTGTGGGAGTGTCCTTGTTGATCTATGTTCGGGATATATTGCCTCCAATAAAGTGTGCGTATCAATCAGGGTCGCTGCGTTTGTATTGCATTGCGTGCGTAGTGATCAAATATTTTTTTAGAACAACAGCTCTTTTAATATTATGGTATCGGTTTTATTAAAATGAAAAAAAAAAACTGTTTTCACACTCAAAGTAATTAGTCAAAAAAATTAATAGTCAGTAGTAAAAAATAACTAAACGATATTTTTTTGTTTGAATGTTTGATTTATTTTCTTTGTGTTAAAAAACTGATGGATTAATTCAAAAAAGCGTACAATTTTTAAGCTCTGGTTTTACGACTTCTACCGTTTGACGATTAAAGGGGCGTTCTTTTATTTGTATGAGCAACGTGCACTCTTTGTAAGCTTTTAGGCTATGAAAAATGGCGCCCAGTCAGCTGTTACTTTTTTGCATAACGTTGTTTGTCACCTACAGGAGCCGCCTTTTGATATATTGTGTGTGCTGTAAAAGTGTTATTTTAAAGTGAAATATAATACAAACAAATGGCAGAGAATTTCAGATACAAAATTGTACATAAATGCAGTGAGTTGTTATAGTTTCGTTTTATTTGCAACTTTATAAAACGTCCGAACGAATTTGACGTATCTCATAGTTTTTTTTTTTAAGTTATAAACTGTACAATATAAGTATCATCACTGGCACAAAATAGTATCAACGTTTACCCTTCTCCAAAAACCCGTTTATAGAATTCCAACTTTAAAAAGAAAAGTTTCTAAAAAAAAACTGCATTCGAAATTTAAACCGTATCTGTATCCCGGTGGGCATTTGCAAGGGTGATCCCAAACCTAATAAGGATAAACAAAGGTATGCAAGTCACGCACTGACTGAATTTGCCTAGGACTGCTACTAAGTAATTCACTTTTAGGGTTGATTCCACGGGTAAGGAAGCAAGTTGCTCTTCCATTGTTGGGGTGCTTAGACTTTGAGAAAAGTTTAAGGGTATTTTGAAGGAGTTTCATTAAATACAAAAAATGTAAATATGTAGACGGCGACATATAAAATGAGGCGTTAGTATTTTTTGTTTATAATGGAAACAAGAAAGATACCTGCTCGCATTTCATATAGTTTTTTTTTTTGCGCAAAATCCTATTTGAAATAGCTCTCTACATTTATTTATAATTCAACATGTTGTATAAAAGGTTTCAGATTAAAGTTATATGAAAAAAGGTCAGATCGAAAAAGTTCTAGATTTCTCTTGCCGTACACCCTGCCAAATACAACCGAACCAACATAAATGCAAATACAGCAATGAGCCTAAAATAGACGAAACAGTTGAAGTGCTGACCCTTGTCATGAATAAAACGGAAAAAAGTTTATTCCATCCCGAAAAAAGTCAAAACTCTTTTCTTTTTACCACTAAGGATGTCAACTGTGATGAAAATTAAAGAAATAAAATAGGTTCATTATATTTTTACGTTCGAATTTTCCAGAACTAAGCACAAGACGTTTAATAAAGGGCCCACACTCGTTAAATATGGCCACTTCTATTGTCTTCCCTTTTCATTTTAACCGCAAAAATGGAAGATTCGACGATAAAATTTAAATAAAAGGTCATTTTCTTCTTTTAAAGTTGAAATCTGAGGTACTTTGGCTGAGAGTCGCTGTATATTTTAAACATGAAGACTTCTTAGGGTGAATGTATGTACTCTTATTCCTAGAAGCTATGGGGTTATACTGATTCATTTTTATTTACGACGTGCTTCGTAGATCTAGATAAGGAATTCATGAAAGTTAGCACTCAGTGAATGAAGTTACGAGTTCTCGTTACGACGAAATAACTTCTGAATTTTTGTTTAAGTATCAACAAGTGTGTACTGTGCAGTGTATTATTTATATTATTTAAAGAGTTTGACTGGTTGTTTCTTTTTGAATAGCTCGATTATATCTGTTTTTCTTTTTATTTATTTAAATGGCCATTAAAGTCCATATTCTGTTTATAAAAAAAAATAGAGCATTCCAGAAACAGAGTATTACCATAACGTAGAAGTATCATCATACCGCGAACGCATAAAGCCAAACAACATAGTCCACTGCCCATCTAAAAAGGTTAAGACTCAAAACAATGCTACAATGTCATTCAGAATAAAACATTCTTCCGTAATAATGGTATTATGCTCCCGAAAGGTATGAATTTCAGATGAATTTAGCATGAAGTGAGTTCAATTTAACCCACAGACATTTTCATAAATAAAGTATGAGACCATGAAAGTCAGACTGACTGTGCCTCTTTAAATTTAATTTTCTGGCGCACTTAAAGTGAGGATAGAGTTTAGGAAACACTTTTAATTACTCACCTAATTTATAATTAGATTAGCTTTTGTGCTGGTTAATCTTGTTTGTTTTTCATTTTTTTGCGCTGATGAAAATTAGAGAAATGGAGAAAAGAGTTCGGTACATAATAGAGACAAAAATTGGATTTTATGTCTTTGTTAGGGAGACGAAAAAGGAAACAGTTTCCGTGAGATAAATCTAATTAGTGCACAGCAGGTAAAGTATTTTTTTTTTTACAAAAATTGTGCTGTGAAGTTCAATGTTCTGAAAGGCTTCAATTATTCATTTCGGTGTTGAAAATAGACACTAGTTTCTCCCTATTGAAATAGATAGGTAGGTTATTATAACGCAATGTTAACTTATATTATTGTTTGAACTCAATCAAACTTATAGACATAATATATCGTCGGCTTATTGCAAGAAGTCATTATGTGACATATTCACTATTCTGAGATAAACGGTATTTTAGTTCGATTTAGTGAGTGGTTATGTTGATTTGCCTATATCATCCTATTATTCATCGTAATATTTAGGATAGAATAGTGAATATGTCACATAATGATTTCTTACAATAAGCCGACGATATATTAAAGCCGAGATCAAAACTAATGCAAACCAAACAATAACATGAACTATTCTATACTTTATTATATATATATAACTAACTAATCATATTTACTTATTTTCTTAGCTATTTCGTACCGATAAAGTTGGCAAGAGGTATAAAATCGTTAAGCGATGTGCTGTCAAGCGCACACTAAAACTCGAGATATTTTGCTGAAAAACATGACCAGGAATAGTGGATAAAGTGCTCATGGAATTGCCAGTATATAAGCCTTTCAATATTGGTTTATATTTTTCTATGTATACTTCTAGAGTTCAAGAGTTTGTTAGTTTGGTTTAACGAGGAACTATTGCTCCGAAGTGATTTTTTTTTTATATTGGATAGTCCATTTATCGAGGAAGGCTATAGGCTATAAAATATCACGCTACGGGGTGGAAACACGGGCTACAGCTAGTCTATATATTATGTACTTACTATCAACCAGAAAGAACTCCTGGTCACTGAGTTATGCTGACAATGGGAGCAGGGCAATAAAAATGTTATGTTGGTTTGTGTACGCTTCAAAAACTCAAAAAGTTCTGCACTGATTGAGCTGAAATTTAAGCATGATACATAATCCTCGCATCAAGGATTGTTTTTATCTATTTTTTGCATCAGTCACATATCCGCGACCGCGAAAAAACAGTTTTTTTGTGCCACAGCAAAGCGTGGCAGGGTACAGCTAGTATCGTATATTATAGTTTAAGTAGGCATAAACACGCTTTTGCGATCTTAATATGTAAATGGGGATAATTATTTTGCGTGTTATGTTTATACAGATGATTAAATATAAAATGAGCAAACATCTGTATAAACTAGTATGTTATTACTTTTCTGGTGCATGAGGAAATTGTAATTCAAATTACGAAGTTAGGTACTTAAAGTGGCTAAGATATGGCAAAATAAACCAATTAAAAATGTAAGTATGCGTCACTTATTCTGAATCTGGACTCTTTTATATTTTATTGAGACCGTCTGCACTTCAAATTCATAACCACCATAAAAAAGAATAAGCCTATTAAGCCAGGTCCTTTATTCCAAATTATCATGATCCGCAAGAAATCTGACAACAAAAAAAAACCTAAAAAGACATCACTACCCTTTTGAATTTCACATCACCCCCTTCAGACTTACGTCAGTCGGTCATTCTTTTCTTAAAGACCGGTACGGAGGGGGTGAAAATGAAATTAAATTCTCAATGAAAGCCGATCTCGCCGTGAGATAAAGGGGGATCTTCTATGAATTATATCCCCTTGAAGACGAGGGGGTAGAACAATAGTGTAATCGTCCAATTAAGTGTTTGTATGAGTTCAAAGCTAAGCTGAGAATGTGGGGCTTAGAAATTTTCGGCGCTCAAATCTGTTGTCTTTACGTTTTGTGAAAGGTATGTGTAGATTCTCTTAACGTGTGTAATTAAGGTTGCAATAATGATGATGAATTAGGAGCGGGTTTTAAGTCAATAGAATTGTTTTTTTCGTAGTTAACTTACAGCGGCAGTGTACTTGAAGTATTTACGGCGTTCATGTATAGTGTACGAATTAGGCTGGTACAATTTTTTTCCATCAAATTGCCTTCAGAGTTCCATTTTACTTTACGTTACAAACATGTGAAAAATGCTAGGACCTCTGATGTGTAACAGCATCATACTTTAAATATATTAAGGTATCTCGGTAATATCCGTTATATATTAACTGTCGCAAAAAAAACAGTTGAAAAGAATGGTTGACGAAACGGGGCTGAATGTATGAAGACCAAAATAGTTACGAAAAGGCACCTATTTATGTCTTGTTTATGTCGTGAATCATAGAAGTTACGAAACAGAATGTAGACAGCTGTATAACTGTCGGCATCATCGGTTCATTGCCAAGGTCGTATAATAATTTAAAGTAATCACCAAATTTTTAACAATGTAAAAATTTTTCTTTTGTCATCCATTTTATTAATTGAACATCAAGTTCACACCAATAAAACTTTAACATCAATATCATCTAATACTAAATAATAGCAAATTTTTACACCACAGCATACAAAATTATTTCAAATTGCTCACAATTCGATGAATTAATCGTCTAACCGTCATTCATATTCATACAGCGAAGCCTTGCAGCCGTAAATTCGTTGGAGTTCTGTTTCGGACGTCGCCTGTTTCGAATCGCTCATAATTTTCGATTTTCCGGACAATTGAACCAGATCGGCACCTTTTAGAAGCATTGGCACCATTGCTTTAGGGTTTATAATTGTGGAGTGTGTTGAATGCGTCTATCGTCTGGGAGTATTGGTACAATTTCCATATAAATCTATGTATTTGTAACTGTGTATTTTTTCATGGTAAATGACGAAACCAGAAAGTTTTTATCAACTGGCACTTCTGACTGAATGTTTTCGTAATTGAAAATGGTTTCAGTTGCTTTTTGTATATTGGAATTAAACCAATACCTAAAGAAACAAACGTGACGCACATACTGAATTTGTATTCAGTTTAACCAGATGTTGTAAATATCAGGAAATAATTAAACATTTAATTATTATAAAATACAAAGAATTTCAACAATCTTAAGCTAACAATTCCAAAGAATTTAGTAAACAAAAGCAGTTAATCCAGAAGTCTAAACAGATATACTAAACAATAATAAATTCTAAAGAGCAAGTTTAAGGTAATAAATTGTACAAACTTATCCTGTCTCAATATATTTTAATTTGGAACGGCCACGCACTTTAATGCGATTAGGCCTTAAACCCACCTTCCCAGGTTAGAACCATTTAGTTAATGAATTATGAAGGCCCTTAACCTCAAAGAAATTAATATTCTGCTAAAGAGTGCAAAATGTACGAGAAAATCTTTAAAGTCTACAAAGTCGTTTCGTAGAAAATATTTTGAGAAAAGGTAACGGTTTAAAGAAAGTTTGGAATTTAAGATTTGACCTTTAATAAAAAGCTGAAAGAATTAAAAAAAATGATCATAACAGTATTTTAATTGATGTCTAAAATTGGTTAATGGACATAATTACTTCTAAGAAGAGTCCCTATGAAAGCTTTTGTTTTAAGTTTACCTTTATAAAATTTAGTCTTGAAAGAATTTCAAGTTCCTTTATTATTTTATCCTGAACTACCAATCCGTCCGGCTTCGCACGGGTGCGGGGGTTCATACGCATACGAGTATACTATACATGAACACTCTTCTCTTGAATCACTTTGTCAATTGATGAAAACCGTTTCGTAGTTTGAAAGATCTAAGCATACAGAAGGCGGGAAGCGACATTTTGTTATAATACGAATATGTAGTAGGTACTACTCGTTAATAACAGAACAACTTGTTAATAACAGAATTTTACACCCAAAACATTTTCAAATCAATTCTAAGAGCTCCTATCTTTCCCTCCTCTCTGAGACGCTTTTTTTCCCTTTTTTTTCTCATCGTAAAATCATCAAATGAGTCCTCCCACCCAGGGCAGGGCGGGAGGGACTATCAGACTTGTACTGACTAAAATCCACGGCGTCCTTCACTAGCCCTTTACGTACCGGGGTCACGGTAATTCGTAAGTCCCGCGACCAAACTCTCTGAGACGCTAACCCTTTTATTTTTCTTTTTACTTTTTAAACCTGACCAACAGCCCTTTACGTTCCAGGGCCACGGTTACCTGAAGAGATAGTCCCGCGACCCTGGCAGGCTTTTGGCCCTCTAAGGCCCGTCAGATTGCTGACAGCTCTTTGAGGCGCTAGTAGGACACCACGTGCATAAGACCCGGGCATGGTCCATGATCGGACGGCGAGTCACCCATTACTCACCGTCTGCATGCCCGCACCAACGGTGGCCGGAAATCGCCTCGCCACGTCCGTTGCCGTGGGCGTCTCCCGCGGCGAGACGCTACCCCTAAGATTAAATTCCATCTCACAAAGACTAGACTGCGCAAATGAGATCGACAGTAATTGACTTACAAGTTGCATAGAATGCAAATTGATCCAGTTTCAAGCACATTGTTTGAAGTCGCCGTCCATGAAATTGTGGCACTGCCAATTACTTTAGACTTTGTAGCTTGGTGAGGTTTCTGTCATAAAATAGGAAAGTGGACGATTGTTAGGATGTATGCAGACTTTATGGATATAAATTGTGTGACGATCGAGGACTGTTATACTGTCGCTCATTGAAAACGGTTATGGCATGAAGATTTAACAATATTGATGCTTACAAAAGTGCATAAAGTAAACATCAAGTAAATACTTTGATGAAAAATACTGGTTTCCCATATAATATTTACTCATTTTTTATCTATGAGCGATACAAATTCTACATTTTGCAAAAATATTTATTTAATAAGTTATTTAATCGACAGTGCTGTCAAATGCCGGCACCCGAGCATAGCAATATAATAGTATCCGAGTAAGCTCCGAATCCGAGTCAAAATCAATTAAATCAATCAATAATTTTCACCGGATCATTAAAATTGGCCATTAGTAATTTGTACTTTAGCGTGTATTTATTATATTTAGTGTACCATAGTAAGGTCATGTTGTTATTTAAAGTAAAGTTACAGCAGAATATTGAGACCCTGGCATGACTTTTATTATGTTTTTTTTTTAATTGATGGTAAAAAAAAGTTCGTCGTTCGTACAGTAAAGGTGCTTTTTCATATGTCATATAATAGATGTCGTAAAAACTTCAATTACGCATTATGTAAAATATAATGCTATAATGCTGCAAAATCTTGTGCTAGGCCCTCAGCTATTAAAAAAAAGTTTCTAGTGTTCCAGATCGAAAAATGATCGCAATGGCAAGAACAAAATCAAATTTCTTTAAGGGCGTTTTTGCATCTGACGAACTAGTTGGTGTATGGCATACTTCACGTTCATGTCGCATCAGGTGTAACAATGTCACCTAGTCGTCTAGATAGACGCACCGACTGCAATTTTCATTTCTATCTCAAATAAAATTTTATAGAAGATTTTCATTCAAATAGTTTTTACAATCTAAACTCAGTGAGCTAAAATGAAGATCATAAAAATGAAGGAAGTTTGCGCCACTTCATTCAGATCACTATCTTTGCATTAAATTATTTCTTATTCATGAATCTTCGCGATTTTAGATTGCGCAACTTTGATTTATTAGCTTTATTCTAACTCGACTTGTTGAATCCGTTAAAAATTACACTCTAAGAAATCTGAATTCGTTTTTATTATTCAACTTACAAAACAATTGCAAAGCATGTAGTAGGATCCCATAGTTACACATTAAAAAGGATCATTTTCCAAGTTACTATATTTTTAATTTTAATTCACAACGCCATTTTACAAACAAAGTCATTCGAGCACCAAAAGATGCATTATTTAGCTGCCAGTTCTTAGCAACTAACAGAAGTTCCCTTTACCAGTTCACCAATATCTCAAATAGTAAGTAGATGCCATCACTAATGAGGAACGCCCAGTGAATGCCGTAGAGACTTCATTGCCTTGTTTTGTCCATTTGTTTAGAGTCTGCTTTCAAGATTTAAATTCTTAATCCTTTTCGTTATCTGCAAGTGAAATTGGTTCATTTTATTTTGAGATATTTACTGAGGCAGGACGACTGCCGTACATTTTTATCCTCATTTTACGTTCACCGGGATACTGAAATGATTACACAAAAACGGCTTTGTAAAAGAATCGTCTAGTAGATATTACTTCATCGTCAGAAAATGCAACTGCTTTAAAAATAAATGCAATTACGAGGCAGACAGGACAAGATTTGCATCTCAGACTGTACTGAGTCTAAATGAGGAGTGAGAATAAAGCTGAGGATCATAAGTTACGTTAATGATATCATTTTGTGAAGGCCCCTCACATTTGCACCTGCCTGCATCCACGCACACTTATTCTTCTCAAGCACCACTCAAAGTAATGAAAAAAGTTTAAAGCAAGTATTAAAAGATGGGAGTCTGGCAGTTCATAAATTTAACAGAGAAACAAACAAGTCTCATTGAAAATTATCCTAAGCATCATTGTTTTCCGATGGCCTCCTGGTACGGCTAACATAAATCTTGATAATATGCAAATTTTATTTCATTAAAGCGGTTGGTCTATAAGCAATATTGCCCGGCTGAGTTACTGCGGGACCGCCCCCGGATTAACTAATGGCTGTTTATCTTGTAAAGATCCCCCGTGTAAGAGGGCCTGAAGGATGTGTCGGAATTATTAATTTGAACGTTTTAAGATGACTTCACTTTGCGTAAGTCGGGTGCGGTCGTTTATAAGCGGCCTTAAGAGCAGGCTAGTGGACTGAGAACGTTATTGCAACCTGTGCCCTTTCTTAAGTATTTGAAGATAAGTTTTCGAGTTGCTCTGACGGTTATTTATTTAGGAGGTTGTTCGGGAAGGACGGAGATATGTTTATTACCATAGTTTTTTCTCTCAGCAAGGGCATAGAGCCTGTGATTTGATTTGCATGTATGGATTTCAGTGTTATAAAAGTTCCTTCATCTTTGAGGTACATCTATACTAATATTATAAAGCTGCAGAGTTTGTTTGTTTGTTTGTTTGAACGCGCTAATCTCTGGAACTACTGGTCCGATTTGAATGATTCTTTCAGTGTTGGGTAGTCCATTTATCGAGGAAGGCTATAGGCTATGTTTTTTTTGTTTCAAAATTAGGGATCCGTAATAAAATTGCTTTTTGTAACACAAGGTGTAAAATCGAAAACCTATTTTTGCGTGCGCTGCAAAAACTATTGACAATAGAACAAAATGATGTACTACGGGTTTGTAGATCCTATTAAGACCTACAAAAAAGTCCGCGAGAACATATGTCTAGCTATCATGGTTTAATCACAATAACCGATTTTGTGTTCAAAATAATTATTAAATCGTCTGAAGAAAAAAAACTACGTTAAATATGTATCGTAATATTGATCTTTATCGAAATTAAGCATTATGTTATCAAGGGTGTTTATGTAGAAGTAAAATACTTTTTGTTTCATCTCAATCGGATATTGCGTTTGAAAGTTATCACGTTTTGTAAGATGTTAAGAGTTGGTACCTATTAGTGAGTTATGGGCCATAGAGTTTTTTATCAACATAAAATCCTGTAATAATCTTTTTTGAAATATATTTGTTGATGATTGTAAGTATAAGATCTTAAAGTTTACCCAGATATCGTCGAAAAAGAAAATAAAGATTATCAATGGATGTGTCAACTAGCAATATTGGCGGCGAGAAACAGTAGTTTTGACGAAATTAACGATTTAATTTTGACTAAACTTCCAGGGGATATAGTCACCTACTCTATTGATAATGTAATGGATCAAGAAGATGCAGTCCATTCTCCACAGGAATTTCTTAATTCTCTAAACCCGAGTGGCCTCCCGCCACATTCTCTCAAGTTAAAAATTGGTGCCCCAGTTATTTTACTTAGAAATCTTAAGCCACCAAATTTAGTTTCGGGAGGTACCTGTGTCTGATAAGGAGGGAAGAAACGCCTGGGTGTCACCACTGCGAGGATCGTCCGGAGGACACGGTGGAGCATACGGTGCAGGGCTGCCCCGCTTGGGTAGAGCACCGCCGTGTCCTCACGACGGCTATAGGCGGAGACCTCTCGCGCCCGGCATTGGTCGAGGCCATGCTGCGGGGCGAGACGGAGTGGGAAGCGGTCGCCTCCTTCTGCGAAGCAGTCATGCTCGCGAAGGAGGAGGCGGGCCGCGTGAGGGAGAGGACAGCGTCCTCCCTCCACCCCAGCCGCAGTGGTAGACGCCCACGGCGACGGACATCGCAAGACGATCTCCGGCCACCGTAGGCGCGGGCATGCGGGCGGCGACTAATGGGCGACACGCTGTCCGACCATGGACCATGCCCGGGTCGACGGCGCGTTGTGTTCCACGCGCGCACAAGGAGTGTCAGCATAGTGCCGGGCCTGTATAGGGCCAAAGCCTGCCGGGGTCGCGGGACTCACAAATTACCGTAACCCCGGTACGTAAAGGGCTACTGAAGGACACCGTGGATTGTAGTCAGTACAAGTCTGACAGCCCCTCCCGCCCTGCCCTGGGTGGGAGGACTCAGTTGATGATTTTACCACGATAAAAAAAGCCACCAAATTTATGTAACGGGACTCGACTTCAGGTTAAATTTTTTCGCAATAACGTGATCGATGCAACAGTTTTGACTGGTCTAGCGGTTGGTCAAACAGTACTTATACCTCGGATCCCAATGATTCCAAATGATTTGCATTTTCATTTTAAAAGAGTCCAATTCCCAATTAAATTATCTTCTGTCGTAACGATAAATAAATCACAGGGGCAAACATTTAAATATGTAGGATTAGATTTACGGCAAGACTGTTTTTCGCACGGTCAACTATATGTCGCGTTGTCAAGATCAGGTTGCGGAAACAATCAATATATTCTTCTGCCACAAGAAAATATAATTTACTCAGAAGTACTTTAAAATAATATTTTAACCCGGTTTAAAGTGGACGGACACTCCCGCCTGTAGTCTTATGTGTCTGGCTGAATGACGAACAGATATACAGCTATTGCCTGCGACTTAGACAATTTAACTTAATCTATATTTTTCTTAATATTATAAAGCTGAAAAGTTTGGTTGTTTGTTATGAACGCGGTAATCTCGGGAAATACTGATCTGATATGAAAACTGTTTAAATATTCAATAGTCCATTTATTGAGGGAGGCTATAATATAGGCAATATTTTATCTCGGTATTTACACGGAAACGAGAAAAACGCGGGTGAAACCGCGGGGCACAGCTAGTCAGTGATAATCTTGGTATTGCCACTGTTCAAAGGTGATTGTAATTATCGCGATATCACGGTTGGTAGCCAACCAGTGCCAACCAATAGGCTTTCATGTAATTAGAAAATATGTAACTATTCCAGAAGCCGGTATCTTTCATCCGTATCGCTCCAACATATCATATTGTGATCTATCCATCCTAGTTGATATGCTAGGAATGAAATGAATATGAACGTAACGTTTTACTTTGAAAGTTCTTTGCGCTGAATATTGAGAAGAGATATACGAGTACTACGATTGAAAGTTATACGCAGGATAAGAAGTTATTACTTTTCAATATAGAGTTTAAGAGTTTCAATCTTAGATTTACGATATGGAATGATAGAGAAGCATACTTTTATTGTTTTACCATTGAAGGACGCGACTGTTAATCTAATCAACCAACATAGATATTTAATTTTCAATTATTTTATACTAATTATAAAAGTAATTAATACTAATTAAATACGATTAAATTAATGAAACTAACAGCTGGTAATTTGCACTAGAGACTGGCAGCGTTAGAGATCAATTAATATGTAACTACGCAATAAGCTACAAAATTGCATGCAGTTCAAACTACTGCTTTACCAATACTGCCAATAATAATTAAAGTAGGAAGAACTTACCTCTCTCTTAATCAAATTATCCTTTGCAAAGAAAAGTAGTCTCTACAGTATTGTATAATAGGAAAATACTGAAGTCTCTTCAAGCCAGGCAAGTTAGATTGCCTGTAAGTCGATTTTATCGATAACCATACTTCAGGCACTTTTTGCGGATATTTGTTACCGTCAACTTTTTGTTCGCGCTTCCTTTAACCTGACGAAAGTTGAAGGGAATATGGATTGATGGGTGTTACCTGAGAAAAGTGCTTTCTGACGCATTTTAGCTAGACTGTCGGGGGCTTAGTATCGTTTTACCCAGTACTACCTACTGGGTAGTGGAGAACGGCTATGTTATTCTTTAAAACAATACAACAAACTCGACGATTAAAGACAAACCATAGTTTCGGCCCTGCAATGGTGAGTTTTTGGAGAATAGGACTACAGATAGGCAGTTGCTCCATCTCAAATATTCAGGTAATCAGTTGCATTAGGTTTGACTGTCAACAACATTGGGGAAAAGTGTCTGGTACAATATTATCTGTAGAACTAATAAAGCCACTCTTGTTTAGAGTTGTCAGGGGGCTCGTCAAATAACTCCCCCATTACAAATGTTGCAAATTTAACGCAGTTAACCGTTAAATATATGCGCCTCGTTAAAGCGCCAATCAGCGCCCTTGACGCGCACGGAAATCGTAAAACAACACAATCACAGTGTACGTGGGCACAACAAAGGCTCACCGAACGTATTCATTTCGCTCATTTGCGTTATTGAATCAGAACATCGATTATTCGATTCGAAAACTGATAATCGAATGCATCCGTTTTAATGTTCGCTCTTGATATTCGGAAATCGCTAATAAATCGATGCTGTGTTGTCGTTTTTGATGATTTATATCGTCTATGCATGTGAATGGGTTCGATTGTTTTGTGAAACGTAATCGAATAGGTGTCTCGTATCAACAGGGTCGGTGGGATGAGTAACAGACCCATTTGTTTCTGTCAACTGTATAAAATATGCTGTCCGGTCAGTTGAAGTGTGTTTATTTATCGATTCAGCCGAGTTCATAGTGTGAACGCGAGTAGCATGACAATAAATGAAGGCTTGAGTGATAATTTGAGGAAAATTGGGATAAACTCATAGTAACCATACAAATAAAAAGTTAATTAAATCCAAGTGTAAAATATGAAATGGTATTAGTTGAAAATGGAGCAGCTAAATGATAATCAAATCTAGAATGTTGTCATATAGTTTATATCTAATTTAGTTGCTGAAGATAACGTTGGAGTTGAAATTAGTTTTTTCAGTTGTCTCGTCGAGACATTTATAAAACTTTTGGTGACGTTTATTTGCTTTTCAAAGGAACAAGAGAGCAGTGTCGAAAAGTGCATCTCCTGAATATTTAAGTCACTACAATTGGTCTGCATTAGAGACGAAAATACTTTAACAAAAGTATGTTTATTTCTAACAATAGTTTTTCTACATGAAGCATTGTAATCTTTCACATAGGAGACCTTATTGTTTTTCTACAACGCGATAAGATGTTCAAAAGCAAGAAAAGCAATTTTCCCCGTTCATACACACAAAGGCCTGCATATTCATGTTCTGTACACACTTGGGTTGCGTAGGGAACTCTGCTCTTTTCGAAATGAAAACCGCTGTTTATGTTTTTGCACAGTGATTAAAGTGAAGTGTCAAAAACAAAATGCCAACGCGACTGTAAGGGATGTAAAGAACATTTTTACTCCCCAAAAGTGGGAAATATTACGGCTTTGACGGGGTGTCGATAGTAAACGTTGAAGACTATAATTTTCTTTGTTTCTTTGCGGCTTTTTTGCGTCCATTTTAGTTTCCCTCTCTGTGTTGTAATCGGACTTAATTTTGCTGGGTGATGTTTGTTTGTCGTCTCTTCATTTTTCTGTGATGTTCTCATTCATTTTTCTTTTTTTTCCTGTTGAGCAGATGTTTTTAATGTTCGCAGTAATCGCGTTGGTTCTATGTAAATATTTAGTTCGTAGTATGTTTCTTTTTTTAAGAATAAACTATTCTGATCTCTGGTATACATTATTACGTTTCTTGTTTGGGAACAGGATATTGATTTGGTCTAATAATTACGACGGTAAACATGTCAAGGTAAAATTAATAAAATTTATTTTATTTATTTAATCCTGAAGGTACAAGAATCAGGTTAAAACTTAATCAAAGAAGATTTATTTCAAATCTAAGTTTGAAATTCATGTTTAGCTCTCAATTATGACAATATAATTGGTGGTCACTATTGCTTATTTTTTAAACTTTCTTTGGAGTAAGTATCAACATAGTCTTATAATATTTTTTCTTAATAGTCTTTAGTGACAATAGAGCATAGAGCATGTTAGATTTGGTAAGATTTATGTCAAAATAAATCCATCAACTTTATTCAAAAAATCACAATTCAAATCCACTCTTTGTTTTAGATATCGCGTCACCATTGATAGATTTTAATGCGGATGACGTCAAAGGGGGAGCGTACCCTTATCTTTAAGATGCAGACTCTTTTTTTTTTTTAAAAAAAGGGCACTGCTCATACTACTGCAAGGGTGTGGAGGAAATCCTGAGAGATTACACATTGAGTGATTGCTGTGCCTAAACTCTTGCGGCACTGTTCTCTGGAAGTGAATGTTAAAGATGTCTTAGTGAGCCGACGGTTTGAGTTGAGAGTTTATGGTGATCGGCGAATTATGCTGGTGACTGCAGGGTGACTTTAGTTTATGGAGAATAGTGTGTTATTTTTGGTAGAGATTTTAAGGAAAGGATTTAGTAAAATCTTGTGAAAATATGATTGAGCTAAAAGTGAAGATGGTAAATAAAAAAATGTGTAGATGTTACTTTAATCATCGTTTTAAAGAACGTTCGTGTGGAACGGACAGTCTGAAGACTGAACTGACTGATACTGTACTGACACATTTAACAAAGCCCGCAGTTCTTAGTCCGATCGCACCTTCAAGCCTTTGTCAAACAGATAGGCGTTGCGAATGCGAAGCGTGACGGTTTGATTTGTAATGTATGGAATTGTTTGAAACCAGTCACATAGAATAGCGAAAGCGATCCGATAGCATGACAGAACTATCGGACTGACGTCTCGCTTCGGTTCGGTATCGCCTCGGACTCGCTTCGCTTTCGCCTGTCTGTTTGACAAAGGCATCAGAGTGCTTCATTTGTGGAAAATTATTAAATAAGTCCTCCTGCCCTGTGTAAAACAACAGGGACTATCAGACTCGTACTAAAACCCAACCTTGTTTCATCGATTATCCTTTACGTTCCAGGTTAGAAAGTCCCGCGACCTACCTTATAGAGTGCTAAAATGTATTATTGTTAGGCTCGATTAAAAACTATTGTACTATGTATTTCGACATAAAACTATACAAAACTTAGTACGGTGGAACAAGTGTAGCTACATCGCTAAAGCATTCAATGATTTACCTATGGGGCGACAAAATTACCTTTCATACAATTGAAATTACACCCTACCCCTCATATGCAAGGTTGATTTTACTACATGACTGAAGATTGCATGAAATTGGTGAATTGCCTGCTCTCAACGTGGGTTCTCTGGGCGGTGATGGGGAAAGTTTTTTTATTATTTTTGAAGTGAAAACTTCTTTAGCGGCGTTGAGCACTTTTCTGTAATGGGTATAAAATCTTAAACTCGCGTCAGGACACGTGACCCTGACCGAAAAAGCGTAGGACGGCGCAGGGCGCTTGCGTGAATGTTCGTGTGACTTTATTACTTTTAAAGAAGTTTGTATGCTGGATACATTCGTTGCTAGGTAACATTGTTTATAAAAGATGTACGTCACATTGGAAAATTATTGAAATAAAAAGTCAACCATTTTTGCGAGTTTTACTAAAATCTGTTCACAAGATATTTCCAACAATTACTATTCAAGTTTTCACTTCTGCCGGCACTCCCAGAGTGCAACCCGTCGTTTTTTTATTTATTATATTCCCTGCTGTTTGGTGGTAGCTCTTGTGTCTTATAATATTTCTGAATAGTCTGTGTTGATATATCATAATGTACGTTATTTAGATGCTGAACTAGAAAACTTAGTTGGCAATAATTGTGATATATTATGATATATGTGTATATTTTAGTTTTTTTACTTTGACACATCATTTCCATTGAATAAAAATAGGTTTCTTTGAAAAAAGAAAAATTACTTACTTAGTGTTTTTTTTTACCGACTTTTTGCCAAATGAAGCAAGTGGTTCTCAATTTTTCGGACATAAAATGTAAAATGTTAAGGATAAGTTACATTTTTATTGATTTTGCACTCATGTTTGACAATTATAATTATGATGATTCAAATTCTTTTGTTTTCCTGTTAGCACCTATTTTTCATTAAATTCAAGGAAGTCTTACCGCAACATTTCAACTAATGAAACTTTCCATTCAATTTCTTCAAACGAGTAGAAACTATCGATTCATCCATTCCTGAAGGTCGCACGCCGTCCAACCGGAAATATAAAGCCGCGTGAACGACACCTGATAGCGCGACGGCCACCACTTCCGGTGGCGCTGTGCGTTTCCGACGTCCGTCGGACGATTCGTTTGCTCCCATTGTTTATTTAATTTGTAATCAAACGTTATTTTGTTTGTCCATATTAGATTCGTCTTTGCTTACGTGTAGGGCATTTGTTTGATGTTTTCGTAAAGAATAAAGTGGTAACACACTTCGTGTGATTGTTTGTGTTAGGTTAACGTATGGAGCACGTGTTTGTGTAAAGCTATTGTCTTGTATTTGAAAAGAAAAAGAGCAATTGTTTTTTGTGTCATGAAAATCAACGTGATCAATCTATATATATAAAAGGAGAACTGACTGACTGACATATCAACGTACAGCCGAAACTACTGGGGCTAGGAATGTGAAATTTTGCACACGGCTTCCTATTATAATGTAGGGGAGCACTAAGAAGGGTTTTTTGGAAATTTAACCTTTAAAGGGGTGAAAAGGGGGAATTAGGAAAATACGTAACCCACGCGGACGAAGTCGCGGGAAAAGTGCTGGTAAAACATAAATCTTCACCTTTCTCCCTTAACATAACAAACGGCTTATGTGACGTAACTCCCATGTAGAAAGAGTTAAACGTGGTCGCGGGACTGTACGAATTACCGTGACCCCGGAACGTAAAGGGCTATTGAAGAACACCGTGGATTTTAGTCAGTACGAATCTGATCCACGATCCATTTGATGATTTTACCAAAAAAAATATACCTTGTCGAGGCCTTTATAATTCTTTCTACCTCCTCGGCTCGGTTTCCTCAATTCTGAGGGTCGTGACCACCTCCTTGCTGCAGCAGTTTGTTGCGCACTACTCGACGCCATCTGTCCCGATCTGCCGCCGAGTGCAGAGCTTCTTCTGTATATAATAATAGTAATTCTTACTTCGCGTATATTAAAAAGGTATAAAAACTATTTCCAGAAAGGGAAACTAACACCAGAAGTTATAAAACCCCAATTGCTATCGATATTATTCATACTAAGTCCTACACACGCATGCCAAACCCAAACTCAAAGAATTTATTTCAATTTCACCATTCCTGGTTCTTGTGAATTGTCAAAAAAGTCCAATCACAAGGCATGATAACTAGTAAATTAAAAAAATACGTATGGCACTCGGGGACTGCCGCGGTAAAGCTATTGCATAGCATTTTTTATCAACTTATACAATTATATATATTTATTTATTTTATTTTATCGCCTACCGCGAATATTTAACGAGAATATCATCCCATTGTTGCTCTATGGGAAGTTACTCTACTAATTAGGCTATGGTCAGCCACGTCAATCAAGTGAAACGTTAAGAAAAAAATTCATTCATTCAAATTTTATTCATTCACGATGACATGATAGATGTCAGTGACTGTGTTAGGTTTATTTTCGTTACGGAACTTCTTGATTCGGTCGCCGCGCTCAAAGCCCGCGATAAAAGCTATGCAATAATCTAAAATTCGAAATTGGAAAATACAGTGCTACTTCACAGTGTCCAATTTCGAGAACTACGCAACTAAATTATCCGAAACGCACCACCAACAGTAACACAACATAACTATAAATAATAATTCGATACCAATCCTAGACATACTCCTGTAATATTACGATTCGACCCTTCTCGCAGACAGGGTCCTAACGTTACAAGAGCCAAGGTGACCCTTAAATCCAACCAAATATACTAACTCGACTTTCCTTTGAAGTACATAATGTAAATTTTAATTCACCTTATCTCGGTTATCCACGTGAAAAATTACATTTCAGAAATAAGCTCATTATATAAAAGCATTCCGGACAATCTAACTTCTTGAATAAAGAATACGGTCATTGTTAAAATCGTCCGGTCAGCAACGATAAATATAGAATACATTTCTGCCGAGATGAGAATATAATCCGGATTTGGAAAAAAACCGTTTTCGTCCGCCGATGGATAAAGTAGGGTAGTGAATGAAAGATGAAGGTTTTGCTTTTTGTCCGTACGAAATTCTGATATTGCCTTCTCGTATACCTAGTTATCTAGAAGTAGGTGGTATGCTGGTAATATTAAAACTGGCTGAAAGTACGTTGATTCTTTTCGTTTGAAAATATGAATCAAATAAAGATTAAAGAACTTAATATACGACTGCAAAAAAATAATCGTTATTTTAAAGTTGTTATTCTTTTTAATGATTATGTTTGCTGTGAAATCTTAATAAATAATTCATGTATATCTGAGCGTAAAAACTATGGTAGAGAATGACATTGTTATGTTGGTATTTAGCCATTATTATCATTGTAATAATTGTCACCCATCTGTGTTTGTATCGCTGGCTTATAGTCTAACCCGGAGGAGCTGAACACTGAATTTTATGTTCAGCAACTGGCTATCTGATCTCCATAACCAGGTAACTGGGTACGCTGATATTCCTGGCCATTGTATCATAAATTTTATTTATCACATGACTTTGCATAAAGAAACTTTCTTTATGTTTATACCCGACAACAAAGTCACCTTTTATCGTTGATAGTGTGAACGCCCAACACTAGCAATGCTTATAAAAATGCGCATATTATACGGTGGAGAAAAAGGACAGTTTTGGGTAAATCTCGCTCTTTGTTGTCAATGACGTCATCCTTTGTATGTGACGTCATAAGGATATAAAATTGTAGCTTGGATCCAGCTGGATTATGCTCTTTCTGATGTTAATGTAGTGTGGGACTAGCGTGTGCTTCGCTTTGTGAGTTTAATTTGAGAATAAATTGGGATTTTGTTGCTTATAGTTCGCTTAAAGAATTTGCAAAATACGCAGTGACCGAAAGTTAATGCTTAGGCTTTTTAGCGGCTTTTAAAAAAACTAAGTTATGCTATATTATGCTGTGTCTAACACAACAGAATCTGAGTGAGGAATAGGTATGTTGAATAAGTCTGTCGTCGTAGTGTGTTGTCGTTAAATCAATTATGACGTATTTCAAATTTTAAAAGCGTCGTATCGTTAATTTTGATTTACGTAACAAAAGAAAAAAATATGGGTCAAACATTTTGTATAATCTTTTCTAAGAATATTTCAGTCAAATTCCCCGCTATCTACAAACAAATTTAAAATTAGAATACCAGTACTTATCTAGGGTACCACAAATATAAACAGTTATTTTCCTAAATATTTAATTTGTAACAGTCTAATGAACGCTTGATAGTACTCAGTAGACTGTTCTAACTGTACAAATAATCTGAAAATAATTTTACAAAACAGTAATTCTGATATTGTTTGTAAAATAATATGGTACGACTCCGGATTGTGTATCTAAAGCCAGTGTATTTTTAATGTAACTCTACCCGAATTTAACCTACTATGTATACTTTTTTTTAAAACAAAAAAACAAACTTCATTTACATTCAACCAGAAAAAGGTTTGTATTACGGCTTTTTTACAAACAAATGTGGTGTGAAACCGCCTATTAAATTATCATTACGTAGATGTTACCACATAACCTCTGTTTTGATGTTGGGTCCCCAATGTATTGCAGTAAAAACAATTAGAGGCCATCTTTTTTTTTTCTCAAAGCACGTATACCGTAATTACCGGCAGATGGCGTTGCTCGTTAGGGTGGGATGATATTAGTCATTCATGCAGGGAACTATTGGACGTTTTACGATCCATTTTATTTATTTTTTCTTTATTAATTTTTTGAAGTTAAGGTACAAAAAAACAGTCATAGATGTACATGTGGCAGTAGAAATGAAACTCCAAGTTAGGTTGAAAATAAATTTAGAATGTTACGAACGAATAATACAGTATCCAACCAAGTAGTAACTTTCGATATAGGTAAGGCAAGTATTTTTAACAATTTTGAAATCTATTTATTTTATATATTTTACCCAAATTCACCCCAAAATAATCTAGAAATAGATTAAAAATAAATAACACCATCTTAGTAATCACACTACAGCATTACATCTATGTGTATTGAATTTTAAAGTCTATAAGGCCCTCCCACTTCATATTGTACTTGCTAACCCACAACAGTAAATAACACCGCCACACATTATCGAACACGCAATCAATCTCACAATACAAACCTCCCACATAGTTACAAAGTACCCGCCGTAAGCATGACAGGCAGAAATTTTAATCTTTACACGTATCAATAACTACAAACATCAGAAAATACTTTGGGATTCAACAGACATTTGTATGAACAGCCCTTAGCAACAGATGTGAATGATTCCGAACACCGAACAAAGTTTTTCCTTTTTAGATATTTTGTGTATGTGAATTGTATGTTCGCAATGGGTCAGCGATTTTTGCTGTTAAAATGATATTTTTTCTTTTCTGGGAAAAAGGGTAAATAAAGTTATGTTCAGTGGTCCTTTACGGGCCAAACACGTTCGTATAGAAATTATCGTTGTCAACCTTTGTCAAAATTGGGAATTTGATGTCGTAACAAAAATAAAATAAGTAAATAGCGTCTGACAACATTATTACAAGATAAACTTTCGCTCAAACACGTTCAAATACATTTGAAACATGGTTCCGGATGGAAACTTACTTCCTGAAGACATCGACCACTCATAATAGAAATTTCCAGAACATTGCCGATTATTCTATAGAAGAATGTTCAAGAAACACACTTGGACTTCTACACAAAACCTTTAGAATTTCTACACTAGACTAATATGGAACTGTCTCAAAACGCTGGGTACATTCTGGAACGTTCGTAATAAGTTGGATGTAACACTATGAATACCACAAAATAATGTACTTTAGGGTCGCATAACATAACATAGCTCTAGATAGGCCGGTGACATTCCCCAAAAACTTATGAAATTCTTACTTTGAACCCTTTACAACACTAAACTATTCAGGTTCATAACTATGAATACATTTCGTCCTTTATGTTGGCAAGAAGTGTCAATCTTGGCCAAGCGAGGGTTAAGATTGACATTTCTTGCTCGTCATTCTATCTTCAATGATGATAACAGAAATAATTAATCGCCAAATTCTATTATGACGTCATTAGATCCCCAAATATTGGACAGGCAGTATAGATGGGTGACGAAGTGGAAAGATAAAGGCTTTTGTTGGTATATATAGCTAAGTAATCCGGTTGATTTTGTTCTATCCAAGTATTAATTGATGTGATAATCTTAAGAAAGCGTTTATTAATAAATGTGTTGTAACATTATCAGCATCTTCTTGCCCCCATCATATTTCAAGTAACAAACACGTTTTTTCCTTCTATTCTACACTATTGACCGTATATAGAGCAGTGGTGGGACACCATTGCTTACAAAGCGGTGAAGGAAAAATTCGTGAGGAAACCGTCATGTTGTAGAACCGAAAACACGAAGACATGTGACATCTACCAAAGCGTACTGTGGTGGTTTATGGTCCACTTCCTCTCACAGTGAGGATGCCTTTGTCCCAATAGTGGGAACATTATGGGCTGATGATCCGTATTTTCTGGATAGATGGCTTTTAAAAGTTTGTCAAAAAAAAATGAATGGAGGAATATTATCTTCTTAAGACTAGAATAATTACTCTCCCTAGTGGCATATTTAACAGATGACAGATTTTATTGGAAGAAAATACAACACTGTAATAAAAATGTTAGCATAAACGTTAAGATCGCGGATGATTTACCGTGACCCCGGTACATAAAGGGCAATTGAATTTAGTCAGTACGAGTCTGTCTGTTACAGTCCCTCCCGCTCTGCCCTGGGAGGGAAGACTCATTTGATGATTTAAAAAAAAATCGCTAAAAAAAGCATAAACGTTAAAGTGCTTGAATCAGCTTCACTTTCTGATAAATACAATGTACCCACTCACTTGTACGGTATTCACTTTAATTTTAATTAGAATCTATCTATACTATAATAAATCTGTAGAAGGGTCAATTCTGTACATTGAAAATATTGAAAATATAAATAAATCTGTTTGTGCAGGCATCACGTGAAAACTAACGGTTCGATTTCGATAAAACTTGGTATAATTATTCCTTATTATCCTGGGCATAACATAGGATAATTTTTATCCTGGAAAAATACGTAGAAAAAACATCTTATTTTTCAGTTTTATTCATAAACGTTGTTCTGTAGAACCGCAAACACACGTTACATTACCCGCAGTGGATTCAGCGCCGTAATATTTATAAGATGTCATTGTCAGAGTTACTCAAAATGGGGAAATAAACCATCCACGCGAAGACCGACATCCGCGCGGACGGAGTCGCGGGCGGAAGCTAGTTTAAAATATACTCAAAGCCAACGAAAGCTTTACAAAGTAATTGACTTTAAAATTTACTCAAACGAGAATTGAATAGATGAATTTTTGCCACATTAGGACTAGAGTTTTTCTCCCAAGAGACACATTTAAAAACTGCTAATTAGTTCTGACAGATTCTATCCGAAGAAAATACAGCACTTAAAAAAATGTTAGCATAAATGTTAAGGTGCTTGAAACAGCTTTCGTTCTTTAAAGAAACAATGCAGCTACTCATCGAAAATACTTTTAAATTACTTCCGGAACATTTGCATGTACTTAACTCGATATTTATTTAATAAAAACCTTCTTTTTTTGGTGCAGACCGTCCCGATACGTAAGCTTTCATTTAAGTTAGGGGTAGGCCACATTGTTTGTAGCTGTGAAAATTTTGACGTAGATTTTATTTATCTTAAACTAAGTAAACTGTATTAAATAGTTTATTCTGTTATTAAGGAGAAGAGTTTAAATATAGAAAATGAATTAACATGTTTGTTTAAAATATTTGTTTGAATATAAAATTAAGGAACCGTTTTATTTTTGCTTTATTTTTTAAAGAATAACCAGTAATACTTAAAATAATTTGTGCTTTACTTTCATTTAAAGTGTAACTTTTTACATTAACGAAATTAAAAAGAGTAGAACTAAAATGAAAAAATAGAAAGATGTTTAAGTGTATAATTACACTTAGAATTTTATTATTATTTCTCATGAGATATGATAATATTTTAAGTGCCTTTAAAAAGTATTCCGCTATCCACCTGGCGTCCTGACCACAATATTTTTAAGACACCGAATTGTAGCCCAGCCTTTAAAGTATTTCAGCGTCTCCCCCATTTCTTTTCAATAAACTTCTACTAAGAGCTTTTCAGAATATTCATGAAAATGTCTGTTCTCTTCAGGTGGGTGTATTCAATTGGCTCTCTGCGGTAAGTAATTATTCGTTTTTTCCATCGTCGGCGTCACCCAGGTGAAACTTAGTTACCACAGGAGTTTCAAAGTCACTGCTCGTTTAGTTTGCACTGAAAACGACTGCGATTGTTAATTGAATTTATATTCGTGTTTCAGACTATTTTAGTTTGCGGGTTTAAGGTTTTACAATCTAATTATGAAGTTTGATCATCTTTGGGATACCTGTGAAGAATTAATTATTACTTAAAATAGGATCGTTGTAGAGAATGTGAGTTTTTCAGTACTAAATTAAAAATGTCGGAAGTGAGGATCAGATGACAAAGAGAGAATATACATACTTTATATGTAAATTGCGGTAGGCTTTAGTCTAATTCTGTTTTTACAATGTTTTGAAGTGGCAATTTTGATTTGACTTTCACAACCCGATTAGGTTATGGTGACGCGCCGAATTCTAAACTTAGACTGGTTGATAAATCGACATTGTTTATTTTAGGAGACTAAGAAGGGGCGGTCAGTTTCAATTAATTGGTGTATCAGATAGCCACTGTCCATCACTTGTTATTTATACAAATGACAGGTATCCGTTTACAACATCGCTATGTCCAGAGCTTAATCATAAACCTCACTCACTGAACAAAGCGAACGAAACTTTAGAAGAGGTCATAAATTATTTACTACACTGCAGACGTTTTCCAGCTGAACCACTGTGACGAACTTGCTATGTCATTTTACGAACTTTGTAGCCAATTTACAGGCACAGTGTTACACAGTGTTGCTTATATGATTCCCGTCAATTTTGGTTTCGAGGCCTTTACCCTATTAACCTGCGACCTTATTAAGGGGGAATATTTTATTAAATAACATTTTAATCTGAAAGATGAGAGTGACAGAGACGGATAGATATCAATATCTCTTGTCGTCAGTAATTAATTTAAGAAGGGACGGGTTTAAATTATAAATGAGACATTAGAGATTTGGGACTTTGTCGTTAGGCACAGGTTCTCTTTCAAGGTTCTTAAATAATGACTGCGAGGTCATAAGGTTTATGGAAATGGATCGGGGAGAAAAGGTTTTATGTTCGTTTTATGTGCACGTTTAAGCACCTATTGAAAGTCTGAAAAGAAAAGACTATTGCTCTATGGTATCAACTGTCCGCTAAGATTAACTGCTATTTTTAAAAAGCTTACGAGTTTTGTATATGATTAAGACATTTTCAACATTATGTAACAGTTTTTCAAGATTAAAACATTAAAAGAAGTTCATAAAAACTAAAACACAATGACCAGTCCAGTAGCAGTTTGATAACAAGTTAAACATCTAAATAGATATCAGAAGTAAAACACAATAAACCCAATTTGACAATCACAAGAACTATCAAGAAATCAATTCCCCAATATTTTAAGACGTGAAGAAGTCACGTCCAGTGCGTGGCTGCAGGAATGACACCCTAGGGAGAGGACGTAAAGATTAACGTGGCGAGTCTGTCCTCGGGCCTAAATCACATTATAGTCCCCCTACTCTTTGTTTAATGCCGCCTTAAGACGGACGGCCTTTGTCAATGAGGTAGTGATTTTTCTTTGTACCTGTATTTTTTTAAGGCTGTTTAGTGGGTGGTTGAACAGGGTTCTTTTGAATCGATGAAATCGATCGGTTTCTAAAGTGCATTGCTGATCTTAATTTCTTGATATGAAGTACAAGAAAGTAATTGAAGTAATTGTGTTAATATTCCATCAGTATAATAAATTAAGAATAGACTGATGGTGTTTGTGGTGGTAAGGTGTGCTTTATTGCTTACTTAATTGTTTTTGATGAAAAATAAAACTATTTATTTCAAAACCAGCGTCTTGAATATCGGGGTTTTATATAGAACATTAAATAAAAAGCCACTCTCTTAAAAAAAATGAACTCAAGAAACACAACTTATTTTACATTCGATCTACACGTAATGTCCCAACATATTTTGGAGCTGCCTTACGTGCTGAAACCCTAAAAAAATGTTAAAGTCTACAAATAAAACGTTTTCTAACTAAACCATCCGTATCTTTCAAGACCCAAAAATATCCATCGACAACGGTTGTTTTTCCACCCTTGATTGCAAAACTTTTACGGTTCGTTCAACGCAAAAAAATGTCGGGTAATTTTTTGTAAGGCTGATGATTTTCCGGATGATCCGGGGATACCGCACGATCGCCGGCGAATCAGCCAACCTCCTAGCAGGATTGCTGCCCTGGGATCTGGAGGCGACTGCCCTTCAGCGCGTCTATGAATGGCGCGTGGAGGCGCAGCGTCGGGGCGAATCCCCGCTGCCTCGACAAGTCGAGGCGCGGCGGGAAGAGCTCCGGCGTGATCTCAGGGCAGTATGGAGGGAGCGACTGTCGCAACCGAGGTCCGGGCACGCCGCAATCGCGGCGGTAAGACCCCTCTTTGAGGAGTGGCTGGATAGGCGTCACGGCGTCCTTACCTACCGCATGACGCAGGTCCTCACCGGACACGGAAGTTTCGGGAGGTTCCTGTGTCTGATAGGGAGGGAAGAAACGCCTGGGTGTCACCACTGCGAGGATCGTCCGGAGGACACGGTGGAGCATACGGTGCAGGACTGCCCCGCTTGGGCAGAGCACCGCCGTGTCCTCACGACGGCGATAGGCGGAGACCTCTCGCGCCCGGCATTGGTCGAGGCCATGCTGCGGGGCGAGACGGAGTGGGAAGCGGTCGCCTCCTTCTGCGAAGCAGTCATGCTCGTGAAGGAGGAGGCGGGCCGCCTGAGGGAGAGGACAGCGTACTCCCTCCACCCCAGCCGCAGTGGTAGACGCCCACGGCGTCGGACGTCACAGGACGATCTCCGGCCACCGTAGGCGCGGGCATGCGGGCAGCGAGTAATGGGCGACTTGCTGTCCGACCATGGACCATGCCCGGGTCGACGGCGCGTTGTGTTCCACGCGCGCCTCAAAGAGTGTCAGCATGTTGACGGGGCCTGTAGAGGGCCAAAGCCTGCCGGGGTCGCGGGACCAAGGGATTACCGTGACCCCGGTACGTAAAGGGCTAGTGAAGGACACCGTGGATTTTAGTCAGTACAAGTCTGACAGTCCCTCCCGCCCTGCCCTGGGTAGGAGGACTCATTTGATGATTTTACCACGCAAAAAAAAAAAAAAAAAAAAAAAGGCTGAGTTCAAACATTGTAACAATATATTTATTGATACATATGAGGTCAGGCTGTCGCGGGGACATAATGTGGACAAAATGTCCGTTATATCTTTTTGTTTGACCATAAATAAAATTTATTACACTAATAACGTGAAGGTAATCTCATAGTGAATGAATGGAATTATTTATGAATATCGTTCGTTAATTACGGAAAGTTTTAAACGATGTTATGCAGCGTTTTGAATTGCACAGGTTTTATGGTTTTGGGATATTTTTAGTGGCCAATTTCTGAACTCATAAAAATTCTACCATGTTCAATATATCAGGGATATGAAAAAATATTTTTTTTTGGTAACAAAAAGTGCATCCTCGTATGTTTATAATCGGCATAAATTAAAAGTGTAACATAAATTCTAACTCATGTTTTAGAGATATTTTTTAATAGAAAGCCTTCTTCAAACTTGTATACCTTATTTCGTTGAGAGACGTTCAGAGTTCAAGAAATAATTTTTTTTTGAAGTGAAAACTTCTTTAGCGGCGTTGAGCACTTTTTCTGTAATGGGTATAAAATCTTAAACTCGCGTCAGGACACGTGACCCTGATCGAAAAAGCGTAGGACGGCGCAGGGCGCTTGCGTGAATGTTCGTGTGACTTTATTACTTTTAAAGAAGTTTGTATGCTGGATACATTCGTTGCTAGGTAACATTGTTTATAAAAGATGTACGTCACATTGGAAAATTATTGAAATAAAAAGTCAACCATTTTTGCGAGTTTTACTAAAATCTGTTCACAAGATATTTCCAACAATTACTATTCAAGTTTTCACTTCTGCCGGCACTCCCAGAGTGCAACCCGTCGTTTTTTTTATTGTCAGCAGTAAACTCTTTTGGGCTAAAAATGAAGCTCCTATTTAATATCTTTCTTATTTTCTCGCATCTTTAAGATGAAAATCAATATTTTTTAAGTCAATCATAAATTAAATTCAAATGCCCTTAAGAGGTTTATTTTTCACTATATTTAATCAATTCTAGATTTCCTAAAATAATTGAAATTCAACTAGTACCCTCATGAAGCTGTTTTTTTCTCTATTTTCAATCGATCCTAGATTCTCGATATAGATCTACTAATTTCACTAATCTATCAGTAAGCTGTTCACGTTTGTTTGCACACGTCACAGCGTGTTAATGACAGGCTTCACGCTATGTTGATACATTACGTGGTATAGGCAGACTTATAGGTATATGTGGGATGTACCCACGTGGGCAAATAATTGGGAATGACGGAGCTTGGAGCTACGATTATATTCTCTGATTTGAGTGTAATTAAAATATAGTTTCAGTGGATGAGAGAAAAATGTTGCATATTAATTGAAGAGCAATTTGGTAATTTAGCAGGGATTATGCATAGTCGTTGCTTAAAGTCCTTGTAAGCCACTGGTTAACGACAATATTTTTGGTGTTTACACGTTTCTTAACTTTAACTCACTATTATTAATAAAACCATATGTATATATATGTTTACCACTAATTTGAATGCTTTTATTTTATTTTTTAAATTTAGAATAATATATTGTACAATGCAAACTAAGTTCTGTCTGGAGGTAATAAATAACTCTAGTTTGACTGTATTCTCTTGTTATTCGGAATCCCTTAGTAAATATTTAAACAGCCGCTTTAAGGTTATGTAAATCTTTGTGTACCGCATCTTTTTCTCTAAATATTTTTGTTAAAATCTCCATTAGGGATTTTTCCCCATAAGTTCACCACTGATAAATCACCTCATTGATAGAACCATCTATTCTTCCCCATAATTATCTCGGAAGTGATAAATTAAAATACTTTCTGCTGAAATACCCCAAATACCTTCTAACCCTGCTTTATTTGTTTAACCCAGAAAAAGCGCCGGTACAACTTTTAGTTTTTTATTTCAATTAAATAAAATCAAAATGTTTGTAAACGGAGCGGTCCGAATTAATTTATATTCAAATTACTCTGTACCAGGAATCAATCTATTTGTATTTTATCCATGAGCATTAAAATACAATAAATAACGCATAGTTTGTTATAAAACAAACAAATTATATTAAAATATTCCAATATTCGTTAAAAGTTTAAAAAGTTAGCTAAAAGTTTACATGAACTGAAATGAAATTCCATCCTTAATTTCAAAATAGCAAACTATCTAAATAAGGTACTTAATATGCCATTTTCCCAGATAGGTAGACAAAAACTATAGGAGTTTTCCTCCTCCAATCTTTGCGCAATTGTTTAGTCTAAAAGTTTAAAAGATTTTTAGTTCAAAAACGCGTAATGAATTACAAACATAAGCCTCTTTTATTACCACGAAATATTTCAAATAAAATGCGAGGTCGATAAACTCTCGTAGCATCGTAGGCTGTAAATCAGCGCATGACGTCACACCGCAGAGCACGTCGACCGGTGTAGCGGTCGTAGCACGTAGCTCGTAGCGCTACGTAGTACTTCATAAATCTGTAGTATTACAATGCTTCAGCGAGATTACTTTGCTATTGAATCTGGATTTCTTTTTCTCAATTGATTTTCGTTTAGTTTTAGGAGTTGATGATAATATACAAATTAATGTTATTAAAAAACTGTTTTGGAAAAGTATTTCACTTATAATGCTTTTTAAAAAGGAGTCTCAAATATCTGTATCCAAATACATTGTTAAAAATATTTTATTAAAAGAAAAAACGTAGTCGGTTATCTATATTAATTATAATAACAAAAGAAAGAAAAAGAATAACTAAAGAATTAATTAGATACAAAAAATTGAAAAAACATAGCGTGAAAAAGATAATTGGCTCCACATTCCCCTACTAAACATTGCCTTTACTATTATTAAATTGTCACAACATATAACAAATTACGGACGAACAGATAAAATCTTTCTAATAGTCTATACGTTACCTACTGCTAGTTATTTATTCTAAGGGCTGTTCAACTTCGTCGACATTGAAAACCCCTTTACAGATGTCACGCTAGGAAGGGGTCCGGATAGACCCTTATTTAGGGAGTAACTTAGAAACGGATAGATTTCGACGAAACTTCTTTAAGTTTTCTATTGGATTTAGAGTAAGAAACTAACTACTTAGGATTGATATGCTTATCTATTTACAATTGCTGAGATTTGTGCGTGTGGAATATATTTTAATTCAAAATATTTAACTCTGGAATACTCTAGTATGTTCTTTCGGAAAAATTAATAGGACTTTTCAAATTTTGCTAGAGGCCTCTAAAATTTATTAAATGACTACTGAGCGTTAACGTTTGTTGCTTGCTACTCGTCTAGGGGAGCTTATTTCGTTCAACGCGAATCGTAAACGTTTAAAAAATTGCAGAGACAAAGGTACACCTACTTCTAATTTTAAACATGCTTGCAGCATGCAAATCTACAGGTACAAACTTAAACTTTTTTTCTGGTTACAGTTATTTCCAACAAAAATTCTAAACAACTCATTGTATGATACATGGCGTGTAAATAGTTAATTAAACTGTGCAGCCCGCAGACAAAATAATAAGCTTTTGGATACTGTCCAAGGATTTGGGTAAACGCCGATATTAAAATCATGTGGTTGGAAATAATGTTGATAGACTAAATGTTTATCATATAAATATCATTTTAATGACGTCTAAGGGACATAATAATGACAATCTACAAGTTCAAGTAAAACAAGTGTGATTCATAATAATATTTTGACTATCACGGTTAGTAGTAGTAAACAAATTGAAGAATAGATAATGATTATGTTAGTAAAGTTTGCTGTTATTTATTTTGATTACTACCTATTGTGAATAGTTATCACCAACTCATTAACAACTAATATTTGAGTACACCAATGAGTCATATTTCATTTTTGTTTGAGATCTTTAATAAATAGGAAAAGGCAAGAAATATAATATATTGTTTATTTTACACACGTAATATTAAATAGAGACTAACATTTAATTATTTTTTTGGGTTGTAAATTCATCATCTGAGTCCTCTTACCCTGGATGCAGCGTAGGGGACTGTCAGGCTCTTAGTGACTAAAAACCACTCCGTTCCTTCAGTTGTCTTCTGCGTTCCAGGGCCGCAGTAACCGCTAGGTGATTTCCCGGCAGGCATTTAGCCTGAAAAATCCTTACTTATTTGTTTTCTCTGGACGTCAAACAAATACACAGACATGCAGACAGTAATCTCTTAGCAAGTACCTGATATGTCGTCTTGCACCCACCTTTAACGTGGAGTAACTTAACTTTGGCGCCAATCTCTGTTAATTATTCTACAGTATCGAATACGAGTGGGACGTGAGTTGCATACAAGTTTCATGTCTGAGTTTAATTTAGACTCAGGTAATTCAAGACACGTGATTTTGAAACTTTTTTGTACCAATTATTCTATTTAGTAATGAAGAGAGTTAGCATTCTCCAACTATATCTTGCTTGCGGCTTCGATCGGGTTTAGCCAGAATTAGGCAGTAGATTCGTACCGTACTCGTGGCGTTATCTATTATATCATTTGAACCAAATTTTTTAACGATAAGTTCGCGTTTAAGTTTATCGCGCCTGATTGTTAAGCACGCTTGCCTAGAAGTAACCTATTCGCTTTTGACTCGAAGACCCCAGTTATCATTTATCACGTCCAAACCACCGGTTTGATGGTTTGGGCGTGATAATTGATATTTGTTTTGCAAATAAAATTATTTTTGGCAAATTCTATTACACATTAAAAAAGCAACCGTTTTAAAAAAAGTTATTAAAAAAACAAGATATAAGACTAGACCAGAATTCTCGATAGATATTCTTCAATTTGATTAGTGATTCAGTGTTGCACACGGCACTTTATACGTATTTACGGTACGTATTTTGTGGTAGTCATCCTGCCAGTTCGGGAGATGGTAACCAATGAGAGTGGACACTAGGTATAGATGCAGGAAATATACTGCACAAGTGTGTGTGCAAATATAGGCACACTGTCTTCTCTTTCACTCATTTTCTCACTAACGCGGAGACTCAAGTGTAGGACCAGTGGCTAGTACAAAACTAAACACGTGTAAAAGTACTTTGACTTCTTAAGCCTTCAAGACACTATCCCGATATTGAAACACTGGTTTAGCACCTATTGTAAAAGCTATGTTAAATTGTAAGAGCTTTTATGAGTACGAGAATGAACTAATGTTTCTATTACTATAGGAACAGTAATATTGTAAAACAGTTTTGTTACAATTTTAGTGTACAATGAAGTGCATTCTATCTTTCTATTCTCGAGTTTTGTCAACGCAGTCTATCTATAGACCATAAATAAAAAACAACAAGTTTTACAAACATTTATATTTGTTGCTTGGTGCCCTCCATTACCTAATCTACCTTAACTACACACAACCAAACGATGAAATTCCATCTTCAATGTACAGACGTGCACGTACACAAAAACCCGACATTACCACATTGTCAAACGCTTTCAAAGTATCAGGTGTGCAACATGAATACCTAATCTTAATGGAGTATGTACACGTACAGTCACGACCGTCAGTAAATTTACGGTTCAGAAAAATCAGAAGCGATTTTCATACGGAATAATAATTGCGACTTTGAAATAAGACTGCCTTATTGGTCTAGCGATTAGACGCGACTGCTAGACTTGAGGAGATGGACAGGAAAGGCTCAGTTTCTCAGTAGCAGCTACAGTCCAAATTTATACCAGTTGATGGCAAGAGACTCACTGCTAATTACATTGGGCCAAAATTGTGGGTGTAACTGTTATGTAATGTGCACTTCTACCCGATCTTAAGTATATTGCAAGCGTGAAGTTATTATATAATACCTTTTTCATAATAATTACCAGTAATTTATACTCATTGAGATCGTAGAACAAAATTATATTTGAAAGTTGCTAAGGGCATACATATAAATGCTCGTGACTGTACCAAAGATAAGGGTCGGAATAAATCATCGGGCGCATGTACCACCAAGTTTTCCCGGTGGGAAGAAACAGATTGTACCAAAGAGTCTCGTAAGAATAAAACTGTTTTATCGCGATTTCATGGAGACTTAAATGTTTGAAGTGTCATAAATGTTTCACTGAGAAAGTGGGGAATTAGAATTAATGGTTCGATTTTTTGGAAATGGTTTGTAAATATTGTAGTAGGCCTATGGAGAAGTGTATTGTTTCAACACCCTTATTAATAAAATATCAAAATATATGGACGTAAAAAATACAAACCGTCTAACCACAAAAAAGTTAAACATCTGTTGAACACTTTGTCAAAAAAACTGTTAACGTCAAAACGACATTTCACTTTGACATTAGGGTATTTGTGTGTGAAATTAAGGCGGAAATATTTTCATGAAAGTAGATTTATATGCTTGCTTTTCTATCTGTAAAACCAGTGTGAGTCAAAGAAAAATATAAACTGGTTTTTATCAATGGAGAACACGCGGTGTGCGTTTCAAATTCCAAACAATTTAAATTCCTCTCCTACTCTAGAGCAAAGTCTACGTAAATGTAAACATTTGTCAAGTAAATCGCAGCAGACAGTGCAAACATTATAAACGGCTTTCAAATGTTACATGTTAATAACTAAACGCATGTAAATACAACATACTTATGACTTTAATCATGCAGTTAAAAAAAACTGCAAAAAACTGCTTTCACTGTGAAATGATACGACGCGGTCACGAGAACGAAATAATTCTCGAAAAAAATCCTCGGTTAGATAACATTTTCCTACAGCTTAAACCGAAAACACGAAATTGATCTCTATATCGCAAGTCATAAATAACATTTTTAATATCGCAGCGAATTTTCCGGCAGATTTCTGTACCCTCAACCGATTCTGGAACTAATCCCACCGTGTTAAAGTTAGTAATTGCGTGTGTTATGTTTTGCGGGGCTTGTAGGCGCCAGCGTTCGTCACGTTTAAATATGATTTATGCAAGTAATTTAGTTAAGTACATATAGACATTACGAGCTACGGATAGATTAAAATGTTCGTTGGAACGTGGATCCTTTTGTGGTGTCGTATACTTGCCGCGGCAATGAATTATGTCCTTTACCTCAGTAGAACAATGCGGTGAGAAAATGACTTCATTCGAATATTAATGACATTTGCTGTTAATTATAATATCGTTATTACATTTGTGTGACATGACTGTGTTATTACGTTTTATGGGTAACACGAGCTTTATTTTTCGTATCTTTATTACTGTTATTATTTTTGATTAGTATAATGATATCCTGTTAATTAAGATATAAATGTAATTGTGTCACTGTTGCCATGTCGTTAATGAGTCATCTTTTCACGACAGTACGGTTCACATTACTTTGTCCTTAACTTTAAAACTTATATAACTTTCTCTTAGAAAGAGCTTCAAGAACATAAGAAACACATTCAATCTAGATAATTCTGGACACATTATTCACACCTTAGTTTTTGGTTTACCTAGACTAAAGTCCTGGATTGAACCCAGAAATTTTATTCCTACCATAAATTGGCTACAGATTTGCAAAAGCACTTTTCTGTAAGATAACTGGATTCAAGACATGCTTAGTCACCTTTTCGGAAGATAAATATTTTCCACGCTTTCATTTAACATTTTTTTTCTAAAACATTTCGTTACAATATAAGTATAGGACTTTCTATTACCTTAAGTGCTTTTGCAAACATTTAAACTCACAAACACAAACAGACAGACCTGGAACAACTTCTTGTAGGTTATACAAGTATTTTTTGATTGACAAACGTCATGCAGCGCAACATTGAATTGCTCAGTCACTGCGCCAATCGTGCTAACAAACTATGATACCTGTCTCAAATAAACGTAAAAATAAATGATATCATTTCAAGCTTCAAATCCTAAAGGTGTCAAAGAAATAACCGACAAACAACATAGCCAATCAGCCCAGTACTAAACCTGGTCTAGAATAGAAATATAACAAGAGGAAATTCTATTCTAGCACATTTATATTCTCTGGAATGACTAGTATTGTGTCGTGTCTATTTTAGACTACAATGCCTTTGGGTGCGACGGAGTACGAACGACGTATAAAATTTCCATACACAGAGTTCAAGGCTGAAATGAGGCGTGATTTATAAGCGATAGCGGTTTCTAGGAGTAGACTGAATAGAACGAGAGCGTTTTCCAGACAGTTTTTAAAATTAGATTTTTCTGGAAAAACTATTTTTTTAATGTTATCTGTTGAAAATCAAAGCAAAATTAAGTCATGTCAGCAGGTCATTGGTATTACAGTTATCAAAGCTGAAGATTACTATGACAGTCTTCATTGGTAGCCTTTTTCCACAAATTGCTTAGTCTTTGCCTCATTTAAGGCATTATAACTTTATGCTTGTAATAAATTCTAAAACAATAAGCTGACTACAAGATTTTATTTAGTTCCTGTCTGTAACCCAATCTTGTAAGTTGATGGAGCTGATCTGAAGATAGAGCTGGAGTGATGCCATAGTAACTCTGTAATGACACAACGAAAATTCATCGAGTTTAGACTCGTTTGATTCGTCTTCAAGAAAACTTTGTATTTAATTTTTATTAACAAGTAATAAAAGCTTGCTTTAATGGTGATTAACTCTACGATCGTATTGCTCCGTGTGCAAAACTGTTGTCGTAGATGAATTTTCATAACTTGTACCACATCTCTTGGTTGGTATGAGTCACCAGTCGCCTGGAAAACTCTTCAGGCGGCCACGTGACGCCCCCATGACGTCAGCATGCTCGCATCGTGCTAACTCTATTGACATAGAACGTGATTATGCGCAGCATTAATTATGTAAAAGCCGCTGTCGACGCCGATGGACATCATTGTATGTAGATGAGATTAAATGACGAAATGTGTAGTGAAAATAATTTACTGCCTTTCTTGGAAAATGACAGCGACGAGTCGATGACATGTTGTTGTGTTTTTCAGTCGATTTTTTTCTTGGAAAGTGTACTTGCGTAGGTTTATGTCATTGTATAATTTGTAGTTTGCATAACTATGTTGACATTTGTCGTTAAACATTTTTTGTTTATTAAACAGTTGAAGTACGTTGGTATAATATTATTTTTCCACACACAAATAAACCAACCCATGTATTTGTATCTGACAAAAATGATTAACGTCGACAGATTGTGCAGCAATATGGCGCCTAATTTACCGACAACCTTCTTTATTTATTTCCTCTTACAACTTACTTAAGGGTCGTCCTAATGATGTATCGTTGTAATATATGGCGATTAACTTGCAGTTTCTGGCCGGCCCCTTACGGTGCAAGTGCAAGGATATTGTACGGAACGAATGTTTGTTTCTCACGCGATCGTATTTTAGAGAAAGAATTAAGTGGTCAGAGGATTTGTGATAGATTTCTTGTAGTTTTCGAAGTGATGGAGTGTTTAGGGTAACTTTTATTGGTGATAAATGTTGGCAAAAATCGGTGTGATATTGTGAATATGATGGAATTAAAAACATTCAATGATGCAGTTTTAGTTCCCATCAAAAGAGGTCCCGAGACTCCTTTGAGTGTTTTTCGCGATTCCTTATGGTTTTGGATTTGACCATCCAGGTTCACGTGAAAAAGTCATCTTTGGATGGATATAGGGTGAATTTTTTAAGAGGGCTTGAGGAATCGGTCGTAGAAAATCTTAACCGTAAATGAAATTACTTTTATTAGGTAGTTTAGGTAATAATAATATTGCTGCACTGTAGGTATCACCTATCCAACACAAAACAAGTGTGCGTAAGTATTATATGACATTGACGTCATTGTAATAATTATTAATATAATAAGGTTGGTACCTAATACTTGTATCAATTCTACTATTATAAAATAACGAAAGTTAGGACGGCTGCTTGTTTTACACTCTTCCACGCAAAGTCGGTTAAACGGATTCGGATAAAATTTGGCACATAGGCAGTTTATAACCAAGATAACGGTTCAATCCCAGAATTATTTGTTCCTCTGGGATGATGCTCGACTTTACCACTGACTAAGTCGAAGACAATAGCTTTTTCCATATAGGAAATCCATATTTATTATTTTACCCATGAAAAATGCGTTCATTTTTCAATTAAAAATAGTAGTAGCACACGCTTCGCAAAATTAGTGGGCGTGAGTATATTCGGCGCTAATTCGAACGCTCAGTTCAAAATAAATATTGGAATTCAGACAATCCAAATATTTGCGATGACTCAATTATTTGATGCTAAAAAAATATGTTTACACATTCTTTGTCTGCGGCTTTCGAGAGTTATTTATTGAGTCTATAATTCCTCTTTCTGTTTTGTGCTTTTCCACGTTTTTTTTCATGATCATGAAATCACTAGACGAACTATGAAATTCTTTGGTAATTAGTTTACAACATGTCCATCAAAATTCTTGAAAAGTAGATCATTAATCAATAGCGTAAACAATTTTTGATTGCATTCCAGTCTAATATACGAAGTAGACTAAATAGTACCCGTTTACATCAGACTTATAATAAGACTCATGTATTTTTTTCTTCCGTCTGTTGTGAACGGTTCGTTTTCAATTAACGATATAGAGATTTTCCACGTCGTCGGTCGTAATCCGAACCGGCTGTAATGGAGCGCAAAAAACCTCTTGACGTTTTTTCTAGGCTGTGTATTGAAATTACTTTTTTTTTGTATGGACTATAGAGTGTAGGGGTTAGGATTTAATTGAAAACGTTCGTTCTGACTGAAAGACTTGTGAACGTTTTTCGGTTTTCGATCGGTCTTTCAGGTGTAGTTTCATTTTTTTTTTTACTGGCAAAACAAAACTAAGTGAGAAATTTATAGTATATTATTATAAGCTTGTTGCTAGTACATATGCTACTCTTGCCGAAATAAAAATATCTCAGCTCTGTTTATAAATGTAGATCACAGATATTTTCAAGATGACTTCACGCCTTCACGTGGTCACTTTATAGTTCATTTTCAAATACATAAAATCTATCTATGATATTTATGAACAATCCTATAGTCCAGTAAAAGCATTAACATTTATGACCATGGCAAGCGCACACAGAATACGAAATTCAAATCTCGTTTTAATTTTTCCATCCATAAACGGTTTCAATTCAGTCAGTACTTAAACGTTCCTGATGGTAATGTTCCACGTAGAATTCTCATCTTGGCCGCCATTTTAATTGTGATTACTGGGTCGATGCGCTATTTGTATGCAATATTCGAACATGGAACGCTTTAAAAAAATGGAAAAAAGTTTTTATAAGGGGTAACAAACGACTGGCTGGCTGTTTAAATTTGGAACTCGAACGTCAAGTTTAAAAAAAATATTATTTTATGGCATGGTTGTTTTTTGTGAATTCAGTGTTAATTAATTATTTGAAAGTTATATTAACAGTGTTTTATTTTGTATGCGTTCATAGTAATATAGGTATTCTGAGTGTGAGTAGTGCTTTAGACGAATAATATTTTTTTTTAGTTGACCCAAATGGTGAGTTTCAAACAATAACTAGTCGTACCTAAAATGTTATTACCGTATTATATTTACCGACATATATACTTTTATTTCTTAGTTATTTACTCAGCGGTGTTATTGTTGTTTCATAATGTTTCTTTCTGAAATTGTAGGAAAACATACCGAGAGCATTACTTAGTTGTTTTTTATCAGCCCGATGTTATGGGAATCCACTGAGGAAAAATACCTCTTGCATTACACAGTTAGAAAAATCCCGTATTGTTTTGCAATGGTGTTCAAAACAATGACCAATAAGCTTGTAATAGAACTGAATGGGTAATAATATAAGGTAATTACCTTATGTTTATTTTTGGCTCTATGTTTTAGTAGCAACCACGGAGTATGAATTTAAGCCCTGTTGATAGCAATAGGCCGCCCCTTAAACAGAACTGGTAAAATGCGGGTGTAGATTTCATGGATTGTCTTATTTGTGATGTTTTATTTCACCATTGAGGAAAGGAATATCTTATTAAGGGCCGAAATTGCATTAAGCGGATACTCGTCGCAATGGTAGACGCCCACGGCGACGAACGTCGGCAGACGACCTCCGGTCACCGTAGGCGCGGGCATGCGGGCAGCGAGTAATGGGCAACTCGCTGTCCGACCATGGACCATGCCCGGGTCGACGGCGCGTTGTGTTCCACGCGTGCCTCAAAAAGTGTCAGCAAAATGAGGGCCAAAGCCTGCCGGGTACGTGGGAGTCACGAATTACCGTGACCCCGGAACGTTCTGCTCTGGGTGGGAGGACTCATAAGATGATTCCTCGCACCCAGGACAGAGCGGGAGGGACTGTCAGACTTGTACTGAATAAAAATCCACGGTGTCCTTCAATAGCCCTTTAAGTTCCGGGGTCACGGTAATTCGTACAGTCCCGTGACCGCTGGGGCATCCTTAGCGCAGAGTTGGCCCAATAGCGATCGCATTTTAGTTAGTTTAACCATCTCAAGGTCTTCCAGTAGGTAACCTCAATCAAAATCTGTTCCACTTAACCACATCCACTTTGGGTCGCGTGTATCCGAGTCCATTATCCAGATGGCCTGACTTCTTGGATGAGTTGTACGGAGACACGCAAGCTCTCGTGTCTCAGATGCGATGGGAGCAGATTGATCCGGCCCGGTCATTAAGGTGAAAGGGTCCCTGAGGGACTAGCATGGGGTATACTGCGTGAAAAATAAGTAGTTAGGTTGGCGTAATGGGTTGTGCTTTTTAAAGAGGGTGTGGGGTACCCATGAAGTTTTTTTTTAAAAAAAAAAACGTTACCACACACTACGAAATTCTCCTGTGTGATGAGTGCATAATACAAAAATGTAAACTTACATACACATAAGCGGCATAGTGGATTTTTTAGGAAACGACAGGAAAAAGTATTAATTGAATAGATTATTTTTTTTTTTTTTTAAAGAAATATTTTTTTTTTGTGTAAGAAATAAATGATTTATAAGTACACTTGCACCTAAAAATCCTTTGTATTCTCCATAGTATATATCTCATATATCTATATCCATACGTCATCGCTGAAATAATCTGATCCAATACCGAAACCCAAACTGATAACATCGTTCAATGAAAACCCAATCGATTTCCTGAAAAATACGTAGTTACAAAAATGCTCGCTCAGGACGTTATCAGCTAGATAGTCGCAGATGCTTTTTACTGACTCACTGAATATTATGCAAAAAGGCTATCCAGACTGAAATTATAGCCTAGATGACCAGTGAACCATGAAAATTGTCTGAGATATACAGAAGATAAAGTTTTCCTATCCTCCTGAGTTCTGCGACTTAAAAGGAACACTTGACTAAGTTTACGTCCGTGATTTGCATATTTTTAGCAATGGTAATACAAAGTCAGTACTTTTGTCAAGTTTTTTGGACGCCAGACTAGTCATAAACTTGTTTTTATGCTTGTTCCAAATTATTAAAATTAAAGGAAAGTCAGAAGTCATGATGAAACATAACTTTAGGGATTACATAGATTCGGATCACAATTTTAATCTCCCATGGTCCTTTGCAAAGTATTTATTAAATGTTAGTTATATAAATTAAAACTAGGGCCGCCTGGCTCGCGTCCACTATCCTGTAATTACTGTCAATATTATGACTGTGTTCTGTCAGTGCGCAGGAGCTCCAGCCTTCTGGGTGATCACTCGACCTCATCTCATCTTCACTTCAACATTTCAAACCAAGAACATACCCGTTATGAATTTAAAAAAAAACCACAGGTCTCATAAGTTCAAAGTGGGTTAATTCGTTTCTGGACATAAATGGAGTAAAGTATGAACTTTACTCCATTTATGTTGAGAGTTTGAAAGGTCTAACCGGGATTAGGTGAATGTTCAAAAGTCAGCGCTGATTGCTTTCGCTTTGAAACCTCTAAAGCTCAGAAACTCTAGTGCTTTGATTCTAAAAGCAATTGACCTAAATATATTAGACGACTTATTGACTTCAACATATTACATAAGAAATAAGAAGTCTATGAGTCGACTTACGCTATTTCCCATGACAGTAGGCAGAATATTACATGCTATAATTTTGACATATTTCTTACACTATTATTAGCCTTTAGCAGTTCACTAATGGACATAAGTCTCTCCAATCACACGCCATTTCACCCTATTCTAATTTTTCTATGTCCTTTTTTGTTGGGGTACCGTGCTTCTAAAAGACATTAACTTCGACCGAAAAATATATTTGTCAACAACTCATAATTTTCAAGGTTGTATTTGAAATTAAAACTTATTTGGAGACTCAAACCGACTACGGAACTCTTTAGTGTCCATTTTCGGCACGCACTTAAAAATCTGTTTAATCGATCTCGGAACTTTTACATACATCATTATGAATTCATGACAACTGATAATCTTTGCATACAAGGCTCTTAACATCACGTTGTAAAACAATGGATGTATTATGCATACGAAGCCTTAGCAGTGTAGAACAAGATTGTGAATGAGGGTCAGAGTTTACTCGTGACAAACTGGGTATTTATAAACTGTGATCTTGTAAAGGGATCAGATCAGTTGTTGTTGTTTTGTAGGGTTGGGATTTCTATTCTGTTGTATAAGAGGCTTGTGTCTACAATTACATAAAAGCGCGTGTTTTACTGGGCTGGGATTTAAAGCTTTGCTTCATGCAATCTCTACTTATTTTATCCAAACTAATATTATAAATGCCAAAGTAAGTTTTTTTTTTTAAATCTTGCCCCACACTAGGAATTTCTCCTGTATCGTGGGTGCGTTTACAAACATAGAAACTCACACACACAAACACCGGTTTACTTCTTTGTAACTTTTTCGCGCCCAAACCATTGAACCGATCATTCTTAAAATGTTCATTATACGTTATCATCTGTACAGAGACGAATATAAGGTACTTTTCTTCCCAAAAAAAAAGTACTGTTCCTGAGAAAAATAAAGATAAAGTTCATATGATAACAGATGGCGCAACTTGTATGATCTGGACGCAACACGAAACACAAAGTTGTTTCCCGCTTTTTATGCCGATTGAATGAATGCGGTTTTCATTAATATACATAGTTGTTCAAGAGGATGGTTCATATTATGTAAAATACATATATTTTCCACCCGTGCAATGTCAGAGAAGCTCGCTAGTAATAAATATGTTGAAAAATGCATAATATTGCTTGAAAATATTTTCATAGCTTAAAGTTAAAGTTGATGATAGTCCGAAACTGCAAGATGCCAAATGATATATTTACAGTTTTACTTCTTTCTCTTTGTTCACGTTACACCTGGTTATTTATTCAGACTTATTGCACGGTTTTAACATTATTGTATACGTAATTATAGATTTGCATCACAAGACCACAAGAATAACTTAGAGGTAGTCACTAGTTTAGTAAGAACCGATTAATATATCCTACAACACTCCTGGAATGACTCATACTTGTGCTCTTTACAATATAAAATGATGCAACAATAACACTTATGCAAGAACTGCAAATTATGATCACAATAACAAAATACAATAGGTGCAATCCTTACTAAAATTATAAATGCGAAACTTGATGCACTCCATAACGGCTAAACGGATTTAGATGAATTTTCAAAGATGAGTTATAGTCGGATATCGTAGGTATATCCCGGAATTGGGTTTCTGCGGGATAAACTAGTTACGGCAACAGCTATTCTGTGATAAAAATACCAATCTTCTTATCAGTGACGTAGCAATAAAAATACACCCTCTATAATAGGCAAAAAAATAACCTAGACAAAAGGGAACGTAAATATGCGTTCCTACACCGATCAGAGACGTCATTTCACGTCATAAATCTCGTTGATCCCTGCAAGAGATCAACCCGGTACAACACAGATGATGAATGTGTATTTTTTACCAAATTTATTTCAGCTCTAGAGTATACGCGGCGTAGAGTATGCGTATTGTAATGGAGAATATTTTCTGTCTTTTTCGCATTGCAATAATCTTTATGAATTGTATTTCTTTTAGAAAAAGGAGAGAATACCTTTGGGGAAAACATCGAAATAATATTAAATCGCTTTAAGTGTTTTTCCAAAAAAGTGGCCCAGTTTTTCCAAGTTTATGTTGCTTATTATAGCTTTAATGTAGCTTAAAAGCTATGGATTTCTTTACTGGTCCTTATCGTTTCTCTTCTGAGGAAAGATATACCAACCTTCCTTTCTTCTCTGAACTGCCTTGGAATCTTTGCTAAAGGAATCCAGGGGGTCTGCCCTGGGTGGGAGGGCTAATTTGATGATTTTACCACGTTAAAAAAAGGGGGTCTAAAAGGGATAACTTACCAGTAACACAATATGGATTGCAAAAAAATGTATTTAATATTCTATTCTGTTGCCCAAGAAATATTGGAAATAATTGATACAGTTATGATTCTGCTAAAGTATCCTCACTTACATCCCCATATGATCTGACCATCTTCGACTGGATCTGCCGTAGAAATTGGTGCAATTGCATAATTATGTTGAAATTATTCTTTAATACTCAAATTATACGTCATATACAATGACACTATGCTCTCAAGTATACAACGATGATTAGATTAGAACCACTATTGATTTGGAATGATAACCATGTTTGATGTGTTGACACAAAAAATATGATGCAAGTCCTAAAAAAATGACATTCAAATGACTAACGTTTTTTGCACTTTGTCCTTTTGACTTTGACAGCCCTCTTAGTTAAGCAAAGGACAGTTGGACGGACATGACAATGTGAATTTGAAGAAAAGAAAAAACTATTAGTACGACTCGCGCTGTTGGTAATGGATCCGTACTGTTTTAAAAGACTGTTTCACATTTTTTTAACCGACTTAAAAAAAAGGAGGAGGCTTTCAATAGGACTGTTTTTTTTTTAATGTTTGTTAATTAATAACTTTTTTTAGTCGTTCAGTTTGGTTCACTAGTTAGGTGGCTTCCGAAAGACAAGTTACTTTACACTTTTTTGTGGTGGTATTTAAAGGCGGTTAGTTTAAAAAAAAAATAACTGCCTATATAAAGGTCGCTGTAACAGGTACATACCTACCTATTCTAAGATTGTTTCACTAAAATCACGGTTAAGAAGGACACAAAATATACTGCCATGCAATCAGTAGGCCAAAGTGATGGACCGGCCACGGGTAAGGCCTAAATGATGTTCGTTTTTTACCCTCTTGGTAGAGAACCCTAATATCTCGGTTATTAATCATGCTTTTTTTTTTTTTTTTTTTTTTATCGTGGTAAAATCATCAAATGAGTCCTCCCACCCAGGGCAAGGCGGGAGGGACTGTCAGACTTGTACTGACTAAAATCCACGGTGTCCTTCAATAGCCCTTTACGTACCGGGGTCACGGTAATCCCTTGGTCCCGCGATCCCGGCAGGCTTTGGCCCTCTACAGGCCCCGTCACTATGCTGACACTCTTTGAGGCGCGCGTGGAACACAACGCGCCGTCGACCCGGGCATGGTCCATGGTCGGACAGCGAGTCGCCCATTACTCGCTGCCCGCATGCCCGCGCCTACGGTGGCCGGAGATCGTCTGGCGACGTCCGACGCCGTGGGCGTCTACCACTGCGGCTAGGGTGGAGGGAGGACGCTGTCCTCTCCCTCAGGCGGCCCGCCTCCTCCTTCACGAGCATGACTGCTTCGCAGAAGGAGGCGACCGCTTCCCACTCCGTCTCGCCCCGCAGCATGGCCTCGACCAATGCCGGGCGCGAGAGGTCTCCGCCTATCGCCGTCGTGAGGACACGGCGGTGCTCTGCCCAAGCGGGGCAGTCCTGCACCGTATGCTCCACCGTGTCCTCCGGACGATCCTCGCAGTGGTGACACCCAGGCGTTTCTTCCCTCCCTATCAGACACAGGAACCTCCCGAAACTTCCGTGTCCGGTGAGGACCTGCGTCATGCGGTAGGTCAGGACGCCGTGACGCCTATCCAGCCACTCCTCAAAGAGGGGTCTTACCGCCGCGATTGCGGCGTGCCCGGACCTCGGTTGCGACAGTCGCTCCCTCCATACTGCACTGAGATCACGCCGGAGCTCTTCCCGCCGCGCCTCGACTTGTCGAGGCGTTATTAATCATGCTAAGTTATTACATTATAGTCACGTGTTCTAAGACCATTTCAGAGTAACATTTGTACCAGGAATCGTAATGACGCACAGAAAGCGGACAGGCGAAGATTTTTCTGCAATGATTCTCTTTATATGTAAATTTTTGAATCATGACCCTTTATCGTGGGAATTGTTAGGGGGCTGTATGGTGTATGGTTAGCAAATAAACTTGTTAGGATTTGGAGTATTACAGCAATGAAATTAGAATCATAAATCCAATATGCATAAAGTTGCCACAGAAAGAGTGAATTTAATTTAATGAAAATATGGTAAAGTAGAAAAATCTGGTAAAGTAGAAAAATCAAAACGAAGATCTTCCGCGAGTTGTGCAAAATTAAATGTTTCTAACTTTACCTGCTGCGTTGTTAACTAGAAGGTGTTAATTTAGATATTGATATTGACATTGAGATGCGAAATCTACCACTTTTACAAGGTTCTAATAATTAAATCAAATGACAACTAAAGTCTATAATTCCAACGGGTTGTTGTTTTGCCACAAAGTTAATTCACCCCATTTTTTTAAATCTCATACATTGAAAGTTAATACGCCACAGCTAGATTTTGTTATTGTAAATTTGCCACATTATCCTCATTTCACATTTTTTTACTGAAGACGGCGGCACCAACACCTCCATGAATCCTGTTTTACTATTCATTTCTGTTCAGATTCCATATTGTGTCCTCGTTTTCTGTTTGTTTTATGCTGGGTTTTATTATTTAATTGTTCTGCTCGTCCTATCCGTGCGGAAAAAAAGAAATGAGGCGAATTTACAATTATCGGAATGAAAAAAAAAAACATAAACTGGGATGGCTAATTTACACATACTTTTTTTCGTGGCGAATTAACTTTACAAAAACCCATTCCAACGTACACTTGCAAAAAAAAATATCTTAAAATCAAATGTCACGTGTTAGCTACGAACATAATTATAACGTTAAGATGCTTAATTTTTTTTGCAAATGTATTGAAATTGAACGTAAATAAAATTAGGTAGTAAAATCTGCTGTTGCTAACCATACACTTTGTAGTCTCTCGCAAAACCAAAGAGGTTCCGCGAAAAGTTCTGCTGAGAAAATTTGATGAGTAAAATTAGTTTGAAGACGCTGAGTTCGACTATTTATAAGTTTACGGTTAAAGCAAGGAGTTTGTGGCTTCCGAAGGAAATATGAATCCTTGTCTATTTTTGTTCCTTTATTAAAAGTTTGATTGGACGGTTCAAGATAGTCATGTGCAAGAAAATGCTTTATCTAACTTAATAAGTTAAAGTAGAAAATGCATCTTGAAAACTACTTTGAAAAAATAAAAATAATTTATTTATTTTTCTTTTAAGTAGTAAGTCGAAATTAAAATAATTATTAAGGATAGAACGACGGTAAGTTATAACTCAATGAAAATTACTATACACAAAAGTAAACATTGTATAACACAATTAACCTTTTCAACCATGAAGCCGGTTTTTCAAGCTTTAAAACTGCAAGCTTGATAAGAAAAAAACTCAAACAGCTTCTATAATACCTACGCCTCGCAAGTAAATACAAGACCAGGTAATACCAGTAACCACTGGTATTACGCATGAGTACGTGTAGAACCTTTTTAGAATACTATGACACGCATATTCAATGCGACAATGGCTAACAATACTCGCACTCACTCAGACGTAATTTCCCTGAAGAAAGGCCTTTAGGTCATTACGTCAATTACCTAAGACATATCGTCATCACGATAAGGAAAAAAGAAATCAATTCATAATAAAAATAACAGTTATTAATAATACTTACTTGCCTGGAACGATCGATATTATGCAAAATACTAGGCATCGTTTATACTAGCGAAGGCCGTTTGCCGTGTGACTCATACTGGAATTGGGGCATTTCGTTCTATGGTTCACGTACTCATATACCAAACTACCTAGGTGGGGTAACAATTCGTGACTAATATTAGAAAATGTACTAATTTTACAGCTATTGTAGTATTTTTCGTATGAACCTTGAACTTTTGTGTGAGTCATAGATACATGTTTTAGATTGCTACTGTTATTTTGTTTTAAATTATTTTTATCAATGTGAGTCAGTTGGGGTAGGTTAAAAGATAACTTTAATACGGGTAAGATTTATCAGTTAATTAATATGAGTAATTGAAAATCAGGAAATGGTTAGGTATACCGAAAGTCCTTCGAAGATTAATTACTCGTGTAAATAGATATAAAATCTAGTTTTGACAACTAATTCATTTATCATGTTCTGAATAAAGTTATTAATTAGGTCATAGGTCGAACTTCAAAGGTAAAAGTGCTTATAGTACAAAGTTCTTTTGGTCTCTAAATATATTTCATGTGCGGTGATAAAAATAAAACTTATTTCTGTTAAAAGTTGAATTTGCTTCTCTTAAATTGCTTGATTATGAGTATTAAACTTTTAAGGGAAAAGGTTTTGTGGCCGGACTAACGAGCTACCGTGACCCCGGAACGTAAAGGGCTATTGAAGGACACCGTGGATTTTAGTCAATACAAGTCTGACAGTCCCTCCTGCCCTGCCCTAGGTGGGAGGACTCATTTGATGATCTTACCAAGATAAAGCATTGAAGATTCTCACGCTGATACACTGATGATGAATGGTATTCATCAGCGTACTGCAAAACGTACTAATTTCACAGTTACTTTACAAGTTTTCGCTGCGAGAATCCTTGAACTTTTCACATGACTCACAGATAGTGGTTTTAGATTATTACAGTTATTATTAAAACTACCTACTTTATACAAATTGCGTGATTACGTTGGGGTAGGACGTACGGATTAGTCATGTCAGGAAATAGTTTCTTTTGTAGTCACAAAGAGTGACTAAAGATTATTTATTACTGTCATCTGTATCTGGAGTTTTATTGTCTTGATTAATTCATTGACACAGATTCATTGAGTCACTTTAAGGACGGTAATGTTGTGCCAATAAAATAAAACAATAAATGGTTCGATTCATTGTTGATTGGCATTCATAGAAATCAATTGGTGATTAGATATCAATGATTCATTTTTATAGACTTTTGATTTCAACTTTTGGTCCACTTTGACTTGACGCGTGCTATTCTAAGAATAATCTTGGCCATCCAACTTGGCAATGCTGAAAACGTTCCTAGCATTGATCCCGTGGTCGCGGGACTCACGAATTACCCTGACCCCGGTATGTAAAGGGCTATTGAAGGACACCGTGGATTTTAGTCAGTCAAGTCTGACAGTCCCTCCCGCCCTGCCCTGGGTCGGAGGACTCATTTGATGATTTTACCACGATAAAAAAAAACACTGATCCCGTTTGCAGCACTGAAGACGTATAATAATGTTTTACCATTTTTGCCACTTGCTCATAATAAATGTATTTCGATTATTATAATTTATGGACCTATATATTATAGGTTTAAATATATTGCTCATTGATCATTCGAATCTTCATATGTTAATTGAAGATATGTAAAAGAAACTGGTAAAGGTATTAACTAATTGACCCGAGGTTGTTGTCCAGATATTATTTATAGCAGTATTCCTTCAGTAGTAGACCAGTGAGAACATATACGTAAAAGCTGTATGCTATACTCGACAATTAGTGGACACTATTTTAACTCGAAAAACAAAGGAATCCACCCGAAATTAATATTTAAAACCAGTGAAATATAGGTCATATTCCGTTGTGACCTCATATGAGTAATAATCGATAGTATTCAAATAAAAGTGTGTTGGTATATCTTTGTATGTATGGATATAACATTTATTTCCGCGTTGAGGATATAAAAATTATATAGCTCGAGTTTATGACTCTTCACTTGATTTATATAGCAAAAGGTTTAAATAAAAATGGCGCAAAATGTTTGGTTTATTATGGGATACATAAAACTACTTTTGTGATCGCTTTAAACACCTTCGTATCTACGCTTAGCTTTAGCTTCTGTCGTATACTATGGATATCTATCCTTTATTGCCTAAAGAGGGGTTGTAAGTGCTTCATTTACCTATAGTTGTTATATGCCAATGCTACTACTTTGCACAGTACCTAAGTGAGGAGTGGAATAAAATTATTTATTCATAAATAACAACCCGCTCCGTCTTCGCGCTGGCTTAAATTTTCCACCTAATCGATGGATTTTCCAAACACTGTCTTACATACAAACCTTGTCCTAACAATAAACAACATAGCAAAAAAAGAATTAACCATTTTGGTGCAGTCGTTTGGATGTTATACAGACTTAAGCGAGTTTATGGGTACGTAGAAGATAAAGATACAATCATTACTGTAACAGGTTATAATGACTGTATTTAAATAAGATAATGTAAAAGGAATCGTTTTGATTGGAACCTAAGTGTAAGCACAATACGGCAAGCAACAAAATAGTTCAATTGTTTCCTTTATTAAAATTTACATTTAGGAGTGATTTAACCAATCCATTTACTACCAATAATTAAGTCCATATCGTAAATAGGCATTACCAAGATATAATCTGTACACGCAAAATTAATTTTACAACAATAATTAAGCCGCAAAGCCAACTGAAAATTACATATTCAGAAAATTAACATTAGCTACTGCAATTTCGCCATTTGTATTTATAATACCTATAGGCATAAAACTGATGTATACTTCAATAAATAGCCTAAGCTATTTACATATATTAGGAGGTACGCTACTTCAGGCACGCAACTGAAACACGCACGCCTGAAATAAATGATGTTAAGCAATATAGCCTTAAGTGTTCTTCAGTTTAACGATTAGGTGACGTAAACCTCTTGATTTTCTCATATAGCTCAAAATGACCCCATAATATTACGAATTACGTACGTATTTGAACGTAGTGTTATGTTATTTAAAGCTTGGAATTGGGAAGTGAATATTGTCTATAAGCTTCTGTTTTACATTTGTTTTAATGAAAATGTTTTTTTTTTTCTTAAAGATAAAAAGATTTAGTTGTCTGCCGTGTTTTCTGCCAATCTTCTTTCCTTTTGCCTTCCGTTTTTGATCTGATAAAGTTTACTACCCGTAAAACAAAAAAATAAAAAGAGTTATTTAAATCAAATCTAAAATAAAGGTCAATAAAATATTACTTTTCATCCTACTAGGTATTCCTGGACAAGAAAAGAAGGTTGTAAAAAAATCCACTTTATATTTTACTGTTTTCCATCTTTTAAAACAGAAAAGGTTTATACATTGCGTGCTCAGGTAAGGAATAATTTGCATGTTAATGAGTTACCTACAGCTATGTGGACAAAACGTATAATACAGAATTCGCCATGATTTAAAATAAAAGAATTTTGCAAGTCGTGTTTTGCGTGCTCGAGTGACGCATGGGCGTTTAAAAGTTGTAAGTAATTACTGTAATATTTAACATTAGAATTGGGTATTTACGTATTTTATTTCTCAATTCAACTTATCCTTAGTATTAGGTACCTACGTATTTTTGTTTTGCCCTACTGTACGGCCATGGTGAGAGCAGTCGTGGCCCAGTTTTAAAAGATTCCGACTCTTATGAGTTGTACCCAGGCATTACTTTTTTTTTATCGTGGTAAAATCATCAAATGAGTCCTCCCGCCCAGGGCAGGACGGGAGGGACTGTCAGATTTGTACTGACTAAAATCCACGGTGTCCTTCAATAGCCCTTTGCGTACCGGGGTCACGGTAATCCGTTAGTCCCGCGACCCCGGCAGGCTTTTGCCCTCTACAGGCCCCGTCACTATGCTGACACTCTTTGAGGCGCGCGTGGAACACAACGCGCCGTCGACCCGGGCATGTCCCAGGCATTACTTGGTGCAGTTTATTTCTTCACCACTGCTTTCAAAATGGCGATGGATAACATTGTGAGGAAACCTGCATGTCCTAGATTTAGACGTGTGACAGATACCGCTACGCGCTCTGGGCCCGCTAGTTGGATTACAACCTCTCAGAGGGGAGGACATGAAAAAATCAGCCTGACCAATGTAGGTTGGCTGCTAATTCAAAATAAATCGAAAGTTCCGGCTATATCGGATTTCTTAAAATTTCCGATGTTCTGCACACTGTGTTTGTAATCTGTCAATCTATTCGTTTTTTTAAACAAAAAGCAATTTTTCCCGCACGACACCATGCTTTTTCGTCACAGTTTATTCTCGTAACAGGCTGTGTTAATAACTCTTTTATTTAGAATTCTATACAGTCATTTAAAACTGGTATTGAATAGAAGATAATGTGAGCGAAGAGCGAAGCGAAAATCAACACAGACTGTATTTACTCAACTGTTGTAAACACAATCTTTTTTGACGTCCATGCCTTCACAATGCAACGCCACCTTTCTTTTTGCACAACCACTTTTAATTTCAGACGTTGTAAACCGCCCTTTACAGAAAATTTCCTTTAAATTTTCGCCGCAAAATTTATTTACTGCGCTTTAATCGAAGTGTCCCCGTCACTTCGGAAGGTAGACAGGGGACAGTAAAGATAAATACCACTATCTCGACTTAATGGCTTTCCGTCTTATGTCTTAGAAGGGTGTCCATCCGAGCCGACGCAGGTCAGACAAACTTTGATTTGTCTTCGTTATGTCGACATATCTCTTCGCGCGTACAGAATTTTGATCTCCGTATTCAATTTATCGGACACGCTGCGGTTTTATTAGGTAATTGAATGGGGACCATTTGTCGTTTTTCGGAGGCTTTTGTCATTAGGCCTTTTATATCCTCCACCTTTCTACATATCGAGTAAATCACAGTCACTAGCTTCCTTGCTCGTTGTAAGAATCGAAATGGGAAATTGGGTATTGAGAGACGCTCCGAGAAAACGGGTGAGGAAATTGTCACTTTCTACACTTGTTGCATGTGAAGCAATAAAATATACACATGTCACACGATAAATCGTCTGTCGTGAAACAATTTCGTTGAACAAAAATATTAAGGTAAATTATGTACAAAATATGTGTGAAGATGAATACTTGATTTTATTTTCCCGTCCTCATATTCTATTAAATCCATTGGTCAGTCTTGTTCGCATAAAATCCCTTTTATACGCCAAGTGGGTGCTGTTATAGTGGCGTCATACTGAATAAATATTCCTAAAGCATAACATACTCAAATATTTAAAACTCGTACGCCCGTCTCCATAGCGAGCGGGGCTATTTCACACCACTTGTTTTCTCGCGAACAACATTTATACTCAAGACTTATGCGAACCGTGTGCAGGGTGCATTTTTCTGGCTTCTATTATGCACCGAGATAATGGAATATAGACTTTGTTCTTTAATGTTTTGGGATGGATTTCGTTTGTTCACGATAAAACAAATAAGTCACCGTCGTCACCTGAGCAAACGTAGCGGGGCCCCACAACAAGTTTATATCAATTTTCTACCGAGTGCGTCTGGATGGTGGAAAACACTTAACCGTGGATGTGAACCTTTATGTTCTTTTAGAATAAAACTGTTTTATTTCTTCCAGTACACTTTGAGAAGGAAAATTAAAAAGAAATATGAGGTTCACAGAAGAGATGGTAAAGTGAAAAATATTTTTATTTGCGTCTGAGGTTTATGTTTTTATAGATGTTTTATTAACGCTGCGCAGACAAATCAACGTTTTGAATAAGATTTTATGAATAGAAGCTTATTTGAAAATACGTTTGCTTGCGAGTATTAAACATGACATAAAAGCGAGATTAAACGTAGAGATAAAATCCCTTATATGATGAGATTTTACCTACTTTAAATAAACAACTTAAAAATGACTCATTTGAATGAATTGTTTGAACGTGTTGGCAATGTTTGTTCGTCTTGTTTTCCCGTAAAATTTGTATTTATTAGCTAAGATTATCATCACTTATTTTGTCTTCCTCTGCTACTATAGCCATCTTCAAACTTTATTCACTAAGACAACCCACGAATTCGATATTTTATGACGGCCATTACTATAGCATCGTAGATTCATAGATCTGTAGGTATAATAATCCGGTTATGGCTTTGTTCATATGATTAGATTCGGTGTAGTACATAAAGCAATTTGCTAAGTAAACAGTTTTGGCAGGCGCCTTGTAAACATAGGCGTTTCTTATTGTGTTAGCTGAGAAAGTGTTCTTTTGTTTATATAAGGAATTTCGTTGGTATAGAAAATATTGTTTTTAGAAAAATATTATGCCATAACGATCTTTAGCGTTTGAAGCAAGTAGGTAAATATTGGCAACTTTTCAGCTGTAAAAACAGAATATCCTCCCCTTATTAACATAAAACGTAAATTATAATATCGGATACTTTGCATATCCAAAGAACACGTAAGCAAGAAAAAAAGTAAACAAAAGCGTAAAAGTAAATAGGTACTACCCACCTTTAGTACGTCAGTATACAATTATGTTGCCGAATTTTACGATTCATACTCGTATCTGACGTAATACCTTCTAGTTCATAAAGGATGTTGCCCAATTTGTGCGGTTCGTGTTTTTCTCTATGAAAGAACCTAACCTAACATCATTGTATAAGGGAACGTAGAAGAACGTTGAGGAGTGTATCAGACGGGGACGCGGGGTATGATGGGAAATCAAACACTTCAGGCAAACTTAACACAATACTAACGTAGCGCAAGCGCCAACAGGACGTATTTGTTAATGGCCGCTTGCAAATAACGTCCTGATGGCGTTTGCGCTACGTTGGTGTTGTGTTAAGTATGCCTAAAGAGTGCATGTCCCCATTATACCTCACGACTCCGTCTTGTACACTGTTCCCCTATTCACATACATTGGTGTCAGGTTAAGTTCTTTCATAGAGAAAATCATGAACAACATTATAAAACTGAAGAGATTTTTTGGTTGAATGCGCTAATCTCAGAAACAGCTGGTTCGAATTGACAAATTCATTTATGTTGGATGGTCCATTTATCGAACTGGGATATGGGCTTTAACACTTCACGCTACGACTAATAGGAACCGAACAGCGAGGGTAAACCACGGAGAAGTTTTAGTATCAAATAAAATATGAAAGTGGTATTAATAAAAAAGATTGTTTTAAAAGAATAAGGCAGTACATTATTTTAGTAAAATGCACAAAAATCTCAAACTTGTTTGTAAATAATTTGGTACTTGTTAAACTCGATTGCATCATTAAACCAATTCTGAAACATTCTATAGACACTAGACAGACCTTCCGAAGCAACGAAGGTTCTATTTTTCGTCGAAAAGGATATTTTGTTTGTCAGACAAACAAGTTGTTCTTGATTGGGGACGAGCCGCGTTTGGATGAAAGTCCTTGGCAGATTTTTTCATGTTTGTTTTGTCAACAAGCATAAGCGTTCGGCTATGGATTCGTGGGGCCGCATTTTAACGAAGACTCAGGGAACGATTATCATTGTTATTGGGAATAAGTGGTTGGTTTATGCCTATAATTTATTGGAGAGTAGGTATCTTGGAGGATCTTGGTCTTTTAAAGCAGAATCAATTTGACGGAAATCTTGATATAAGGAGTCCATGAATACAGGATAATTCTTAGATATTCTTAATAAACTCAGTTAGGAGTTACTTAACGAAAATGAACAAAAAGTTACTCATTTATTATTTTGCCATAAAATAGATGGCAAAATAATAAATTAGTAACTTGATGAAGTTTACAATAGCGAATTTATTAAAGATATTTATTTTGAAACAGATTTTTATTGTTACGGTCTGGTTATGGTCACTTCATTTAAATAACAAAGGATTTCTCCTGTACCTTCAATGAGTTTACATTTAAATTCATATACACAAACAGCCAGATCCGGAACAACTATTTGTAGGCCATTCAAATATTTATTCCGTACCGGAATAGAACCTATGACACGATGCGCAGCAGTCGATCGTTCAGCCACTACGCTAGTCGTCCGCGGACCTGCATGATAGGTTTAGGTTTAAACAACTTTGTTAAAAAAAAAATGACACAAAAAAGTCACTTACTTGAGAACAATATTATCTTAAACTAAGTTAAATTCTGGACACCTGGCAAGGTGTGGTGATGGTAGGTGGAGTAAAATTGTGACAGAGTGGCGTCCAAGGATTAGAAAAAGAAATGTTGGCCGTCCGGCGGCGAGATGGCAGACGACATTGTTGCCATTACGGGAGTGTCCTGGATGAGGCTGCCGCGACACCGTGGAGCTTGGCACAAGCAAAGAGAGGCCTATACCCAGCAGTGGGTGAAGACGGGCTGTGGATGATGATGATGATGGAGTTAAATTCATCACTACACCAATCACAACTTAATTATAATACCCAAATTCATCTAATGCATTCAGTGTTGACGAAAGGTGCTATTTGCAACCAAATATTGTGCTAAATGAGTCTGATGATAAAGTAGTTTATATTTGGTCTGGTTTAAAAATATTTTTTAAAGTCATATGGAAATGCCTTGAATTTTAATGTTACATACAAATCAATTCCTTGATTTAAATATGAATGCACGTGTTTCCTGTATGCATGAACTGTCACCGACAGAATGACCTAAGTAATTTAGGTATCACGTATTTATTTGCATTAAATGGTTTAACTGTAACTTTAAATGCACCAGACGGAACAGAGGATGTTCACTTTTGAATTTATAGGTTATGCATAACATATAGGTTACATCACGCACAGAAATATAAATATGAGCGCCTTTACACTAGCGTTTGTCCACCGTAGGCGTTCCATAAACGTATGCGCAGCGCAGACGCCGCGACAACGGGGTGCAGGCGTCGCGGTGTTGCGGCGTTTCCTCTGGAGTCAATTTATTGTTATTGTTATTCTTTATTGTACACACATAAAATTAAAATAACATTTAACAAGAGGATAATTTATGTACAAAGGCGAGCTTAAGCCCGAATTGAGTCATTGCGGGTAAAGTGACCCGATCGCGTTTAAATAAACGTAAGTTTGTATTGAACAAGATTGTTTTACCCGTTTTTGACATCAGACAGTTACAGTTTCAGTAGAAAATCGATATTTCCGTAAACGTGAACGGGATAACAAATAATAATTTCTTTGACTTTTTTAAAATAATTTTTGCTAATGCCTACATGATCGACGAAAATAGTTTGGTACCTGTCTTCCATCGACGCTTCAAAAAATTATTGCGTTGGACATTATCACGCCATGAAAGAGAGTTTACAAAACAAGCAAAAATCTTTGTCCCACAAAATTATACCGACAAAAGTCGACCGGAACATTTCAGGACTGGATTCTATAAATCTTATTACAAGTCATCAGTACCTACCTATTAAATAAAAGTTTACCAAAGCATTTAAATGGTCGTCTTACTTTTAATTTTCTACTATCAACGTTGCGGCGCATCTAAATTATCATTTACATTTAGGGTTCGGTAGAGGGAAATGTTGAAATTTTAATTTAATTAAAGTTCTTTGAAATTATAGTAACGTTGTATGAATACTGATTTTATGTTTTTTTTTTAAATATTTGATGCTAGGGAAAGTTTAACCTTTGTTTTTTATCAGGCGAATAAATGTAAAATAAAAATCATTTCAAGTTATCTACTAGATAATAATGTAACCGTGTTTTTTTGAAACCTATATAGTTTTTATTTTAAATGGCACAGCACCATGCTGAGATAGAGATCTTTTGGTCTCGTACAGGACTAATTTCATTTTTATTACTAGTTTTTTTTTTAATTTTTTTATTCTTTATATAATTTTGTTTTTTTTTGTCCTCTGTAATAATGCTTTTCTTTCTTTCTTCAGTAGGAAATTGGTGAATATTCATCTTTGTTATTAGGTAGGTACGCTCGTTGTTGAACTTACTCTGAAAATAAAAACGTGTCTATGGCACGAATACTGTGTTTTGACAACAGTGATAGAAAACGTGAACGATCGTTGAAAGGTTGTTTATTTTTGATTGACGTTGGATAGACATTATTTAAACAGATTGAATGACAGATAATGTCGAGCAGTAAGAACCTATGTTATGTAACTGCTATGTAGAGTTAAAAGTAAATGTTTAGATTTGTAGGGTAGGGTTTTTTCTTTTCAATATAAAGTATAGGTATAATGCTTAAAAAACAGTCAAAAACATAACTTTTAAAGATGCTTATTCAAACCCAATGGGAAAGCTCTGTCAAAGCTTATTATAGATGGCGTAACTAAAGTTAGATCCCAATCTGACCAATGAGGACCAAACTATTTTAAAATATGCAATGACGTTAGCATTCAACCAATGACGATACTTGGAACACTAGCGCCACTAGTTTCACATTTACCGTCCCCATTGCTTATTAAACGATATAAAGACTCCTTAGTTTACAACAGATTCGTGCTTCACCATTGTACAGTGTCGTTCCATGGACAATTATATGCAAGTGGCCGTTAAAGCAATTGAAACTTTTTGCGTCTGGTGCAGCCATATTTAAGAGTACCGTGTACAAAAGAGGTATGCAGGAAAACGATTATACTGGTACCCTGCCTTTAGGGTTGAGCGATGTTCTGTTTTTGTTACTCAAGTGCATAATCATCAAATACAAATATTTTCGAGATCATTCTCCTGTCCTTACCACAGTTTATTGAGGATTAGTGTAGCAGGTCTGTTTCCTCCATCCTCTCTTTCTCAGCACTTCAGTAGAAAATAATTATAGAAATATATAATGGCTAGAAAGGAAATGGCAAACGATAGTCATAGGAAAAATATTTCACACACTCTTTTAGCAAAGTGACACATATGTTTCTTAAAAACAAGAGATCATTATAAATGAGTAAAACCATCCAATTAAGTATCAAGAATTCCAGATTACTAATCCACGATTTCCTTAACTAAAATACTTCCGCCTCAATTTGTTTAACCTGCAGTGGACGACGTTTAAAATTAGACATCAAGCTTTAATTATATGCTGCTTTTTGTTCCTAGAATTCACTTCACACATATCCGGCATAATTTAGTCAGCCAGTTAGCAAGCACCATGCAAGTTCCTCGAATTTTATGACAGACACTAAATAACTAAAATATGATGTCATTTAACTGACCAATTTGGTGTTTTGGGTCTTGCGGTTTCGGTAAATGCTAACATCCCATCTAATGAATAAGTGTAAGTTTCATCATTCACAAACCTAATGAGTTATGTCTAACTGTATTTACATCTAATAAATATTTGAAGGTAAAAAACATTTTAGCAAGCTAAATAACGAAATTTTTTCAACTTTCGCCTACAAAATTGTAAAGCGTCACATTGCCAAAAAAAACATCTGTTGTTAAATGACATTGACATTTCAAAACTTTTTTTTTCACAACCCTAACTCCGAAGCGAGGGAAACATACTCATAGTGCCAATTCTCCACATGGCAGTTCCCGGACGATTTCGATACGAGCTTTTTACTTAGCTATTATGGAGATAATGCTCTTTCTATGTCCTTTTTTTCACTTTGAAGTTGAGTGATTATTTTTAGGATCGAAGTGGTGAGCTTTTACCATTTTTGTTTGTTTAGTTTTTTATAGCCGCGGAAGACGCTTACAGGCATTTTAATTTCTTCTTCACTGTTGTGCGGTAGAAAGTAAACGTAGCCTAACAGCAATGAAAAGTAATTATGAGTTTGCAAACTTGGAAGTTATCTTGCGTGTAAGCAAAACTTGGGAATGAACAACATTGTTGTGTGTTATACTTGAAAGTAATGTGCTGTACAATGTCTTACATTACCTACCTCAAGTTTGTAACAAGTAAAAGTGGTAAACTAAATTCTTGAAACTCAATAAACACAGAAGGTACATAATTCACCCTTTCACATATTCGGAAACCTTCCGTTTCTCTTTTTCCCTTAACCCCTCAAAAGCCAAACAATCAATTGCTGGGCAAAAAGCCTGGAATTAAGGCAACCCGACGCCATGTACCAAAAAGGCAGTGTCTGCACTAGTTAACACGACGGGGCTGGATTACGACACGAAAATAAAACATATTTTCGAGCAAACAGTTTCCAGCAATTTAGCAGTCGTGTCGCAGCCGTGCTGGGCAATTTCACCAATTCCCTTCATGTTGGCCCTTGGTAACAAGCGGGCGTTAATTGAAAATGGTATTTTTCGCACTTAATCCGACTCTGTTCGTTCAATCGGCAGATCTTAATACATAGTGCGAGGTGTAATTGGATTCGATTGATTATTTTTGCCGTTTGGTATTGAATTGTAATTATTTACTGGTCTCGCCGAGAGAATTTTAGTTAGAAGTCTAATTTAATCTATTGTGCCGTGAATTCAATTAATAAATTATTGTTTATCGGTTCTGCAAATGTAAACACTGTCTACTGTATACTGCATAAATTGTTTGTTTACAAATGAAATATTACTATGAATGTGTTGCAGTTTACAAATATTTGGACGCAATTTTAATTTGTTGTTGGTTATTTAGTTACAATTATGTTCAATGTTTGGAAATACAAAGCTTGTTATGTATACTGTAGTGTTCAATCAACTGTCACAATATCTGTAATGTGAAACCAATCGGAATGCATCCAATTATATTTATTGCTAATATTTTCATATTTTCTATGGCTTGTAAAACTTCTGTTCTCATTGATGCTTTTAATTTACTACCAATTCTCTATCTAGAACTTTATGAGCTTATAACATTACTAACATAAACTAAACTATTATAAACCATGGAAAAATACTCCTTAACACTTTTTACATTGAAGCAAGAGGTTAAACGTAAGAGAGTAAATTATTATTACTAATTTATTAAAAAAAAAATCTCGTAAATAATAATCTAAAATAGCTTAAGTTCTGTTACTCTGAGAAGAAACACCGGTTTTTTTTACGTGGTAAAATCTTCACATGAGTCCTCCCACCCTTTACTGTCAGACTCGTACTGACTAAAATCCACGGTATCCTTCAATAGCCCTTTACGTTCCGGGGACACGGTAATTCGTACAGTCCTGCGACCGAGAAGCAACACCGTAACAAATTAATCTCGTTTTAAAGTACCGACATGTCATCATTACCTTTTTCAAATTAGGCGATTTAATTCTCTTGATGCCCGCTCTTGATGTTAAACCATTTGTTATAAATCGAAAAACTTGTCTGAATATCGTTCTATGCAGACGAAATTGCAAAAATATAACTCTGTATACGCTTGTGGCATTCTCCCCATACTTGAACGCTCAACAGTACTTCAGTCTGCCTGTTTTATTGGCACTAATAAAATCATTCACTCGAATAATTCGGAGATGAGTTAACCGTGCTCTCGCGGGCTTTAACAGGAGTTTAAGCAACTTTCCAAGTGGGTATAATAATTGGTTAAGTAGGCAGAACATGGTCGCGGGACTTATGATTTACCGTGACCCCGGTACGTAAAGGGCTATTGAAGGACACCGTGGATTTTAGTCAGTACGAGTGTGACAGTCCTTCCCACTCCGCCTTGGGTGGGAGGACTCATTTGATGTTATTACCACGATAAAAAAATGTAGGCTTAACGTTTTATATAGCCTGCTATGTTCGAGACATTGTCAATATTTTGACGATGCTAGATGGTACTATTTGTATCGGGAAAGTCTGAACTGAAAAGGTTTTCGCAAAATAGTTTTTGTTAGCATTTTCCAATTTTTCTACTTATCTTAAATTTTTTGCTGGCGAACAAACTTATGCTTAATTAAACATTGCTAGTTATTTGATCAGTAGTGAATTAAACTATAAAATGAATGAATTATTTCGTTGCGATCTAATTCGTTGGCATTGTATAATTTTATTATGATAAAAGTTAGGTCGCGGGACTGTACGAATTACCGTGACCTCGGAACGTAAAGGGCTATTGATGGACACCGTGGATTTTAGTCAGTACGAGTCTGACAGTCCCTCCCGCTCTGCCCTGGTTGGGAGGACTTATTTGATAATTTTACCACGTTTTTTTTTTATAAAAGTTGAGTAATAAGTAACAGTTTTTAATTGTCTAATATTGCCCACTGTCATAATCAATTGCTTTATCCAAAATCATTGGTGAATCAATCATTCCATAGTTATTATTAACCGTCTATGCGACGCCAGTTAATAGATATCAGTTACCTGGAAATAAGGAAAATTGTTCACGACTGATTTCTATGCGTCACTACTCACACATGTCAGATTCCAAAACCATGAGTGATGGCTGTAAGCAATATTTTAAGAAAACATCAATAATAGTAATAGTCGTTTTATAACCACTTCAGCCAGACTCCAGACTTATTCATTCGAACTGATTTAAAATTTATTTTCTAGTTTTTGTGATTGGTATTTTGTATCTAGTATCTACAATATTCTTTCATTAAACTGGAGAAATAAGAAATAGTGAGTATTTTATGCTGTACCTTAACAAAAATCACTGTTATTTTAACTGTACTATCTGCGCGGTATAAATACTTCCTGGTATTTACAACTTTTAGTGTTAATTTATATATATTTGAATACTTATAACATTTTGAATAGAACATCCGATACCTACCCACCGAAAATGATCACAAATCCTCTAGGTGTGGTGTATATTGCAACGACCCCTTGATATTAGAGAGGCTCATGTTCGTAATGGACATTGTTGAGCTATCATTGACCCTGCGTGTAAGAGGTAATTTTTTTTTTTTTTGCGTGGTAAAATCATCAAATGAGTCCTCCCACCCAGGGCAGGGCGGGAGGGACTGTCAGACCTGTACTGACTAAAATCCACGGTGTCCTTCACGAGCCCTTTACGTACCGGGGTTACGGTGATGGGTAAGTCCCGCGACCCCGGCAGGCTCTGGCCCTCTACAGGCCCCGTCAATGTGCTGACACTCCTTGAGGCGCGCGTGGAACACAACGCGCCGTCGACCCGGGCATGGTCCATGGTCGGACAGCAAGTCGCCCATTACTCGCTGCCCGCATGCCCGCGCCTACGGTGGCCGGAGATCGTCCTGTGACGTCCGACGCCGTGGGCGTCTACCACTGCGGCTGGGATGGAGGGAGGACGCTGTCCTCTCCCTCAGGCGGCCCGCCTCCTCCTTCACGAGCATGACTGCTTCGCAGAAGGAGGCGACCGCTTCCCACTCCGTCTCGCCCCGCAGCATGGCCGCGACCAATGCCGGGCGCGAGAGGTTTCCGCCTATCGCCGTCGTGAGTCGCAGTGGTGACACCCAGGCGTTTCTTCCCTCCCTATCAGACACAGGAACCTCCCGAAACTTCCGTGTCCGGTGAGGACCTGCGTCAGGCGGAAGGTAAGGACGCCGTGACACCTATCCACTCCTCAAAGAGGGGTCTTACCGCCGCGATTGCGGCGTGCCCGGCGTGTAAGAGGATACAATAATTCACATGATGACTGCGAGGTATATTTAGATTTGGGTACCTATTGATTGTAAGTAATCGAGTTTTGAAAAAAAAAGGTCTTGGATAAGAATAACTGTTACAGTACAATACGGACGTATGTACGTAAAAAAAACTTCGCATACTTTAGACTAGAAGCCGACCCCAACATAGTTGGAAAAAGGCTAGGCAGATGATAATGATGATATTAGTACAGTAAGCACCGAATTAAATTAAATAAAAAGAGTAAATCGAGAAGTATCCACTGTTAAGTGGATACTTCAGAATTGTTGAGATTAAATTATTGAGGAAAAACATATTTTATAATAATTATATTCTCTATTGTGTACGATATAACTACTCGTATAATCTAACATTTTGTTCACAAAGGTATAAACACAATCCCTATAAATTAATGTAATGTTATTATGAATTATATGAAGATTAACTTTATAACTTAAATAAATCGGATATTTTATCCAGTAAAAGTCAAAAATCTTATTAACAATAAACCTTGTACAATTTTCTTTTCAACTTTTACCTACTACTTAGTCAAAATCGAAAACACCGTTCTAACCTATTATGTATTTTTCAGTATCCATTTTAGTATAAAATCCTAATCCAAGATCAACAAAGCAAACTCGCATAAATAATTGCATTAATCAGTACACTACAGCACTGACAGGCAGATGTAATGCGATTATCTGTCGAGTAGCGTCTAGACAGACTCAATTAGTAACTGGGCTATTATGTAACTCAGTCAGGAGTTCACAAGGAACGGTTGTAATACGGAGACTTCATTCAGGTAAACAGGTTATATCAGATAGATTGGAGCTGTTATTTTCGGGAACTGTTATTTAACATACAACTTAGATACCGTATTTTGGAACTGTTATTTTGCGATGAACTATTACGTTTTAGTGTCGGTTATGATATGCTATGTTACTGTTATATATTATGATACTAATCGAATGATAAACTAATGTTTTAGTTTTTTACGGTTTTTAATTTACGCATTTGTTTTGTTATAATTAGGATAATTTTTTTTACGCTTTTTCGTAATTCGATAAAAACAATACTTTATGGAAAGCTGTCAAAACTTAATATACAATGATTGTGTTACTTCTGAACAAATTAGTTTCGATAACTACATAATATTATAAATTTATGTCGAATGTTGAATTATTTTCGACATTTAAGAAGTAGGTATTTCAACCGTGTTCTATTATTCTAAAGTTCACATTTCTTCATAACTTTAACAGCCATTTACCTATTACTTCACGAAAAAAATAATCAAACAAGAACCCAGTGTTAAAAGTCTCAAAAGATTTTAAAAGGAATAACTTCAAACATCAGATCACATTGTTTGCATAGAAAACCAAATTCGGAACACTCAATTTAAGTTTCGAATAATTCAAAAGTTTGAGCTACTGAACGTTCGAAAACTTTTGGAAATGAGTTTCCGTCGAATCCGTGAATATGACACAAAATACTCGAGTCACATTCATCAAAAAACGTTGTCAAAGAGTAAGCACCACAGATGGGACTGTGGGTGATATGATGACATAGCGTTTGTCAAAGTGTGCTCAAACACCCCGCTTCTTTGTTGGTAGACTCGTTGTTTTCGCGCTGCCATAATCTACAGCTCTACAAACTTGGCAAGTTGGCACAATATACTTAGCCGTGATTGTGATGTTGACTTACTGTTTTGTCACATTCTTTGTTTACTCTTTGATTTTGAACCATTTAAAGCTCTACTTGAAACTTGGAATTAATAGCTAAAATGTCTACAAATATACAGATATTTAAAAGGAAAGTCGCAATTATAAATAAATGAAGCAAATTCGGCCACGTAGATCGTAAATCATGCAAATTAATTGTACCTGAATAATGGCCCCGGGGCATTGAACGTTTAGGTAGATTCTGCCTCACCTGACAAGGATTAATTTCACTAAAGATTATGAATTAGAAAGCTTTGTGTTAACTTATATGTGTTTGATATTAGGTAAGCAATACGTTCAAAATTACGTATGGTAATTAAATATTTAAGCATATTGAATTAGTTCTAAGCTGTCTTATGTATTAAGTAGTCGAAAGCTCGACTGCTTTATTATTATTATTTTTTTTCGTGGTAAAATCATCACATGAGTCCTCCCACCCAAGGCAGAGCGGGAGGGACTGTCAGACTCGTACTGACTAAAATCCACGGTGTCCTTCAATAACCCTTTACGTACTGGGGTCACGGTAATTCGTGAGTCCCGCGACCAAAGCTCGACTGCTTAGTAAAAGGATTTGGGTTCGTTTATCAGGTCGGACCAAGTGTTATTGAGGTTTTCTAAAAGAAATTCTTCATTAGCAGCTACGGATTTTGTATGGCCTGCCTTGATTGCAAAAGACTAATAGGGACAGTTCTACCTAAACCTTTAATTAATTATTTAATTACAGGCGTGATATTATGTTATTTTATCAGATTACACCTAAACGAAAATCAATTGCGACATATTTTTGGCACCCGAAATTGTCACGCAAGCGTTCCCAAACCCGAAATGGTGCACATTACCATAAATATTCCTCGTTCGGAAATCTATAAACAAACAAATACCCCATCTATGGTTTACAGTTATAGGAACTCAAACCAGCGAAGCTCTTCAATAAAAACATGTTTACAATAAAACCCTTCAACGTCCCTAATTTTAAGCACCGACGCTACACACGTTTGCTGACAAACACCGAAGGGTTAACAGTCTGCTGCGTAACAGAGGGTGTTCGCAAAAGGTACATCATATGCAGGGTTAATAAAAAAAAGTAAGCGTGCGCAGGTGATGTTTTCTAAAGCGAAAAGGGAAGTTATACTTTTTCTTTTTGTTACTCGTATTGAATAAAAGCTAGCGTGTGAAGTTTTATTGAATGTGTTTCTTCGAGTAATGGGGTTTATTTACGAGGTCGATTCTATAAGAAGAAATTGGTAACAATTTAGTCTTATTTAGGAATAATAAGAATGTTATACATAGAGGTAAATGAGAGTAGAGAAATTCACCATTCCTTTCCTAACTATGGGGTTGCTTTGCAATCGAGCCGGATGCGGCTGAATACCAGCTTTTTACATGGAGTGACTGACTCTCTGACCTTCACAATCCAGAAGTTGGGTAATAGATACCTCTTGCTTTAAACTCGTTGTTAGACTTTTGAGCTTCTGACTAACAATAACGATTGTCAACGATCTACAAATGAAAGCCGGGACCAACAGCTGTACGTGTTTTCCGAAGCACGGAGGATACAGCACGGCTATGATGAGTGTCATATTTGTTCCAATTGGTTCTTTGACTGAAAAATTATAATTAGTCCGTCACTTAGATTATCAAAAAATATTCGACCCGTATTTTTTCTTTTGTTTCGTAAACCAAAATTGACGGAGATACGATGCTTTGAAAATAGGCAATACGTCACAATTTAGTACAATTTCTATTGAATTCTGACGTCACGAGCTCCCACTCTCGAGTTTTTATGCGTTGTATTTTGGTGAATATTCATAGATTTTACAAAAGAAATACGTGTCCGTTATTTTTTTAAACTCTAAATGACGGACTAATTATATTTGTAATTTATAGCTACTGTCAAATATATATCCACCTACCTTATACCGCGTATGCAGACAATGCTCAAAGCGGTCGGTGAGATTGGACTTGGTTGCGAGTCTGTGAGGAGACAGAATGAAAGAATTATTTCATTTAGTGCTAATGGCATTAGAAAACTATACTAAATGTATGAAATTAATAAATAAGTCATTCATCCACAGACCGACCTTTGCAGCTGTTATTATTTAGTTACGATCTCTTTAAAGGGTAGAGAAATTGAATATCCTAATTATACTCTGAATCACGGAGTTCCGTCTGCCAAGTGAGACGCTTTTAGTAACAGTGACAGTTTAAGTCACAGTAACTCGTGAAATTGGGATGGAAATTTGGAATTTCTCACAAAAAATTTCCACAATAACCACTTGATTGTTTTTTTTTTTGTTCAAAATAAAGATAAACTTCGAATTTAGATTGTAAGAGGAAAATGTTCTAATCTTGAACGGAAATAATGATTTTTTTCTAAGAAATTCATCAATAAATACTTTCTTGACGTTTGATGATATAATCAATTACGTGATCAATTAATTTGTCTTTATCAATTCACTTATCACAAGAATCACATGTTGCATAAGCCAAATTCCATTATTTTGCTCACCGTCCGATCAAGGACCCGGTCCCAGTTGACGAGAGACGGTGTGTTGTATAATACGCGCGCCTCAAGGAGCTGTCAGCAAGCTAACAGGAGCCTATATAACCAAATGCCTGCTGGGGTAGCGGAAATGCCTTAAGAGGTTACTGCGACCCTGGAACGCAAAGGGCAATTAAAGGAACAGGGTGGTTTTGAGTCTGTGGGACAGTTCCTTGCGCTCCATCCAGAGAAGAACTCAATTGATAATTTTTCACCGCAAAAATGCGCAATTCTATCTATACATTCCTATTCATTATTACTATCTATACATTTATCGACCCCCGCTTATGTCCGCGTCTATCATAACTGGGAGTTATTTACCTCCATTTATAACTCTATACAAATGGGCGATGAGGTTTTTCTGACGTTTTATAAATCAGTGCTTGCGCCGATAGCCCTTACAAGTTGATGAATGCATGCAATATGAGTAGTTACACGATAGGGGCGGGAAAGAGGTAGCTATGGGAAGGGAAAAGTTTAATTTAGTGATTTTTTGGTGAGTGTCCGTTATAGAGTGTGTTTTTAAACTACGCCGACAGGAGAAGATCCTAGTATGATACTTATATCATTTTCTGTCGAATGTGACGGTGGAATTACTAGTAATTATTGATAGTCCATTAGTCTTATTAACAAAATGATGACCTGAAGATAACGCGTGATCAAGTCTGGGTGTAATTTGTTTTAAATTTGTTTTAAAGATCGGTTCAGTGGTTCAAAATATGAAAATACAAAACAGACAGGCAGTGTGATACTTATGGATTTACAATAGTTTACTATGCTTTTTAGATATTCATAAAAACATTGTGGTTGTCGTATATTTAGAAAAGGTTCATCTATTTGAGTTTTATTCGTAGCGTGGCTCATTTAAATCTCTTCAGTCACTTCGGTATGGCCACGAGCGGCGATTTCATATGTTTGATATTTACGCACTCGCCGCCGCCACCGCGCTAGGCTTGCAGTGTGTTTGAGCACTTTCAATATTTAAAAAGAATTTTACATTTCATAATTAAATCATTTTCTAAAACAAAATTATGAAAAAAATCTTCCTAGTTAGGTTTCAAAGAAGATTTTATAAAGAAAACCTCAATGTTGTGGTAAAAAAAGCTGATGCAGCACTTACTAATCAACGAACGACCAGTTGCATTATGCAAAGTGACTGGCGAAAAGCCAATAAAATACTAGGACCAAGTAAGAGATCATCGGTCAAGGGAATTCTTTATTTTTCTCGTAGAAAAACAGGTTTACGTAGGTATAAAGTTTATTACTATTATTTATTACGCTTAGTTATGTGTTCTGTTGGATACTTATGGCATTTCCTTGTTGACTGAAAGTTCTTTGTCGCTATTATCTTGTTTATGTAATCTCAATACTGTCCTTCTAGCGTTGTAAATTAATAACCTATCTCGTTTGCAATCTTGATCCCGATCTTTGTCTATAAACTATTAAAATGGGCAATGTTCGAATTTGCCTTACTGAGTGTTTAGGATGTCCAATCAGCAGAAGTTGTCGTTGAAAACGGAGCGGATTTGGATTGAGGTAGAATATTAATTTTGAGCGTACATTATACCTTGTCTGGTGTTAGATGCCATACAAATAATGGATATGATGCCTGGATGGATGATGCCTTTTTTTTTTTTTTTTTTTGCGTGGTAAAATCATCAAATGAGTCCTCCCACCCAGGGCAGGGCGGGAGGGACTGTCAGACTTGTACTGACTAAAATCCACGGTGTCCTTCACTAGCCCTTTACGTACCGGGGTCACGGTAATCCCTTGGTCCCGCGACCCCGGCAGGCTTTGGCCCTCTACAGGCCCCGTCAATATGCTGACACTCTTTGAGGCGCGCGTGGAACACAACGCGCCGTCGACCCGGGCATGGTCCATGGTCGGACAGCAAGTCGCCCATTACTCGCTGCCCGCATGCCCGCGCCTACGGTGGCCGGAGATCGTCCTGCGACGTCCGACGCCGTGGGCGTCTATCACTGCGGCTGGGGCGGAGAGAGGACGCTGTCCTCTGCCTCACGCGGCCCGCCTCCTCCTTCGTGAGCATGACAGCTTCGCAGAAGGAGGCGACCGCCTCCCACTCCGTCTCGCCCCGCAGCATGGCCTCGACCAATGCCGGGCGCGAGAGGTCTCCGCCTATCGCCGTCGTGAGGACACGGCGGTGCTCTGCCCAAGCGGGGCAGTCCTGCACCGTATGCTCCACCGTGTCCTCCGGACGATCCTCGCAAATGGATGATGCCTGGATGAAGTATAGAGTTTCTTGCCCATTCTTCTCCATACAAACCTACCCTTGCGAATGGGTGTAGAATCAATCCCTTCCCATCCCATTTCCTTTAATTTTAATAATCGACGTTCAAAAGTGCCTCTGATGGTCTAATTGGAATAAATGATTTGACTTTGACTTTGACTTATTCTGTTTTCATGAAGAGTAATAAAGAAGTAAGGAAGAAGAAAACTTGTTGCTAACCTTAAATTAATTGGGATAAAGTCAGAATTGTGATCAAAATTTTAGTTATGTATTCTCTTTCAATCGTTTCCTGGAACATTGTCAACTTTAATTTTTCATCATTTTCTGTTTTTTTATTATTTTTCCTTAAGAACTCATGAAAAATAATGTGGTCTTACAAAGCAATAACGGAAACTTTTAGAACATTTTTTTCCCTAATTTTTTTCATAAGCATTTGTTGTATTTCTCTTCAATACGATGTTTTTAGCTATTCATAGAATTCTCTTCACCAACTTCAGAAAACACTCTTCATACACACTTATGGCAACCCTCGCAAAACGATGTTTATGGGAAATATAAAGCCACCATACTTTAAGTCGATGCTATCATAGAGATAATTTATCACAGTTTTATCGTAAGATTTTTTTTCTTCAACTAAGTGTTGGGGTAAACGGGAGTAAGTGCCGGTGATATATTATGTCTTGATGACGGTTATAGTTCTTCTTGGTATTCTTTACTTATATTGATGGCAGGTGCCTATGCGACCACGATAAGATTAAAAACGTCAATGACTTTTATCAAATGTCACTTGAAAATTGCTTTTAGCAAAAAAATACTTTTTTTTTTTTTTTTTTGCTTGGTAAAATCATCAAATGAGTCCTCCCACCCAGGGCAGGGCGGGAGGGACTGTCAGACTTGTACTGACTAAAATCCACGGTGTCCTTCACGAGCCCTTTACGTACCGGGGTTACGGTGATGGGTAAGACCCGCGACCCCGGCAGGCTCTGGCCCTCTACAGGCCCCGTCAGTTTGCTGACACTCCTTGAGGCGCGCGTGGAACACAACGCGCCGTCGACCCGGGCATGGTCCGTGGTCGGGCAGCGAGTCGCCCATTACTCGCTGCCCGCATGCCCGCGACTACGGTGGCCGGAGATCGTCTGGCGACGTCCGTCGCCGTGGGCGTCTACCACTGCGGGTGGGTCGGAGGGAGGACACTGTTCCGTTCTAATAAAACTCATTATTATTTAATATTTATATTTATAAACATTTTTTTTATTAAAATTCATTAAAATAAATTTAATTTAAATATTTAATCTAGTGCAATAAATTTTTGACAATAGGTATTTTTTATAATTCCTGTATTATTTTTTCCCCTTATTATATACATTTTTAATTCTTAAGCAATTTTTATTTTATATGACAATTTTTTCCATATTTGTGACAATGAAAATTAATGAGATCTAGCAAAACGAAAAATAAAAAACTGCACGTATCCGGTTTGGCAAACGCACCGAAATTAAATTTGATGTAATATTGAACATTAATTTGTATAAAGTGATTCTTTTGGTAACCGTACTTTTGAACTGTCAGTTGTCAGGTGAGTGTCTATGACACTCACCTTCTCAAGTTTGAGTTGGTCCGCATCAAGGATAACTATTAAAAAATCATAAGCTTAATGTGCCGTCGAAAAAATTAAAAAAAAAATTACTGCTAGTGACCACAGTTTATTATGTACTTATCAGTCTCATTGTTAAAATTCGTACATACATCTATGATCGAAGATCGTTCTGGTGTTGACCCTTATCGATACTCCTAACCTAAGAAATCGGTCACCACAACGTAGGTACTTATCGTATCTAATATGAGCCTTCAACCTGAAAGCCTTCAAAAAGTAGGCCTCCAACATCTTGTTTATCTTTTCACAAACAATTATCGACATAATCAAACCTTATTTATAATCTCCATTTTAAACAGAAAAAATAAAAATAAAAAGTTGCGCTCTGCAAAATGCACAATCTCACGTTGACGTATTGAGCGTCGTAATTGAAAATACACGACGGAAATAAAACCAACTGGACGGGACGGTTGAATTCGAACTTATTATTCACGTTCAATCGATACATTAAAATGATTATGAGAAAAGCTGCAATGTAGAACTTCCCTTCCGTCTCTGGTGACAGATTTTAAATGTAATGTTTTATTTTATTTGAGCATCGTAAGTGATTTTTGAGTTACGAGTAAGTTACGTCTACTGAAATGGGCAACACACGTATACGTTTAAGTGTGCCTGTCTATAATTTGGATAGCACCTTTTCTGTAAACTTGATCTTGTTAAAAATTATTTTGATAGAATTCCGGTAGGTTTCGAAAATTTTAGGTGCAACTCTTCAATGTTGGTTTAGTTAAAAAATGAACATATCGGAATGAGAAAAATATTATTTCAAAAAATTACCTACACAAAACTGAAAATAACAACAGAGAACAAAATCTATTGACCTTGAAAACATTTCAAAATAAAAAGTATTGTTTTAGACTTTATCAATACATAAATGATTAACTAGAAATGCATACAGCTGCAGATAATTTAGCTCGGTTATCAATCGGACGATTTCGATAATCTTGTTCAATTTGTTTTTGGTGATCATCCTTATAATATCCCATTTAATCGGATAAAAAATGGAGAACGCCCGAGGTGCCCTTTCTTAAAATAAATTGGGTCAAGATCCCATTTATATTTCCTTTTATAATAAAAACGAATTTTCTTCTAAGAGTATTATATATCAAAAGCTTCTTATAAACTCCAAGGCTATTTATCGACGATACACAAACTTTATCGAAAATATTCGATTCAGTATTCATTCCAATATTCTGTTCAATTCCGAAGCAAATCTTTAGGGAATCCGAAGTATTCAAAGTCCGGCAAGGTCCATGATTTCCATCCGGTATTAACTTGAGATTCGCGAAACTTCGATAGTTATGTCTAGACTTCTGAACAATGATCGTGGTTTATTTATTGGAAATGCTCGTAAATCAAATTAATTCAATCATATTTCGAGGAAAAAAATAAAGCTTTGTAATAAGGTTTAATTTAGCTTAAATTAGGTTTCCTCCACCGTACATTTACTTTTTATATTTTTGTTAATGTGGAAAACCATATTCGATTATGTGCCTATAACACTCGGTTTCATAGATATTTTAGACCTTACAAAACACTATCACGAATGGACAGATCACTCCCTCTCAGCAATGAAGTTTCACTAGGTAGGTACATAAGTACAACCCATCAAGTAGCAAGGGAATGCAACAAAGGAGTCCATTCTTATCTCCTCACTACATTGTGCATCTGCAATACACAGGCGGAATTAAAAAACCATCCTTGGATGTTCGGAATTCCCCGAAGGGTTCTCAATGTCTGAGGTCGAGGGGGTGAAGGGGTGAAGGGTGATGGCGATTGAATGTGGTCAATGTGGCGAAGGGGGCTGGACATCCACGGTGGAGAATGCTTCAATGTGGTGCGATTAACTGAGACAGTGTTTAGATATCCTGCAAATGAAAGGATGACGGGGATTGATAGTTTGTTGCCATCGTTCTTTTGTTTTAGGGGTACAATGAAACCATTCGGAATAGTTAAAGGGTTGGAAGCAGACTATCGGGTTTGATTAACGTTAGAATCTTGACTTATAATTAACTATAGTCGAAATATACACTTTAAAATATAATCGGTGCTGGTTGACAGGTGCTTAATTGTGTGTTGGTTACTCGTCTTTCCTAAAATTGAAATTAATTGAAAAGATGAGATTGAGAATATTGGTCACAACAGTTATATTATTATTGTGACGAACATATTTTGCTTTTTAGACTATATAAGTTCTTACGTGTGCTTTCATAACTTTATGATGATGTAACGGTATTTAATCGTACGGCCAATAGGAACCAATAGAGATTATCGAATTATTAGTCACTGTTACCAACCACATTTTAGATCCGTACAAAATACCTGTTGATAGGGAGAATCACGCTATCATTAGCCAATAATATAAATAAATTACAGAATATGATATATAGACACAAAATTTTACAGAATGATAAATCTTTAATTGATGGATTTCATCAAGATAACTGAAGGATTTTGTTCGTTTCATTGATAAGTCTTATCTCGATTTTAGCACGTGCTAGACGAATATCATAAATTCGTCTAGCACGTGCTAAAATCGAGATTATCAGTGGTGCATAAAAAAACCTGCGCCAATATTGCATCATTAATAATGCAAAAATATCAATTACTGGAAAGTTATTTATGAAAATAGAGATAGTACAAGATGCAGCGCATATCTGGGCAGGTCATAAACACTTTCGTACATTTTGTTCGAACCATAAACATAGATTAAACTACCGGAACAAATATTTGTAGGATCAACACGTAGTTGTTTCGGGTGTGACTGTTAACGTATGTGAGTTTAATTTTTTTTTTTCTTTAATATTATAAAGCTCAAAAGTTAGTTAGTTATCTCAACACGAACAAGTTTTTTTTTTGAAGTGAAAACTTCTTTAGCGGCGTTGTGCACTTTTTTTGGAATGGGTAAAAAATGTTAAACTCGCGTCAGGACACCTGATCCTGGTGACCTGATCGAAAATTCGTAAGACGGCGCAGGGCGCTTGCGCAAATGTTCGTTTGTGTTTATTACTATTCAAGTTTTCACTTCTGCCGGCACTCCCAGAGTGCAATCCGTCGTTTTTTTTTCTTGTGTTATTGATTACGTATTAACGAGTACGTTCATTTATTGAGGAACATTATAAGCTATACAACATTAAACTACCACTCGGAAGCCGAAAACAGCTTTTTTTTTTTTTTTTTTTATCGTGGTAAAATCATCAAATGAGTCCTCCCACCCAGGGCAGGGCGGGAGGGACTGTCAGACTTGTACTGACTAAAATCCACGGTGTCCTTCACTAGCCCTTTACGTACCGGGGTCACGGTAATCCCTTGGTCCCGCGACCCCGGCAGGCTTTGGCCCTCTACAGGCCCCGTCACTATGCTGACACTCTTTGAGGCGCGCGTGGAACACAACGCGCCGTCGACCCGGGCATGGTCCATGGTCGGACAGCGGTTGCCCATTACTCGCTGCCCGCATGCCCGCGCCTACGGTGGCCGGAGATCGTCTCGCGACGTTCGACGCCGTGGGCGTCTACCACTGCGGCTGGGGTGGAGGGAGGACGCTGTCCTCTCCCTCAGGCGGCCCGCCTCCTCCTTCACGAGCATGACTGCTTCGCAGAAGGAGGCGACCGCCTCCCACTCCGTCTCGCCCCGCAGCATGGCCTCGACCAATGCCGGGCGCGAGAGGTCTCCGCCTATCGCCGTCGTGAGGACACGGCGGTGCTCTGCCCAAGCGGGGCAGTCCTGCATCTTATGCTCCACCGTGTCCTCCGGACGATCCTCGCAGTGGTGACACCCACGCGTTTCTTCCCTCCCTATCAGACACAGGAACCTCCCGAAACTTCCGTGTCCGGTGAGGACCTGCGTCATGCGGTAGGTCAGGACGCCGTGACGCCTATCCAGCCACTCCTCAAAGAGGGGTCTTATCGCCGCGATTGCGGCGTGCCCGGACCTCGGTTGCGACAGTCGCTCCCTCCATACTGCCCTGAGATCACGCCGGAGCTCTTCCCGCCGCGACTCGACTTGTCGAGGCAGCGGGGATTCGCCCCGACGCTGCGCCTCCACGCGCCATTCATAGACGCGCTGGAGGGCAGTCGCCTCCAGATCCCAGGGCAGCCGAAAACAGCTAGTGTAGTTTATAAGACCGATCCGGTATAAAAGCCAGTAGATGATCTTGGGACATTTTTATTATTAACTGCCTCTTGGGATTTCAACACCAAAGAATTAGTACGTATCATACACCATACAATATCAGCAACGAACCAAAAAAGGTTGAAACATTCCATCGCTAAAGGGCTTGCATTAATTCAAAGGGTACGTCTCGTTTCCTGTCTCCGAACATCGTCGAAATGTTAATTTACCGGAAATTAAAGTTGTTTCAACTTGTTACCCTTTGGACATGACTCTTTTCCTATATTTGTGTGAGTACGGACATGAATAAAACATGGGTTTTTTTTTTCTTAAAGATTATTTGTACTATTTTTGTCGGATGTCGATCCTTTAAAGATTTTCTGGTTATATTGAATTCCTTATCGTTGAATAACATGTGTAATTGTGTAGTAATTACGTTTAATAATTGTTTGTATTTTCCATGGTTAAATTTTTATCCATTTGCTGATTATTTATTGACAGTCGTTACGAGTAGCCGGAATAAGTTTCTTGACTGCTCGGACTACTACTTCACTATGAAGGGGTATCGTGTTAAATGGGTTGTGAAAATAGGCAAGCAGGTGGCTCATTATAAATTACTTATATTAAGCTGCATTGCTTTATATTTTGACTGGAGGTTGATCGGACCCGAAACAAAGGGGGAAAACTAGATAATACGCCCTTTTTTTTTAGCGTGGTAAAATCATCAAATGAGTCCTATATATATGAGGTAATACAACAAAACGCCCCGTGATACTAGCACTCAATCTTACTGCACGGAACCAGACGCGAGTGTGCCACTGTTGGGGTATAACATGGCCGAGGCAGAGAGCCATGTTGTATGCCAACAGCGGCCACCCTCGCAATTAGACTGTATCACCTAGTTACAGCCTAGTTGGCATTTTACTCTAACAGGATTATTTCACTTGGTATCTTTCTAGACTGCATTTGCCCACTGATTTTGTTCCCGCAATACGATAGAACCTTAGATAGAACGATATACTGGTAGGCCATACATAGGTTAATACTTTCCTTGTGCATCCGACAGAATCAGAAGCTTGTTTGATTTTAGGATATATTCTAAACCTGCAACCGTGATTGCATCCACGTCAGAGAGCAAAGTAAAACAACGAATAAAAACGTGGTTCCGTTCAACTCGGCGCATTCATTTAACTTTTATTCCTTTGGGGATTAAAGTAGACATCTATTTGTAGGCATTCATGTCATTGGCCTTAATAAATCAATATTATTTACCTATATAGGAACGTACTTGTTTTTTTCCAGAAGTTATCATCTGATAGTGGATCTTCATCAATATCCAAGTATACAAATATAGCATTTTGTGAAGGATGTGGTAACACAGCAGCGGCTCCCGCCAATTTTGTTATGTTATCCGATGACAGCCGCCATGTTTACCACTGTTGCTATTGAAAAGACGACACGCTCGGCTAAAGTGACATTCACCGGCCAGTACCACTTTTATCCGAATCCGACCTTCTTTAGTAGTCCTTAGTAACTTCGTAACAAACAGATGGCGCTAGTTGTTGTGCTGACATCCCCTTTCAATTTTTTTTTGTATCTCTGTGTTCTTTTTCGTTTTTCGTGCGATTTTATCATTTATAGAATTTACTTTCGTTTTTATGTAGGTATGCTATATTATTATATTTTAATCTACGAATCATAAATAAATATTCGATAACTTGTCAAGTCGTGAAAGGCAAGCAAAGCAGGAGGTAAATCGCTAATCACACATTATTTAAGAATGACAAATCAAATTTGATTATCATTGAATCATTATCAATGGTACGATTTTGTTTAACGTCATTACTTACTATCAAAATAACGATATCAACAATAATCACAGATTAATGTGCAATAACAATTTGGTCGTTAATCCAGCAATAAATTATAATTATCGTTAGAATGCCTATCAGTCTATGTGGTCTAAATATTTCATACATGACTCTTATACCTAATTTTCTGTTTCGTAATTGTTTATTCGCCTGTATTATCATATCGCCTTTATTACTACGCAAAGTTTCTAATGCCTTCCAGAGGCTCTTATCCTGTACCATCAACCAATAGAAAAAAGTAAGTAATGTAGAGCGTAAATACGCTCATCAAAGGGAACAGTGCTCAAAACGCTGGAAGTATTACCACGTTAGATGGCAATACTGATTCTTTGACTTTGATCAGACCTGGTCACGCGAAGACCTTAACGCTTTGTAGTTGGGAATGAATTATTACTTCACTCAGTTTTAATCAGTAATCACGACAAGCTATAAAATTACAGCCACATCAAATCTCATAAGCATTATTCACGAATAGTTGCATAATTCAGTACAGTTTAAACACAGAATCAGACGCCGAAACATCGTACAATCCTATTATGACATCAAACAAATCAGTATCAGTAACAGCCATTACAGCAATGCTAATTTCACAAACGATTATTTACACACCAAACAATGTCCAGATCGATGGAACAATTTCATTATTAACACCCGTCTATGCATTTTGTGCTACCGTTTACGTTGCTACCGTATACGTTTATAACGCTACCGTATACGCCTGTGCTACCGTATACAGGCTTAATCCATTTGTGCCATTATTAAATCATGATTGTGAAGGTATTGGTGGTACAAAACATGGAATTAAATGAGGTATCCTTGTATCGTGGTTTGTGGTTACAGATAGTGCAGTTGTAGATAATTTAGATCTGGTTTAGCGGAATTTCACACTTGTAGGGGGACCTATTTACTGGTTGGTCGCTGAAGGGCTAATGGTTTTCGTGAAAAGCAATTGTGTGTTCATTACATGTACTGTCCGGTAGATATACGTTCATTGTTAGTTTGGTAACAGTATTCATGACGATAAAATAATTTCGTGAACTAGGTTTCTAAAATTCCAATTTGATTTTCGGAGAAGAATTTAATCGTTAATCCGCGTATTCGATTATGATACATATTTTTAAAGGATATTGGAGTAAAATTATTGGATTTTTTTCAATTGTTTAAAAAGAATCTGGTATTTCCCAATTTGTGAATAAAATGCCGACACAAATGATACGAGTATTGTACACACCCATGTGACTCATCCTCAGTAAAGTTAATTATCTTATAACCAAATGAAATCGGCGAAAAAAATAAACGATTTTAATGACTAAGTGAATCTGCTGTGCTTTGGGGTCATCGATTCCCAGGTATGATGTGTTTCTTCATAAGGAATTCCTCAATAGCAGTTACGGAGTCCGACTCTTCTTGTCCCTATTCGGATTTAAATAGTGATAGTGTGGGTCATAATTTTGTTTAGTCCTATTTTAAGTTCAAATGCGTACATAAAATGTATGATTAATAGATGAGGGCACCCGGTATAAATGCTTTTCGTGTACCAAATTCAACGGCCTAGTGCAGGTAAAATGCTGACGTATTGATACGAAAACTGTGCTGTGCTTGCACTGACGGCGTCTTTCTCACTCATTTTGAAAAATCCTTATAGTAATCGAAACCGCGAAAAAAACATTCAATAAACGATAGCTCTATATATATTTATCAGAGTGGAGATAGTTAACTCATCCAATGATCAATGATCTGACCGCAGCTTGATAGTGATGCGTCAGCTACTATCTTATCGCTTCAATAATTCACTATAGTTGAAACCTCTATTGTTATATGATTTAGATTGGACAAATGGACAGTGTACGATGTACATACCTACATACGTACTTGTATGCGGTCGATTTGAAGGGTCGCGGTCGTCGAGTATGGGATTATGCACAATGATTCAGACCAGTAAATGTTATTCATTGAGGACTTTTAGGCATAAAGGGAGACTTTTTCTAAAAACTTTATCCTCTGAAAAACGATGCACAGAAGCACAAATATGTATAAATAATACGATTACAACATAATCATTTTATAAGAATTTTGTTTATTAGTTTATGGCAAGATCGCCAATAGATTGAATTTGAATTGAGTTTTTGTAAAGAAAATGTTATAAGTTTGTGTGTGTCTAGGGTCTTTTTTTGGGGTGTAAAATCATCACAACAGTTCTCTCGCGCTGAACAAAGATTGTGAGATTTGACTAAATAAAAAGCACTCTGTTTCTTCGATATTGCCCTTTATATTCCACGTGGCCTTCCAAGACAGTCTTGCAACCATTCTCTAGGGTTTTAATTCTGTACTACATACAACGTTTGTTATTAATTTAATCTTTTTACCCTTATTATATGTTCTTTAATAAGCAGCTGATACATCATGAGGATGCAATTAATTACTGGAGTTGATAAATAACGACAATAATCAGCATAATGGTGCAATTTTTATACTCGTGGCACCTGCTTAAGAATAATTGGTTTAATAACTAAGAATTCATATACGCATAGGTCATGCATAATTAGTAACACTTCATTCAATAAACCAAGCCATTATTGATGACTTTTATTATTAATATATTTTCTGCAAGTTAAAAAAGTCATGGTGATTCATGTTTCCCGAATTGAACCTAAACATTTTATTGCAAATTTTCTTTTTAATATCGAATACAAAATTTTATATTGGTGTAGCACGATAAGAATACTGTCTGTTTTAAGTTACGTATTTGATTTTGATTGTAAACCATTTTTAAACGTGGTAAAATCATCCAGTGAGTCCTCTCACGCTGGCTGGAGCGAAAGGGACTATCAGATTAATAGTGACTAAAATCCACGGTGTTCCTTCAATAGCCCTTGACGTTCCTGGGTCGCGCGACCCTTGATTGGATACCTAAAGCGAATACGAGATATTTTCAAAACATTTTGTAGTAAAGACTTAAAAAGGTCTTGAAAAACTTAATTGATTCTCTTAATAATCTTGTGGAGCAGTGATACTACTCGTACAATAGCAAATTCAGTACAAATTCAGCCCGCTTTCAATTTGAACGAACATTCTTCTATTATACTTAACGGAGCCAACGTCTACGGACTAGGACCTAATATACCTCCTAGCGGGACCTCCCTTTCGTAGTTCCTACTATCTACAGACAACACGTAACATGTGGTATTAATCGATTCACAGTTACCAATATACATAGTATTGCATAGTAAATCGACGTCCTGCCGAGCTGGTTAAACTTTCATGTTAAGCTTTCGTCCGACGTGGCGAAGTTAGTTCATATAGTATTTAATAAGTCAAATTGTAGTCACTGATTGAGTGAAGTTAACTTTATTGACTGGTAGTATGGAAGTAACAGAATAAAAATCTTAGTTGTTCTTCTATTTTTAGTAGCCCATAGTATTCAACTTTCTGTTTCCTACGACGTGTTTATCTTATGTAAAGTGGTTTACTTGTAGTTCTACCAATGTTAAAGAAGCTTGTGGTAGTAAATGTTCTATTCTACTCACTATTTTATTAATTCAAAGTAAAATTTATTTCTTTTCGATTTCTAAGTTAACCTTTTCTTTTTATTCCACTTCTCTTGCTACTTCAGAATCAGAATCTTTATTAATTGTAAACATAGGGGATGTTACAAGGTTTACATTAGTTCTCTATGTTTTGCCATTAAGCGTACAAATATTATTATCAATTTATCTTAAAATCCATGACACACCTAAATGACCATACCCAAAAAAATGTGCAATAACATCTACAACTATCTATCTTTTCACTACAGTTACATTACACAATTCATCCGTACCTATTTACACTGTAAATTCCGGATGTCCATGTCCGTCGACATCAAAGTGTCCATCAATGAAATTGCGATCATCCTCATGTGGTCAAAGCCCATCTCTATTGTTATCTAAACCATCGCAACCAGGAGGGTATCACGAGGGGTAGTTAATTAAATTTCAGACCGTCTAGTATTTCAGCTATGTTCGAGCAGGTATGGGGATCTAGGTATATTTGTGATGTCTGTGGTTGCTCTGTCATGTGTGCAAGGTGTCTGTTGAAATATTTTGTGGGTATTTTGTTTTATATTTCGTTATCGAATATTTTCTATTCTTCAGCTTTTACTCACAGTTCAGTAATTTTTTTTATGTCAACGAATTTTTATCAACAGTTCGATTACGGATATTTTACTTTTAGGTTTCGTTATCATATGATAGGTACTGTTGTTATGTTTTCTATAGATTTTCAATTATCGTCATGAGTTGCATTTTGAATATGGGTATTTTCCCTTTCAACGTTATCTATTTTGATATCAAATGTGTCATTGTAGTATTGTACCTATTCTTTACAATGGTTAACTCATACTATTACGGATTTCAGATTTGTGCTAGCTGGTATGAGGTTGTAGAAAGGTTTGTTTACGAGTAAAATGAAAGCAAATACCAATAGGTATTTGCTTTTCCAATAGGTATTTGCTTTTCCCTAGTCATTGTTGTGTATTAATCAAATAACAGTATTTTTAGTAATGAAGGTAATAAATATTGTTGTTTCATATTAACCTCTTTTGATATTGAATGAGTCAGAATTTGTTACATTTTGTTTCATAGGTAAACAGTTAATTTAATAATTAATTTAATCATACTGAGTAATAAAATTTTAGGCACTGTTAAAATAGTTTATAAACAATTCACACAGCATCACACAACTCTCTTCAATGATAATTACATTACCTGTTCTAATCAGATCAGCGTCCTTTGATAGATACAATAGGATAATTCCGGGTGATAGTTCTTATCTATCTGATATGGCCTAAGTTGAGATCAATTTCTAACACAGGTGGTACGCTGGCCATGGCGACAAATCCTTTGTTACGGGCACCGTGAGCATGACTTACGACGTATCTTGGATTACGGTGGCTGGGCTTATGCATGATATAAGCACTTGCAAGCATTACCCACCTGGTGAGCTATGCCAGATTATTGAAGCAGAATTGGATGGTTCTGATGCTGTTATTGCAGTAAATGTAGTACTAATTGAACTTGAACAGCTGATTAATAAAGTCTGTTATGGATTCCCGCTATTTTCTACGCAAATAAATATTAATCGTGATTCAATTAATTGCTAGCTTGTTGAAAATTGACAATGTCCATCAACCATGTTATGAATCTGCGTTATAAGGTTGTTCTTCACACTAATCATACCATGGGGGTATTAAATTACGTAGTACCAACTTAGATGTTAAATTCAACCCTGTCGCTTCATTATATAATCTGGATAAACTGGAAATCTACCCCAAATTACTTGACAAAAGGTAAATGTTGACTAGAGTTTTTTGGTATAAGATTGGTTATTCAGACTTCTGTGCAGCTATCATAAGTTCTACTAAAACCGGACACTTGCAAATAATATCTCTATAGTTCACTGAAACAACATAATCTGCCTCGCTTTATCCGTTCACTGCTGCCCAGCTTTTATCATAGAAATTCATCCTGAATTTGAGTCCAACTGTTTCAAGTTTATCCAATGACCCTCTATTATCAATGTAGATTCGGAAACTTGATGCTGTTAATATTCATGAGGGCTAATCTTTATCGTTCATTTCGCACCATTAAACCTACGAATTTGGAGGTTAATAAATCGGGGTGCTTATGACTGTGATGGTATTGAGTGGCTTGATGGTCTATTGTTCGTTGCGTTATGTTAATGTGGATGAAAGCTTAGGGGCGTGTTTTGTTATATATTGTTTAGAACTTATAATGTGATGAAGATGAGTTGCTGTGGTAAAGCAGTCTTCATCAGCATCTTTGGCGGTCCGGTTCTGTGCACTGTTGAGTACAGGCCTTCCACTTTTTGCGTTATATTTCCTTGACAGGTGCGAATCTTATCAAGGTTATACCCGCGATATTCCAGTACCTTTCACCCATCAGTCTTTCTGTCCAGCCGTTGATTTGTCAACACTTCTTTAACTGCTTTTAGGAAAACATTCAGTGAGAGCTTTGCGCCATCGCCCTTACCGTAATATATCTTGCAGTTTTATGTATTCTATTTACATGACTTTACGTGGCAAAATAATCAGTTTTCTTTATCTATGTATTTGCAATTTTATTGATTACTCATTTTTGCTATATCACTTTTTTTTTGAGGTCCAACCTCTGTCACGTCTCCATGCCACTTTGGTTGCATCCTACACAAGTAATGAGATAATGATGTACCAATATGTCTTGTACACATAAACAAGTTCTTTCGACTACCGATTTAAATCAAATACTCCGTACCTACGCTGTATACATTTTCGAATGCCTTTCCATTATTAAAGGTTGGTGAACAGGTTTCGAGGACTTTCACCGGCAAGTTAAACATTGCAGCCTTCGCTGTTGGATAATATTTATTGCTTTAAGAAATTCCCGTACAAAGCTTGCATTCTTAGGACATTACACATGGATTGAAATATCTTGTTTCTCTATATCCTTGTTTCATATTAACAAATTTCTCTATTTGTACAGGTATGAGACTCAGGTGCACCGCACGCGTAAATTTTACGTTACTAATCTTAAAACAATATTGAATAGATTTTTATAAAATAATATTGAATAGGTGTTTTTGACTCGATCCGTTCGCTTTGAACTTATTATGCTGCGGACAAGTGTAACTTTGACTAAAGACCTATACCATATACATATATTATGTAAGTTACAATATGAACGGTTAATTACTACATTTGGCCAAAATCACTTACAAAACTTGCTAAGTGCATACATACTTATCGGTGATCAGGGCACGCATGTTCCAAAAACAGATCGGGGTTAGAAATCTCGTTTCGCTCAGACACCCCTAACCACAGGTTTTGAAACCGCCATCGACCAGCCGTCCCGGATATATGGGATTACGTACAAGAATATATAATATGTCTATGTTACATTTTAGAGTTACATTTTGTACTGGTAATGAATTCATTACAATATTTGTATAAAAAGATTTTTAAGGTGTTTCAAAGGCCTTTGTAAGAACTATAATATTAAATAAAAGGGTATAAATTTGAAAATAAATCTTTTTTAATTTAGTAATGACCATCATAATATATATGCATTACTGTCTGAGTCGTAAATGCCAGGTTTTATTGGAAAATGATAAATTTGATTTGAGCAGGATTTGAAACTGCGACCTCGTGATTCGGTTCACTAGAAGCTTTTAATGGGTGGTAAGAGCTTGGTTAGTAAAAGCGCAAATCCTGCTGGCAATAGATATTTTTATTCTACAAGTAGCTCGATTAACACCTGTTCAATTTTCCTTATAAAGAAACCAGTAAGTTTCGTCAGAACTACGTTTTTTTTTTGTTTTGTGTTACAAACTGTTTCCACAACATCTCGCCAAAAAAAACCTTTGAAAAACTGGTCTTCTTAACGCATGACCGATCCTTCCCTTTAAAATAACAGGGAATTGTCAGTTTTAATCGGACTGTTAGACCGCCTAACCGGGTTCGCAGTTAGATCATATTAGTGCATACGTGCATAAGTATAGATGGCGCTGTCCACTCGCCTGATGTAATCCTGTAATAGCCAATTATAGGAACTGCGGAATGTCCATTTTGGACCTTGGTTTACTATAGTTTGATGCAATTGTTGGTTGAAATGATGATTTCGGTATTTGTATACTAAAACTTATATACTATTTGCTATATTTATCTTACTCCTCAGTTTTGATTTTCAATTTCCTTACTTTTTTCTCTCGGGATTCAAGGCGGCTGAATTGTTTCAGAGAGTATTTTTCATTACGTCTGATCTATTTTGGTGGTCACCAGGTTTTCATGAGTTGTGTAACGACCTTATTAATTGTAATAAAGTAATGATAATAATGATCATATCTTTAGCTGTCTACGTTTCCCTGCCGTTTGTATAAAATACTAGTTTTAGTACGCTGCTTCGCTCGCGTTAATTTAGAATTCTAGAGAAACGTGGGGTCATCTATTATCAGAACATCGTTAGTGTTGTTATCTCGGGAGCAGTACTTTTTTTCGAGATAAAAAGTACACTTTGTCAGTTTCTGTAACCCCGACGACTTGCAAAATTTCAGGATGATCGATTCATTGGTTTAGGTATGAAAAGGTTGCAAACATTTTTACCTTTGCATGTATGATATAAGTTGGAACGGACTTTCTTTTATTTACAAATATATATTTTTTTAATCAATCAACATTATCGGTTGACAAATTAAGTCATTAACCAGCTTATAAGTTATAACCTTCAAACTGACAGCATGACTCACACTCTTTCTCCACTCAAGTACGTAGCGGCAGTTCATTTAAATTCCCTCTTCACTTAAAAGTAACTTCCCTTTCAATTGAACGCGTCATGCTACTGTGGACAGTTGATAAAATAATTAGCTATTTGCTGGGGCAATGTTCCTCCCTTTGTCGTTCATAATTTTATCTATGCGCTCTACTGAGCCGTGAGTCATAATAATCTGATTTGAGGGGGTCCCCTCTCTCACTGATTTTTGCTTCAACTTTAACTTTTACTCTTACCCTTAAGTTTGAAGGAGGAAGAGGAAAGTTGGATTTACTCACAGTTTTACTTGATAGGAAAATAACGGAATTACTTTGTTTACAGGATTATTTGAAAAGATTTGTTTGTTTAATTAAGTTTAAGGACTATAAGAGTAACAATGTTGAATTGGTAATATACGGTGTACAGGAACTTTATGACTCCAAAGTCTTACCATGAATTCAGTACAGCATGGTTCTAGTCCCACGAAAATATAATTCACAATAGGCCTAGACCTTCCATAATAAGTATAAACTTTCGTGTTGAATTTCCTCATTCTATCTGTGTACGAAAAACGCATTAAAATCCATTGCATAGTTTGGAAGGTTAAAACGTACAGACGGCAGGAAGCAACTGTGTATGTTTTGGTATATCTAAACATATTTTATGTCTGTTATTGTAAGAAAACTGTGTTTCCATATTCATTATAATAAGCAGTACCAACGTTGTTTGATAAAATTATTCATTTTTTTTAAAATAAATAGTTTTACCATAAAATTCTAAACAAATGACTCCGAGCATGTACATTGGACAGCAAATAAACCGAGCCACCCGCTACCTAGGCACTCTAATTCGATTTTCTCAAAAACTAAAAAACCTACAATGATCAATTGTACCTACAGAAAGTGCATTCCATGGTGATTAAAATGACTACAAATTAATTCGAAAGTACCGTCAACTCACATTGTAATCAAGCAACAAACACAATGCTAACGATTTTCTTTGTTTTCACCAGAGTTTGAAATTAGCGTTATTTTTCGTTTTCGTCGGTTCCGAAGTATTGACATATCAGTTGAAATAGCCAGACGTTCAATATCTCCGTCATCTAGTCTGCATAACTCAATAACACAACTATGCGCTTCACCATAATGTCGTCTAGAGCCTAAGGGGGTGTACACATTTACCGGAAAACGCTTGTGGGCTCTCTCTCACCTTAACGATCAACGATATTGAGGGAAAACACATCGCGAACTGTTTTGACTTAGGTACAAATAATGTCTGCGTCTGACTTAAGTGTGAACACGTCTTTATAATATATTAATATGAATATTTTAAAAACAATTTTCATTTTAAAATCTTGAGAAATGTTAGAAAAATCTATAAGTTTTCGATTCTATTAAGTGCTTAGACAATATTTGCTTTAGATTCGAAATGAACGAAGAGTCAGTTTTATTATTCTTAATTGAAATTCAATTCCATTTGATGCGGTACATTAAATAACAAACCGAAGTTAGACATTGCTAACTATTCGAAGAAATTATGGAAAGCAGTAAATCGTTGCTGTTAAATGAAACTTCGAACGCCGAAAGCTTTACAAATGTATTATATTATGAAGAAATACTTTAACTGCTAAACTTGGCGTTTTGCAGCGTTATAATTAATCGACACAGACGGTTTCATTTCGGGGCAAAACAAAAAGATAATTGCGTCCAATTAATTTCGACTCCTTGCAAATGAGGGTGAGGTCCTTTTATGTCCCTTCTACGCTTTTATTGGTTCCAGGCGATATTTAGTTTGCCCGATTTGTTTGTTTTACGTTTTCAGTTGGTAATGAATTTTCTTTAGCCGATCGGTCTCTGGTCGCCCGTTACAATGGACGTTTTAACAAATGTTAGGATCCTATTGTTCGTTTAGGTAATGTGTGGAAGTCTTTTGTTTGTCTTGCATTTATGAACCAATTAATGTTTTTGTATGGGTTCAATAGAATAATTTGAATATTTTGTGGAGGCGGTGTTTACCTTTAGACCAGGTTTTTTTCTGCTTCTAACATTGGAGTAAGCAATAGAACGCTTTGCTTTCCAATTGCCATCCAACGTAGCAATGCTGCCAGCGTTCTGGGCACTTTCCCCATTGACAGCGATGTGGACGAATTTTTTGACGCCCTATAAATTTTTAATGTTTGTTTTAATTTAGTCATTTTTGTAAATATTTTACTTTTAATTTTAGTTTTTAAATGTAGTATGTAAATTAAATTAAAAAGCAATAGAGTTAAATTCCTTTGAGTTATGAATAATTTGTTTTGAGAATAAGCAACGTCTCTTGGAAACATTACTAGCTTACAGTATTTAGCTGTTGTTTTTTAAATTACATCCTATTTAATTTTGATAGTGGAAATAGGAATTCTCGTAATACAAAACAAAAAGTGTAAATAGACAGTTTTTCTCGTAAATAAAGACTTTAAATTAAAGTGGCTGAAAAGCTGTAGTTAATTGGGCACATAACTGAGTTTTTATCGCGGTATAATCATCAAATGAGTCCTCCCACCCCTGGGTGACAAGTCTGACAGTCCCTCCAGCCCTGCCCTGGCAGGGCGGGAGGGACTGTCAGACTTGACTGACTAAAATCCACGGTGTCCTTCAATAGCCCTTTACGTACCGGAGTCACAGTAATTCGTGAGTCCCGCGACCAACATAACTGAGATAGCTGTTCTTTGTAAAGCTCCATTTACCACTGACCTACGGCTTAAGTGTATCAAGACACTATTGCGGTCATACTATACACATAAATATTGATTTAAAACTCCTGATATACAACGTCAACATGCGTGTTAGGGGAGAAGATCATCTTGATTTGTTCACGATTCACGAGATTGATTAGTGATGACTGTTGATACAGTCGGCTTCCCTCTTGACCACATTAACCTTTTAATATCATTAATGATAAATGATTTAGCACTTAAGTGCACGTGCACTTAAAATCTAGATAAAAAATTAAAAATATTCCGTAAATATCCATAATCCAATGAGATATCCAACTTTGTAATAACGTGATAACATATTCCACGGATAAATATTTCGTCGCCTGATCATGGTTAAAATAATTATGATAAGGTGTTGCTTTGTGCTGATAACAGTTATCTCATCATCTGCCTAGCCTTTTCCCAACTATATTGGGGTCGGCTTCCAGTCAAACCAGATTCAGCTGGATATCAGTATTTTACATGGAGCGACTGCCTGTCGGACCTCCACAACCCAGTAACTGGGTAATACGATACCCCATGGTAAGACTGGTTGTCAGACTTTAGAGCTTCTGAGTAACAGTAACGACTGTCACAAGATCTACAAATGACACCCGGGACCAACGGCTTTACGTGCTTTCCGAGGCACGGAGGAAACTCGCTATGACAGATGGTCACCCATCCACAGACCAACCTCGGCAAGGTCGGCTTAATCCGGAAGATCGGCCTGTGCGGCTGTATTTATTTAGCCACGAGCTCCTCCTCAATTGTGCAATAGATAACAGTTATCTATTGCACAATTTATTAATTTTAGCGGCCAAAGGCCTTATATTGAATAGGAAACATAGTTAAACGCCTTAGTGTCATGGGTTATCTATCAATGTTATCATAAAAAAAGACATTATTCTTGATAAAGTTATTTTTTCTGAGACAAACAACATTACGGTAAACATTTTTTTTTTGTAAAAAATATATGTTTGACGCCACGATGACTGTACATATTTTAAGATAATGTTTTATTGTAACAATAACATATTATTCATAATTTATTCAGAAGTTATGTCCCCATTAATTGTAAAATTATAGTTTAAAGAGTAATAATGCATTTTGTATTTTTTTCATAATCTAGATAACATGACAGATGACTAACCAAATCGAACTATTCTTTGTCCAATAAATGAAAAACACTTTCCATAAAACGCAATGTTATCATCAAAAATGCTACATCGGTCCAGCGTCTGAACCGATCATCCTGGAGTTTAGCCTTTACGTTATCAGCTGTACAGACACGGACATAGGATACATATTATTATTTAAATACGTTCTGTTCTTGAGGAAAAATAAAGTTTTTAAGTTTTCAAATTCTCAATTAACCTGAGCGAAGCCGGGGCTTTAAATTCTTAAAGCTAATATTAATTTAATTAAATAAATATAAATTGAAAAAAGTAAGCGGAAAAATATGCAATAATATGGACAAAAATGCCTGCATCCGCGATTGCGATATCCAATTGCAAGTTGCCATATTGAATGCAAATCAAATACCCACATTTCATTTTTGACATTCTCATTCCAGAACGTTCGGAAACTGTTATACGCATATTTTTTTTAATTTAAAATATTTCGAACAGAGAACACAATATTATCGTAATTGAAAACCCGCTATCATAGAGTATCCGGATTAGTTTTCTTTTTACGTATCGATGTCTAAAGTCCTTTATGGAAATAGCCATGATTAATATCTAGATGTATCTAGTGATAGGTAAGTCCTTGATGAATACCAGGCTACACAGACTTTTGTAAAAAAATAACTTATCGTTTACATGCTGATTTCTTAAAAGTACAGGTTTGAGAGAGAGGTTTGAGCAAATATTTGTATGATCTACAAGTAGTTGTTCCGGGTCTGGGCGTTTGTGTATTTGAGTTTATATGTTATTAAATACACCCACGACACAGGAGAAATTTCTATTGTCTATATGAACTGCTGCGTCCAAAATAACTACAATGTAGAGCCTTGACACAACCAGAAAGCGTCGCAGCAGACCTCGTAGATGGCGGAACGAGCTGGACAAACGACCAGTGGTTGACTTTGATCCTGGATCGAGGAAATTGTTAGTCATGGGGAGAACCTTCGTAAACAACAAATGCCTTTGTTCAGACGAATCATTGGATATTTTAACCGCACCAATAACACTAATCTGTTACTACGGGATTAGGTATGTCAGATTACAACAAGTTCTTTATTAATGAGTCACGTTTGACACTACACACGATGTGACGATAAGGTCTTATAAGCACCTAACAACAAATAGAATAGACTTACTCTTGTTTGACCTTGTGCCTCTGTTCCCACGTAAGGCAGATGAAAGAATTAGTACGGTCAACAGCAAAAGAAGATGATCAAAATCAGAAATTCAATACTAATAAACGTAGTTTGCGTCGGAACTGTGTACTATACTAGTAAATGTTTGTTATTTACAATCACATACTTTTGAATCGCTTCGACGCCACAAAATTCCGATGCGAACTCCGGTCAAAAGTATTGAATTTCTGAATTTGATCATCTAATTTTGCTGTTGACTGTACCATCCTCCCTAAAATGTTGATAAGAAGCCTTTAAAATATTATGGAGATGAAAATAAATTCTTTTACCTTACTCTAAAGTCTTAATTTCTTTTGTTTCAGGCTGCTCTTTGCGCTGACTACAGTGTGCCAGTGGATTGTGTAGCAGCAGGACCTGCACCTCGTCCTAGCTCCTTCCACGAGATCTCCGCACCCAAAGTAAGTAACATGTGCTTATAATTTATATCTATTTTTTTTATAATAATTTGGTATATTGGCATCTAAGCCTGCCTCGCGTAACGTAAAGCTTTTTTAGGAGTGGAACTTGTAGTACTTATCCAAAAGACCCTCATTGAAAATCTGCCAACTCTGTCTAGCCTTTTCCCAACTATATTGGGGTCGGCTTCTAGTCAAACCGAATGCAGCTGAATATCAGTATTTTACATGGAGCGACTGCCTAGTGGACCTCCACAACCCAGTAACTGAGTAATACGATACCCCGTGGTAAGACTGGTTATCAGACTTTAGAGCTTCTGACTAATAGTAATGACTGTCAAAGATTCACAAATGACAGCCGGGACCAACGGTTTAACGTGCTTTCCGAGGCACGGAGGAAACTCGCTATGACAGATGGTCACCCATCCACAGACCAACCCCGGCAAGCGCAGTTTAACCCGGAAGATCGGCCTGTGCGGCTGTAATTATTTAGCCACGAGCTCCTCATCCTTATTTAAAATTTGTCTCTAAGACTCGTACCGGTGCATGTCACCGGTTCGATTTCCGAAAGAAATTATTTTTTGTATGATTTCCAAGTGTTGTCCGGGTCTGGGTCTTTGTGGGTTTCTTAGTATGACAACTTTTCCAAAGCATAGCTATTAGTTATTCTAATACGTTAGGTTTCAACATTAAATTTTCAAGAAACGGAACTTACAAATTACCAGAAACGCAAGTGAATATTCAGGGAACATAGAGATAAACTATCAAGCACTTATTGCAAGTGATGAGTAACATCAGATTACATCATAGCTTTTAAGTGAACTAGTGTGATTACTGATTACAAATGTTACTTAACTTTATCACTGCACAGGTGAATCGGTGTTAGAAGTGGTACTTAACAGTATCATAACTTTTAAATGGTATTGTGTGACACTTAACTACTAGCTTATGCGATTAGTGTACAATTTTATTTATTAAGTCTGTACGGGGCTTCGTTCTTGTAATATCCAGATAAAAAGTATGTCTGGAAAAAGCTAGTATACAAATATAATAGTATCCGGATTTAAAATTATTTTGTAACTAGCTTCCGCCCGCGACTCCGTCCGCGCGGATGTCGATCTTCGCGTGGATGGTTTATTTCCCCATTTTGAGTAACTCTGACAATGACATCTTATAAATATTACGGCGCTGAATCCACTGCGGGTAATGCGACGTGTGTTCGCAGTTCTACAGAACAACGTCTATGAATAAAACTGAAAAATAAGATTTTTTTTCTACGTATTTTTCCAGGATAAAAAGTATCCTATGTTATGACCAGGATAATAAGGAATAATTATACCAAGTTTCATCGAAATCGAATTGTTAGTTTTCACGTGATGCCTGCACAAACAGACAGACAGACAGACAAAAATTTTTTTAATCATATATTTGGGTTTGGTATCGAACCAGCAACACCCCCCGCTATTTATTTTTTCAATATTTTCAATGTACAGAATTGACCCTTCTACAGATTTATTATAGTATAGATATAGATTATTTCTGCAGATAATATCCGCATAATACTCGTATCACACAAAATTCACACTTTCTTTTACAGTGTCAAATTGAATTATTTTTCAGTTCATGAAACTTACAGCTAACTTAAAATAAACCTCGTGGAAGCCCGAAAAAATTACAATTTTACGTAGTATTGCAATTTTTTCGGACTTTTACAATTGCTCTTTTATATTCACATTGCCACAAGTGTTTATGCTGGGCTATAACTTGCAACATTTTGAAAAAAATATAATATAGCAATCAGAACCTAAAATTTCTTGAGTGACTGTTACTGATGGCGTGTGCCCACTGCCGGGCAAAGTTGCCTGCCCCCTAACCTGTAAGTTTTACTTAACATCCAGATCCAGGGCCAAAGAGAGCCACTCGCTCGCTCGTCCCCCATATTTTACGAGGTCTGACGCGACGCCTTCTGATTGAGTTACACATTAAATCTTCAAGTAGAAAGATTTTTATAAAGCAAAAGAGTTTGTTTGGGTGAACTCGCTTATCTCTGAAACTTCTGCATCGAATTGAACATTTTTTTTTTGGGTTGTTCAGTCCATCAATCGAGGAAGGCCATAGGCTATATTACACCACGGTACGACTAATAGGAGCCGAGCAGCGAGAATGAAACCACGGGGAACAACTCTTTCTTCATAATCCTGTAAATCAGTAAAGTTTTGTTGTCGAAAATAAAAAAAAACTTGGAAATTCCCACGACTTTTTCCATCACTAATACCTACCAGCTATCTATACTGCAAGATATTAGTTAGATAAAATGATAACAGTGCATAGGTATAACGTAATCTCCGAAAATACAAATAAAAGTCAGATAAAGAACTCTTTGCGTAAATAGGCTGTGATCGATTTCTCATATCAATAGCTTTATCAGATAGGGTTTAGTGATTGGTGAATCACCTTTATATTGATGTCGGGTTGTTGAGGTTAGATAGGCGCTCAATGTAACATACTGATTATTCAGCTACATGTCAACGTTAGCACGCAGGAGTGCATACTACTTGTACAAAATTATGAGGACGAGATTACTGCACATAATTGAGGATCGGACGTCACTTGGTAAGTTAGTCCGATCTTTATAATTATTCAGCTACATGCAGTTAAATTGAAAAATGCAGATGTTGATGAATACATGACATTAGTAATTATGTCATATGCTCAACATTCTACGGCTCATAGTTTAAAAAATATTATCTATGAGTTTATAACCTTTGTTATATTCTCAGTGAATAGCAGTTGGTTATCTTATGGAGAACTTATCCTTGATATAAATTCGAATAACACACTAAAAAGTTTAATTCATATGATATAAAATAATAAGTCAATAAAATGGTTGGAGTGTAGTACTTGTAGTGTAGGGTTTTCTATAATAGGAGTTTAAACATTTAAATATAAGTGTCAGCCCTGAAAGCTACACAGATATTCAGACTAGACTTTTGACTGCGTGTATGTCGAAAAATATCTCACTGGAACTTAATAATGGGATAAAAGGTATCTTATGTGTTATTCAATATTTTAACCTGTCTCTGTACAAATTTTCATCGACATCTGTTCAGTAGTTTTTGTGTGAATGAGTAACAAACATTCATCTATAAATCTATCCCAAATGTCCCCAATAAAAATCATAACAAAGAAAAACGTTATCTATTTAAACAAATACTCAAGTGTTAGGAATACTAACCGCCTTTCTTTATCACAATTCCACAAGTACGCATGTACTGAACCCTCAAGCTTAATGTTGTATCTTATCTAGTCAAAAAGTTGAATATCAACCAATCACTGATGCCTTTGTCAAACAGACTGGCGAAAGCGAAGCGTTTCCGAAGCGATACCGAACCGAAGCGAGACGTCAGTCCGATAGTTCTGTCACGCTGTCGGATCGCTTTCGCTTTTTAATGTGGCTGGATTCAAACAATTCCAAACATTACAAATAAAAATGTCACGCTTCGCATTCGCGACGCCTGTCTGTTTGACAAAGCCTTGATCGGTTACATATACCGAATGATAAGAGATGTCGCATTGTGGCATGACGCATCACGATGCGGTTACTTTATCAATATTCTTGAAGCATTATTATTATTGCTTTATCGAAATTTATAAGTAGTTAAAGTCTGATCAAGTGCCTTTTTCCAATTGATGTGACTTGCTTTTGAATGTATATCAATTTTATGCTTTAGTGAATTGCGTTATTAAATTATGAATGAATGGAACCGATGAAAAATTCATTAAAGTAGAAAACGTGGAACAAATTAAACCTTAAATGTTGGAATTAAAGTTGTTTTTCGAGTTATTGAAAAACAAAATTGATATCGCACCAACTTTATAAGTTCCACAAGTGATACTGCACCAGCTATAGAAGTTTTTCTTTGGCAAAGATACTATTATCATTATTTTTATTATTTGACGCAATTATCTCATGATTAATACTCCTCGGGTGTTATTCGAAGGCTAGGCGATGTTTTTTGTGATAATTTTAATATCGCCTGACTTAGTTACCGAAACAGATAGTCATATCGGGTGTTACAGTTTTAGCCAATGTTTACATCACTTTTTATATTTAAATAAAAACTTTTTAAACGCACACAATAACTTTCATCGTTTCTTAAACAAAGATTACCTATAACATTGATGTTTTTTTTTCTATAATTGCAGTTACAATATTTAAATTTTCCTGGAGTTATGTATGAAAAAAAAAACGATTTATTAGAGACAATTTGTATTATTTTAACTATATTTTTCAAAATTACAATTTGATGAAAAATATAACATGATAATAAAAAAAAAAGAAAATGAACAGAACAAATTCAATGAAAACAAATTCTTGATAATAATTTACGTTATGAAGAGACTCGCCGGATTTTAACTACTTTAGAAAGTCTAATATAATCCGAACAGTAAAATGTTGTACCCTGTTACATCTTTTAGCAGTACCCTTTAATAATTTTCTAAGATTATCCTGACTAATTAAAACGCAAAGAGCTTTGTTTAACGAATTCATAAAACCTGTAGGTACGTAAATGTCTATTGCATAATCCTGTACTTTAGTTTACAGCGTTGTAAAGGTACTAAAGTGAGTACCAAATCTAACCCCACTTGCTAAAGTAATCTTATCGAGAGGAGTATGCCTATAAAACGTTAATGGCCAACATAAAAATCTTATAAAAACTCATACTTTCTCTGCTATTTTTATTTTCAGACCGAAATAAAGTGTTTACGCTGTCTTCTCTGACATTGAACTCGTTAGGTCACCTTATATTTTAAGTGTTTATTTTATAAAGATTGTTTGCTTTTTGATTATAGTTAGAATAGGTTTGGCCTTGAGTGGTATTGTTTGCTTAGATGAGTAAGCAAGTTCTATACGACTATTACCTAACCTAAAGTTTTTTAAACGGCTGAAACGTGTCAAGGTGAAAAGGTCAACCATTTTCTTTAGGTGTTAAAGTGTCCCTTTTTGGCACGTTTCTATTAAATATACATACGAGTATAAGTATATTTTAGAAGGTATACTTAATACCTACCAAGAGTCTCCTTGTTCCATGAAGGTTTTCTACTATTCCTCACATATTCCCTTTGTTTCCCCCACGATAAACTTCGTGTCATACGTGCGTACCGTGAGTTTCTTATAAAGATGAAGACAACATTGTAGAGAAAATAACCTTTCAACAACATTGTTAATTATACAATTTCATTCATGAGAGGCGCATTCTCCACCTCGTCCTAGACTCAGTCAATCACAGAAATAAAATCAAAATCAAAGCATTTATTTCAAGTAGGCCAGTTATAGGCACTTTTAAATTGACACAAGGCAAACAATTAAAACAGTTCAAAAATAGTTATGGTGCTGGTTACAGTCCCAGCCACAAGACATAATAACTGTGAAAGTACCATAGGTACTCATTCGATTGCGTAGATTTGTATGGAGAAGAATGGGCAAGAAACTCCATGGACACTCTTTTTCAATGGCCAAAATGGTTACAGAACCTTTGTTACATCATTCATTTTCAGATGGCTGGTACTTTATGTGAGAACGATATAGCAAGTTTAAAAGCGTCCAAATTAAATATAAAAAAGACAATTCAGAAATAAGATTATTGATAATGATAAAATAAACCGTGGCAGCTAAGAGATGACCATTCCCAACTGACAGCGCCCGTTCACAAACATGACGCATGATATCAGCACCATTCAGCTCAACTATTTTGAAGGGAACTAAATGAGCATGACATACTCCCAACCGTCAGGACACATTCAAGTCAAAAATAAATAAATTAAGTCGTAGGTATGTGGTGATCGATAGCTTTGTGCACATAGAACTCACACAATATAGGTTAAGCACCTATATAATAAAAGAAAATATGGATTTATACAATGCAATTATAGTTTTACAATCTTCTGCAGCTCCGAAAATAGTACCTATTAAGTATGTTATCAGTGAATACATCCCTGTCCTATGGAGCAAGACCAGCATGGAGCCAAGCATTATTATCAGAGAAATAATTGCCCAGTTAGTAATAGTGTGCATGTAATAAATAAAGATACTTTGACTTTGATAATGCATGTTTTAAATTTTGCCTCATTCATCATCATCATCATCTCAGCTATAGGACGTCCACTGCTGAACATAGGCCTCCCTTTTAGATCTCCACATGTACCGGTTGGAAGCGACCTGCATCCAGCGTCTTCCGGCGACCTTTATAAGGTCGTCTGTCCACCTTGTTGGTGGGCGTCCTACGCTGCGCTTGCTGCCTCATTCAGTTCAAGAATACTTTGTGAAATTTTAGTATAGCATTTTAAACAGTACCCGGTAACAGTACCATAAAAGATGAGTCTACTTTAGCGAGTTTGAAGCTCGGCTGAACTAATTGGTCCCTATTTCTAGTACTATAATTGTATCTGTCACCTCTTTTACCAAAAAGATGCAGATTCTTTCAAACGTACATTATGTTTTCATACATGTATTGAGAAGCTACTGTCATGATGTTAATATTCTTAAACAGATCTCTTAAAGAGTCGTGTCTTCGGAGATTGTATATAGCTAGGATGGCTCTTTTTTGCAGTATAAAAATAAAGTCGATGTCTGCAGCCCCCGTCCCCATACTAAAATTCCATACGATACTGTGAAAGTAACTAAATACGAAGCGCGCCATTTAGATTTCAACAATGTGATCACTCGATGATTCCTCTATGCCTCCGTGACATTATTTTGGGAGGTAATTTCATCAAATAGGATTCATTTGATGAATTTCACTACCACCCTGGAGAGCTACTTGCCCTTTGCATTCCAGGGCCAAGATACTTTGTTTAAACAGTGCTACCTTTCTGTGGAACTCTTGCCATAATCGGTGTGTAGTTACTAGTTAGATACGTTATAATCCGTTTGTCAATGTCCTTTTGTAATTGCTCATGTGGTTTTCGCAGACTCATGTTACTTTACATAAACTGAACTAATCTGTAATGATAATACTCTGTGACTAATCATATCTATGGGAACAGCTGCATGACCTGATAAAAGTTAGATAAGTTAATGCTAATCCATACTATAAATTATTTTCTGCCTTGTAGTATTCCATGACTGAGTATTAGCCTCCTTCCATTTCTTTCATTCGTTTTATTTATTTATTTTTGTTTTCAACTCTTAAGAAAACAATAACACGTACTTTAATTTACTCGTGTTACTACTGCACTACTGCAAGCGTAGTATGATTTATTTCTATCTTTATTCAACCAATAATAGACCATGTTATTTCGGTTATTTCTATACAATTCACCTGCTTTTCACATGATTGTGGGACAATACATAGACTATTGAAAAATATAAACATCTTTTTAAAATATTCAACATTGACATGAAACGGTAAAATTCTTTCTACGTTCTGTTTTTTTTTCTGTTCATCCTTCTATATTCCTGTTTCTACAGTGCCATGCTACGTGTACATAATTATGCCTCTCTTTAGTAGGTAGCAATACATGGTTTCACGTCATATTCATTCACAATAAGGCATAATAAATGATGATGACTTTTGTGAATAAAAGGGTATGTAACTTTTAGTATGGGCCTTGGTATCATTTTTTTTTCTTTCGTCAATAACGAAATGTTGGTCATTAGTAGACCGCAACTTAAGAATTTCGTAAAAAATAATAAAAAACATCTAAACGGTAACCAACCAGAGATATAACGGATTTTATTTTGTTCTAATCGGGAGTAAATCACTCCTGATTAGAACAAAATAAAAACCACCATATCTTTGGTTGGTTTCGGTTTAGAAACTTAATATTTTTTTCTATGGACTTCTTAGGTAGTAGTCTAACTGTGCCCAAAATTTAATCACTGGCGAAAGAAAAAAGAAATTGATGCCAAGGCCCATACTAAAAGTTGCATACCCCTATGCATTAAATTTTTTAATACTGTTCACAAATAAAGTACCTGTAGGTACTACTCCTTATAAAACTGTTCGTAGGTGGGTAAATACAATGTCATCATTGAATTTACGTCATTTTTGGGTCATTGTCCTAACGTATGAAAATATTAGGTACATTTAATATGATTGTTCTAACGAGCTTAACCGCAGCAAAAATAGTCAAAAAATTTTATAACATCAGCTTAAAAGAATTGGTTGATCAAACGCTTTTTTAAAGTCAAACATTAAGAAATACTAGAAGTCGGTGTGGTCATGCTTCATTAAGGCTTCTATTGTCAAAGTTTAAAGGAGTAACTGCTTTGAAGTTTGTGTTTAGCAAGACATTTGACATTCAGTGTGTGTCAAACCTATGGTAGTGTGTGTAACTTTTTTTTTTCAGTTAATTTCATCTAAATGCATTATTATTTTAAAATATTACCTTTCTGCACCCCTTGTCCTTCTATAACGAATTTGAGAGTTAAGAACAGACGCCAGCAAGTCAACCTACCCGAATCTGTCAAATTTTACCAATCGAACATTAACCTTCAGTTATTGTGATAAGGTTGAAAAATTATTAAAGGAATTTGACAGATTTAGGTAGGTTGACGTGCAGGCGTCTGTTCATAGAGTTAGGTTAGCTTATTCACTGACAGACCAGTAGATCGCATGTACTTATTGTCTTTCAAATTCTGTTTGATATACAATATTATGACGTAGCTTAAAAAAGTTAACTGCAGTAAGCATACACTGGGCGCAAGCTCCAAGGAAAAAACAACGTAACTTTATACTAAACGAAAGTATACCATCTTAGTCATAAGTTTTAAATAAATTTCACCCACAAGTGCACACTGACATGGACACCCACACAATCGTGAGAAATAAAAAATCAATGAACAAACTTCTCGATGACCTTTTCAAGAACGTAGCGTTGTGAAAGAATGACTCATTCAGTCATTCAACTCTCAGTTGTAATTCTACTACGAACGTATCAAACGAGGCAAATTCTTTTTTTTAATCCATTACTTTTTGTGTGTTACCAGCATTTTAACAACATCTCTAAGTCTGCGTCAAAAGACGCAGTGGAATGTGAACTCTGTAACTGAAACTATTTGTAACAAATTTTCGGGATACCGGCTTGAAGTGTTAGTCGGTCAGTCTACTTGCTCACTCGACTCGAACGTAGTTATCCTTTTTAAGTTGATGAGTCAACGATTTGAGCTGAGAATGAAGAATGTTTATTTAAGTAATGAGGTAGGTATGTATGACAAGTGACCGTAATTTGTATGTTAAAAAATTGAATAAATTACCTCATATTAGTCAGTTATGTTAGATTAACTTCTTTAGTTATAAAATTGTGGTAATTGTAGGGAATACTGTCCAAGGTGCGGTTTTAAAGCTTCGATAAAATTAATAGCAATCGGTATTATTAATCAACAGGTATACCCACCTGCCAAAAAAAAAAAACCAAATAAAAGTATTTCCTTTCTTTTACTTTTTAGCACCTAAAAAGGTAAATGTATAATAAAGGAATCTATAAAAGTAAGTAATCATATATAAACACCTAAAAAGTTAATTGTATACCGTGTATACCAGCTAATCAGGCTAAAACTATTGATTCAACTGTCTTAGCAACTTAGCATTATCATTGTTGACCAGGGAATAGAAAGGTGCTATCGTGTTGCCGGATTAGACATAAAAATAGTTGATTATTCTAGAATCTAAGATTTTTTTTTTTTTTTTACAACTATCACACAACGTCATCTAGTCCCAAGCTAAGCAGAGCTTGTGTTATGGGTACTAGACAACTGATAAACATACATATATATTTCTAAATACATACATATTATAGATAAATTACACCCAGACACAGAACAAATGATCGTGCTCATCACACAAACATTTGTCCTGGGTGGGAATCGAACCCACGGCCTTCGGCATAGCAGTCAGGGTCACTAACCACTAGACCAACAGGCCTGTCAAGATTATATTCCCTAAAGACGAAAAATATAGATGAAGAAGATAGATGTGTTAAATAACACTGATATTTTGTGGTCGGGTTTATCACCATTAAAAAGTGATCTGTGACTGGGAATATTTCTGACGCAAAAAAACAATATTACTATACTTTTCAAGTAAAAAAGGAACGGCGCCATATTGTGTCGATAACAAATAGTGCAACTAAAGTTTTTTTTTTTTAAATACACTATCGTTATTATCTTGTTAATGTTATTTTCATAGTAATATTATTTATTTAAAAACGTGTAAGCGTTAAAAAAATGCATGAAGTTAGAATATGGTACCAAGACCTATTTGGGACTTAATGGACGAATAAATATGTACTCATAGAAGAACCTATTAATATTCAATTAGCCCATCCTCTCAACAAATCTGCTACATCTCGAATAACTCATAACTAAACTCATTAGTAATCAAGGCCACACCTCAATTAATTACAGATACTAATGTCCAATTCCTATACAATAGTCCAAGTACTCTAATATCCTTCATTAATATCTTCGCCCTCCTTTGAGTCACAAGTCACTACGAATAATTATTCCAATAGAATTCCAATCACGCACTCACTCATTGATAATTACATATGCAAGTTACAAGTTACGACACGACGAAGATAATATACATTTCATATTTTGGTATCTTAAGATAAAATATTATAGTATCTTAGCCGTGTGTAGAGCGCTTTAGACGGCCACTATGAGGAATGAACAGTAGTAAACTGTGAAAAGAAAAATAACATGGACGACCATTAAAAATCTTCTTGAACGATATCGGTTCCAGTTCGGTTTGGAGTTCCTGTTCTTTCTAGGTATTTACATTTAAGTGCTGTCAAATATCGTAGTTAATATTACCGAAACCATTTACCATTGTAATTTGTCAAGTTATTCGAATCAAATATTGTAACTCGGCGAAGTCGTAATATTTCTGAAAATCAGATCATGAAGATCAATCAAGAGGTAAGATTGGCAGTCATTCCATATTTCCACAACCCCAACATATTTGGAGAAAGGCTACTAAATAATGATAGTACACTGAATGATCAAAATATTTACTGTTATAATTATAAAAAGAAAAAACACTGAAAAAAATGGAGTCAATCACTTTAAAAAGACTGCAATGAGGAACTCCAACTTGATTACTTTCCATACTCGATGATCCAATTAAATACCAATCAACTAGAGGTCAGTGAGTTAACTACTTTATTAATACGCATTAAAATACTTTACACCTATCAAGGTTACTAATTAAAATACAAAACACACTAGTACCTCCGTACTGGATAACGAGTACAAAAACCAGTACCTGTTTGATTTCTTATTTCGAACTTTCTAGGTTACCTTAAATACTTTTTTCTCATGCTCCGGTTTGTGTATAGCCAACACCAGTGGTTTGATTAGTTAACAAACTTTCAATGACTTTGATTCTGATTCTGATTCTGTGAAAATTCAAAACAATATCAATTGCTTTACCATCGTTGTTGAACGGTAGGTACTGAATTTCTCTCAAAATTCTTCGATATGTGATTCCTAATTGGCTACGTAATTCGTTTGCCCGTGGGGTATTCAGTTATGAATACCCCACTGGATCTATCATAATGGATGACTAGTTACAAAGACAGCTTTACATTCGTCACCTGATTTTACCATTCATCGAATTGCTGGACAATGCCATCTGCTTAAATTAAGCTCCTGAAGTCAATTATACGCCAACGTGCATTCAAATATAATGTAAAAAAATAAAAATCTAATCTGACTAATGTTCCAAATTGTAAAAATAGTAAATGAAGTTTATTACAACGGTTTTGTATGAAATTTGGCAAACACAGCTAGTTTATAACCTAGATCAACACATATAATACTTTTATTCCGGTATTACGTTTCCGTAGGCTAAATTTCGCGGTCGAAGCCGCTGGCAACTAGATTTAATATACTCTTTCCTTCTATGAGGCCCTTTTCCTGTATCCCCATAAACTGACAGTTATTATTCATCAATTAGTACTTTGGCATAAACTTCACATAATGGCCAACGATGTTATGAGTCAAACTTGCCATCCCCGTACACGTCAGTGCCATGTGTAACCATTAACATCGGGGGTGTGTCATTGTTTTGACTACTACCTATTGTTATATCAGAATAGGTACTTACACTAATTATAAATACTTATATTTCATAACAAGCATTGATTTCTAAACACGTCTGGTTGGTGGATGACTAATTGTCATTTTACTGCAGTCATTACGGCGCAGCCAGAGCTAACATAGCTACACATTCTAAGTATGTGCAGCGTGCACACGTCGTCACGTACGTAGTCTCGTTTTGTGGAATTCTTCCATAAAGAGTCGTGCCCCCGTGAGGCGTTTCCGTCCTTTCATTGGCCTTATCTATTTTGCTCTGGTTTTAATTAATGGCTGACCTAGAACTACTATCAAAGTTTGGCAGTCAAGCAATGATAATCATTTACGTTTAAATAATTACACGTTTTTTCCTTTTTGTAGGCAATTTTGTACTCCACCAAAAATAGCTATTATAAAGTAAATATGTCCGCCTGTAGTCTGCCAATCCGTCTGGATTTGTAATCGCAGTCTCCATGACTTTCGCTGCTGCAAAACTTTCATTTTAGCATTTCACATACCAGACATTCCTTGGCAGTAGCCGGTACTCTTTTAAACTACTCTTATTCCAAAGTAATTTACTATTTAACAAAACTATTTCAATTAAACGACATTTTAATTTAATTGAAAATTACTTTAATTCAACTTACTTTTAATTCAATTGATATAATAAAAAGTAGTTCAATTGAGTGATCTATTACAATTCAGAGATGTCTTTGTATAAATAAAATCAACGTGTCCCACCTAGCGAAACATCACAAGGAGACACATGCTTATTCCATGTGCAAGACTGCACTACTACCTATGGTACTTTCATAGTTATTATGTCTTGTGACTGGGACTACAGTCCCAGTCACAAGACATATATACACCATAATGTTGTAGTGTTTGAACATATTTTTTTGTCTTTGACAATTCAAAAGTGCCTGTAATTGGCCTACTTGAAATAAATACTTTGATTTTGATTTCAAGGAATAAATGTATTGTAATCTAACACGCAGAACCAGTGTACCTATATCGGTAGTTGTCATTTATGTCTTTTGTACTGTAGGATATGGCTATTTTCGCCATCACCGCTTTGAGAGCAATACTTTTTGTATCACAAAGGTAAAATACGGCCCGCCTGACGGAAAGCGGTCACTGTATCCTAGAGATATCGTTTACAAATGATACAAACAGCATGTCTCCCTAGGTTGACCGATTCAAATTGGTCGATCAAGTAGCTGAGGTTATTCCCATTTGCCCAAAGAAGGTCATCTCAATTCAAGCTAACCGTGAGATCATCCTTTTCATTACTTTAATTCGAAACCCATAACATGACGCGCCTTGTCTTAATAGCTTTGTTTTTTTTTCTGAGTTATTGGCATTTGACGTAGGTATTTTAAGAATTGTGGCATCATCTTTTTATTTGCGGAAAGAGCTGATTAATTCTGTTCCTTGGCCAATATGTTTCTTGTTTTTGTGACTGAAAACACATGCCAAATTGTGTTTGTGCAACGTCATTCGGAAATCATAATTTTAAAGTTGTAAGAGATGACCAGCAGAAAACTAAAGCCGTTTCTTTAATATAAGAAATTGCGTCTTATTATTTCTGCTCCTTATTGTGAAGTTGCATGTTTGAATTCGGATGAATTCATTTGAACTTATGAAATATTTCAATGGTAAAATAAACTTTGGTGTAGAATTTTAAGGATTCCGAAGGATCTATTAATCTATGAAAAGTAACCTTTAAAAAAATGATAATACTTATTTTAGTTTATGAACCGATAACTCTTATAACGCAAGACAAAGGTAGACATTACACTGTACCAAGACATGAGAGATTAATTACTCAACTCTCATCTTTGATTTTATTAAACCAACTGACGTTAACTCGATTGTTTCTCCTTAAACAATTAAAATCAATATCATCAATCTTGGCTAAGATAATGTTTTATAAATAAAGAATGACAGTACAAACTGGGAAGTTTGATATGTGTGTCAATCTGCCTGGTGATTCATTGATTCATATCTCGGGAATGTACACGATGAAGGAAGAATAATGGGAATTACAGAGAATAAAAAGGTGATGTAAAATAGTGGATTGCTCTGATAACATATTAAGGATAGAGTGTAGTGGATGAAGATTAATATTCCCAGGTTGTAAAGTTTCCACCTTGAGATGATATTGCCATCTTGGCTTCCATTTTTTTAGCGTGGTAAAATCATCAAATGAATCCTCCCACCCAAGGCAGAGCGGGAGGGACTGTCAGACTCGTACTGACTAAAATCCGCGGTGTCCTTTAATAGCGCTTTACTTTCTGGGGTCACGGTAATTCGTAACATGCAGGTGTTTAATTTTCTTTAAACAGGCTTCGTATCCTGGTTGGCCGAAGTATAGAAAACTTGCTCAGGTGGACTGACTGCATAGATGATCCTGCCTTGGAGTGTAATGTTGACCCTACATATTGTGTCCACCGGTGTCACAATAACATATGGACACTGTTTCTTCTTATTCTTTTTCAAACCTAAGATACCAACTAGTGTTGGGTTAATAGCCGGATGCTTTGAGTTATTATCGATTATAATCCATTAATAGCCGCGCAATGGCTAATAACCCTGCTATTAATGTTTTGTTAAAAAAATATATGTTTTTTTTTGGTTTTATTGTAAAATCTGTGGGTGTGAACCTAAATTGGGTGCGTGTTCGCAGTTTGATTCAATGTAGTGTTATTCTTTTTATTTATTTTCAGCTTTTATATGTGAAAAGTGTTAATAATAAAATAAATACACCTTTTTCGGGAAATTCAGTTTTGTTAATTTAGATTTCCAATACTATAAAAACCATGATTACTATAGACACATTGCTTTGTGATTTAACTAGCTACCTAGTTAATTACTTGACTTAAGAGGCCTCTTACAGTCCACTAGCGCCGCCAATCGAAAAAATGTCATAACTCGTAAATAGAATCAAAAATACAAAATGTGGTCTGTAATTACTGTAGAAAAGGCAATAACGTAATTTTATAACACATTGTCAACACTTGAAATATAGCTGTTTAGCTAAATCGTGCATTTGTAACAAAAACGGCCTTTTATGTTCATCAAATGAGTCCTCTCACCCAGGGCAGAGCGGGAGGGACTATCAGACTCGTACTGACTGAAATCCACGGTGTCCTTCAATAGCCCTTTACGTTCACGGCGGGGTCACGATACGGCAACCCTGGCAGGCTTTGGCCCTCTAAATATGCATGATGACGGGGCCCCCCGCCCCGTCATTATGCTGACATTTTTTGAAGCGCGCGTGGAACACAATGCGCCGTCAACCCGGGCGTGGTCCATGGTCGGACAGCCAGTCGCCCATTACTCGCCGCCCGCATGTCCACGCCTACGATGGCCGGAGATCGTCTGCCGACGTCCGTCGCCGTGGGCGTCTACCACTGCGGCTGGGGTGGAGGGAAGACGCTGTCCTCTCCCTCTCGCGAGCCGCCTCCTCCTTCGCGGGTATGACTGCTTCGCAGAAGGAGGCGACCGCTTCCCATTCCGTCTCGCCCCGCAGCATGGCCTCGACCAATGCCGGGCGCGAGAGGTCTTCGCCTATCACCGTCGCGAGGACACGCCGGTGCTCTGCCTAAGCGGGGCAGTCCTGCACCGTATGCTCCACCGTGTCCTCCGGGCGATCCTCGGAGTGGTGACACCCAGGCGTTTATTCCCTCCTTATCCGACATAGATACCTCCCGAATCTTCCGTGTCCGATGAGGATCCGCGTCATGCTGTTGGTCAGGACGCCGTGACGCCTATCCAGCCACTCTTCCAAGAGATCCTCCTGAGATCGCGACGGAGCTCTCGATCGAGGAAGCGAGGATTCACCTTGGCGATGTGCCTCTACGCGCCACTTATAGACGCGCTGGACGCGTTCAGATCCCAGGGCAGGAATCTGGCAAGGAGGTTGAATGATTCGCCGGCAATCGTGCGGTATCCTTGGATTATCCGGATAGCCATGACCCTCTGATCGCGTCCGCATGCTTAGGGCCCACACGGGGGCCCCGTAGAGGGTCATGGACCGCACGACACCGGCGTACAGACTCCGGCAGGAGGCGTTTGGCCCGCTGAGATTGGGCAGGAGTCGCCTGAGGGCGGCTGCTGCCCAGTTCAGCTTTGGGGCCAAACGCAGGAAATGCTCCCTGAAGTTCCACTGGCCGTCGAGGACGAGTACTAGGTACTTCATCGTCGAATCTTCAACCCCTCCCAAATTTATGTGGGACTCTGACCGTGGCGCGTTCAGACGGCCATGAAAACACATGCCCTCTGTTTTGTGCAGCGCCACTTCGAGTCCCAACTGCCGGATCCTATCAGCGACTGTACACACCGCACGACATCCCTCGCTGGTTCCATTCTCCCCGGTGACCGGGGTAGATGATGGCTCTATCCTTCAGGTAGTCCTCGACTATGCGACGGAGATAGGTCAGCACCCGGTGATACCAGAGTGCTTGCCTGATGTAACTCTAGGGCAGAGTGTTGAAAGCGTTGGTGATGTCTAAAGACATCGCCAAGACGACCCTGCCTTGGGATACCGCATCCCCCGTCGTGAGGGCTTTCACGCACATGATGGCATCCACTGTCGAGCGCCCCCTGCGGAACCCAAACTCTGCAAGGTCCGGATTCACCCGATTCAGGTTCCCGACGAGGCGGTTTGCAATTACTCTTTCAAAGAGCTTGCCCACCTCGTCGAGCAGCAGGATGTGCCGGAATACAGACGGAAAGTCCGCAGGGCGCCCGAACTTCTAGATGAGGACCAGTTTCCCTGGCTTCCAACGAAGCGGAAACGGCCCCTCTCCAGGCATGCGTTAAAGAGTCACCGACTGGCTTTTCCAGGCAAGCCGTCGGGTCCTGGGGCAGGTGTACGTATACCTACAAATAAATTTTAACCGATACGTTAAAATGTAAGGTACATTGGAAGTTACTTATTAGCTTTCATCTGTGAATACGACGTAGGTAAATTATAAACAATCGAAAATACCCGAGTGGTCAGTAGGTAATATGCATCCCCGCACCCTGGTTTCTCGTGCTATCTCTTTCTGGCGCTAATATTTATTAGTGCCAGAAAGAGATGCATGAACTGTACTACAGCGACGCCAACCGAATCCGGAATCAGTACGTCGACTGATATGTTTCGATGAAGAAGTCCTTTTTCCCCTTTTTCGCGTGTTCCTGGTTTGTTTATAATCATAAAATGGTTAGGCCCAAGAATAAACTCGTGTGGAAGAAAGATGATGAAAATGAAGTCTAATCTGACAGTCCTAAACCTGAAAACCATGAAGGGAAATTTTCAAACACTAAAATAACATTAATAGCAGGGTTATCATCCAAAATGGCTATTAACTGGCTATTAATCGATTATTAGCCAAATGATATTAACCGGATTATTATCATTGCCCAACACTAATACCAACCTAAGATACAAATGTCTCTTCGGAATCCTCAATTTTTTGTGGTTTTTGAGAAACAAAAAGAGCCAAATGTTCAAAAGAGGCCAGCCTTAGGATTTAACTTAGTACTGGTCTCCATCTTCTCTCTTATGATTTACTTTTTAAAGAACATAATGAAAATAATGATCTATATATAAAGGAAAGAATGTGGCCAGTGTAGGTTTAACCCATCAAGCTTACCGAGTTCTTCCAAACAGAAAATACCGTGAAAATTCTGAATGAAAGAGGGTTTATAAAACTACGCAGAATTATGCAAAGGGAATATTCCATTCAGTTACGTAGAAACCTCCCTATCAATGTACATACGCAGTTGCAACGAATACCAGATAATAGACATTGGGGGAATCCGTATCGAGCTCAAGGAATTACTACTGAGATCAGTTATTTAGAATTGAATTATGTCACACATTTTACGACTGACGCTAGTTTCAATCAATGTTTCATAGATTTCATCTCGTGGTTTTCCTCATTCGATCGGACCAATTGTTGTTGTAACATTAAATGTTATGTAAGGCAAAACACTGACTTTGGGACACTATATTGTAGACACTAGATTTGAATTGAACTACATATGTTTTGTATGATGTGTACTTTTTCTTTTTTACTTTTGTTGACTGGTAGTGTACCTATCTATGTATACTCGTATTATGTCACCGACCGATGGTTGTAGATATAATAATAATAATAATTTATTTAATCGACAAAATTACAATGTTAACATTAAGTTATGAAATCATTTGTAGGTTACACTTATACTTAAGTTAACAAAAATGGTTGAACGTGAACCAGCAGTCAATGGATACGAAACGAGGCACTATCGACGGGGTCTGAAAGACCTCGCAACTTCTGCATGACTCCAGCACCCTGGGTTCAGCCCCTCATTTTGCTGACAACAATTCTTTGCATAATAATGTTAGCTGTAACACATACCATATTCATTGTTAGCCCCTAATTCAAGCAATTCTTTGACACCATGCCGTTTTAAACATGCTCCATAACACAAAGATTTTCCTCATGCATTCGCATGAACAAAGTACCCATAAATAGACGGTACCATAACTATTATACCATTTTAAGCGGATGTATCTATCAACATAGCTTTTCCGATGCGTCTGACCTCATCGTGACGCAGTTCAACGTCAGATGGTACTTTAAACTGATCTCGCGCCCAAGGTCTGACGTCACGTTATAACTTACATGAGTAACAGGGTTTCCAAGACGGTGTTTACTAATGAATAGTTTTTACATGAATAAGAGTAAAGTTTGTTGTTCTGTGCTTTGAAATAGTGGTGTAGATTTATGAGTAATGTTGAATGACTGGTTCTATTTATTTGGGTTGGTATTAGTAAGTTTAGTTTTATAAGGAAAACGGGAATTTACTAGTAGTTGCGCTGAGTCTATTAGGGGTCTTTTCTGGTATTTGGTTTGTGTTCCAATATCGGCCAGCATGAATCGAGTCTTTGGTCAACATGACTTACTCAAACTCATTCCTGGTTAAGTGAACACGTGGGTTCTAAAGCGATCTTATTAATTCTCCGTAATAATGGTCGCAGGGAAAAACGTTAACGGAACCTGAACTGAAAAATACCTGTCTTTAATTCCTGAATAGTTTGTCTGACTAACCAAATAGTATTAATACTTGACTACTGTTCAGATTTAAATAAGATTAAAAATAAGCTTTGAAGAAATACTTGTCTTCACAAGAGTTTTGAAGTAAGCAGGTTTATTATACTTTTATTTTATCAGAGAATGTCTTCTCTTGTTCTTTTACTTTTCCATTAGATAGAGGTTTGGTCATAGGTAACAGTAGCATTACATATTCTTAATATAAATATGCACACCTACAAACATACTACTTGCAAAAAAACAGCCATTTCATAAAACCACAAATTTAATTGCAAGTTTTAGGCAGTATTGCTAATGATGCTGATTAACAATGAGTGTGATGACCATAACTCTTGATTTGAGTCATCCTGCCACACTTTGTAATGATTCGTTTATTACTCATTGACATACCCATCCATCTGTTCCGATTGACGCAATAATTTCACAGAAAGCTACGTTCTCGTAATTTAAGGGCGTAGTCATGCTGGCCCTAACGCATGGCTTAGTAAGGCATGTTTGCCGCCGGTTGGGCCCTGCATCCTGTGTGTTCTAAGCTTTAAGTTAAGGGCGGTCACGTTTTTTTTTTTTTTTAACAAAATCTTTGCCCCACTCGTGGAATTTCTCCTTAATTGTGGTTGCGTTTACAAACATAGAAACTCACATTTACCCAGACCAGGAACAACTTACTTGTACATTTGAGTACGTCAGCTATTCGCCAATCACCACCGTCTGCAATTGTTCTACATTATTTTATTCTATCTATAATGTTTTGAATACAATCTGATGTTACAAAGTTCTGTTATTGAATATTTTAACTTATATTCAAATTAACAAAGTATTTTTCAATGCTTGTATCATTTAATTGATGTTTTGATTTAAATAAGAGACAAGAAAAAATATCATAGGTATAACCCGCCTGACCTGAATGTAAATTCAAACTGATAACTGAATTTATTTATTTAGTATTCCCGTTTGAACATTACTGTAACTTTTTTTAGTGATCGATGACTAATACTAATGTTTAAATTACAAATTACATGTAGGAAAACCGAATACGTTGTATGAGTTAATATAAAGTACAGGAAGTTTATACGAATTACCTTAAATAATTATCACAATTTAATTTACATATTGGAGTCCAATATGGGACATTAACCCTCACCTATCGTTCGTTACAGTTCTGCATCACTGACTATTTGAACTGTGTCCCAAGTTAAATGTGTACTTTAGAACAGTAAGAATGTTAGAGTCATATGTATTTCGAAGCAAATACAATAAATGTACTGTATAGTAATATGTAGTTGCTGAAATAAACAGCAAAATCATCGCTTTTGTTCGGTTAAAACTGATTCACTCGAAGCTATTACTCCTACAGCTGCCACATTCTGCTAGTTCTATCTACTAAATACTTTCTCCAGCCAATCTAAGAACGAATCCAGCCAAATGATAACACCCAAGATCTGTGGCAGCTGTCATCTTCCTGTCCTTGTCCCACTTGTGGTCGCAAAAACTTTTCACCTTCAGTCTATGGCCGTTCCCAATACTTATTCAATCTCTGGTTTGCCTTACTAGAGATAGAAACACTATTTCTATCTCTACTCAAGTCATTTTGACGCGGATCAAAATGCATTACAAAAATGTTCCTTGAATTTTCCCCAGGTCATGGTAGTGGCGAGGTTTCTGGGTTGAATATTGAAAACGGTCATTAGCCCTGTTAGATGTCACGGCATTATTTATTCTTTTTTTCTGTCAATGTAATGAAACAATGAATACCACCAAAAATTTAACAAAAAAAGAAATAAATTAAAGATTCAAAATTCAAACAAATCAAATTCGCTTGTCACTCGTCGTATGTGACACTGACAACGTCAAATGCAACACCTGCGTCGAAATGAGTCATTAAGTCCACGTGAGTGGTTGTTGTGCCATATGTGACCCGGCGAAAGGTTGGGAACCACCACGGTGACTCAGTGATAACGGCTGTAAATACAGTCAAATGTAATGCATGACTAATGCTGGTATGTAGAATGAGATTACCGAAAAATGTACCTAATCAAGTCACGTCTTCACCTACTTTGAAGTTGGATATCTTTTGTTTTCTATACAACAAACGCAATCGGGTCGGTATGATTCCTTACATGGTCGGCAAAATCGAATGTTATATGATAAATTATTATGCACCATTCAGTTCATATTCGTTTTATTAGGCTGAGCTGAAAACATGTCGTGATATGTCAAACATGATTTCGGCGAAGGTACAAGGAGACCGGTGTTATCCGATCGGCATTAGCCATTTAAAAGCCAAATATAGTGTTTTTTTATCGTGGTATATTCATCAAATGAGTCCTCTCGCAGACTCGTACTGACTAAAATCCACGGTGATCCTTCAATAGCCCTTTACGTTCCAAGGTCACGGTTACCTGATGAGACAGTGCCGCGGCCCCGGCAGGCTTTGGCCCTCTAAGGGAACCCCATCACAAATATGTGGGTGTAGTAATTAATGGCTTTGGATCGAGTTATACGCTGTCAAATCGAAAGACCCAAATATGCATAGTATTAGTAGTAGTCTCGAAGCTAAACTACAGACTAGTCTAGACTATTGCGACTCGTTCACGGTCTTGCCGCTGTGAGCGATAACTTAGCGCGGGGCAGCGAGCGATAAAATCAAATGTATAGAAATGTTTGGTACACGACACGAGACGCCACCATGTGCGAATTCGTGTGTGTACTTATAAAGAAATTACTGTCTTTTTCGCGCTGCCCACAGCACCGCTCACTGCTTAGAACAAAGTCGTGAACGGGTAGAAAGGCAGTTTGTTTAGATTTTTAAACGAAAATGATTGTGTGTTTCTAGTAAAAATGACCTTAACAGTCGGGATTACGATGCGCCGGCGTCATTTGCTGTGCGTCAGATTTCCGCATCGGAAAGAAACATTGTATTTCCGAGTTTCGACGTTTATGCATTCGGTGTGTTGCGTTTTATTTCTTTGACGATTTAAGTGACATTATGAGGAATTTTTATATGGAGCTGTAGGTTGGTTTTATGTATTGGATGACACATGTTCATGACTTTCAGTTATTTCTGCTTTGTTTTATCTTTAAAATACTATCTTTTACACACGTACCTACTTATGTATTTACGTCTGATGACCTAAATGACACATCGATGAAGTAGTTCGGAATCCAGGGTCACCATATGGAGTTCTGCAAGAGGAAGACATTTGTATGTCTTCAAGAATTAGTTTCAAGACTAATGTTTGTTCAACTGTTTCGTGTATGCATTGGCATCCACGACACAGATTATACTATGAGTCATTTTATAAGCATTTAAATGTCTTCTTTTGAATACTGTCCATCTTATACGTCGGGTATAAAGAAAAACAACCTTGGCTAGAGATTAACGATCTCAATGAAGATTTAAGCATAGTAATTTGTCGCATTGCATCATTGGAAATCGACGTGTCCTTGAATTTTAAATTGGAAGACATAATTTTGATATAGTAGCTACTCGTTGTTTGGTTGCTTCTTAAAGCTGGCTTATGACTGAGGCCTAGCAGTGGGACCATTACAGACTGATTTTGCTAAAAAATATTTCTTCGGAGTCTGGTAATCATTTTGAATTAGCATAACCGTTCAAAATCCTTGAGCACAGAGACTTATTTCATAAAAAACCATGCATGACAAACGGCCGTTAAACTATACTATACCTAAGCTAAAATTACCATGAAAACAATATACATAATCCATGAACGGAGTTCACGAATAAACTACACTTTGTTACTTAACAACTGTCATTCAGTCCCGAGTGGTGAAGTCATCGATAAGAGCCAAGAGGTCGCTCCACATCGAATAACGAGTGCATTCACCTTATTCAGGCTTAGATCATCACCGCTCGCTTGTATTGTTGCCTGGTTTGGACTACCAATTTTTACGTGATAAATTTTATTTAGCTTCATTTTAAAACAATGCTATTTCTTGAATTAAAAAAAAAAACGTTGCCCCACACAATGAATTTTTCCTGTGTCGTGGGTGCGTTTACAAACTTATAAACTCACATACAACTCAACTAATTGTAGATCATATAAATATTTGCACTGTGCGGGAATCGAACCCGCGAAACGCAGCGCAGAGACCAATCGCTCAGCCACTGCGCTAACCGTGCCGTCATTTCTTTATTAACGATTTTTTTTACTTTCGTTCACCTTTTGTAGAAACAATCCAGAACATGTTATGTTTTTTTATGCAAATATTCTGCAGAAGATCTGTAGGTTTTCTCCAAAATGTAGGCTAATCATCAATTGTTGTCAAGTGTCTTTACTGTAACTCTCTTCTCTTCTTTAGTTATACGAGTAGTGCAAAAGGAACATTTTTTTTTGCCAGAAATATAGCTAAACAGCATTCCTATATTTCTGCCAAAAAAAAAATATTTTGTGCTTTTCTTTTCGTAGACATAAACATGCCAACACTCACGATACCTTAAACACGTTAAGACAATTCTGAAAAAAAAATAGCGCTTTTAAAGTAATAAGAACTGGACCAGACTAAATAGATAGTAACAATAAGATAAGTTAAAAAATAGGAAAATTGAAGTAGTTTCTTAACATTCAAGTAGAAACCTACTTTCCTCAGTTGGTCGTTACAAATGTTGCGGTAGGACAAGACAAGTGTTTTGTGGAACAGACTTTGAAACTGATGCCGTCTGTAAACGGAGCTAAGATTAGTTGGTAGCATTGTTTCTTTAATTAAATTGGAAATCTTCTAATAAAGTTTTTTCTTCAGAAGATTAATTAATGTCTTTCTCTTAATAGTTATTACAAGTTATTCATTACTATTCAATCAGTCGGATCAAATATTGGTCCGATCTGCAGTCATTCCGGGTATGAGTGTTTCTATGTTTGTAAACGTACCCACGATACAGGTTTTAAGTCGAATTATATTACGAAGAAACTGCAGGATGATTGATGATGAAAGGTATTATTGTGTTTTGTTTCTACGGTTAAACAAACCTACGCTGTCGCCATATTGTGATGTCATATGAGTTTCTTTAAGATCTGCAAGCTCTAAAATAGACATTAATCATAATCATTGTTTAAAAATAATTTTCACTGTTTTCATTTTGTTAAACGTAATTTTTAAGTGACATGTGGAGGATATTGTTTTTTTTTTCGTACCATAGAAATATATCAAAACATTTAACTTATAAAAAAATATTGAGTTAAACGAGAAGACAAAACTGTCTACTTCTATATATCAGTATTAGTCACATTCTGTTGTTCGCTATTTTATTTTTGTTCACACATACCGAATTGCGAGTGGGCAGACTCTTTAGAAACAGGGCTGTCTACTACTTAATCAAAATACAATTGAAGAAAGTAAATAATTTATTGGATGATTCATTGAGGTCTGATGTCACCATGTCACACTTACTAAGGAAAGGACTATATCCTGGTGATAGTCATTAATTGTTACTATATTCATTGGTGACTGGTTAAATATTAATTATGCCTAAAAGGTAGGCGAAGACATTAATCAAACAGAGTTCCAAATGAACATAAAAACGTTGATAAGTACAGTTTTAAATCCGAAAAGTCTAGGTTGCCAGACAACACATAAAATACTTGACTAGAATATTACAAAAATAGATACAGCTCAAGAAAAATATAAAAATAAACCAACACAGTAAGAAAGTTAAGCCGTTACGCTCATAGTATACGATGGCAAGGAAACAGACAGTCAGTCGCGTATGACTAGACTATATGTCGACAATGACGATGAATCATGACGTGAATTTAGACAGGCATACAATATTAATAACGTTTACAACTAAACCAAAGTAATTATGTTCCCACATAACGATATAATGGGAACTTTGATATAAATTGCTTCACCATTTATTTCCGACGCCCACGCATTGTACAATGTTGCTCATCCCTAACGGTTCGATAAATTTCATTGGACATGACATCAGGATGACGACTCTATTGGATATTATCATTATCACTAAGTGTTTAGCATTTTTGTGCGTGGGTTAATACACAAACAAACTTGATGTCAGTAATCCCGTACTTGTAAGTTTTTATGTTGTTATGACGTACGAACTTAATGAATTCGTGTTCAATGAGAACGAGGTTCTATTGAAATAATATGAATGGAATGTGATTTCGTCATAGCATGAACATGGAGAGCTCACCATAAAATGAGTTCTGTATGAATTGAAATCCACATGTGAAACTTTTTGAAGAATAGAAGTCTTTATGTAACAGGTGATGCTAACAATGAAGAAATTGAGAAATTAACTTTATCAGATATTTTAAATACACAGGCACAATGTCTTCTGTTAAACGCTCTAAGGATCAATTTTAAAACAAAACTGGTGAGTGCTACAGACATACTCTTACAAATATCACATCTTCAGTGGTAAAAAATAACAAATTAGGTTTACTTATTTACTTTAATAATCGTAATTTGAAGACACAAGATAATCATTTAGATTTATTGATTAAAATGTAGCATATAAAATAGTAAACATCAAAACAAATCGAGTGGATGATAAAACGGTCTGACGATAACAAATACCCATTACGCCTATGTATGACACAACGTTATAAAATCTATTTGATGTTACATAAAATTTACGTCAATTAAAACTTGTTTCAATAATAAACTTCACCTTAGATTTTATATTGGAATATGTGACTGTATTTTGATTTTGATAGTTCTTCTACATAAAAAGGGTCTTTAAAATCTGCCTATCCTTTTTCAAGTTAGTTTAGATCGGCTTCCAGTCCCACCGAAGACCAGTGAAGCTAAATACCAGTGTTTTGCATAAAGCAGTTGTCTACTCGTATCTCACCTTCACAACACAGTTACTGGGTAATACAATATCCTTTGGTAAAACTAGTTTTCAGTCCTTCCACAAAATTATATTTAGAATTTGTTTCGAACAGTTTATTTCTCTACTTGGTTGTGATTGGAGCTTAAATATATTTAATAGAACAGCCTTTAATATTGGATGATACTGCTTATGTAACTAAAATAAAATTGACAGTCTGACAATTCTCTTTTTGCAAAATAATTGATAGCTTTGATTGTGAAAAAAAGTTGATTTTCCGTAAATCATCATAATATCTGCTCGGTTAAAGTTCATCCTTTTCATTGAAAATCCAATATCCTCTAATTCGACAACACAATATATCACATATATTATCATTATCATCATGTACCTACCTTTCCACAATCCAAGTTTGGATCTTCTTCCAGTAGAACCGGATGCAGCTGAATATCAGTAAAGTACTTCAATTGGGTACCCTAGTAACGAACGTAGGTGCGGGGAGTACCCACATCACATCGTGAAGCTGACTGTACACAACATACCAAAATCTTTTAGAATAAATCCCAAGATATAAAACACTATATTTAGTTCATTTAATGGTATGTCCTCTTTGTGTGTTGCCCACTCATATTAACAGGAAATTCTGGTTTGGATTCATAAAGGAAACACTATAGCCCATATTATTGTTGGAAACACAAAGGCGTTAAGGTCGGATAACAGAGATAAAGAATTTTTGTGAAAGGTGTGAACCAGAAACAATGGTATATCCTTGGCTTAAGTTTCAAAGTGTGAATCAACAAATAGCTACCTATTGTCTATTATTCGGTACGGCCATGCTAAATAAGATGAAACTACTTGGTCTGAAAAGGCCATGTCATCGTCTTTTAATTCAAGCTTTATAAAGCATAGGTTAACTCGGCATATTTGTTTATAATTAGCGTTTCACATCAAGTTACGCAAAAACACGATGACCATAAAAGGTCGCCACATAAATGCCAAATGGCCAAACTTAGCCAGAGAGGTCTCCAACGGTATCTATTTTTCCGCCAGTTTTATTATCACTTGCTCGCTAACTACTACGCTGTCTTTTAACGGTCGGACGTAAAGAACCATTGGTCACTAAACTTGATTTATTGTTGGCATCGCTATTTGTACTAGTGGTACCATAGCACGTACACTAGTTTCGAAAGCGCTTGCAACTATTTCTAATCTAGTTCGTATCTATTTCAATTACGTGCGGGGTACCAGAACTCGGCATTCCAAAGACAACATTGATCACAATACAGTTGTCTATTGTCATTGTTACTTAGGTAGCTCAACATGTCTCTCGCGTAAACGACCTCAAAACGGCATTCGACCTAGTCGAGCGTAATCTAACATAACTCAAGTCGGATCGAAATCTAAACGCGAAAGTTTACGTTTCGTTACTCAACCCCCTTCAAAATATTTTGAACTCTGTGTAGGGCATTATAGAGTTCATAATTGTCTTTTATAATCAGGGACACGTGCGGAATGGAGGTATTAATGGAGTCGGTTATGTACAACAAAGCATTCCAGCGCTTTACAATTCCGGCCGGTTTACTAGCGTGTTCGCTATCGTTCTTTTACTACAGCGCTTCATCGCTGCCGTTGCCTTTCGGACCGCGATGACTCAAGCCTCGGTAAACAGTATGCGGGGCGATGAGTCACCGTTTTACACATTCGCGTATAGCGTTTGAGTAGTGTTGTCAGTCTACAGTTGGACTCGTCAAGTAACCGAACCGTCCTAGGCGTTATATTGCAGGGTTTACTGCCAAGCGCCTAGACTTTAAACATAATTGGCGAGATAAGCTACTGGTGTAACAAACATTTCGTGTACGTTAAACAAGAACAAGTTTGTGTGAAAGTGTAGGTCTAGTTTTGTAACCTGTGTGTGTGCGTGTCGGTAGTGAAACGGTCGATAAAGTTGGTGATCGTTTTGTGCTATTTGTGGATTCCTTAATACTTACTGTTGGATTTATTAGTGATAAGTTGGATTTACGATTTGACTATGCCGTCGAATAAGAAGCTAATTTCAAAAATGCGCCAGATCGCGCAGTGGATCTTGATGGTGCATGTGGTGAGTGGCTCCTTCAATTCATTAAATTTACTTGGCATTATCTAATGTTTGGAAAAATATGAACTAGATGCTATTAACGTTTGTAATGTTATACTAAATTAGCAAGATTTGAAGCAAATATGAGAAGCCAAGCATAACATGCTAATGAATGTTGTACGCATGAGATGTACATTCATTGAACTTTATTACTAGAAGATTACAATGCAAACACATAATCTGCACAAGTATTCAAGGAGAAATAAACTAAGATCGAGACTGCAGTGAGTAAATATTGATTAGGAGGCTCCAGGCAATCTCGGGGGTTGACTTAACTCAGTTACAAGTTCAGAGAGCAAAGTTTGCTCCTCGATACGACAGGCACAATCTTTTCTCTTTTCAAATGTGAAAATAAAATCCTAATAAAATACAATGTAACTTTTACCAAGTCGGAAACATTGAGTCAGGATAAGATTAAAAGGAACAGACAAGACACAAAGGATAAATTGTTCTCTATTGTTGACAACTAACGAATCTAGCACTTAAGTAAATCGTACCCAAACTTCATTTATCAAAACAATGTTTTAGTAGAGTTCCTATTGTTCTCAATGAATAGTATTGTCAATTACAAAAGATTTATCACCAGATTACCACTCCATCCGGTTTGCAAGAACGTAGTCAAGCTATATTTTAAAAATTGTCACGCCTTATAAAAGCTCAGGGTATGACAGATGAACAACGTTTACAAAAAAAGCAAATCTGATCTGTGTACCTTTTTTGTAGTCACAATGACCACCATAAAGGACTATTCAACTAAGTTTTTTAGTTCAACAAAAAACATACCATGCTCATTGTGTTCCTTCCTGCGAAGTCATTGAAGCAGTGAGAAACATTTACAAAAGTATTCATTCAAAAGTTTAATCAGATTTTCATAACAATCACCTTTAATTCCTTATCATTATTTGCACAGCTGATTTTCAAGTATACTATGAGGACGATGACCTTTTAGAAGAGGTGTTGAAAATTTCTTCCATAATTGCTCCCTTCACTGAAACATTCGTAAGGGTCTACTTAAAGGGACCCTCGGTCCTTTGGGTGACTCGGGCTCGCAACTTAGTAATTAAGCTTATTTCCTCCGCTTGTTTTGTCGTTTCCGACAGTTGTATGCTCAGTCTAGTCAAACATGCACCCAAAATACTCGACACTACATAGAACATTTGAAAGCAGAAAAGCAAATCCAATTTGGAGGAGACATAATTTTATGTCTCTGAATTTTTCATTGGTGCCAAAGTAAACATTAATATTGTGACTCGTTGACTAGACATGTCACAGACGCAGGGCTTTGCGCCAATATCAAATTGAAATGCGTCGTCAAAGCCCATGAAAGTGAAAAGAATAAAAGACAATCTGTTTAATTCAGTTGTATGGGACCTGTTTGCGGTCTCTGGTTTGCTGAACGTGACCAGACAGTAGCTGGCGGCGGCCTAGGTATGACCGTGCCAATTGCCGGCCGCAAATGCAATTCCACCTAACGAATTCTTATGTTTTTCTGTTTTATATTGCAATGCAATCTGTTCTGTTTGCACATCTGCGCGAGGCAAAGGGTAAATACCAGGGAATTTTAGATAAATCCTCAATTTAATATCAGCACGTTCCATCGCAACATGAAGATAAATTTATTAAAATTGTTGTGTGTGGGGATTTTTACGTTGATAGTAAGTTGTTTGTCGTCATCATTTGTTATTGTAAACAAAACAGACAATTGCGATGGTGAGTTGGTGACTCACGTTTGTCTTCAGACGCAGATGCTAAAAGCTTTGCTAATTAGTCACTACCTCTTTAATCCTTGCTGCAAGGATGTGAGAAAAATTGCTAGATGTTTTTGTTTCAACAATATGTTAACTTCTAGAATGTTTGCCAGTATTCTTACATGTCATGTAATGGTTTGTATTACATTTATAGACTATTGTATACGTATTGGAAAATAATAGTTCTAGAAACTGCTAAACCTATATCTTACAACACCAATCATCTGTAAATTCCTTATAAACACAATACTTTTATAACGATGTAGGCAGTTGTTTGCTTTTTAACAATCCTAATTTGAATCGATTGATTCACCATCTAAAAATATTTTTGGGTGCGGAAAAAATTCACGAAAAAATGTATAGCTATGATCGCGCATTACCATATTGAAGTCACGCGACACCACGCTATTTTAGTTCGGGATCCCAGGAGGCGTGTCTCCGATATTAATACATCGGGCCGGGCCGGTGACTCATCTGGCCGTCTGAAAGCTCCGTCTTGTCCCACATCCTTCATACTGTTTGCATTACTCATGCTGGGTGAACCCGGAATCGTTTATATGGACGACTTCGCCGGTATCTAGAGCTTGTTTATTATTAACGCGATTGTCCAAGACAAATTATACAATTACGTGTGCAAATTCAAACAAGAAGGAATCCCCGACGTTGCCAACACATTCTGAAGCATCTCGGTCAGATATAAACAAGTCTGTAGATTTTTATCACATGGCAAAAGAACTTTTAAGGTCGCATTGAGTCACAACTAAGGACGTCAGTTCACGCGTGCTTTGCATAAAAAAAATACGCATTTATATTAGATCCTGGATTCCACAAGGCTTACCGAATGTTTCCGAGAAATCATTTACGTCTAAATATAAAATGTTAATAATATTATCCTGTGATCGACGGTGTTAAATGTTTAATCTTCATCTATTTCCTTGTTTGTTCTTTGTCCGAGTCGCGACTCGATCTCAATCAAGGCCAGTATTGTTTATCTTATTTCTATTTCCTTCCTTGAGAAATAGACATTGCCGTTCCCTAATTTACATTAATTACTCTTTGAGTTCGGATTGGTAAGACCTGTTGCCAGTTTCTTTAATTCTAATGTTGGTGCGATTTGTTTTTATTACGTGGTGAATCAGGGTAATGGATTGTAATTAGATGATTTTGCTTTGTAAATTATTGATTAAATTGTTGTATCAGTAGATTCTTTTACTACAATAGTGATTGTTACGGTCACTTCAAAAATCATTGTGGCTTTTAACACTGACTACTATTGCAAAATCTGTACAAAAATGTAACAGGAAGGTAATTACAATGGTAATATGTAGTACAGTCACTGCTACTATGTACCTACATTTAAGTAGTACCAGTGCAGGAAGTGAGCTGTTGACTACTCTACCCCATTATACGATACAATTGATGAATGGCCAGGCACGAGCATGTGTGCTTGAGCAGAATTCAATTTGATCCCTTTCAGAGCTAACCCTTACGCTCGAATGGTGGTATTGATTTGAATCTGTAAATAAAATGCTGAGAGGACGTGCTAGTTTTGTTGGATAAGTTTTTAAAATTTTTGATTAGGAGTGTGTTAGTAATCATTCTGGAATTACAAAGTACATGGAAATTCTGTACCTTCCGATCTTATGAGTCTTGGTTTTATCTCGCCAATGATATGCAGATTAGATTGTAGAAATACTTTGATAAGATCAATTTTGGTTCTACAGTAGATCACAATAAAGGAGAAAATTTCAATTCTTATCATTATAAAGTACAAATAGCTATCCATAGTAAATCAAATTGATGGTAGATTTTAATTAAGCATCAAAATATGCAAATAAAGAGCGTAGAAATCTCTGTAGACATCGCAAATCAAAACTGGAGGGTGGCACGGCCGCCGTTTAATTATGTAAATAAATTTTCATGCATAGCAAGGAATCGTTAAACAATGCGTCAGATGAACCGAGGCTACCCTTTCATAGCCGGAGTTTAAAAGAGAACTGCCCCTCGGGCAAAAACGGATCACCCTTTTGTTCTTTTTGACGTACTTACGACTAACTTTCGGACAAAATTCCATTTAATAAACACGTATTACAAGTAATGTATTGCGATATATATTTGCATGTTTTAAAGCGTCACAAATGCCATAAATGTGTTGCGTAAAGAGTGATTACGTAATGTACGACGTACGTACGGTGAACTGTTTACGTTAACAACTGTCGAGTCGGAATCCGTCTGAACTGCTACTAATTTAACCCTTAATGAGAAAGTACCAGAGACCCTCCGTGTCCGGAGGCGCGGAAGCGGGACTCATCACTGTCTCTAATGGCCTGAAACCACCCCCGGGTAAAACAGATATCATCTTATAAACAGATTCGAAAAATAAAAACATACGATCCCGTCTGAATTGTTCTTTCATATTATTTTTGGATCGTGAATTTTTAATTGCGAGTTTTTTAGAGGTTGATAAGGTATTCTTTAGGACTTGTATAAATGAGTGTGTAGAACATTATAATATACAATATGTATGTATGTTTTACTATTGAACTGGCTTTTCCATTTATTTTATACTTCACATGCAACATGCAATTTTTTGCTGCCCCTTCAAACATACGCGGATGAAATAAAATCAACAAACATCCCAGCAATGCGCTATAAAAATTTGTCTTCACACGAACTAAATTTGGCAGCGTCCCCCGAAATGTTATCACCTCATAGTATCGTCGATGCACACAATATCTCATAATATTCTTTATATCCGTCCCCATAAACAGAAACGGGTCGTGGTAATGACGCCCCGTTGAGGGGAGAGGACGTCTAACCGGCCGTTACGGTCGCTGAATATGTGACCGCTGCATTTTATCACCACTTTACTCTGCCACATAATGGACCTTCATGATGAAGGGCTTCTTTCAGACTAATAGTCGGTTGGTATGCGATATCCCTTGTCCTACATGTTCGACGCCGGCTTTTGTAGCGTTAATTGTTCGATAAATTCGCGTTACTTATTAATGGGGCAATTTGGAGACATTAAACATACATGACAAAAATTGAAGGAAATTGAAATTAATTTCAATTTCTCTTTGTTCTAGGTTGAATTCGTTGAAGCATACTGCACACCTCGCGACACAGCCCGTCGTTCCCCACAACGCAGCCGGCGCTCCCGAGAGCAGCGCCGCTCCCCCGAAGCTACCAGATGGCGCTACGAAGATCGCCGAGCAAACTACGACTTTGACTCGTGTCGGAGACCTTACGAGTACGAGAGTCGTAGATACTACGGACGAGAATTCGACGGGGATTCAGGGAGACGAGCGGAGTTTGACGCGGGGTCCGCAAGACGTCGAGCGGACTACGAATCTGCAAGGAGGACCGACTTTGACTTGTCGGCTCCTAGTGTGTCGAGGCGAAGCCCTGAGAGTGCCCCTGAGGGCTCAGTGGAATCTCCGCCGGAACCGGCACCATCAGCGCCATTGAGGCACGAGAGACAGACCAGACACAGATCTCAACCATACTACGAATCTGGTAAGTTGAATAACAATCATTTTATTACAAAAACAAAAGAGTAGGTTACCCGCGAATGACAAGCCAAAAGATAACATAGATGAATCACATTAAGCATAACAATACTAATGTTTTGATACAGCCAATTTATGCCATATAATATTTGTATATCAAATTTTTAAGTGAGGAGCTGATAAAATAAGCCGGAATAGATTGCTAGTAGTATTCTTCGAAGTGGATTTTGATAAAAAATTATCTACAAGTATTTCAACAGCTATTGTTTCTTAAAAACAATATACAAATAAAGGAATCTTCTAGACAAACAAGAAATGAAACTGCCGATGTAAAAAAGAAATGTGAAGCTTAACTTCCGTTTATTTCAGCAACGCTGAACAATGTGGCTATATCGAGCAAATTGGCAATTCAATTTTACAAATTGATTGGCAAAACATCCTTGAAATAACAAAACACAATTCAGATTACATTCAAATCAGCAGTTTGCTTACAATAAACTGATTTCCACATATTTTAGACTACAACATTTATAATTGAAGGCGAGATTCTTGGTCTGAGTGCTTCAAAAATAAACATAGTAAGAAGAAGCCACGAAAAAAGAAAAGTTGATGTTAAATAGCAGGATAGCTGCCTAAAAACAACAAAATTTTGCGCTTCATTTCCCAGTTTACACGGAAGCTCTTACTTTTTTAAGAACATCCTCGTCTAGGACGGCCGGGACAAAGGCTCCATTCTTCCAGTGCAACAATCGTGGCAGAGCCTAGTTAGGCCATTGTCTTCACTGCGGTTAGAGATATACACTCATACAAGCCTTTATAAAAAATCGTCTCCTTACATTTAAAAGATGGCATCTTTGTTCTACAATCTTGATAATTAGGTCAATTTAATCTAGTACAAGTGTTGGTATGTGATACTGGCTTGTAATAAATAACCAACTGTTTGGATACTTTCCAAAATTTGTGGGTAAAATACACTGTAATCATTGAAATAAAAGCCGCAAAGTAATTTTCGTTAATGATGATTAATGTCACAGTTTTACACAATTACATTAACTGAATGTTCTATAATACTCGTATCTTTAGAAGCATTAAAATTGTCTACTTCATCATTTATATTTTCACTTACATTACATAACAGTCTGTCTTTTTGTAATACAATGCCTTTGCGTGCGATTAAAGCCTTTACATCAAAGTAAAGTAAAATAGTAAGTAAAATAGTACACTATCGGAAAATACAAGTATCAAGCATTAATTACACGATTGCAGTTTTTTTTTTATCATCCAGGGATTTTCATTCACTAATACCAGCTAGTATTGAAGCAACAATAGCAAGTTTTAATCAGCCCTTTTGTCGTTTGTCCGTCCGTCTAGACACGCCTGAAAAAATGTCCGGGATATTATAATAACTGAGAGTTTATTGTAAGTTGGTATGTTTGCGACTACATTCGATATTTCTTTCATCGTCGCTAGTTTAGTGTGAAAGGTTTGATAACTCAAATTCGGCGGAGTCTCTTGGGTTTCAAAGGGTTCGGTGTGATTAAGGTTCAAAATTGAATGAAAATATATAAGCGCGATACGTACGTTTCGATTACCTTTAACCTTTCACTGCCAACGGCTTCAGAAAGACATTTAACACGTTAATCGCGTCAATTTAACAAATTTAGAGTCGCGCGGCCTGGTCATCCACGCGGAAAAGTAATTACGTCACGTAATGACGTCACTTACCCTCCCATCTGCACTCTCCACGTCTTTAATAGACAATTTGCACAGTTTTTGACGCCGTTTTGTTCAATCGACGCAACGTGTTGAACTTATTAGGACTTCTCTTATATTTGATGACGGTAATTTCGCTCGCAATTGTGTTTATGACAATGTGTTTCAATAAAAAGAGTGTTGTATAAAAATAATAGACGTAACGTTTTATTTAGGACCAATTCGAAAGATCTTAAATGATAATTAGACGACAGCAAGTTTGAAATAAAGTAAAAAATAATCTCAGTATCACAATAAAAGTTTTACAAACTACAAAGAACAATGGTCTACAGAGTAATCTAAATGAGGCAACGGAAAATACGGTATTAAAACAAAAGAGGCGCAGACCTTGTTCTAGGGAGCGTATTAAAAAAAAACTTTATTATAAAATGGCATACTACGAGTCCCTACGATTCGTTAGTTCTTTCCTATCGTCATGGCTTTTAAAATCCAGACTTTTATGTTCATGATGCATTCAGAAGAAGTCCTTTGTTATAGCAAGCAAGGAATACTCGTTAGGGTATTTCGTGCCTTTGAAATAACATTAGCAGTACTTGTAGGCACGTGTATGAGGGGTTTAACGTATTCATTAACTCAGGTAATAGTCCTCCAGATCCGATTGAAATGGAAATGAATAAGTTTTAAAAACGAGGGAGTAATGTCAAGGAGAGCCGTTTCAAATGCGTCGTAAATCTCAGTATTATGTACACTAAGCTAATAATGAAATTGTTCTTGATGAATGTAAATAATGATAAGTATACTATGAAGACATTATGAATTTCATATCAAGATAACTTTATCAACATCCTTGTGAAACAATTTAAGAGACAAAATATATTTTGAATCTTCAAAGCAGATCGTATTTCGCAATAATTACTTTGATTTTACATCAGGACAAGACGCAAGAGTAAAATGAATATTCCAAATAACACCAGAACAGGACGTTTATAAAAAGCACCCTCTGTCCTTTCAGTTCACCCCTTCGAGGGCAACAACTACTGGCAACGATGTCTAATTTATAACCATAGAATTTCGACAATGGCATTCTTTTGGAAGTCGGTACACCAGCATCAATGAATTTATGAACATGCTCCTGAATTCAAAAAAGAATTTATAAACTTTTCCACGTTCTTTAAAAAAAATACCTTTCAATTCAATCTTAACAATTGGTTGCATTCTTGAGGGGATGTGGATTCACAATCCGGACGTTGGGACTTAAACGACGTCACTTGAGACAAGCTGAGCCACATCAAAAATAGGAGAAAAATTGTAAATCCACGTCTGGTTCGTTATCGACTTTAGTTTATCTAAAGTTACTTCAATGGGACTTGAACGCGCACTCATTCTCTACAAATTGTATTCATGAGTATGTAAATTGTTTTCTTATAATATATTTCATCTATTACTTTTCTTTTGTTTTAGAATCATCATCAGAGGATCGATCGACATCTTCAGAAGGCGAGGAAGACGAATTCGGCGAATTTGATCCATTCGCCACAGCACCTTCTCTACATTCCCCAGACAGTGGTCGTTCTGATCCACGTTACGCTAACGCGCCACGAAGAAACCCAAGTCCTTATTACTACGGTGATCTGTTCAAAACACCTCAACAGCAGCAAGCACCGTCTGCTCCTACAATCTCTACAACATCATCTTCTCGTGGCCCTCGCTACAGGAAATCAGCTAGTCTAGACGCACCTCACGTTGCTCCCAGACCGAATCTACCCAAAAGATTCTCAGTTGCTGAAGATGGTTTCCGTGAGCTAGAACGCTCATCATCTTCGTCTGGTGAGAGCGCGTGGATGCCGCCGAGGCGTCGCGGGCGCGACGCGGCCGGCTGCGCGTGCGCCGCGCCCGAAGATGTAGAGGAGCGCCAACCTTCTCGCAGCGTCTTTTACGTGCCGGCGCCACTGCCCCGCTGGCCGCAAGAGATGACCACCAGACAGATCTACGAAACAGCGTTCGACTGCAAAATTGCACGCTCGGATGATGACTTGGATGACTTTGATAGGGTCAGCAACCACCCTGCTCTTTTGCAAGCTGAGGACCGAAAAGTTATTTCTTCTGCGTCATCCGCTTTTGAAGCCGTTGAACGTAGCGAGCCAGACTACAAGGGTCGGCGCAAGGTGACTATGAAAACAGACAGTGTTCGGCGTTCCAAGATTCCCACAATTCGCCAAAAAAGAGAAAACGAAAACAATGCTTGTGCCTTGTCCGAGGAATTGGAAAAGGTTCATATTGAGGAAGACGGGCGAACAGCATCTACATCTCAACTTCCACTTCGTGGTTACACTCCATCACCGCCGTCTACAGCACCTTTGCCGACAAAATTTCAACAGAAAGATGGATCTGCCATGAATAGCATTAAAAGCGCTCCGAATTTACCACAGTCACAACCAGCACACCCTCGTCTTAAAGACTTAAGGTTGCCAGTCAAGTCACTGCGCCCTCGGGATACACCCACGAGTAGCGATGCTAGCATGGCTGACGTCAAAGGTTCTGTTTCTACTGAACTTGATCTTGGACAACGTCTGAGAGATTCGAGTCGCGAGTCTCGCGATGGTGATGATGAAGGAGGGCAATCGAAAGACGGTATTTTTTTAGAGATTAAGGGTCGGCCCACTTCCGATTCTGACACACCTGAAATGAATCGGTACACGGGGCCAAAGGGGGTCGGCCCTATAATGGAGTTCAAAGGAAGGCCTGGAGTGATTCGCCCGCGTCGCAAGTACTCTAGTACAGAAAGTATGGCTACAAGCAGCAGCGGAGGCAGCATGGAGTCACTGCGAAGTAGTAATAGTGAAGGAGACAGGAGTAGTAGTAGTTCAGAAAGTCGTCATTCGTCTTCGCTAAGTTCACACAGCTCTGATTCAGGAAATGTGCCTTTCACAAAGTCACATCATCACATGCAGCTGTCGGGGTTTGGGCATCACCCTGCTAAATTGCATATTTTAAGCCCCATTTCTGATAAATCTTCGCAAGAACAAGCATCAGAAACCTCTGACAACAACAAAAATAACAACTCTCAGAAGGTATCTCCTGAAGACTGTGAAACTGGTAATACGATGCAAACGACTGTTGAAATTGTTGCCAAACCTAAACGACGTGCGTTACAAAACAGGAATCTTTTGAATCTTACATTTAGACACTCCTCAACAACTGGTGACTCGGAAATTCAAGGCTCCGATAGTGGAATCTCAATCCACTCTAGGGAAGGCGTAGACTCACGAAACGCTTTTATTAATTTCAAAAACAGTAACACTGAAGAGGAACGTAAAGATGAAGATGTAGATCTATCTGATTTGCCTTTCGACATGCCCAAGTTGAGACGACGACGGGCTGAAGCCGAAGCCGACTTGCGATCCTTGCCATTTGATATGCCCAAACTGCGTCGGAAGTTACGCGGGCAGTCATTACAACTGAATAACGACTTTGGAGGGGCAATCTCCAACGCCTCTTCCAGCCAAAGCGTGCAGGACTTAAATCAAGGTTGGTATTTTTATAAACTTTGTAATGTTTCCATTCGCTAAAATCAAAACATCAAATCACTTAAGAACTTTCCAATGCTTTTATTAATTCGATCATGTCAGAAGGATTTACATGTCAATCTTGTAAGAAAGAAGTATACCCGAAGGGTCTGTCGACTCAAATTGTTGGTTCCTTCTAACTCAAAGCGACCACCACCGCATTATGCCGATTAAGACGTATGACTCCGGATTGCTCCACACGGAAGCCTCTGGTCCAACGCCCATCCAATATTTAATTTGCTTGAGTGCTTTTTGAGGGAACTTTTTCCTGTACATGTTGGGAGCAATTTGTAACCGTTCAGTTGAGTTAGGAGTTCGTTTCGTGGAGAATTGCGTGTGGTTTGACGTAATAAGTTGCGGCGTCTTAGATTCAATCAATGCTAAGAACAAAAGTTTTCTCACTTGACAGATTTCCTAATTCAATGTTCTTTTTGTTTTCAGGAAACAAACACAAACCGAATTTGAAGTTAAATTTTGACAGCGGCAGCGGTGGTTCTGGCAGTTCTAAGGGATTGCGTTTGAATTTGGGACCTATTGCTCCGCCTAGAGATTTGGTTGACGCATCTCTTCCACTTGACCGACAAGGGTGAGTTTCTTCTCAAAACAACATATTAACTACAATGAACTTGCATATGTGACAGCGAGAACCTGAGGAAGAACTAGAATCTAATAGGTTTTTCTTTAATTGCTTGCAGGTGGTACCACGGAACCTTATCACGCGTTGAAGCTGAGAGTCTGCTAAGGGATGCGGATGAGGGCGCCTTTTTGGTTCGAAACAGCGAGTCAGCCAAACACGACTATTCGCTAAGTCTGAAGTGAGTATTTAATATCACTTAGAGTAGTCTTAGTCATGATGTTTACTATCAATTTCAGTAACATGCATCTACGGAAGATTTTAGCACGGCTTTGCTAATTTTGTATTTTTCCTTGTTTTGCAGGTCGACACGTGGTTTTATGCACATGCGTATATGCCGTGCTACGGACGGCTACACTTTGGGTGGTGCAGCGACAGCGTTTCCGACTGTCCCCGCACTGATGCGGCATTATGTTACTGCCCAAAGGCTTCCAGTACGAGGTGCGGAACACATGGCACTGTCCACACCTTTGCCAGCCGTCCTACTTTGAACATCCCATCAGGAAAGTTGGGCTTTTAATTTTGAACGAACCTCGATCAGTCGATCGGCCGGTTCGGAAGTTGGAAAGGTGTACATAGAACAGCGATCGGAAATCCAAGGTGTGATTATTTTTTGTTTAGATTGCTGAAGAAAGCACAAGTGAAGGAGTTATTTATCGTATTTGTATAGCTTTAGGAACCCAGTGAATAATACCAAAGAGTTAGAATACAATGATTTTTGCTAACGAACTGGCTTACATTTATTTGTATACGCTCAGGTAGCAGTGTAATTATGCTAGTCCAGAATATCGCAGCCACATATAAAAATATACTGTATATTATTTATTCGCATATAATCATTTTTCACATTTAAATGTATACTGTGTGTAATGAAATAGGTACTTATGTTGTCTTGCTTCGTATTACTCATTCATCGTTTATCTTATGCATTGATACCATATATCTTTTTATTAATCAGTGTTTACTGTATGTATATTGTACGTTTGTTTGATATTGACGCAAACAATGATATTATGTAGTTATATTGTGTGATTATTCGTTTTTGCAAACAATTTACGATAAATCATCAAAACATAATATTGACCTCTATTCATTTGCAATAACATGGCCTAAGCAATAGACTAGTGACGTAGGTATTTACCTATTTGCTATCGTGGATGAAGACGTCAAGCTTAAGCTAGACTTTGAACTATTTATTATTCTTGAACCATAGAATTCTATCGCTAACTACCTAGTTACGTACGTAAGTTGGAAAGTAGAGGAAAATTCCTTTATTTTCGCACACAATGACTGTCGCATTATGAGGATACTTAATTTTATTACTGCAATAGAAAAACGCTTCATTGCAGCCACTATTTAGATCGATATTACAATGATTTACAAATCACAGATGACAGGTGTGAAGAATCAAGTCTGAGTTTAAATTCGTTAAAACAATAAATGACTCACCATGAAAACATTCAACTTTATATTAAAAGCGCGTAAACTGCTTACGCAAACTATAAAATGTATTCAGCAAGGTTAAAAACGAATCAGATTGCAAACCGTGGAATATTTATGTAGCAAACATGAAATAGGTGGGTACAGTTGTCACATTGATGAGTACATGTAAAATAGAACCTTGATGTTAGAGATACAAGGTTGACTTTAGTAGAGATTGTAATAGCATGAGTCATAAGCACGTGGGTCGAATAGACACGAAAATAATATCGATTTAGTACAAAACTGTACGGAGTAGACTTGATGTCAGTTGGAACTTTTATACACTGTATGTCATACATAGTAGGTATAGTATCTACTACTTATTTATATCGGAACCTCAAGTGTGTGTGCTAATTTTAAATAAACTTTGAATAATTGTCGGAATTTCTTGCTTGCAAACATGAATAATTGTCGCTAGGCGATTAAACATGTTCTTGAATTAAAGGTAGCAAATACACTTGAGGCACAAAACATTGGCCAACAAAACGATATTAAAATTAAAAATAAATTTTGATATAGCTTTCATACTATAGTGAAGTTTTAAGCTACTCGTGAAAATAAAGGCACATTACAGAATAATATAAGATCATAGATGAAGATTGCACATGTTATGTAACTTTCACATGATGACTTATTTATATTTTTTGTTATATTAGAATTTAAGTAGAGTAACGGGAGTATGGGGCCCTCAATAAAGAATAGTTTTAGTTCCTCTTCATAGTTTTATATCACTTGGTATTTTTACAACGACATTAATTGAAGGCCAGTGGTATATATACTCAATGAAAGGTGTAGCAGCTATATTTAATAGATTCTTCTGTGATTTTGTGTTAAATACAATAAAAGCCAAAAAAATGTTGTGTATTATAAATTAAGTTCATCGTATTTATTGTGTAACGCATATTCATGCTTAATTATGTTCACATTTGTCTAATAATGTACAACAAGATCTCATGAAATACTTCCTCTGGATGATTCAGTTACCCTAGTGTTAATTTTGATTGTTTTGTACCTGATTTTTTGAAAGAAACGTTGTTTGAGACTTAAAAATAAATTACGTTTTTAACAGATTTATTTTGTTAATTAATTTAGTGATCATTAGTATAATATTAACGTAGATATGTATGAGAATGAACGAATTTTTCGGATGTATGTGACATTTATTATTGTATGTAATAATTACTTAACCACCGCAGAGCAGCTTTTGCAAGCGTGCAACTAATTTTAATATAGAACTTAATGTACCGTTTTATTATTAAGCAGTGGTACTTATTACATGAGAATGGGAATCATTTGGGTCCAGAATCATCGTCACTGACGATTTTTAAACATCTACATTTTGTAGAAAACATAATTTCTTATTCATCCGTCTCATGTACTCTGTACGAAGTATGATTATGTAGTAAACGCATAATGGAAAGTAGGCTAAAGATATCGGATGAAATTCTTATATTTGGAAGTTTTGAAAACGTGTCAAAATTTTTTTCATGAGCAAAGTAGGTCCCGAAACGGAAGTTAGGTAAAAATTATAGCTTATAGTAGTTATAATCAACTGTAATTTTGAAGGTGTAGTTTGAAATTGAAGATGAAATAAATTCCATAAAAATGATCTATTGCTTTCATTCCAAAATTTACCTATTCCCACTACCTTATCTCCAATGATGGTTATAATGAAAGATAGAACACCGCCTTAATTGCTTGCTATCTTCAGGTTTGGTCGCGGGACTGTACGAATTACCGTGACCCCGGAACGTAAAGGGCTATTGAAGGACACCGTGGATTTTAGTCAGTACGAGTCTGACAGTCCCTCCCGCTCTGCCCTGGCTGGGAGGACTCATAAGATGAATTTACCACGTAAAAAAAAACTGCAGATTGAAAGACTGGAGCTTCCTCCATCCAAGCAAATACGCAATGAAAAAAAAAATTGGAGCACTGAGTTCGAAACTTTGTTTTTTGTATGAAATTATTTTATTGATAACATTTTTAATGATACTAATACTAAGCAATCGTTGAAGGAGCGCTTCTTTGGCCGCCTGCATAAAGTATTAAATAGTTTTTTATCAGGCGGAAGTAAGGTGCGCGCCTTCAATAGTTGGATCATGCCGGTTTTGATGTATTCTTTCGGCATACTCAAATGGACTCAGACGGAACTTGATGCCCTGGATAGAAAGGATTCGCACACTGCTGATTGCAAATCGAGTGCATCACCCACGGTCATCGGTGAAGAGACTGTATATCCCGCGGAAATGTGGAGGTCGTGGCTTCCTCAATACTAAGACCTTGCACAACCGCGAGGTCTGCAGTCTCAGGGAATGCAGAAGCCGACGTGGACATGCATCGAGATGTAGTCTCAGTGGATAAAGACCTTACCCCGCTTTTCTTGGCTAACGAGAACTGGCGCAAACCTGTGGTATTGGATACTAATGATCAATGGAGTAATTGCGAAGAACCTCGACCAACACCTTAAGAGGCTCTCATTGTGCAGCTAGCTCAAGGGCTTGATGCAGAAAACTGTTCTCTTGGACACGGCGCGCATTGTGAGGAGGTTCATCTCTCTAGAGCCCTAACCACTGGCACCTTGGACCCTGTTCCCGATGCTAGTGGGCCACTATTTTTTATATTTTTTGAATGTGTTTTTTATTCCTCATTTTGTAAAAATATTTGAAAATGTAAACAAATAGGTAAAAAACTGAATAAATGGCAAATTACTATATTTATGAATATAGTACCACTTTTGCCAAATATCTTTTATAACAGCGCCATCTATCCACGCTGACAAGTATTAATTGGTAAATTGTTTACTTTTAAAAATAGATGTCGCTAAGCTCGCTATAAAGACCTTTGTCACAAGCGCCATCTACAAAGTAGTTACAATAGTTTTGGTTGCAAGGGTAACAAAATTAAGGGTGTAGTATTCAAACTTAGTTCTATTAAAAATGAGCAGATGGCGCTATAGACAATCATAGAACTAGTAAATTCATCTGTACATACTACGTAATATATGGTAATGACTGTGATCATCTAATAATTATTTTTAATGTGTCAGTAAAATAATAATATTCTAATTTGTGACACAAATCATTTAAGGGTAGTTACATCACAAATTATGACTTTTCATGCGACGTGAAACTACCTTGCTTGAAGAGTGCGGGTCGTGTAGGCTTCTTGTCACAAGATGCAAAGTTTTTTATTTTATTTTATTCTATTACCTAAGAAGATTTATGTTAATAAGGAACATTGAGTGTGTATAAAACACGGTTTTGCAAACGATGGTAAGTAGTTTTTGGTACTTTAGGTATAAGTGTCAATCCATTAGTATATACACGCTAAAATTGCGACTATCGCGGTCACAGACATAGTTTTGCATGTCTTAAGCCAAGTTAGGGACAAAGACAATGAAGGTTTAATGTATGTGTATGTTAATACCTAGGCGTAAAAGTCATTTGAACAGTAAATGACCTTAGATAGTTAAGTCATTAGCGCAAAGGCGCCCATTAATTATGCTGCAGGAATTTTCACGAAATTTATAGCATAGTTCTGTTGTTAAAAAACACCCCAGTGAAAAAACAAACTCTAATATTAAACGTACAGCTTTTAAAAGAATTATCTATCCACACTTTGCTCGCAGACAAAATTAATGAAACATCCCTTTGACCCTTTTGGGTGACTTCCGTCAGTTTTTCACCCAAAAGCCATTAAGCCACTCTAAGTGTTTCTATAAAGGGACCTTTACATTTACATTAATGGGGTCTTCATTGCGTCATTATTCACTTTAACTTTTTTTGACCAATCGTTGCATTGGAATACAAAAAGGTAACAAGAAAAAAAGGTAACAATATGTATTATTATGTGGGCGAATCTGGACAGAGCGATGACCCTCAAGTGGAGTTGGACATTCTGGGGCACCTATTCATATTCAATCTTGAAATCCGAAGCTTTGGCCGACGTTTCGGGCGTTTCTTTTTCAATATTACTAACAGATGCGGAGCTGGTAGATGTAGCTAGAGTTTGACCAAATGTAGCGGAGAACAGATGGATGAGGGACGCACAAAACCTAGTAGCATGGCAAAAAAGGGGCAGGCCTATAACCAACAGTCGGTGATTCCGGGTTGACATGATGATGATGATTAAGTCTGTTAAATATTACACAACTTCTATTGATATCTAATAGTATCATTAAATAAAACAAAAAAGTAACATAAACACTATGGATTTTGCTTTGTAAAACAAGTTTGTTTTTCAAATTTACATGAGTAACCTAATGCGTTGTTTACAAAATGTTTCAATTAAAAGTTGAACAACAAAACCAGCAAAGCCTGGTCCATTATAAAAATAAACCCACACAGTTCACGGAACTGTAAAACAAAATGGGCATTTTGAGAAATACCTATATTTTTTTTCGGACAAGGCCGGGCCTTATTAAGGGCGTTGAACAAATTTGTGCGGGCAGACAAATATCACATCGCCACAGACTGTTGACGTAGCTTTTGTGTGTGTAAAGGGTCTTTCCTAAACGTTTTACATGTCAGGGATGGAAAGCCAATATTTTGGTTTACGTTTCCGCATGTGGTTTTTTTCGGGTCCAAGCTGTTTCTGTAACGTTAAAGCGAAAACGATGTGAATAACTTAAAACTTTTTTACAGAACACAGACGCAGGAAATAATTTTGATATGGGAGTATACGGGAGAGGATGGAATGTGGTTTCGGGAAAATGCTTGCCGCTTGAAAAATATTTTAAACAGGTTTTAAATGATAAATTTGTCTTGAAAAGTAACACAACTTTCATGTATAAATGTATTTGAACACTATGTACTACTTCTGCGCGTATTCTTTGTTAGGTTTTAGGTTTTAATATAATTACATCTTATTTACACTGAGAAATTTGATACCGCTATGTAAAATAGGTACAGACGCCAACACATCAACCTACCACAACCTGTCATTTTTTTAAATAGATTTTCAACCTTATTACTGTATAATATAGTGATGTAAGTAATTTTTGTAGTTTACGTATAAATCTATGACAAAACAAACCTACCACTGACCACTTACTACCACTTAGGCAAAACTCTCTTATCGTTCCATCTGGACCAGCCAAACTAATTCCTAACTAATCTTAAACCGAGATTTGGAAAGTTATCTAAGCAGGTTACTCGCACCCCCGTAAAACGAAAGTTCTGCAAGTTTACTTGGCTTTCCCAACTATTCGAAGTTTCGAGAAGGTCAAAATATCTGTGTGGCATAAGCACTTCGGTAATATCGAATACACGTAGGATTACCCTTTTCGAAATATTATTTAGTTGACTTTGTTTATGATCGTTTATTTAGGGAGCGTCGGAGATCAGAATAACTTTTACTTCGTGTTTGCCGTTTGTATTGGCTTGACCAACCCGGTGTTAGGGTAATTGATTGGCATTGACCTTTTGGTCTTTCGGCCTAATTTGGAAGGGATGTTTATTGGGTTACGTTGATGCGTCACAATCCTTTCTGCATGAAAAATAGGGAGGGCCTTAAATGGCTTTGTGCATTTTCATAACTGTTTCGGTATCAATCGACTCAACTTGACAGTTCATTGCTAGTCATGAGCATTTCCCAAGCTGTTTCACAACATTTCCCTATATCTACTAACACGGGCAGCGAGTAATGGGCAACTCGCTGTCCGACCATGGACCAAGCCCGGGTCGACTGCGCGTTGTGTTCCACGCGCGCCTCAAAGAGTGTCTCCCCTCTAGAGGGCCAAAGCCTGCCTGGGTCGCGGGACTGTACGAATTACCGTGACCCCGGAACGTAAAGGTCTATTGAAGGACACCGTGGATTTTAGTCAGTACGAGTCTGACAGACCTTCTCGCTCTGCCCTGGGTGGGAGGACTCATTTGATGATTTTACCACGTTAAAAAAAAAAAACTACTAACAACCTCTTTTTGAACATCGCACTCTGTACTAGAAAACCGTTGAGACTTCTGGGATATATTTTGGGCGGTAAAAGCACCAAATGATATTGAGTGGACCGCAAGGGATTGTCAGACTCTTACTAACTTAAACAACCCTGTTTTTTCGGTTGTCCTCTGCGTTCTACGGCTACGGTATCCCGCGAACAGAGGGTAATCTCCGAAACAACCGTAAAATTGTTTCAATGATGGAAAACTGTATTATCCCCCATTCGGGGTCGCGGGACAAACGGATTACCGTGACCCCGGTACGTAAAGGGCTATTGAAGGACACCGTGGATTTTAGTCAGTACAAGTCTGACATTCCCTCCCGCCCTGCCCTGGGTGGGAGGACTCATTTGATGATTTTACCACGACAAAAAAAAAAACTCCAGCGAGTTCAGTTCAGTAACGACAAAAAGCAAGTGAAATCTTAGCTGATTGCTAGTTTCGGTATAAAAGGATCCAATGTCAGTACCAAAACGATTTTCCTCATCACCAAATGGACACAAATGTCTCCATTAAGTGCTTAAATGGTTTCGTGCGATTTGTAATGACCAAAAACAGTCTTTAATTATTACGACCACGCGCCAATCAATGCCTTGGGTATCAGTTCGTGCCAGCCAAAGAAGAAACCGGTGGCAATTTAAGTTTTAAAAGGACCGAATTTCATTACTTTACTGGTGAGACTAAAAAGTTTTTTTATTTTGGTTTTTTGTTTCTTTTTTTGCAGTTTCGATTCAATGAACTTGCGTTGCGTGTTGGTAAAACGAATATGAGTTTAATTCTGTCAATGTTTCTACTGCAGACATCTTACTTTGTGTCGCGAGACTGTCTAAGCAGGTTACATACATACATTACAGGTGATCCTAGAATGTAAAGGGCAATTGAAGGTAAACGGTCGATTTTAGCCAGTATGAGTCTAACAGCCCATTTCGCTTTGCCCTGCGCGGGAGGACTCTTTTGATGACTTTACTACCATAAAAAAGGTATCTGAAAGATTTTCATAAAAATCGCGGGCATTTATAACAAACTATAGGAGTAAACAAAGGGCTGAATTTGTCTAAGAATCGCAACCCATGTCCTATGACTAACAAAAACTACAAAATAAAGAATGCCCAGAAAACAATTGAAAGTGCGTCAATTGTTTTCAAGTGTGCGTCAAGTTGTATCACTTGAAGTAGAATGTGGCATTATACTTCAAGGATGCTAAGTTACTAAACCTAATTAATTATTCACTAGTGAATGCAGCATATTGTGCTGACAATGTACGTATCTGTTTAGTCTCTCAGGCTATTAGTTAGGTATTAAGCATATTGCTAGTAATAGTCCTCAGGGGATCGCCATTGTTCTTAGCACCAGGCACTTTATAAGTGCACGTGTATGTATTAAGTTTATGTAAACTGTGAGATGAAATTATCGCAAACATTTTCGATGAGGAGGTATAAATACATATAAGTAAATACTTATAAGTATTTATATCTCCTCATCGAAAATGTTTGCGATATTTACCGAGATAATTAATAAGTACCGAGTATTGAAATCAATACTCGGAACTGAAAACGATGTCGGTGTTCTTAATAAATACCTATAAACTCCCTCATAAAGAATATCCCTTGTGTCGTGGATGCGTTTACAAACATAGAAACACACATACTCAAACACCCAGACCCGGAACAATTATTTGTAGATCATACAAATATTAGTTCCGTGCGGGGATCGAACACGCGACACGCTGCGCAGCTTCGAACGCTCAGCCACAGTGCCAAACGTGTTGTCTATGGAAAAAGGAGTAGGTTCCTCAGTCAAAACAAGGTCTTATTTACTTTTTCGTATTTTGTATAATACTACATTTCTATGTTTATTTTAGGTTGCAACTCCTTTTAAATGTAGTACATTAACATATCTCCTTGTTCCTTATATCAATTTGTCTATCTAATTTATCACACTACGCATTTTTCGTCCATACATCTCAATAAGCTGTCACCTAAGAGTTCAATGCCTCCGTAACATTATCACCTCTCACACAATCCATCCATCTTTTCACTTATAAGCAGACGAAAAAAAATGGCAACATCTTTCCACTACAACCCATAAAAACCTTTACCACTTCAATAAAATGCCTTGCCGTTGAGAATGAAAAGTTCATATTTTCCTATGGAAGTACCCCTGGCCTCAAGAGTCTTACAAGCATCTCAGTAAACAGATCCCATTCAAGTGTTGAATTACCCCGGTGATATTTCAACCCTTGGGGTGAATTCAGTCACTTGACCGAGGAATACTGCAAGCTATTCGTGCTTGTGTGTAGTGGTCTTTATTCAGAAGATGTGCAATGCATTGTGATGTTAATAGTTTTTGAAATCTAAGAGGCAACTGCTATTTGAACAAGTAGAATTAGTTTTGACAATACAAGGATATTGTATAACCGTGCACCAATAAAATAAGCTTCCAATATACATAATGGTAATATGATATTATATGCTTCAATAAAGATTGATAAGTAGAAAAAAGTATAATAATATGACCCTGCTGACCTATTTAACAACTTGTTATTTGATCAAAAATCGATGCCGACCTAAATCCTGAACATTAATAAAACTAAAAGCACCACTTATTTTCACCCTTGGGTTAGGGTGAGTGAATTATGTAAGTAAGCAATTATATAAATAATTCAAGTTATAATTACATATAATATAAAATAACTACCGTACCGTGTAAATTAATAGCCTGTAATAGCAAATATATTTCAAAAACTACTTTAAAATGAGTTTCGAATGTCACAAAATATATTGAATACTCCTTGTATTACTTTTACAAAATCGATCTTAGCAGATAAGGGAGAAGGACTATATTTCCTTGAAAGATATTTGCACTTACACACACTAGGAATAAGCACAAACTACGTGCTCCCTTTCATCGGCTTCACAAGGTGCATAATTCATTCGTTGGGATTGGTATAACTTTTTATAACAAGTTACCATCCTCTTTTCTAGATTTGCCGTTTAACGTTTTTAAAGCAAAAGTAAAAGCTAATCTCTGTTCCAAAGCATACTATTCTGTAAGAGATTATTTAGATGATAAGCATAGTTGGTCGCTGTGTTGAACACAATACATTGTTCATGTTCTTTTAACATAATTAGCTAGCTGACACGGTTATGGGACTCAACAACATACAGCTCTCATACAACTCTTTATTATTATTGTATTTTACTTTAGTTTTAATTCGTACTTTTTCTGTGTGTGTCTTTTCTTTTTATTACGACAGTCGTAGGGTATCATTAAGTTCTATTGTCGGAGCTGATGAAGATTGTAAACTATCGTTGCATTGTATAGAGTCAATCTTTCTAGTATTATATAGTTTCACCGGAAGCATTGTGTGAGTACCGTGTACTTTATCGCTTTCAATGAGTAGATACACACGTCTTTTAATGTCTTTTAATGACTTGAATGACCCTAGCAGTTGAGATTATGTCATGCTCACTCAAATGTCTCGCTGATGGTGGCGCGTGTGTCGGATCATTTAGTTCCCTTCAAAATGGTTGAGCTGAGTGATGCTGATGCATGTGTCATGTTCGTGAACGGGCGCTGTCAGTCGTGACTGGTCATCTCTTAGCAGCCGCGGTTTATTTTAATAATTTATAATTTTATTGAATTGTCTTTTTTTATATGAATTTCCTATGGACACTTTACTTGCTACATCGTTCTCACATAATGTACCATCTCAAGTTGAATGATGTAACAAAGGTTCTGTTATAATTTTGGCGATTGAAAAAGAGTGTCCATGGAGTTTCTTGCCCGTTCTTCTCCATAGAGATCTACGCTTTGGAATGGGCATCTACAGTACTTTCACAAGTTTTTATGTCTTGTGACTGGGACTGTAGCACCGTAACTAATTTTAAACTATTTTATTTTACTTTTGTCTCTTGACAATTCAAAAGTGCCTGTAACTGGCCTACTTGAAATAAATGATTTGATTTTGATTTTGATTTTGATTTTGACTTAAGCTCTTAAATTTTGCAATAAGTAATCATTACGCCTATTTAGTTGTAACTAGTTTCGCTTTTCTCTTTGTTAATGTATATGGAAACTTTGTCAATTAACAGCATGTGCAGCGAAACATATATTTTAGTGGTAGTCTAAATAATATATAATATGAGTAGGCACATACGTATCTGATCTTTCTTGAATGAATTATGTGCAAGTAACTTTGAAAGCTTTCGTTACTGGCACGATTTTCAGAAGCATCGTTTAAAAAAAAACATTTCACAATTTCTAAAATTAGAATTGCTGATAGAACCCCATATTTTTGGGCTTGAGGTTTATTAAAAGTACTTGAAACCTTGATATAATTTAACATAAAAAATAAATTATTCACTCAAAGTTTTTTAACTAGATTCCCAATAACGTTTTATAATGCAAAATATAAAATATTAAAAAAGCAAAAAGCCTATTTCTAAAATGATTTTTTAGCAAAATTTTTATGCAATAATAACACTGTTATTCGCTATTTCACTGGTACCACCTTTATATTCATAAAGAAGTACGTTTGCACTTAAATGTAGTCCGTTTCATGACTTTATCGATTTCTATTATGATACGAGTAAGACCTTTTTTCGCGGTATTTGGTCACACGGTCACATAAGGATGAATGAACTCTTAGTAACATAGATCTGGTTCGTTGGTCTAGAGGTCGCACTTGCGACTGGTTTAGTACGAGGTCCTGAGTATGATTCCCATGTCGTGCAAAGTATTGTAGAGTTTCCTCATCATGAATCTGTCATCAGTCACAGAGTCTGAAATTGTGCCCAGCCGATGGTAACAGGCTAAGCCTTTTTATTAGACTTGACTGGGAAAATGTGGCTGTAACATTAGGCCCACTTCTTTCTAAGAGTTCGGGCATCTTAGCTTTGATACTTCAAAACCTGAACTTTTTAATAAGATCAGTATCCATATATATGGAAGTACCAAATAGGATCAAAAACCATTGAGATAAAGGCCGTACGTCTTCAATTTATCACTTTTCTCGTACAAATTGATACAAGAGGAATGTCGCGGTCACCGTTGACCGGATCTTGACATTAACCTCGCAGGTTGATGCCACGGACATAAAGTTAGATGGATACTTGTGCCATCAATCTTCTTGAGAGGTCCTCTACTTGACTGGACAGGCGGAGGCGGTTCCACATGTACTTTTAAAATATTGCTAGCCCTTCTTATCGGATTATGAAAATTGGATTTATGTTTATTAGAGAGGGGCTTATAAATAGAGCTTTCAACTTACTCTCTACTACCAACACTCATGTGAATTAGAGTGTGATGGGTATGAGTGTTGATGGATGGAGAGGAAGAAAAACGCCAAAGATGCATGGAATATGTGAGGAATGATATGAAAGAAAAAGGACTAAATGATGTTAAGTGGAGGTCATAGAAGAAAGAAACGTAAAATAGTATAAGGGCAGGAACATGATAAGATAGCAATAATGAAGGACTGTCTTCTTATTGCAAGTTTGTGCTGCGTACTGGGATATTTCGGAGTATGTATTAAACTGGAAGGTTTCAAAGCTATGCCCTCTACCTGCTACCATCTACTATTAAATTGATAAAAATTTGTGGTACTTTATCGTCACAAATTCTATCTAAATATATTTATCTTTACAAGGAGTATGAGGAACAGGGCGAAAAGCTACTCTCCCTTCGTCGGTATGTGTAGATGGATGGATGTTTGTAATTATTTCACGCAAAACTGCAGATCGAATTTGGCACGCAGATAGTTTACAACCTTCTTTTTTATTTGAAATGGGTTTGCTTTTGTCCAGGTGACTGAGACGAAGCCTATGAAGGAGCTAGCTTACCCAGAAGAAACCTGTTCGTTATAACTTTTTTTTTTTACGTGGTAAAATCATCGCATGAGTCCTCCCACCTAGGGCAGAGCGGGATGTACTGTCAGACTCGTACTGACTAAAATCCACGGTGTCCTTGAATAGCCCTTTACGTACCGGGGTCACGGTAATTCGTGAGTCCCGCGACCCCGGCAGGCTTTGGCCCTCTACAGGGGGCCCCGTCACTATGCTGACACTCCTTGAGGCGCGGAACAGGCCGCCGTCGATCGGGCATGGTCCATGGTCGGACAGCGAGTCACCCATTACTCGCCGCCCGCATGCCCTGTTCGTTCTAACTTTGTAGAGATTTGAGATATAAAGGAAGATTCAGAGCGTTTAGTGTGAATTGGTGGAAAGGCAACTAAGTATATGATAATCAGCAGTACTTCTAGCTTTGTTCTCTGTGAAACGATACCATGAAACAATTACCGTACTCTAAATGGGCAAAGTCGCAGGCATAAGCTAATTTCTTTTTTTTTTTTCGTGGTAAAATCATCAAATGAGTCCTGCCACCCGTCCCGCCCAGGGCAGGGCGGGAGGGACTGTCAGTCTTGTACTGACTAAAATCCACGGTGTCCTTCAATAGACCTTTACGTACCGGGGTCACGGTAATTCGTTAGTCCTGCGACCCCGGAGCTAATTCCCTTTAAAATATATTTCAATTTAAAGCTCAACTACCCAGTTTGGCCCTGTGCCTCAACAAACTGATTGCACTGCTGTCAATTAACCCTTTAAACTCCCGTTCAAAAGCAACAATGAACGGTAATCGCTGTCTAACCCAATTTCGACTCCGTCTAATTTAGCGGATATAAGCTTACCGTGTTACCTGTCCAGTTAGCGGCCTGTGTATACCAGACAGCTTTGGCTTCGACTATTCCCTACCCTGTATTAGGTCAGATTATTTATTTATAAGGTTAGTGTTAGTGTATTTTGATGGAGAGTTTTACTTTATAAAACATTTTACACAACCTTTTTTTTACCGTTGCCGACTATTCCGAAGACTATATTAGGTCAGATTATTTGGTTTTTAGTTCTTTACGTACTTCTTTTTGGTACTTTGTCTAATATTCAAACAAGTATACTAATTGCAAGGACTTATTACGCACCAATTTTTTTAGAATCTAAATATTTTAATGGCAGTCAAATCAATCACAAAACAATGATTGTTCTGTGGGCAAACCAAAGTAAAATAGATACAAAAATAATGAATAAACTTAAACGTCATTACCTTAACTTACCTATCTATATATATAAAAGGAGAACTGACTGACTGACATATAAACGTACAGCCGAAACTACTGGGGCTAGGAATGTGAAATTTTGCACACGGCTTCCTATTATAATGTAGGGGAGCACTAAGAAGGGGTTTTTGGAAATTTAACCTTTAAGGGGGTGAAAAGGGGGAATTAGGAAAGTACGTAACCCACGCGGACGAAGTCGCGGGCAAAGTGCTAGTAATTTGATATAAGTGTAAATAAAATAATTATTCTCATCACTCACAAATAAGAACTTTGATCTCATCGGTCTTTTTCCAAATCATAATTTCTTGTAATCACAAAAATTGAGATTCAGTGTTAATTAAAATTGGGTAGCATCAGGTATGGTTATAATCACATTTTGTTGTGCAATAATTTTAGAAAAGAGCATCAATACAAATATTTCATGTTTTCATGAAGCTTCACTATACGAGTACATCATCATCTGCCTAGCCTTTTCCCAACCATATTGGGTTCGGCTTCCAGTCAAACCAGATACAGCTGGATATCAGTATTTTACATGGAGCAACTGCCTGTCGGACCTCCACAACCCAGTAACTGGGTAATACGATACCCCATGGTAAGACTGGTTGTCAGACTTTAGAGCTTCTGACTAACAGTAAAGACTGTCAAAGATCTACAAATGACAGCTGGGACCAACGGCATTACGTGCTTTCCGAGGCATGGAGGAAACTCGCTATGACAGATGGTCACCCATCCACAGACCAGCCTCGGCAAGCGCGGCTTTACCCGGAATATCAGCCTGTGCCGCTGTATTTATTTAGCCACAAGCTTCACTATACACAGCAAGTATAATTATTATTACACCGTCGTGATAGAATTTTTATTTTCAAACAGCTTATGAGTTATTCATTTTCTGACCTGCATTTCGATACATACGGAGCGTTGCAGCAAAAATAATGGCGACAGTTGCACCGAGCCACAGTGAGAGACCCACGAGTGAAATCTATCGCGTATACTTCGGCCATTTATCAAAACATTTTGTTCGTTGAAACGAAAACTATGTTACGAGCGAAACTCGTAGATTTTAACATTACCACGGTAAAATTGTATTGAAAACCTGTTTGAAAAATTCTTACGGCTAAAAAATATAAAAAGTATATAATTATCGAAGCTCTGGGTTATCAAACAGGATGGTTAATTTAATCTGCTCTTCAAAATTGTTTCCAGGGAAATAGCCAATAAAATTAATTACACCAAAACATAATACATTAGAATCTAAGCTGAAAAGCCGACGATAATTAGGTAAAAACGATTTTGTTATAAGTTTTAAAATGGGTTTATTTATTAGTCACTTTATATTCTTTACCGACCCTGTAGTTGGGAAAAGGCTGGGCAGATGATGATGATTTGTCACTTTATATTATTGGGGTAAACTCACTGCTCGGAACAACATGGTCCTTGGCCTCAGCCATGTTAAACGCCAACATTGGCCACACTCGCGTGTCGTTCCGAGCGGTAAGTTTGAATGCTAGAATAGCATTTATTACCTAGTTTTCCCTTATGAATTTGTATAGATAACGTTATTGTAGATAAATAAGACCAACTAGACAACAATTAGGACAGGCCTGTTGGTCTAGTGGTTAGTGACCCTGACTACTATGCCGGAGGTCGTGGGTTCGATTCCCACCCAGGACAAATATTTGTGTGATGAGCACGATCATTTGTTCTGTGTCTGGGTGTTATTTATCTATAATATGTATGTATTTAGAAATATATAAGTATGCTTTTCAGTTGTCTAGTACCCATAACACAAGCTCTGCTTAGCTTGGGACTAGATGGCGTTGTGTGATAGTTGTAAAAAAAAAAATAAAAAAAAAAATAAAAAAAATAAAAAAAAAAAAAACGTCTAGTTAGTGTAATCTAATCTATAGTCCTAAAGGTCAAGATCGATAGCCACAATTCCTTTTTCTTTGCTTACCTTGATACAAAAGTAAAAGAAAAGAATATCACATTCCATGTCTTTATCGAAGTTATCAGTATCACGGAATATTTTACTAACAAGTGTGTAGCGAGCGAAGCTTTGTTGAATAATATATTGCCTTACGCTGTATTTGTGCAGACGGGCTATTTTTTAACCACATTACATGTACAGACTATTACATGTATGTTATATGTAATGGTTTAGTTTACAAGTGTAAATAAGGCGAATGCGAACCGAAGCTGGATCAGTCAAACTTAATGTAGTGAGCCGAGCTCCTCAGAAATGCAAAAATGTTCGCTACGACGTAGCTCGTTGCGGTAATCGTAGTATTCGTTGCGGGGATTGGTATCCGTAGTATGTGTCCGGTGGTCGGTCGCCTGAAGCCAGTGTCAATTGTATAGCGAACAGGCAGTGTGGTGAAGCGTTAACAGTAGTCGCATTTTTATCAGCACTGTACGCGCTGCATGCCCCCGCCTTATTTAACGTCATCAGCACTATCAATATCCTTCCTTCAATTTTAGATAACGAATGCGGTTTTCGCAACATGGTAAGATTTAAATCAAATAAAATGCAATGAATTGTAAAGACAAGTACCCCTCTCGTCTTGAGGATTTTTTTTTACAATCAATTACGATGTCCCAATTTGACCGTTTACCGCATCTTGGCTTAAAATTAAAATAATTTAAAAACACCACAAGTCGAGCTTTTAAAACTAAGCTGTGCTTGGAAGCGATTTGTCTAGGTCACCACGAACCAACCACAATTTTGTGGCCATGAAGTTGCTCAAAAGTTTTGCGTCTGAACAGGATCGTACCATTGCCATAACTAGGTCACGCACAACACGTGGCAGTAAACCGTTGTCGAGTTTCATTAGAAAAACAGCTTGGTCAGTTTGAGGATAAGATTTTCCTTCTATAATTATTTAATGTTCAATTATTTGATCTATTTTACTTTTTTAGCTCTATTTTAGTCGGTACAAGTCTGACAGTCTCTCCTGCCCTTCTCTGGGTGGGGGGACTTATTTGATGATTTACCACGATAAAAAAAAGCTCCGTTTGTACAGAGATCGTACCGATATACAGCATGAGGTAACTCAATCATTTGGATGCAATAGATGGGTTATATTTGCTGTTGGTTGCAACCATAGAACAGATAAAACTCCCTCTCCATTTTTTATCAGTTTTATAAACGCACCTTTTAATAGTCTTTATTGGTATTCGAATACACCATATCTTTATTCTACTTATGGTTAGACCTAGCATTCGGATATTATTCCAGTACTGTGTTTGAAACACAAATTTCAGGGTTCAAAATTACTTTCAGGGAATATTATTCTCCATGAAAACACTTAATAACATCTGCTGTACCCTTTTTCAAATTCATTTTGGCATCGTAGACATAAAATAATAGCTAAGTTTTATTCAAATAACTTTAACTCAAAACTTCCGTTCCACTCGTTTTGTTTGAAAGTCAAAAGTCATAAGAAACTAGGAGAAAGAACATGTTGAAAACTTTTATTACGTTAGCAAATAAATCCGTGTTATTTTATTATATGTCTGTGTATTTTCCGTTGTTGCGGATAAGGAAACCAAACGTGTTATATTACGGAATATTTAGTACTTCAGAAAAATAAAATAAACATAGGAACAATTTAGGACTTATTGAATTCAACTCAGCCTCAATTTTATCTGCGGTAACCACAGACTTATGGCAAGAAGAACCATAGACTGAGCCTTCCTTATTCAAATGTGGAATGAAATCTTAGAAAGACAATTTTAGGGCCGCGATGCTGCAAAAGCGAATAATTACCAGTTTGTATGGGTCAAACATGGAACAATTCTCGTGCGTGAAAAGGAAAGGAGCTAAATCATTTGCAATTAAATATCACGAAGACATCGCTAAAATTAAGCGTGGCTCTGTGTCCGAAATCACAGTTTAAGGATATCCTCGTAAATGGCAATGATTGTTTTTATAATACGAGTGTGACAAGATCTATATGTTCATTTTGGTTCTATGTAATCAACATATTATCTCATAGTCATTCATTAATGTTCGTTATTATTAGTATATTTAGTTATAGCGTATGGGCAAATACCTGTATTTGTATTTACATTTGTATGTTGGTTCTGACAGCATTGGCAAACTTTACTGTCCTTATAAAATTTCTCACTGTTGTTTTGTTACAGATAATGTATAGGTTAATAATTGAAATAATGTTTAAAATATGTCGTCGATATTCAGATGTTCAATATTTCGGTAAAAATTATATAATAGAACTGTTATGCAGTCCTTTTTATACTCTAAGTATTTGGTTGTGGAGATATTTGTTAGTATTTAGATATGTCTTAAAGAATTATGTACTAGTATTTAACTTTTCCTTAATAAACATCAAACATCTCAAAAATATTATACGCTTCGTTCGTTATCTCATTGTTGTGAAATTGAAACTTGTAATGCTGGCCTATTATTATTATGTTGTAAAGCTTCCTACTTGAATGGCGGATAATTTGGTCGTTTATTATCAAAATTGTCGTGGGATTCGCACTAAACTGCAAATGTTATACATGAACATACTGTCAAATTGTTACGATATTTTAATACTCACGGAAACCTGGTTAACACCTGAAATATCTGATAACGAGTTCATTGATTCCCGGTATGTGGTATATCGATGTGATCGAGATCGTACTGCCACAAATAAAAAGGACGGAGGGGGTGTCCTTGTAGCTGTGTTGAAGTGTTTGCGTTCAGTTAGAATTGTTACTCGATTTTCCCTAGAAGCGAACATGGAACACGTCCTACTAAAATTTCCCAGCCCAACTAAGGGAATGATCCAAATCATAGGTGCGGCTTATATTCCACCTAGGACACCTGAATCAGTTTTCTTACAATATTTCGATCTCCTACAACCTATACTTGCTGACACTAATGTTGAACAATTTTATATTCTTGGTGATTACAACCTGCCTGATATTGATTGGACTCCGTGTAATAATCACGTGTCATTGTCAGGGGTAATATGTAGTGGCAACTCCTCTACTTGTGCGCATCTTGGTGCATTTTTGTCTTACCTTAATGCTTGTCAATACAACACTACCAGGAATGCGAATGGAAAATTATTAGACCTGGCCATAAGTAATAATGTATGTTCTGTTATTCCCGCCACCGACTATCTACTGCAACTTGACAATTACCACCCACCTTTCTGTGTTTTAATACCATACAAATTGCTGCATTCAACTTTGATCCGAAAGTCCATCAAAAGATTTAATTATTATAAAGCTGATTACGAGAAAATAAATGAGGAATTAAGTAAAATTAATTGGTACGAGCAGATCGGGTTGACACAATCTATAGATGAAGCAGTTGCTAGTTTTTATAACATAATTTTTAGTTTAATAAAATCCTACGTGCCTCTAGTTAATTCAAAATCCCCGAAATTTCCGGTGTGGTTTTCACCATCTCTGGTACATATGTTTAAAAATAAGGCAAAGGCGTGGGTGAAATGGAAAGTATATCGCAATATCTCTGACTATGAGCAGTTCTCACTGTACAGATCTAGATTTAATATTGAATGCAAAAACTGCTACAAAAAATATATGGAGTCTGTTGAGGATAGCATTCGTAACAATGTAAAATATTTTTTGGACCTATGTTACTAATCGGAAGTCTTGTGGTGGCGTCCCTTCAAACATGAAATACCAAGACAGGGTTTCTGACGACCCTGAAGAAATTTGTAACTTCTTTTCTGCTTTTTTTGAGTCTGTTTATGAAAAATCGTCCACGATAAATGTACCGTTGAGTGAGAATTCTACTGAGCATAATTGCCTATTTAATAAGATAGAGTTGAGCACGACTCAGATATTGAGGGCACTCAAATCTTTAGACGTCGCAAAGGGTCCGGGTCCTGATGGTCTCCCAGTTAGTTTTCTTAAAGCTACTGCTGAAAATATTTGCACTCCCATAAGTATTTTATTTAATAAGTCACTGGCGCAGGGAATTTTCCCGGAGATATGGAAGAGTGCGAATATAACACCAATTTATAAATCTGGCTCTAGGCAGGATGTGGAGAACTATCGTCCCATATCCATTATGTCAGCCTTGCCGAAGCTATTCGAGAGATTAGTCCACGATTCAATTTACCCTGTTCTTCATCACAATGTGATACAGCAACAACACGGATTTGTCAAAAAACGATCAACAACAACTAATTTAATAGCATTTATGGATTATCTTTTTAATAATATGGACTCTCGTATTCAAGTGGACGCCATCTACACTGACTTTCGAAAGGCTTTCGACAAGGTTGACCATGAGTTGCTACTGGAAAAAATTTCGTTTAATGGCATACGTGGTGATTTGCTCCGGTGGTTCTCTTCATATGTTACGAACAGAACTCAAAGGGTTGTAATTAATGGTTTCAGATCAAGTACTGCGGTAAGCGTAACTTCTGGCGTGCCTCAGGGCTCGATTTTAGGACCCCTTCTATTTATTTTATTTATAAACGACATCAGCACTTGTTTTATAAATTCTAAAATCCTGCTTTACGCTGATGATCTCAAGGTTTACCGGCCCGTTACAAAACTTGAAGATAGTAGATTATTACAGGAAGATTTAGATCGCTTTGGTGAATATTGCAGGCGTAACAAACTACAACTGAGTATTCCTAAGTGCTCTTGTATCAGTTTCACGAAAAACAAGAATGCTTTTAAGTACCCTTATTCTCTGGACAAAAGTATATTATCAAGGGTGTCACTAGTTCGTGATCTTGGGATTCTGCTTGACGATAGACTTCACCTAGATGCCCACATTAATAAAATTGTTAATAATGCATTTCGATTGTACGGCTTCGTGATGAGATCTGCAAAGGAGTTTGTACTACCCTCCACTTATTTATACCTGTATAAGTCTTTAATAAGATCTCAGCTAGAGTATGCAGTACCGGTGTGGAATCCCTTTTACAATAAATACTCTGAACTTATAGAAACTGTTCAAAAAAAATTTCTAAAAGCCATGCATTATCGTTGTTTTCACACAACAGTGTCATATGATCATTTACTCAAAAAATATAAATTGATTGATTTGAAGTCTAGACGTACGCTCCTAGAGACTGTATTTTTGTTTGACTTGTGTAATAATGTTTATGATTGTATTGATGTACAGAATAAAGTTTGTTACATTGTGCCTTGAACAACAGTATGCCGAGAGGTTCGCACGAGGCCAACTTTTGCTGTAAGCTCTTGTCGAAGTAACGCAGGTTTGCGAGCACCTCTGCGTCGACTTACTAGCAATTACAACAAACACTTTCCGCATGTTGATATGTTTTGTTTGTCAGTTGGTAAATTTAAAAATATTATTATTAATACAATTACTCAATAGAAAAAAAAAGAAAATTATTATTAATTGGATAATTTATTGTAGCTTTTGGATTTATATCGCATAGTTAGCAAATAAAACCGTTTAATGTATTTTGTGGAAAATGCTATTGGTAACACATTTGCTCATACTAACTTGTATTTTTATCATATATATAAAATGTAATGTGCACTGTTTATTTTCCCAAATAAAAAAAAAAAAAAAAAAAAAAAAATATCTATATCTTTCCTGTATGACAAAGATAATGTCTTTGGCAATGTATCTAAAAGAAAGAGATAGATGGTATTAAAATTACTGTTTTTCTTTTGTAATTAATTCTAGAGATTATGACAATTTTAAAGCAGATACTAAATGCTCGTTACATGGTCTATGTCCATGGCATTAAGCTCTCGGGCGCGTTACGTACACCCGGGTGTACATAAGCGAAAACGCCCCAGCGCCTTACGTACACACGTCTGTACATAACAGACAGTCGCTCATTGGACGTTGATTTTTATCATTTTCAATTATAAATCGCCCGAGAGAATAACGAAAATGACTAAAACGCATTCTTATAATAATGGTAGTTTACTAATTGACGTTTGTCACCGTCGGTCTTCATAAGCGTAAATTTGGGAAGACGTCGCCTGAAAAAAAAAAAACGATTTCTTTCCATAATGTTCGATATATACTTGAAAACAGGAAAAAGATACTTAACTTGAGGAAATAAATAAAGTGTTCATCTGTCAGTACCATCAAATATTTATTCACATAATAATAGAAAAAAGAACAAACATTTAACGTTGTTAAAAAAGACAAAATTCCTTTTTCTCTTTCTGGCTCTCGATAAAAAGGTAAGCAGCTTACTAAAAGCCTTTTTATATAAATTAGATGATATTTATTGACAAAAGTTTCTAGAGGAAAAGTATTGCTTCTAAGATTAGATGAAACGTGACCGGAGTTATGGCGAGAAATATTTTATTTCTGGAGCCATTTTTACGTTCTGAATTCATTCACACTGCATCGCAATTGCAACTGTACCAGTTTATCTTAGGATTATCCTTAAGCATTTGTCTTAAGAGAAGACTTAGAAAAAAAAGATACTAATTCAATATCTTAATTTAAATAAATTGTAGGTCTCAACGTCAATCTTTTAAGTACTGTGAAACAAAGAGTGGTAGACCACTCACAATAATTGTGGATGAGAAATCATCATGTTTTCCGGCTTTGTACTTGTCAAATGGTCTGTCAGTGTAGGGTATTTATTAGTGACTAAAACATACCCTATTCCTTAATATTTCCTTTGCATTCCAGCACGCGTAGCATGGCGATTATATCTCTATTCTACCAAGAAAAGACATAGCTCTTTCTAACCAACTCGAGATGTCTTCTGCCCGAGCATGGCGATGCTGTAGACTCGCGTTTCTATGAAGACAAAGACAGACGTTCTCTTTCCATAGCAACGGTGAACGATTGAATGTGACTGAACTAAAACGTTTAGTTAACCAAAAAAACCTGTAAAAATCAAAGGTTTTCAATACAATTAAAATGATTTATTGTAATCAGACACAATCATACATAATTCTAGTAATATGTGCATTCATTTACAATAAAAAAAAAGTTTTTGCTCATAAATCAAAGCGACAACAAAACGCAAAAAGTATACAATCCATAGACATACAGTATGGTTCGAGTCCTTCCGAGCCAAATGTTAAATAAACTTAGCAAACTTTCTCGAAAGAGAGAAAAACAAGTGTGGAAATGATCTATGTTTTAAAGGAGAGAGATAGATATTTAATATATGATAAATTATAATTATTACAATTTTAGTCAGATAATGTTTGGTCCATTCTTTATGTCTATGAGTGATTGGCAAAAAGTTTCTTGCAGCCATTTTTAAACTTTAAGGCATAAAAACTGATGCGATTGCATTGGGAGGAACCTTATATGTTTTTAAAACAAATTTAAGTCAATAAACACCAAGAATATTATAAAAAGAATCTTATCTAGGTCTGATATGAAGTAGACAAATTTCTCTTGTAGAGAAGAAACTTGTCTTCCCCCAAGTGTCAAAAGTAGAGAAAATATTATCGGCATGCTTGACGTTGTAGACTTGTCTCTATCGTAGAGAAGAAACATTTCTTTTCTACTTGTCAAACATCGCCATGCTTGGGACGATAGAAATCTTTCTTCAATCTGTCATTATGTCGATTCTTCCGTCGATATAACTCCTTTCTTCGGTGCTCATGCTACGCATGCAGGGCAGCAATAAGATCTGAGACATTCTCGTAACAATGGGCGATCTGATCGCGAATGCGAAGTAAGACAAGAAGACAGACGAGGAGAGGCACTACTGTAGGAAGTTTGCGTGAAACTATACGAATTTAGACGACATATAGACGAAATATCATGTTTGTATTTCCTGAAAACGTTAAGTGATGTAGGTACTGGTGGTACCTACACCATTCAGAGGGGAATGCAGCGAACGCCTTATTACGAGCATGAGACTGTCACGCTCCACCACAGATGCTCTATGCGCCTCTCGGCTCGACAACTCGATTTAAGTGGAATATTAAAGCTAGCCAGTCTGTTGCCATCATCTGGACAAATTCAACTCTAGAATTCAGGCTGTTACGGAATATTTCCGTATCTATAAACCCCAGATTACTTTGCTGTACTAGGAATCGAAGTACTCAATAGCAGTGCTAGCAATTACTAGATACGTGCGCAGCGAATAATGTGCGACTCGCTGTCCGACCATGGACCATGCCCGGGTCGATGGCGCGTTGTGTTCCACGCGTGCCTCAAGGAGTGTCAGCATAGTGACGGGGCCGCCTGTAGAAGGCCAAAGTCTGCCGGGGAGGTTCACGAATTACCGTAACCCCGGTACGTAAAGGGCTATTGAAGGACACCGTGGATTTTAGTCAGTACGTGTCTGACAGTCCCTCCCACTCTGCCCTGGGTGGGAGGACTCATGTGATGATTTTACCACGTAAAAAAAAGGAATTACTAGATATACGAGGAAAGGTTAACAATTTTAGTTCACTCCTTTGTTTAATTGCGTTTAGCGCAAGCAATAAAATAAAAGTAATTTGGAATATTCCACTCTATTGAGCATTTGAACGCGAATCGGGAATATCGACACCATTTTCTGAAATTAATTTCCCATTTTGGTATGACAATAGCGCTCTCTCTTAAATCACCCACACGTTGCGTCCTATTCCATTGAAAACACATATCCGTTTACATTCAGGTTCATAATTGGGTTGGTATCTATTTCAATATCAGTAAGTGCAGTAGGTACGCACATTCGCATAACGACCTAACGTGAAACGGGATTTAATAGAGCAGACACAGTTTTTTTTAAGTGCACAACGCCGCTAAACTTCTTTAGCGGCGTTGTGACTTTTTTTGGAATGGGTAAAAAATGTTGAACTCGCGTCAGGACACGTGACCTGATTGAAAATTCGTAAGACGGCGCAGGGCGCTTGCGCGAATATTCGTGTGTGTTTATGTATTCTAGTTGTCACTTCTGCCGGCACTACCAGAGTGCAACCCGTCGTTTTTTTTTTGTCGGAGATGAAGCTGCGCATTAACTATCACATAGATATGATTGTTTTGTTGCTTTTATTCCTTGTTTATCAGTTTATTTTAGTCAGTATGCATGATTTTTTTTCTTTTTATGAGCTTAAAGCAAAATATATATATTTGCTAGCTTGAATCTCCAACTTTAAATATAATAACGCACCCTGACAATTTTTAGTTTCATAAAAAACTATTCAACATGAAAAGGTTTGTTGCAAAGAAAACAGAACAGAATGCATTAATAAATAATAGGATATTGTCTGACCGAAATATTTGGATATCGATCAGATCATGTCAGTAAGTAGGTCAGGTTAAAAGTATCTATTTTCAGCACGTCCTTTTTTGACGAGGACTGCTCGTTTGTGTAGCTGTTTGTATACAGAAAGAAAATAGGTGAATTTGTTCCGATTTTCTTGAGTTAATTAATGTTCTTAATATTAAATAAAATACAATGTACTGTAACGCGCTCGTGGATCGATGAACAAGTTTCTACTTAAAGAAAAAACATGCATTTTTTCCAAAATGTAAAGTAGTCTCTTTATGTTTTTATTCGCAACTCAAAACCAAATGGACAACCAAGAAAAAGCTATACATTTTGCTACAGCTTCATCTCATTGTCAGCGGTGGTGAGCCTCATCGGGGCCGACTTGTGCCCGCCATCCTGTGGGAGTTCGGCGCCAAACAGTTTTTATTTCCGTCGCTCGGTATACAGGATTTTCTTCTCGTTGAGTTCACTTCATCCCATTATCTTAGGTTATGAGGTCTGTTGAAGCCAAGATCTAACCTATTTCAAATAAATTAATGCCTGTATTAAAACAAACACAAAATTATCTAAGACATTACACTTATTTATTTATTTATGCACACAGAACACATAGGTACGAGAAATAACATACAGATAAAAGAGCACAAAGGCACTGCTTATTTCAATAATAAACTTCTTCCAGCAGACCAGCGACAGACGATTACACCACATTTATTTCTCCGAGGTAACAAAAGTTGACTCAAGCTCTGCCATGTCACCTTAAGAATTTCAAATAAATCAGAACATTGTAGCAAATTACTTAAATAAACTTAATAGGGTACTTAATCAAATATTAAACAATTCAATTATCATTTGTAATATTGACAGACTTCTATTCACAGAACTCAACCTCCGGAAATTGACTTGTTTTACATAATTTAAATAGTCCGGAACAGATCATTATTATTGACCTTTTCAGACATCTAATCAAAACTATTATTTTATTTAACAAAACTGTTATTTCCGTGTTTTAAGGCCAACACGAAAAGTATTTAAGGTAAATATTTTCTCACTAAAATGTGACGGTATGCTGAAACTGAGAATCGGGAACTCGGCCAATTATAGCAATATTTTATGAAGAAATTTTTTCAAGTGGCCTTAAGTTTTATTTATTTTGAGTTTTGTTGATGGAATTTATAAACCCACAATCTAAGAGATTAGTTTTCAATTCACCGTTTGAAAGTAGCTTATAAATCAAAATAGAAGACAATTGGGTCTAAATTTAGTTATGGTTAATCTATTTAATCGATAACTTGAAAAAAAAATTAGAATGTTCTAAATTACAAATTAGTCCCCAAGGTAGTTATTGGTAGCAAAAATGCTGAAGTTTATTTCTGAAACCTTCTTTTTGACTGCTTGACTACACATTTCCAAATGATCGAAAAATTAGCTGTCTCTATCATGAGAAGAATCGTTCAAACAGAAGCCATTTACACTTGTCTCGATAAAACGCAAGACTTCATATTTCAGGAAAGTTAGTAAATTACCTGACACGCGATTCCAGGGAGGGCGAGATTTGAATTCCAATGAGCCAATATTGGAGGAGTTCGGATTGTTATCGAAAAATTTGAAGTTTGAGCAATCTTCCAATTTGTACTTTGAGCTCAGTTTCTACATATAAAAGTGGTTTTTAAATGGATATATTTTTAATGATTCAGATTACGTCAAGTTCCTTATCAGTCAGTGAATTTGTGAGGCAGGGCTATGAAAGATCTCATATGACTTTTAATTAATTTAAAAACTTCATATTTTAATTAAAGTCAGTCTTTTATTTAAAATGACCATAGGTACAGTTATGTCCTGACCTATCGCATGACGCAGGTCCTCACCGGACACGGAAGTTTCGGGAGGACCCTTTGTCTGATAAGGAGGGAAGAACGCCTGGGTGTGACCACTGCGAGGATCGTCCGGAGTACACGGTGGAGCATACGGTGCAGGACTGCCCCGCTTGGGTAGAGTACCGCTGTGTCCTCGTGCCCGGCATTGGTCGAAGCCATGCTGCGGGGTGAGACGGAGTTGAAAGCGGTCGCCTCCTTCTAGAAGTCTTCGAAGCAGTCATGCTCGCGAAGGAGGAGGCGGGCCGCGTGAGGGAGAGGACAGCGTCCTCCCTCCACCCCAGCCACCGCCCACAGCGACAGACGTCGCCAGACGATCTCCAGCCACCGTAGGCGCGGGCATGCGGGCGGCGAGTAATGGGCGACTCGCTATCCGACCATGGACCATGCCCGCGTTGTGTTCCACGCGCGCCTCAAGGAGTGTCAGCATAATGACGGGGCCCCCTGCAGAGGGCCAAAACCTGCCGGGGTCGCGGGACTCACGAATTACCGTGACCCCGGTACGTAAAGGGCTATCGAAGGATACCGTGGATTTTACCACGATAAAAAAAACGGACGGTTATGAGCAACGTAATGTATTACGCAGCAACTTACGCTATATATTTTTTCATTTTATGAACAATTGAAAACTGTATTATTATTTGCCCGAATGTTGCCATTGAAATAAAATATAAATAAAAATTTTAAAAATGAATAAAGAGAAAGTTACATTTAGTGGCAAATTGTACACAAGCCCATTGGGTAAGCTAACTGTTTTTCAATCACCATTGTGCCTCTATTGTGTCCTGAAACCATATTGCGTTCAAATTATGAATTGTTCAAGTTATGAATCTGACGAGGCCTCCATAGAAGGCCAAAGCCTGCCGAGGTCGCGGAACAGTCCTATAGGTAACCGTAACCCTGGAACGTCAAGGGCTATTGAAGGAACACGGTGGATTTTAGTCAGTACGAATCTGACAGTCCGCCCTGTGCGGACTAATTTGACGATTTTACCACGACAAAAAAAGGGCTTTTGTTAAACTTTACGGTTTTTTCAAACAGCAATTTAAATGAATCTTTTGTAATGGTAATAAAGTCAATTATTTCCCCAACGGCCTTATTCAGTGGAGGATTTAATTTACACAAAAAGCTTTGTTATTTTTATGAAGTATTTCATTTTCATTGTTATCAAATTACTTTAAATTAGATGTGTACTTACTTTGACGAAAGAATTCATTATCTTGATTGAATTAATTCGTTAAAAAATAATGATTATTATGTTTATTTATTTGGGCAATTAATACTAAAAAGTTTGCTATTACTTGTAACGTTTAATCTTAATATAAATATCTTGGCCCGCGGCTTCATTCTCGACAAGGTCAATAATACCAGGATAAGAGATAGCCTATGTCTTATTATCTGTACCTTCCATCCAGATCAATTCATGGCTGAATGGCAGGCGTGAAAAAACGTCCATCGATTCATCTATTCATCCAAACTTGATCATTAATTATTTTTATAATATAAAATGTCGAAGCGACGAGGTAAAACACGTGGACACGTGTATAGTATTAAAAGTAAATCTCTGTACGAAAATAACGCTCGTGATTAACCTGTATTTCTCTCGTGATTATCCTGAATTGGAGTTTTTTGAAGGTTTATAAATGTAGGTTTACTTTTAATCTTGTACCTCCAAATAAAGGCAAAAGTAACTTTAGCAGGATAAAATTAACAATCTCGTAAGGCTTGCAAAGGCATTCACTGTCATTTTATTATCATGGTCCTCTTCATCTTTTCAAGAATATATATTATCACAGGCTTTTTTTTTTGGAAAATAAAAAATTGATTGTGAGCAAGATTTGAATCAGTCCAGACTATCTAATTTAGTACATCAGAAACTCTTTCCAACTGAACCACCGCAACCCTACTCACAACTTCGAATTGAGTATAAAAATATTCAAAATATACCCACTTATTGCCGTCATCAGTGTTTAAGGCTGAGATCTCTTTAATGCTGAAATCATTTTTCAGCATTGCTAAAATATGTTTCACATTAATTAATACTGAAATTAATTCATGTGAAACATATTTTAGCTACCTTGGTAAGTGCTTTTCGTTAAGTGAGTATCTGTTAAAGAACATCAGTTTTACAATTTTCTTATTCTTGTGAATATTTTAATCCGTATTAGGCAAAGCACTCAACGATTAGTAACCGTAGGCGTAAAACTTTTGGGTTAACCCTTTTCAAAAATGAATAATATTTTCTATTACAAAAAGTTTTAATTCCAAACTAAAAACTTATACGTCATACGTCTGACAAATGTAATCTAGAAAGCAAAAGTTGGAAAACTTTCTTTTCTTTCAAACAACCCTTCATATATTCACGAATTGATCGTAAATATCGAATAGCAGTTGCAAATATCGCACATGTCTATAAAAATCTTGTATATGAAGTGGAAGTAAAATTTCAATTTATTCGTTTATGACTGACGGGGATTGCGGGTTTTTCTTCCTCTCACCTTTGAGGTTTTATTTGGCGAATTTGACGACATGACACATTTAAGAATTTTAAATGAGTTTGCAAAGTTAAGATTCTGGTTGGTTGAATTATCTTTTTCAGTGGAGTTTTTGCTTAGCTTTTCATCTCACTATTTTGTCTTTTGGGCGTAATAATTATATTATTTTTTATATCATTGAAAAACTTAGGATCAGTACGCACCGGGACGCGACGTGACGCGACGACACTGGAAATGTATATCTTTTCGTGTAGTAAATAAAGTTCAATCTTGAGTCGCTTTTTTGAAATGTGCACGCAGTGGTTTATATTGACCCTAAAAACAACGACGAAGACCGAACAAGAAAGAGGGTAGACCGATTTGTTTGGTTATAAACATCCACCCGCAATTACTTCAGTTCATTAGTGATCATGGCGCTTGCAACAGCGCCGAAATACCGGAAATTCAAAACAAATAATAAACATGGTGAATATTTCTTTTTAAATCTTAATAATAGTGTTAGTGACCATGTCAATCTATACACTTATATTATGAGCATAATATGTATATTTTTGTAGTCATAATTGGCTTATGTTGCCAAACTGGCTTTTAGAAATATGCTTTTGTGTAACAAAGTTGAAATAAGTTATTTTTAGCTTTGTAGACCGGTTTTAGAACTGGACTGATTTCTTATAAGGTGGATACTATGAATCTATTTTTTTGTCGTGGTAAAATCGTCAAATGAGTCCTCCTACCCAGGGCAGAGCGGGAAGGACTGTCTGACTATATTATGAAGCTTGAGATACTGTAATGTGTGGTATGTTTTAGGTTGTATAATTAGAGGGGTTTATAATAAAATAATGGTGACTGTTTCAGGTTCGGGGTGCGGTACCGAGACTGCTCCGGCCACGCGACGACGCCGTCAACGTGTTCGTGAGGTGAGTGATTGATATAGCCTTTTCTCATCTATCATGGTTATGTGAGCATGCGCTTGTCGTCGGTTCGTGTATTACTTGCGCACTGCCACTAAAACAGAAGATCTCTTTAAAGAGAGGGAGTGCGTAAGATGCATCGGCAAAAGTTTCGTCGTATTGTCGTATATTATGGTGATTTTGATTTTGACGCTAACTTTAATTTTCCTCTCTAAATTTTAAATGTTAAAATTAGCCTTTATGGAGTTAAATAAAAAAGAGTTTTTTTTTATAAATTTTACTATAGTTGTATTGTCGTGCATTATATTCTTCACTCATATTTTATATGGATTAATTCTGGTGATACGACATAAATTATCTCTGCATAAATTATTGTTCACATGGTAGACTTTGCTTGTAATGCAGTGTAATGATTCAACACGCTTCTAACGTCACTTGTCAGATTTAAGTTTTAAGATTGCTCCGCATTTAAACGGTTAATCTGTAATGCAGTGTTGCTTGCTTAATGTTAGACCGTGGAATATTTTAGAGAAAATAATGTTACTAAGTAGGGTGGTCCACCCCGGGCAATAGCACCACAGGTTACCTGTAACCTATGCTGGACGATTCCACAGGCGGTGGTAGGCCATATCATAGCCTGGTTTACTACCGCCGTCTTCTAGAAAAGTTTTTACTGTAATCCATCATACTTAGATCTTAGCTTCTGGGTTACATTTGAGGCCATAAGGAAAATCCATTAGAAAAAAAAAACGACGGGTTGCACTCTGGGAGTGCCGGCAGAAGTGAAAACTTGAATAGTAATAAACACACACGAACATTCGCGCAAGCGCCCTGCGCCGTCTTACGAATTTTCGATCAGGTCACGTGTCCTGGCGCGAGTTTAACATTTTTTACCCATTCCAAAAAAAGTGCACAACGCCGCTAAAGAAGTTTTCACTTCTTCACACTTCAAAAAAGAAAACAAAAAATAGCTAGACATCAAACCGTAATACTTCACCCATTTCCCTACATTCATTAGTTACCCAGTTCTGCCAGTTTCAAGTATCACGTCGAGGTTAGACGCTCGTTGTGGAGATCTCAATTGCGTTAATTACAGTCCAATTTGTGCAACAACAGTGAATGCGAGGCTCCGGGAATACGCGAGAGTGAATGATAACTAGTATCTATACAACAATTTGTATGGATATCGTTTGAATTTCATCACCGTAATTAGCTTAAGAATAGAATAGAAAAGAAGGTTGTTTATTTCCCTGGTTCATTTGTTACATTGGAGATGTCCTCATGTCGATGTGTGTGTTCAGCCTGTGGGTCTGTCAGCTACTTACAGTCTACCTATGTTTGTCTTAGAGAGAGATATATATATATATAAGTGTCGTGTAGTGTGTGCTGTGGATGTTATTGTGTAAAATTCATTAAATCTGTATATATCAAAATGTTATGTTGGTTTGTGTACGCTTCAAAAACTCAAAAAGTTCTGCACCGATTTAGCTAAAATTTTAGTATGATATATAATCCGCATCAAGGATTGTTTTTATCAATTTTTTTGTGCCACAGCGAAGCGTGGCAGGGTACAGCTAGTATAATAATACATTTATAATGTTGTTCTATATTGCCCTATCCTATTTACATCCAATTATAATTTATGTGGACGTGGAGTGGTCATTCATTAATTAGCTTAAGAAGTTCCCATTGTTGGGGCACAGGCTTCCTCTCTGTGAGAGGGAGTTGGGCGATAATCTAGGGGGCTCCAGGGAGGGTCTGAGTGTTTGTGTATGTGTGTTTCTATGTTTGTAAACGTACGTGTTTGCGTTGACACAGGAAAAAATCCAAGTGTGAGGTAATATTTATTTAAAAAAAAATAACAGTAAAAAAACAATTTTAAAAACAAGCTTTTATTTAAATGCTCTAAAAAGGACAAAAGAAACTTTAAATTAAATCAAACATATAACTTAAGTATAATATAAAAGCTTGTCGCGAGATTTACCTGTGTAAAGTATGTTATGATACATACATTTTGTCGTTGAATTATTTGTTTGTTTTGTTTGTGACAAGTAAATCTCGCGACAAGCTTTTATATTATACTTAAGTTATATGTTTGATTTAATTTAAAGTTTCTTTTGTCCTTTTTAGAGCATTTAAATAAAAGCTTGTTTTTAAAATTGTTTTTTTACTGTTATTTTATTTTTAAATTTTTAGTTTTCGTTGGACATATTTCGCAGTCTTTCCATTTCATTGTTGCAAGGTCGTTTACCTGTTAATTTTGTACAGTCAAGTTCTTCGCCTGCTGGGGTCGCGGGACCAAGGGATTACCGTGACCCCAGTACGTAAAGGGCTAGTGAAGGACACCGTGGATTTTAGTCAGTACAAGTCTGACAGTCCCTCCCGCCCTGCCCTGGGTGGGAGGACTCATTTGATGATTTTACCACGATAAAAAAAAAAAAAAAAAACAGTCAAGTTCTTCAACAAGGAAACTTTCTAGCGATTTCACTCTACTTAAGGCCACGTATGCACTTTTTATCGTGGTAAAATCATCAATAAATGAGTCCTCCCACCCAGGGCAGGACGGGAGGGACTGTCAGACTTGTAATGACTAAAATCCACGGTGTCCTTCAATAGCCCTTTACGTACCGGGGTCACGGTAATCCGTTAATCCCGCGACCCCGGCAGGCTATGGCCTTCTACAGGCCCCGTCACTATGCTGACACTCTTTGATGTGCGCGTTGAACACAACGCGCCGTAGACCCGGGCATGGTCCATGGTTGGACAGCGAGTCGCCCATTACTCGCTGCCCGCATGCCCGCGCCTACGGTGGCCCGAGATCGCCTGGCGACGTCCGACGCCGTGGGCGTCTACCACTGTCGTTTTTTTCGTTCGTGACGTTTTTTTTTTCGTGGTAAAATCATCAAATGAGTCCTCCGTCTCCTCCTTCACGAGCATTACTGCTTCGCAGAAGGAGGCGACCGCTTCCCACTCCGTCTCGCCCCGCAGCATGGCCTCGACCAATGCCGGGCACGAGAGGTCTCCGCCTATCGCCGTCGTGAGGACACGGCGGTGCTCTGCCCAAGCGGGGCAGTCCTGCACCGTATGCTCCACCGTGTCCTCCGGACGATCCTCGCAGTGGTGACACCCAGGCGTTTCTTCCCTCCCTATCAGACACAGGAACCTCCCGAAACTTCCGTGTCCGGTGAGGACCTGCGTCATGCGGTAGGTCAGGACGCCGTGATGCCTATCCAGCCACTCCTCAAAGAGGGGTCTTACCGCCGCGATTGCGGCATGCCCGGACCTCGGTTGCGACAGTCGCTCCCTCCATACTGCCCTGAGATCACGCCGGAGCTCTTCCCGCCGCGCCTCGACTTGTCGAGGCAGCGGGGATTCGCCCCGACGTTGCGCCTCCACGCGCCACTCATAGACGCGCTGGAGGGCAGTCGCCTCCAGATCCCAGGGCACGACATAATAGATTAATATAATAATTAATTTTATCAATAGCCTAAATAGATTTCATTGTCGTTGTGACCATATTCTATCGGGAGAAGCTGATCCTGGCTGCACGACCAAGACACTGTCACCATATTATTGTATTATTATTTGGGTTTCCATATATATTTCAAGTTTTAGTTGTGTACTATTAACCTTTGAGGAGTTCTCTCGTGAGCAGACGATCCTGGCTGCACCACCAGATCGCACTTATCATATTATTGCATTGTTATCGGTTTTCCATATATATTTCAAGTTTTAGTTGTGTACTATTAACCATTGAGGAGTTCTCTCGTGAGCAGACGATCCTGGCTGCACCACCAGATAGCACTTATCATATTATTGCATTGTTACCGGGTTTCCATATATATTTCAAGTTTTAGTTGTGTACTATTAACCATTGAGGAGTTCTCTTGTGAGCAGACGATCCTGGCTGCACCACCAGATCGCACTTATCATATTATTGCATTGTTACCGGGTTTCCATATATATTTCAAGTTTTAGTTGTGTACTATAAACCATTGAGGAGTTCTCTCGTGAGCAGACGATCCTGGCTGCACCACCAGGTCGCTGTCACCATATTATTGCATTGTCATCGGGGTTCCATATTAATACTAAGTTTCAGATCGATTAAGTAATTAGAAGTGATTCTAATTTGACTTGCAAGATTTGATCTAAACAAACATACAAACATAGCAAGTTAAATAAAAGCTTGTAAAAAAATACCACCACGCCCAGTGCGGGATGGTGTTAGAATTTACAATATTAGTGTAATATCGTTTTCAAATTACTAACTAGGTATATATCAATGATGTCTTTAACATCTTCTGTCACTAATGAAATCCCCCCGGTAGTAAACCTACCGGATAGTCTAACCTAAATATTAAATCTAGACAGCCACAATGCCTTCAAATCCGAGACTCTGGGGACCTTAATGAAGACATGGCCAAAATGGACCCCACCTAAACGCTACGGAAATTAAGTCTTTACATGCAGCACGGTCGACGATTTACTTGATTGCTACCTCTGACTTATGAACAATTGAACTGTCTGAAACGCATTGAACATTTTATTTTATTTCATTTACAAATATTTTCTTGCATCTCGAATTGTTAAGCCTCTTTATGGAAAGAACGATTGCGAACAGGAATTTTTGACAGCAAACTAAGCGCAGTTGCTAAGCGAATGGACTGCCGCGCAGCGTGTCGCGGGTTCGATTCCCGCACGGAACAAATATTTGTATGACCTACAAGTAGTTGTTCCGGGTCTGGGTGTGCGTGTGTGTATGTGAGTTTCTATGTTTGTAAACGCACGCACGACACAGGAGAAATTTCTAGAGTGGGGCAACGTTTATAAAAAAAAATTGAACCGGCGTCTGATTCAGTACAACAGACGCCCTACCAACTAGGCCATCGCAAAGGACTGATTTTGAGAAAAAGGTTTTGAATGTTTAAAAGGTACTACATCATAAAGGCAAAGGTTGTTCCTGAAGTAGGCATATAATCTAAAGAACGCTACTTGCTGTGATCCTTACACGCTCTTATCACCTCGTCCACCTTCATGCTCATTTAAAAGGTCAGTGTATATCCTTCTAGCAGCCTTGAGAGCAGTGGTGACGCAGTGGTAAAGGCTCCAACTTACAAGTTATAGGTCGTGGGTAGAAGGCGCATTACTTTGTGACAACCAGCATTATTGTAAAATACAAAAATTGAAGACAATATGACATCTACCAACCTGTACGGGGCCCATGTGGTGGATTATAGTATACTCACTCTGCCCTGTTTTCCAGCAGTAGCAACATTACAGGCTGATGATGATATCCTCAAAGGGTTTTCTCTTTAGGCTTTGCCACTTACATCTTCCTTAAAATAAAATACCTTTTGAATTTAATTGCTCGAAAACATGTAATGTTGACATCAACAAAGCAAAACCGCAAAAGGATTAACATGAGCTGTTATTACGTTTCAAACTGGTTTTGTGGTTGGCAGCACATGAAGATATTCTAAGCACATATAAGACAAAGGCATAAATTCATCAATTGAATAAAATATTGATTTGAATTTACACTAATATTAAAATCACGCCTGTTTAGATAGAGGTGTACTTATTGACGAACATCACTTGTAACAGAACATCGAACATTCGCCATTTCTAATTTTGTCGAACTGGAACAGAGCCGAGTATAGATTCGACATTTTCGCAATCTTTCTAGTGAAGGCTCTAGTCGTTGGTCGTGAAAAATTTGTCTTCATCAGAGTCGACGCGGGTAAAAGCTCGCCAGAACGCTCGTTTGTTTTTCTGTAGTGTAACATTCGCAAGAATGCTTATTACAAGTGAATGCTCAAGTTTATCAGCACATCCACATTTTGTACTCTAGAAAAAGGTAGAAAAATCCTTAATCTTTATGCCACTCTGTTTTCCATAAAATATGAAATGGAACTCTAGAAGCTACGAGCGAGCTAGATTTTCTAATCCAATTGGTACAAGCAGTCATCCGTCTCGCGAACTTGACTTTTGCAATTTTGCGTAGGAGGTATCTCGTTGATATTTACAATTTTTTTCAGAAGATGTATGAAAGCGTTCACGTAGTTTACGTATTTTTCAAGTAGTTTAGATATAATAGGAGCATGTCTCTATAAAGGACTGAAATTCGAATCACGTACAAAGGACATTTGTATTAAAATGTGAAGTCTTTCGAGAGCCCAAAACTGTGTTGGTCAGTTTTAGAGGCCGGAATAAAACAGTACTTTTATTTTCACTGTGAATCTAGGTTTTTAATGTTTTTTTTTTCATTCTCAACATGTATTGTGTAGTTTGTGTCTACTGTTTTATTTATTGGTTACTTAATAAAAGTTGTGGCGAAAGGTCGAGTCCAAATATTGCATTTTTTAGCTTTTCTCTGCAGTTTATTTTCAATTCTATGGGCTAGCTTAGCTTCATTGTGTTGGCGTTTTCTGGCGATTATCACTGTAGATTGTTAATTCTGGGTTTCATGAGCTGTATTGGTATGAAATACGAAGACGATTAACAAACAAAAACAACAATACTTAAAGAAATCAATTGCTCAAAAAAAGACAGTAGAAAGTAGTCATGATTCATATCATGACTAAAGCGATGTTAGTTTGAAAAATATTCTATTATTCATTGAACACATGTTTTACATACAAGTGTTCCACGAGGCTTCTTAAAGAAAAAAAGAACTACTTTAAATTTTTTATTTATTCCTTTTGCACATACTGTGTCTACGGTTTTTGTACACCTCTGGAAGAAATTTCTAAGATACGAGTATTTCATAATGAAATTAACTATATTTTGTGTTCTTTTTCTGTATGTTTTTACTGCCGCATCGCATACTTAATTATATCGCATGATGCACGTAACATTAATGTAAACGTGATTTGAGTATAAATATAAATTGTGGGTATGTTACATGGCATGTTCTAAACAAACAAATGATTAGGAATTTTGTTTTTTTCTGTTATTTCCATCTTCAATCCAAGGTCATCTATTGCTGGTTACGGGACCAACGAATTACCGTGACCCCGGAACGTAAAGGGCTATCAAAGGACTCCGTGGATTTTAGTCAGTGGGAGGACTCATTTGATGACTTTACCACGCTAAAAAAAGGTCCTCTATTGCCAATAATAAAGCCGTGTTAAACGTTGGCATAAAACCTCTAGAGATTTTCTTACACCGATCTATTGATACAGTTCCATCTAGGGGTTAATTAACTGTTTACTTGTTGGTTAATTACTGTTTAGTTGCTTGTTTTGCTAATTATCGACTCGCCCAGGTAGCTTTGGGTAAACTACGAGTTGATTAGCTATGGATTATCTTAATCCTTTAGATAGATAGACCGTTTTATCTATATTCAATGTTCTGAATTATCGACTTTTTCATAGTTGAAAAGTAATTTTTTTTTATTTAGAATAATGTTTTAAGTTTGAGTTTCAGTTAGTAGCAATTGATCGAACAAAAGAGTACCATGCTTATGTTTTCTCTACATGGTTAACGAATAAATCTAATTTCTGGGTTACTTCCAAACAATTTCTGAACGGATATTCTAATAATGTTTCCCTGACTGAGGAATTACACGTCCTCTAACTAAATAAAATAAAAGTCTTCAACGCATACACATAATGACTATTCGATCAATATGGCGGACAAAGAAATGAAATACACATAAAATCTGAGCACTGTTTGCATATTTTCAGTGTCTATTAAACTAAAAACGGTGGTGCAAAGAAACAAATTCAAATTCAAAGTAATTAAACACACACTACATGTTACAAACTTCTGATTTCCGGGACGGTCGCCTCACTGTATAATTGAAACTTAACTACTTGAGAAGCGAGAAAATTAAAAGTTTCCCACAATTATACTCCCGGCGAATTAACAATAAAAACTTAAGTTCAGTGGAGAATAAAATTAACACTAGCTCTGGAAATTGTTAAGATTTCCTCGGGGAAGAAAAACTTACACTCTAATCGTACTGGGTAAATTGTTTAATTTGAGTTTGAATTTTCCGGTCTTTGTTTGACTAACAAACATAATTAAATGAGTCCTTCCGTCTTGGGTGGAGAGCGGAAAGAACTGCCATACACTTATTTACTAAAAATCCACCCTGTTCGGTTGCCCTTTTGTTCCAGGGCCTCGAAACCCTACTTAGACAGTTCTGCAGACTTGCAGGCGTTTCAGGCTGTATACCAGACCCCTAGTTTATCTTATTTCGGTCTGGTTATTAACGCTCAGTTTTTCGCTTGATACACTTGTCCTAGGGACACTGGATATTTTTTGTGTGTATTAGTAATAAACATCCATTTATCCTAACTGTCGTTTAAAATAGTATAACGTAAGATTGTCATGTCACAATAAACACTTAGACTAATTTAATCCAATTTCGATGTAAATCTGCAACCATAACCACAGCAAAGGGCTTTACCGCCACCATTATCGGGACGCTTTTCAGATTCACGTGTACGGTTGAATATTTCACTAATTAACTTGAATGCACGTGCTTCAAATGATCACTACAAGTGATAAACCCTTGATAAATACACAAACAATATTAAATAATTTATAAATATTTGTAGGTAACCTTTGTTGAGTGTAAAAGAACAAAAAAACTTGAAATATATGAGATTTCATTAATTTGTGTCTTATGCTAGCTTCACACGGCGAGTACGATACACACCAAGAACCGCGCGCGTAACGTGCCGTGTGAAGACAACGGCTCGGCACGATTCGGGATGGCGCGTCCGGTCTGTAGATGTCCGATTGCACTTGTGGACGCCCAGAGCGCGACACTGTTCGCGATATCACGCGCTGTGAAAAGCTAGTTTTTTTTTTATCGTGGTAAAATCATCCACCCAGGGCAGGGCGGCAGGGACTGTCAGACTTGTACTGACTAAAATCCACGGTGTCCTTCAATAGCCCTTTACGTACTAGGGTCACGGTAACCCCTTGGTCCCGCGACCCCAGCAGGCTTTGGCCCTCTACAGGCCCCGTCACTATGCTGACACTCTTTGAGGCGCGCGTGGAACACAACGCGCCGTCGACCCGGGCATGGTCCATGGTCGGACAGCGAGTCGCCCATTACTCGCTGCCCGCATGCCCGCGCCTACGACGTCCGACGCCGTGGGCGTCTACCACTGCGGCTGGGGTGGAGGGAGGACGCTGTCCTCTCCCTCAGGCGGCCCGCCTCCTCCTTCACGAGCATGACTGCTTCGCAGAAGGAGGCGACCGCTTCACACTCCGTCTCGCCCCGCAGCATGGCCTCGACCAATGCCGGGCGCGAGAGGTCTCCGCCTATCGCCGTCGTGAGGACACGGCGGTGCTCTGCCCAAGCGGGGCAGTCCTGCACCGTATGCTCCACCGTGTCCTCCGGACGATCCTCGCAGTGGTGACACCCAGGTATTTCTTCCCTCCCTATCAGACACAGGAACCTCCCGAAACTTCCGTGTCCGGTGAGGACCTGCGTCATGCGGTAGGTCAGGACGCCGTGACGCCTATCCAGCCACTCCTCAAAGAGGGGTCTTACCGCCGCGATTGCGGCGTGCCCGGAAAAGCTAGCTTTAGAAAAAATATGAATCTGAATATGGTATTCTTCTTCATTATCATGTTGTGTGGCATGTTTGCACCCTCTGCTGAGTTAAACCTCTTCTTCTTTTTTTGCCTTTTTCTAATTCAGTGGGAACTTCTCCGAATAACCATAAAATTATAGCTAATTTTAACAAAATAGTTTTATTATTCACATATTCAATTACTGTAAACAAAAGTGACCCAAACAATCAGAAACATCAAGCTAGAAGTGATGCATGTCTCGCGAACCTCATTCATTCACAAACAATACTTTCTGTTGATCTTTGTTCTCTCTACACTCGTTGTTGGTACCTGATATAAAACCAGGTTAATTTTGTATGGTCGGATCTAATGTTTGGTGAGACCATTGTGAGATTTGGTCGATCAGAATGACAATCAATATTTAATCAGTAGCTGTTGTTCCTTCTAGATGATATTTGATGGTTTAGTGATTATTTTAGTGATGGAATAACACATAGAATAACACCTTTCATCCCGGTATTAAGTTCCCGTGGGTGTTTTCGACATACATACGGGTGAAGATCTAAAAATATATCTTCTTATATCTTCTATATATATAAAACTTTTATGTTGGTTTCTGTACGCTTCAAAAACTCAAAAAGTTCTGCACCGATTGAGCTGAAATTTTAGCATGATATATAATCCGCATCATGGATTGTTTTTATCTATTTTTTACATCAGTCACATATCCGCGACCGCGAAAAAGTTTTTTGTGCCACAGCGAAGCGTGGCAGGGTACAGCTAGTATTATATATTTATATTTTTTATTCACTCAATCACTTAATTAATCCGTCACAGTTGGCGCAGTTCTTGAGTGTTCGCACTGCGCAGTGTGTCGCGGATTTTATTCCCGCGCGGAACAAATATTCGTAAGTTGTTCCGGGTTAGGTGTTTGTATATATCAGTTTCTATGTTTGTAAACGCACCCACAATACAGGAGAAATTCCTAGTGTGGGGCAATGATTAAAAAAATATGATAAAATAAAGATAAGTCTTGTTTTTATATCATAAAACGGAAACCTTTTGAAAGGCGTTATAAATACAATTTAGATTGTGTTCGGATACACAATCTAAATTTATTTAGGGCAAAACACGAAATAACACACAAAAAACTCCAATATTTTAGACCAGAGAGCTTCCAATTTTATTTTGATAATACTCGTGAACACGTGTCAAAGGTTTGCGGTCGTTTTGCGCGCCATTGTGGCGGTAAATAAAATGCTAGCAGTATAGGCAGGCACTATACAATGTATGGACCGAATTCCATTATTCGGCCCGGATGATATACGGCAAATTATTAATGACTACCGGGATGCTGTATTGTGTGCTGGTATTGAATAGCTGTAGTTACAGATTTCGGCTTTAATAAAGGAAAAACAATCATCTTATTAGCTTACGTACCATAAGCTTAGCATAATCAGCCTACTTTTTTCCACTAGTGTGTATGTGAAAATGCTGTAGTCCATCACGCGGGACCACTGTCCAATCTTTACGTGTTATATTTATTAAGCATTAATGAAAATTACAATATTGTCCATATTAATTAGTTTTATTTTTAAAAAAGACATTATTATGATATTTTCAAGATGCCTGTACAACTTAACCTCTTCCTTCTACTATTTACATTAGGTACACGTTGGCCACTTCTAAAAGCGCACTTTTACTATCGCACGTTTTGAGAAAAAAGCGGTGAAATAAAAATACCACTACCTTATTCTAATATCTTTTTGACAAACGTATTTCCAACAACCCTTTTCTAAGATCAGATTCCTCAGCTCAATAATCCGATCAAAGTCATACAAGCAAAAAATGAAACGAACTATGTATTCACCACACAAGGTTCTGTTTCATTTTTCCATGTGAATAATTTGAACCCCTTGCGACACCGGGAAGCCGGAGGCATACCTTTAGATCTTTCCTCCGTTCGTTATCTTAAAGCTTCTTCGTCTGCAAGTGACCTATACTGACATTTATTTTTGTTTTCTCGCCTAAACAAGGACGAATGCGAGTTCTTTGCCACTTGTAAACCTAAATCACGATGTAAACAAGAAAGTTTGTTTAATTTGTGAGCGGGAAGGATTATGGAGGCGATTTCGGTTTTGTTACGATAAAAAAATGTGTCCCTTTTCAAATAAAATATCTTGATGGAATTTGGTAGGGAATAATTGTGACAAAATAAAGCTTAGCTCTTATTTTAGTCCCGGAGAAACGATATAGACCGGAGTTAAACAACGCGTACGAGTACAGTACACGCACCGGTGCTAATATAAATGAGACTATATGACCGATACTAGATCGACTGCGTCGCGTGTACGAAACTATCATCAAAATTGTTGTACTTACTGTACTGTTTTTTTTTAAATAAACGTTGCTCCACACTGAAAATATCTCTAGTCTGTGAGTCTGAGTGTTTAGTGGGTGCATTGACAAACATTTAAACTGTATCTCAATTTGACAAACAGCCAATCCCGAAACGACTACTTGTATATCATATGAATATTTGTTCCGAACGGGTATCAAACCCGTGACACGCAGTCAATAACTCGATCATTGTGCCAAAGTTACAAGGTACAAAGATTTCAGAAAAAAAAAAATTGTAATAATGTAATTTTTCTAAGTAAGAAAAAACATTCATTTTTCAATTGCTGTTCAAAAAACGACTTTACGTAGCTTCGTACCATATTTCATAATAACACTGGCACTTCATAATAACAGCTGTTCCTATAAACATACAAAGCGGATTTCCCTCCGGTAAACGCAAGGTGAAACAGGAAGTAGGTACGGAGCGAGGACACGTTTCATTTTTACAACGTTCTTATAAAATACAACGGACGGATAATACAGTTCAAAGATAAGGTAATGCTTGCATTTTTTATTTTATTATTGTGTTTTGAAATTTAAACGAGGAAAAGTTTTTAAGTGGGTTTTTTTCTTTTTCTTAATCAATGTTTTCAGTATGCGAAATGTTTTATGATTTTTTTTCTAAATTCCCCTGTTTCCGGGGTCGCGGGACTCACGAATTACCGTGACCCCGGTACGTAAAGGGCTATTGAAGGACACACACCCACATTAGTCAGTACGAGTCTGACAGTCCCTCCTGCTCTGCCCTGGGTGAGAGGACGCATGTGATGATTTTACTAGTAAAAAAAAAAAACTCCCCTGTTTCCGGGATAATGGGAGCTACTATCTAACTTTTTAGTTTGTCCGACAGTGAAAACTTCCATGTATGAAATTAATGGCAAAAACGACCTCTTGTTAGGAAAGTGCCGCGACATGTTCACAATTATTTTCAATCTTACTTGGCATGTCTTCTTCGGGCTATTCAAAATGGTTCATTTTTTAAATCAAATTGATATGTCTTCTGCCGGCTATTCAAAATGGCGCCTTACCTCAATTCCAGAAGCAAAGATTCGACCTAAGATGGAGTGAGGAGTTCTAGAGCCTTTTGAGTGAAGAAGGCTCTAGAATCTTGCCGTCAAACGGAGCACAGTAAAAACTGTATGGTTTTGACTTCGGCGGATGGTTGTAGCGAGCCAGGTGGCCAGCGTCAATAGGATCGCTCAGCTGTAACCACAGGCTAGAGGTGAGCCATCCCATTGTGTTTAGTTAGTGGTGAGTTGGTGGTGTCGTTGCCAGCATAAACCAATATGAGGTGGATCCCACCCACCCCAGAATCTTCATTCTCAATCGCTTTAAACATTACGTGTTGTTCTATTTAAGATATCACGACACCGTTCCATCGTAAATCATTAGTAGCAATCTAGATGAATATGATTGTTTAATAGTTCAGTCTTAAATCTAGAAATACAACGAATAAATCCTTCACAAAACAGTCGTAAAGTAAGCTAGAAACAGTACAGTTTAAAACGCACAGCCTTTAAGCCATTCTAAGTCGTATTTTCGTCACGTGTTGTATGCTGTTGACAAGCGGAATTTCAGTTGTACCACATACATTATCACCTTGACAGGCTCGAGTGCCTGAAAAACGCGACGAAGCGTGGAAAAGGGAACAAGAAATGTCCCTCTATTTTCAGAACGGATTTACGTGGACTAAGAATGCTTTAAATATTTACTGCTACCAAGTAATTGTGAAATATCGTTGTTACGTGAAATTTTAAAGCGATTTAAATGTTTTCGGAGCTGTACAAGGAAAATGAATTAACTGTAGTGAAATACCTAAAGATTTTTTTTTTCTAAAAATAAAGTATTCGGGACTTCCTGGAAATGTATAATGTGTGATTGCGTAAACAATGCATAGATAATAGTTATGCGATAGCAATAATAAAAGAACGTAACATCACACCTGTAATCCCAAAAGGTCCCAGACGTGTATGGTCCCATTTTGTCAGTTATGTATAAGATCAATGTTAAAGGGGACGGCTTATTATCATCACCAGGGCAGGAATCTGGACACCGTGGCTGCTTTTGAGATTTTTTAATGAAAAACCCAAGTGACTGGGAATCAGACCTTGTATGGACTTTTATACTATGTAGTCGCGATTTCAACTACTCTACTAAAAAGCAGGTTTTCTAACTACATCTTTATTCTACTCGAATAAAAGATAATCAATATTATAAAAAACTAGAGATTTCTTAGATTTCAATTAAATTTTGAAGTGGGTTACGGTAAAAGCTTCCTACCTTTAAAAGCGAGTGGTCAAACAGTAAGGAAATAGTGTAGAGAAAAATAAACCTAAAATATTAGTATTTTCAGAGCAAGACGCTTTCAGTACGAGTGCATTAAATGCATTCCTCTAAATGAAAGAATTTTTAGAGAGGATGAGTCGACTGGGAAAAGGCAGTGGTCCTGAGTAATTAAGTGAATATAAAAACTGATTACAATTTTCTTAAAGCCTTTGTCAAACAGACAGGCGAAAGCGAACTGGACCGAATCCGAGGCGATAACGAACCGATATGAGACGTCAAAGTGGGTGCAGCGAACCGAGGCTTTCGCTTTTTTATGTGACTGGATTCAAACAATTCCATACATTACAAATAAAAAACGCCTCGCTTCGCATTCGCCACGCCTGTCTGTTTGACAAAGGCTTAGTTTTACAGAATACTAGCGCCACATCCCCGGCATTGTATGGGTGTTATAATGTATTATACAATCATGAATTAACCTTTCTCTTATTTATTGATGAAAACTGCATTAAAGCTCGTTGCAGTCTGAAAGATTTGAGTGTGCAGACGGCTGAGAAGCGACTTGTAGATTATAATTATTGAAATTATTTGTTAGTCGTCAATACCATCGTATTGGGATAAAATGTTTTTAGTCAACCTAATAACGTTAAATGCCGTTATATTACTTTAGGATTTATGAATGACCAAATGTTTATAATTTTTTTTCAAACATTACACAGTGGGTATTAATAGAAAGTATAAAATAAGCTATACAATAGCTTGTGTGTTATGCAGAGTAAACGCTTATTTTTAATGATTGCTTTTTAAGTTAACGTTATTAGTCCCGTGAGCTTTCTCCTTTATCCATTATATTAATCAACTAATCTCTGTAAAACATTTAGAATAACAAAAATAAAAGTGTTACAGGCTTATCTGTACAAAACAAAAATTTTAATTATCATTGTTTAGATATCCAATTCGTTCATATAATCACTACATACTCGTAGTTTAAAACAAAGTCATTCCCCGCTGTCTGTTTGTCTGTTCCTATGTATGCTTAGATCTTTAAAACTACGCTACGCATTTTAATGCGTTTTTTTTTAATAGATAGAGTGATTCAAGAGGAAGGTCTATTTAAAATGCATAATATAGTAGAGATTGCATCCGTGCGGAGCCGGGGCGCATCGCTAGTTCTATAATAAAATAAACAAATACGGCAACATGAATAATATATCTGCCCGCTTTTTACCGAAAAGCCGAGGATTAGTAACGTATTGTTTTGAATATTTGACGCAAATCCAGCGCGGGGGAAGGATTTATTGCAGAGCCGGCCGCAAGTGTGATAACAGACATTATTGTTTTATGGCAACATAAGTTTTGCCAACGGATTTATCCGCGCAGTAGGTAGTCGAAAATTATGCCAGGGGAACATTATATCAGGATAAAGCTTATCCTATGTGTTAATTCAGGTTATAATCTATCCACGTGCCCTAAATCCGATTAGGCGTGTTTGGGTGGAAGACTTCGTTCATTAGTTGTTATTAATCGAACGTGAAAGAGTAACTAAAATCCGTCCATCCTTATAAACTTTTACATTTATAATAATAGTAGTAAGTTAGGTGTTTACCCGTGGCGTTGTTCACGTCATGATTGGGTATTATTCCCTTGAAACATTATATAACAGACCACGATACTTGGCGATAATACAGCTTCTAGTAACAAGTGAAATATTTTTTTGAAATAGGATGAGAAGTTCCGAAGCTTACCAACTACATTCTGACAAATATACAAAGTTTTCGTGTTATAATATTAATTAATAATTATAGATCGCGTATGTTCACAAAGTCATGAGATTTTATTTTTAAGATGACTGCGTGAGTGTACGTGAAGAGAAATTCGATATATCGGGGTTCAAACTGTGTTCTTTTCTTTTCATACAAATTTAAAGAGCATTTTCCATTTTATGTAGAATCTCTATGTCTTCAGACATGCTGAATTTTTGAAGTGAAAACTTCTTTAGCGGCGTTGAGCACTTTTCTGTAATGGGTATAAAATCTTAAACTCGCGTCAGGACACGTGACCCTGACCGAAAAAGCGTAGGACGGCGCAGGGCGCTTGCGTGAATGTTCGTGTGACGTTGCTAGGTAACATTGTTTATAAAAGATGTACGTCACATTGGAAAATTATTGAAATAAAAAGTCAACCATTTTTGCGAGTTTTACTAAAATCTGTTCACAAGATATTTCCAACAATTACTATTCAAGTTTTCACTTCTGCCGGCACTCCCAGAGTGCAACCCGTCGTTTTTTTTTATTAATATTCTTGCCGTTACTTTATTGAAAAAAAAAAGTCTTGTTAGTAACAATAAAATCTCATTACTAACTAACGAGATCTCTTTTCTGTCAAAAAGTTCTTAAGCATAAACATTTTAGAGATCCAAAATAAAATATTGACTGGCCTGATGGTCTAGTGGTTAGTGACCCTGACTGCTATGCCGGAGGTCGTGGGTTCGATTCCCACCCAGGACAAATGTTTGTGTGATGAGCACGATCATTTGTTCTGTGTCTGGGTGTAATTTATCTATAATTTGTATGTATTTAGAAATATATAAGTATGTTTATCAGTTGTCTAGTACCCATAACACAAGCTCTGCTTAGCTTGGGACTAGATGGCGTTGTGTGATAGTTGTGGAATATTTATTTATTATTTTATTTATTTATTTATCACATCTTGTGTAGCAACAATTACTCACTATAATTACAAAGCTTCATTATTATTTCTAAAATGATCAGAATTTAATTGGACATGTTTATGCTCATACAGATTTGATTGAAATAGTTGTAATTGATTCAAAATTACGTAATCCGCTTGTAGCATTAAAAATATTTTAATTATTTGGTACACATTAGTACCAAAATAACCAACCTTAGTAGTAACTATATTTTTGAGCCGTTTGGGGTTGAAACTATAGGGCCATGGGGTCCGAGTGCTCACAGCCTCTACAAAGAAATTTCTAAAAGACTTATTGACGCTTCCCGTGACCCAAGAGCTGGCTTTTACCTTGGCCAGAGGCTAAGTATTGCCATACAGAGAGGCAATGCCGCCAGTCTCTTGGGCACATTACCAGCTGACAGCGTTGAGGATGAATTTTTCGATGCTCTATTTATGTAGTTTAGTTTAGTTTTATTTAATTTTGTATTTTCATATTTATGTATTTTTAAAAATTAATCAGGTAATAAAAAAAGTTATTCTAAAATAATTTTAATTATTAGTATTAATTTTAATTATTAGTATTAGTAGTAGATAAACCATTGAAGTTTTCATCAATACGCAAGAGATACGGTTTTGTATCAACAAAAGTAAGTTTGAACAAGTTTCAATACCACAGACCTAAATACACAGTTTACAGCCTTTACCTTTGACGAGGCATTATGCATGACGTCATAGTTCAGTGTGGGCGATCCCCGAAGCCATTGAGATGGCACGTTCGGATCTTACTACCCGCCTTTGCATATTTTTTGCAAAGTTGCGGGAAATGGGATTTTTATTTAATCCATATTTATAAAAACAAAAGGTCACTCCATCATCACTTTCGGAAATCGAAAATTGCTAGGAGTCTCTAATTTTGCTTGTGAGTTCTTTTTAGTTCGATTTTGCAAATTACGATCCCTAAGGGGTTGTTTTTTTGTTTGGAAGTTTCTATGAAATTTCGTTACTACAAGTGCTAATGTTGTCTCAAAATATTTTTTTGGATATATATTTAGATTTTCCAAAAGTATCCCATAAAAAGGAGTCGATTTTCGCGCGGACGAAAGGACGAAAAATGCTAACTTATTTATTATAATTATTTGATATTGAGATAGGGCGAGATTATTGAAAATAATAGCGGTTATCTATTTTAAATTATGACAGGACTGTTTTTTTTATAAATAATATGACAGTATTAATAAATGCTTTTACAAGATTTGTAGGTTTTTCATTTTAAAATTAGCATAAATAAAAGCTTTTGTTGTTTTTCAGTCAGTTTAATACTTTCTTTTTATTACTTGTTAACTACCACACCATTACCCACTATTAATGACAAAATGCAATACGGCTAGTGTACCTTCACACCATAAAACACTAGACCGTAAAAACCTAATTATGCATGAAATAATAACTTTCATTACTAGGTACTTACTGGTGACATAACGAGGTTCTTGTTTTACAATGAGTTAATAATACTGGCCAGCACTGGGTAATGACCTCGTTGCATACTGAAAAGTTACAGAATGACTGGGAGTATTCAAATTTCTGTCGCCCTACTACGCGGTAGAATTTTGATGTTACTCTATAGACATTAAAGATTTTTTCGCGATGTTTTCTGTCATCTTTCAATTATATCTACTTGAGAGATTGAGATTCATTGAAAGATGAACGAGAGATGAAAGAGAATGAGATTCATTGAATCTACTTAAGTGTAAGGATTTATTATAGCATAATTAGCCTATTATGTTCTTACTGCGGGTACACAAGCCTCGTCTCTATTAGAGTAATGGGTTGTGATCCACAACGGGTGCTACTGCTGGTTAGTAGATGTCACATGTCTTCAAAATGCGGTCCTTTTTTTTAACGTAGTAAAATCATCAAATGAGTCCTCCCACCCAGGGCAGAGCAGGAGGGACTGTCTTGACTGTGAGATGCCTTATTTGATGATATTACCATGCTAAAAAAAGCTACGGCTCAAAATAACATAAGAAGATTTCATTTCCTACAAAATTGATCTAAAACTACTCAAAGAAAAACATTTATTGGCACACTTAAGCCACAAGTGCACACAGTGTAGCAAATAAAAAACCACATTAACAAAAATAATTTAAAGAAGAACTTTAAAATATATTGGCGGCTGTGCCAAATAGGCCCATAATACCACCATCCCACAAAGGTAGACCTCATAACAAACGCAATGAATGTACAGAGACCTTAAATATTCAATCCATGCGAGATTAATTTAATTAATACCAAGGAAAGAGTGACATCATAATCTGTCGGTTTATTTAACAGCGGATTAAGGCTTCCCCTCGCCTTTCATTTGACAATGAATTAAATTTAAATTATTTAATCGTGTGTAACCAGTCCCTTTGATTTTGTGGTGGAAATGAGGAGATTGTTAATTCAAGATGGCGTTAGTATTTAAAAGGGTTTGATAGTTAATTTGAATATTTGACAGTGAAAGTAATAAAGGTTGTAAAGTTATAAAGTTAAAGTAATAAAGTTTTTTTTTTGAAAATGTGTACTCGTATGTGCCTAAACAGTAAAAAAAATCTAAGTTCTTATTTAATTAAATATTGACTACTTCATGAAACCGTGACTTTGGAGGCCATCAACGTCACCAATTTAAACAAAGGATTCACGATTTTGCAAAATATGTAGTTGAATTACCTACTTTTAGTCTGAAAAACTATTCTTATGAATTATTACAGATTTAATGCAGATTTACCTTTAAACATAAAAACAAAATTATGTTTTTGAGGTGTCACACTCCCAATGATAAAACAAAAAGACTACGACATCTTAATTAAAATTTAAAAAGTTTAATCTCGTGCTAAAAAATAATTACCGAAGTTAAACAGCCTAAGGAAAGGAAATCCCAAAAACCACATCTCTAAAGTCCACATTATAATTGGATTCCCTTCAAACTTTCATCAATTAGCAATGAGTAAATAATCCGAACTTCTGACGAGGATTTTACTTGAGTTCTGTTAGTTTTAAACATTAGAGAAAATCCTGTGGGGTATGGTTTAAATCATTGCTTGATCGTCCAGAGAAAAAGAACAGAAACTATAAGAGAGCATTAATAGAGCAGTGGTCTCCCAGTGGTTTTCGCCTCTACTTACTTTATCCATTGACTCGTGTCTATGTACGAACCTCTATAGATTTGTGTTGCGATAGTCGCTTGGATACCAAAGTCGTAAGGTATCGGAGACTTGCGTCGCCTTCTGTACGAAGGGGTTACGAGTGCGTACATATGAGTACTTTGTGTTGTTTATTTAATCACTACTGCTTCATTCTAAAATAAATGACTTCGCTGTAGGATATGTTACGTCCTAGCCAAAGCGATCATTACTTGAATAGGCGAAGGATTTGTTCGGCGAACATACGTATACATGTGTTTCCCGTCGATCGGTTGGTTTAGGTCGCGGGGTTACAAATTGTCGAACAGTTAAATAAAGTTCAAATAAAATAAATCTACAGAACAAGTTTCTACTTCGTTTATTCTGCAAGTAAAAGATGTTTAGTTTAGCAGGCGTCGAACAATCGGGTCATTGATTTTAGCGAGTTTAACTTATACGGTATTCAGATAAAGGCGACACAAGTTTCGATGTTTCAGACAATAGGCGAACTCAAAAGTTTAGCGAGGCAATTGAACAAGTTCTCAAAGACAAGTCCGGGCCAGGATTATTAAACAAAACAATGAGACGTTGCTGATAAGTTTCATAGAGGCTTTGTGGCGCAGTCGGGCCTCAGTAGCTGGATATAGATGAATAGAGAAATAATTGATGCAGTGTTTGTCATGTTTTCTCACCGTAGTAGTTTCCTTTCTTTAGTATATTTCATTACACTCCTCGCTGATTGTCCGGTTAAACAGCCCTAACCTGCTCTAGGTTGACCATGCGAGATGCTATAAATAATTCATTATTCAATAACTTTTGTTGCCTTCTGTCAATATTACAATATTACACTACTATCACACAACGCCATCTAGTCCCAAGCCAAGCAGAGCTTGTGTTATGGGTACTAGACAACTGATAAACATACTTATAAATTCCTAAATACATACGTATTATAGATAAATTACACCCAGACACAGAACAAATGATCGTGCTCATCACACAAACATTTGTCCTGGCTGGGAATCGAACCCACGACCTCCGGCATAGAAGTCAGGGTCACTAACCACTATACCAACAGGCCTGTCAAAATAAACCTAGTCGAATGTAAATAGTGACGTCATACATATCGATTAGTATTTTATCACAAATATTGAAAATTACTATAGACATCGAATAATGGGACCTTGGAACTTAATAACAGTATTCTAAACTTCAAAGGTGGAACTTTACACCACAAACGCAAGAAAATTGGTCCACAAACTATAGGTCGTTTCGATATAAGGCTACGAACAGACTAGTTAAAAATAAAGTTATTCATTTCTTACAAACAGGAATCAGTGTTAGCTCAAACAAATCCTTTCTTGATAAAAAAATTCGATGATTGACAGTGGTTTACAAATTATGTCTACAAAATTATGCTCAAAGCGCAAAACCATTCATGAGTAGTTTGATTTTTAAAGCAATTTTCTATAGTCGGCAATCTAACAGGCAGTCCACAAGACAAGTTGTTGGAAAGCTTGTGGCACTCCTGAGGGTGTAAAATAATAATTAATATGAAATACGATATCATGTGATAAACGAAATTCGTCTCGTTAAAAATTTCTCGTCAGAAAATTGCAAAGAGAGATGGAAGAAAGATTTGCCTATCATTTTAAAGCAGTTCATTGCGTTCTAGCACTGAAAAAAACCTTCCCTCCACTAATCTCCACTCCTTACAAAGGAGATAGCCAGTATTGGGCCAAAGTATGTACAGAAACGATGTATACATAAAAAAATACTAGATTTTTTACTGATTAAAAATAACATGTAACAATTATAACTTTCTACCGGAATGAGCTAAAAATTATAATTTGAAATATGGTTTTCAATTGGATGTAGTTCTAAAACTAGCTCCGTAAACAAGCCGTCAGGTCATTTTAAGTTCGTTCTAAAACTTAGTGATTCTAAAGAAGTTACTAAAAAAACTATATCTGTTTTGTTTTAGCTTTGATCATGAACATTATAATCATTTAGGAAAGAAAAAAGACATTTGATGAAATTATTATTGTTTTAGTAATAGTTTTTTATTTATATAACAATAACATCGTTCAAAATCGTGTATCGGGTTACTGTTTCAGAACGAAAAAATATCGATGTTTGTCAAAATGTCACTGTCACGTCACTCCCGTCATACGTTTTCGTACTCGTGCGCTTACGGATGTGCTTATTCGATTTCTGCTATTTTTTGTGCTATGCAATAATATGCTAATAGTAACACATAAATATGTTTTCAAACAATTAAATCAATGTGTTTATTTGATTATGGTATTTACAATACAGGTACAATTCTTACCATCTGCCGCATAATACAATATTGACCCAAAAACTTAATATTATATTTTATTCCTAATTCCCATAGAATTAAAAAAAAATCTTTATGGTATGAATATGGATGTGTTTTATCTATTAAATAATACATAAATGATTACTGTTCACATTTGGCCCAATGATGTATGGATGTCTGGCGATCTCCTTTCGAAATATCGCCCATTCTCCAGTCCCGTTCCTCCTATCATTTCCTTCACACCTTGAAAAATCTTGAGTCACAAAGTTTAAGGATCAAAATTTCACGAAAATAATCAGTGTGGTGACTGCCTAAGATTTTCGAAGATAAATTGCTTCGGAAAGGCCACGTTAGTGGGTAGTTGGGTAGACCTCGCCTTGTTAGATTTAATCATGTTAATAACTGTGACTTTATTGTGTGACGTCGTCTTTAATTAAGAATGTAGCCAGTGCGTCGTGTCGTCTAATAGTGAGGTGGGTGATGCCGTCTATTATGTGAGGTCAGTTGGTAGGTTTTGTTTATGTGGAGTTCTGTTATTTTCATGACGTTACTGAGTAACCTTTTTGTAATCCTCCATTGGATGTTTACTCCACCATACAAAAAAAAAACCGTTATTGTGGAACCTCAAAACAAAAGTATTTACTTGAGCTTACACTATTTGTATGATATAAAGAGTTTTTTGATTTAATCATTCATTTAGATAAACAACATCTTTATTATAATTTTACGTAAATTACATCAAAAACACAGCAGAAAAAATATATTTAAAAAAAACATGCTCTATTCAGAACACTAATTTTGCATTGCACAAAACAAAACCTTCAAATTCCACGAATCGCACCAGAAGCCATGAAACAAACCAATCCCTATAATCAAGCTCACTAAAACCACACGAAACAAAACCTTACCAACTGTAATAAAAATATGCATAAACGAACCACAAGTAACGGAGTAGCATGCAAGCAAACCCTTAATGGTGCAAAGTGCATTCAACCGCAGCCTACTGAAATTGGTTATAGTAGAACGACTTGGATTGGATTTGTTTTGTCAGGTCAAAGGTGAAGGAACTCTTGCGTGATCGGCTGTATTGCGACTCAGACTGCATAGTCGAGGAGGTGAGAAGTGTGTGGAAAATAAAGTGGAGGTGGTATTACATTTTAAACCTTTTTTTTTGTTTAGTACATACTGTTCCATTGAGGGCCTCGTCCAGTTGTTGTGTTCCAAAATTTCTCTTATTCTACCTTACATCGAACCAAAACCTTAGTTTGCTTCACTAACTAGCAGTTCTATAGTGTGTTTCCAAAATATTTGAACTCACACAAACGCCTAGACCCGGAGCAACTATTTGTGGGTCAGACTTTAGATTTGTTTGTTTGATTTTGGAATCAAACATGCGACTAGCAGTGCAAAAGCCAATCACTTTGTTATTGTACCAGCCAAGTCAAGCCAAATTCGTGGTGTAAAAGAACAGCGTAACGGCAAAATGTTTCAGCTAGGTTTAAGTACATTTCTGGGTAAAGAATCATTGGGAGAATTAGATACAATTTATCAATTAATGCAAGACTGAGTGCCGTTCCGTAACTTGCGAGCGTCTTTGTTGATAAGTGAATACCAATAGTTGTTATTTTTAAGTACACACACACATAAAACACAATACGCTAAATATGAGCAACTTGATTCTAGTTGTAAGTTAATAATCGAAATTTTTATTTCATGCACGATTACCAAAGGTCAAATATTGATTGGTCGCGGGACTCTCGAATTTCCGTGACCCCGGTACGTAAAGGGCTATTGAAGGACACCGTGGATTTTATTCAGTACGAGTCTGACAGTCCCTCCCGCTCTGCCCAAGGTGGGAGGACTCTTGTGATGATTTTACCACGTAAAACAAAAGGTATCGACGTATGATCTCGAAATAATTATTGACCTAGAGTAATTCTACATAATCTATTTGAAAATGAGGCTTTACCCCATCAGAAGAGGAAAACTGTTTGTAAATATCATTATCAGTTATTGATGGCACGGCAGTATAACAAGTTTCCAAGTTTGTTGCCGCTTATCCCCATGAACGCTTCTTTGAACTTAAAGAAGCATTACACACCTTGTGAACTACACGCTATAGTGTCAGCGAAGCGTTGTACGTATACAGATGAAAGGATGTCTTCGACTTGACTCATCCACGCGATACAGTAAAGTTATTTTATGCCAGACATACAACCTTTGGTTCGAAGTGTCAACATTTTGATTTGCTTTATCCGTCGATTGCACTAAAACACCGTGACTGCGATTTTGTCTTTGTATACTATAAACTAAGTCGCTACCCTGTGTCTGTACGCTTAGATCTTCCAAACTATGCAACAAATTTTAATCTGGTTTTCAATAATAGACAAAGCGATTTATAAGGATTATTTTTATGTATAAAATAGTGTAACTATAAGCTTTAATAAATTAAAACGCTGTTTCTTTTCAGTTGTAAAAGTACTTGCATTTTTTTGTCTTGAAAAAATATGAGAACCATTAGTACGGAAGCTGCTGTAAAAAATTAGAAATAAAGTAATTACTAAAGATTACGGAGATTTCTTACTTGTAATTTGAGGTCATAAGGATAACCACAGTCAAATCTCTTCAATAAATAGCAGTAAAGTTGGTGAATTTATGACAGTAATCAGAAGAAATATGACAACATTACCAATCTAAAATATTTGTGATTTCATTTTTGAATCTTATTTATTGCCTTGGCCAAATTTTTTTTCATTTTGCTCATTTTGTTGATAAATTTGCTAAGATGAAGTTAAACTGGGCAGGTCACGTCTGCCGCATGCCCAGTGAGCTTTGGAGCAAAATTATCACCTACTACGCCGTCCTGCTGTGTCACGGACACATCCAGAAGGCGTCGCGACAGACCTCGTAGAAGATGGCGCGAAAAGCTAACCAGCCAAGCTAAAAAAACCAACGACCAGTTGTCCATTTTGGCTTTTTATGGAAGAAACTGAAAGTCATGGGGAGGGGCAAAGGCTAGCAGTATCAATATTTGTTATTTCTGAATTATTCGGTCAGTTCATAAAATGAATACCTAAATAAATGGTACCTAAATCAGAGCGCCCAAAAACAGACTCAAGTTAATCGAATTAGATCGATGTAATTGTCCTGCCGCGTTTGTCTAAGCGCCAATTCGCCAAATGAACACTGATTGGTTGCGACCGAACTATTTATGTGGACCCAAGTTACGATCCCTTGAAGTACGTGCCAAGAATACAGTGATACCTATAATACTAACTTAGTGTTAGCCGAAAGGACTTGAATACCTAATAAGTTATTTTAGTTAGTTTTAGTTATTTTAGTCGGGGAATGTGATTTTAACTTTAGAAGACATGAAAGAAAAGCCATATTTTGTCGCCTATGATTGCTAAAATGGATGTTTTTGTGATAATGTGTAAAGCTTCGTTTAAGAATTAGACAATCCATTCATCTTTTCTTTGGCCTTCCTCTTCTTTTCCATCCATCAACATTCATACTTATCATTCTCGTAGTCACATGTGAACACTTTATTTTCGGATGTTTTTCTTTCAACTTTGACGGCATTCTGACGGCACATTTGGTGGAGTGGCTGAGCGATTGGACTGCTGCGCTGCGTGTCGCGGGGTAAATTCCCGCACGGAGCAAATATTTGTATGATCTACAAGTAGTTATTCCGGGTCTCTGGGCGTTTTTGTATGTGAGTTTATATGTTTGTAAACGCACTCATGACACAGGAGCAAATCCTAGTGTGGGGCAAAGTATTTAGAAAAAAAATCAATTTACGATTAATTTCGTATCATTAACTATTAATATATCTTACTACCACTCACTTACTTAAAATGAAGTTCTTTTTATATCATAAAGGTGAAGAATGAGCTTACGGATCATCTGATGGAAAACAATCACCGTACCGTAGAGTATGGAGGCCTGTAACATCCTGCAACATCGATTGCGCACTGGTGACCTTGCAATTTTCGCAAGCAATTCAAAAACAAAAGAAAAAAGTAGATTTTCTGATAGAAATTGTTATAATTTAAAAAACAGTGCACTCTAAAATTCGTAGCTCCGTCGCAACTTTACACAAGCGTTCCTTAATTTATAGACAACGGATATCCGCAAGATAGTGGTGTCTAGCCGACTAATTTACAGTCCGACACACAATGTTGTTTTCTTACTACAAAATGTTTTAAAGTTTTTACAATGCCTACAATGTTTTTTTAGCAAGTCTTACGATTCTTTTTTGTGGCTTGTGAATGGACTGTACTAGTACTTTCACCTGTATTCTGACTATTCAAAAGTTTATGAACTCGTAGGTATATTTTACTACTTTTATTCAGTAAAGTGATGTATTGTACTGATAATACCTCATTATATACTGGAAAAGTCGGTTATTCAACTTGTTAAGCAATTATGTCACAAACACAACAAGTCTCCGTTTATTAAAGTTAAATAAGTTATGCGATAATTATTTACTTAGTTTATCGTATTTCTAAGTGTTAATAAAGTGCACTGAAATATTCCTTTCGTAATGCATTTATGATTAGTTTTGAGCACGCTAGAAGTTACTGTTTTTTTTTAAATTGTTGCCTTATAATAGGAATGTCCCTTTTTTATATTAAAGTTCTCATAAATAAACAGCTGGACCTGGAACAATTCCTTATAGATCGCACAAATATTTATTCGGTTCTCGACATGATTCCCAGCAGTCGATGGCTCGGCAATTGCATCTATTATGCCGTCCAACTACTATTCGTATAGTATGAGAACGTGAACTACTTATAAGTAAACCATTAGTTAATTAAAAAGTTTACACCTCTGCCTACCCCTTCGAGGATTTTAAGCGTGATGTTATGTTTAAGTAATAATGTACAAACAACTGAAAAGCTAAGCAATTATTTTAACCTCATTTAAAGTTGTAATTAAAAGTTATTATTCGTTTTCAAAGTTGTTCATTAATAAAATCATTATAAACATAGTCCAACCACGGTTTCATTTCGTTATAACATTGCGGTTTTAATGAAGGTAGGATACTTACTTATTTAATGAAATGCTTTTGTCCATAAAACATGGTTAAGGATCCTCTAGATTGATCATTAAGAGGGGTTCATTTATTACCAGTAAAATTAATCATTTTTGGTATAACAGAATTACTTTACGGTTTGTTCGAATGAGCGATGTTAGAATGATTCTGCGATTCTATTCAATGGCCAATAATAAATTTTAATTTGGATTAATTGCGGTTCTGTCTACCTTGATTATCTCGTTGTGCGTCCAAATTTACTTTTTTTTTTTTGTATTTTAAGAAGAAAATACGTATCCAAGGAGCCGTTTAATTTACTTAATCAAACCTAGTAAATAAAGCTATTTACAATAAAGGATAAGTATTTAAAGGATGATGCAAATTTTGGTCCCACCCTCCAATAGCAATATGTTATACGTCATTGGATAGGTATTTTCAAGCTGAATAAAAAATACAATGGCACCAAGTCTGAAATCTTAGTCCGTTCTGAGCTATGTTTGATTAACCACCAAAGCGAGGCTCTAACAGTAGGTAACAACTGTCAAAGATCTACAAATGACAGCTGAAATCAACGTCTTTTAAGTGCTTTAAATTTACTATTTTGTATTATAACAAGAAAGTGCGTATCAAAGAAGACGTTTAATTTACTTAATCCTAATTTTCTTAGTCAAACCAAGTAAATAAAGATATTTACAATAAAGGATATGTACGTATTTAAATTTAAAAGTCCTATTTGATTTTAATCTCTCTCTTTGATTATTTGATATGATATACCGATTTCCATTTTTCGGGATTTCGTTTACTGATGGATACGTACACTGAAGATAAGCCGAAGACGCGAGCAATAGCTAGAAAAAAATTATTACGACTAACAATCATGGCGGTCCTTATGGATCACAAACATGAAATTACACTTATTTTAATAAGCATACCTATTCCTTTGCCGAGAAATTATACTTAAAAGATGATTGATTCGTAAGAAACTGATGAGCCAGCGCCATTAACAAGTGCTACTGTTTCCGAGTTTCAAGTGTGACACAGCTTTGATGTGTTACGAGTACACAATTCAGTAAAATTTACTTTTCAGGAGTCAAGTTTTCCTGTTAAAGATGTTGTGGAATTTGTGATTGTACTTCAGAGAAATTTTAATAAAGGAGCCTTCGTTCTGGTAAAACAGTTGATTGCCACTCATGTTTTTGAGAAGAGCTCTTGTATTAGAGTCAATTTTTATATGCTTAACTTTACGAAACCTTTACGTAGAATTAGGTAGTTCCGACACAGAAAAGTGTTCAGCAGAAATGAAAGAATCAGGAGTAGCTAAGAACATGCCACCAAAAGAAAGTAATCACCTTTCTTATCTATCTTTAAGACTTAATAGGTACTATTTCTTGTACTTACCTATTTAGATAAAGATAGAGTAAATGATACTGTGACGTCTGATAAGGTAGAATGACCTATTTAGTTTTTTTTTATCGTGGTAAAATCATCAAATGAGTCCTCCCACCCAGGGCAGAGCGGGAGGGACTGTCAGACTCGTACTGACTAAAATCCACGGTGTCCTTCAATAACCCAATAAATTTCAGTAAGAAAAAAAAATTATACATAATTATACCAACAAACAAACAAAGTATTAAACCGAATAAATCAACAAAAAACTGGACATACATTTAATGTAACCTCTGGAATTTAATCGGTCAGTACCAGTAAATCAAGTTGAAAATCCTAATTGAAATGAATGGTTCCACATACGGACGACTAGCATTGGCCTCTGGTTTCGTCAGTGATAAATAGTACATAACATGCTAGAATGCACATGAATTAAGAAAATTTATGTCTTGATCACATGTCACATATTTGGTAGGTGACCGGTTTTTTATTTTTTAACGCGGTGAAATCATCAAATGAGTCCTCCCACCCCGGGCATGGAAAAAACCCATGATCTTAATACTGAGAATAGAACCTGGATTACATGCTCAGTAGTCCTGCATGACACTACCAAATTAAAAATGCAGTCGATTATTTGAAAGAAATGATCAGTTAAAGGCGCTGTTAACGTTCAATTCACAACTTAGACGATAAACTTACTTTCTTGTTGTTTCTTTAAAAATAAAAAAGTCTCATAGCTCATACTTTAAAAACAAGTAGCAAGTTCGTTCTTCTGTAGTGCTATCGTCACTACTTTTAATTTTATGTTTCTAAGCTTTATTAAATTTTTATACTTGTGTTCCTTTCACATGAGAATGCACTTTCTTTCTGTCTCTCTTCGTCCAACTTACCTTTTGTTTTGTGCTCCATCTTCGACATACGTGACGCAAATACTGCAGTTGAGTTTTCCATTTTAAGTCTTACGGCCACCAAATAATGTACAATTTAAAAGAAAAATTTAAAAGAAAAATTTTATTTATTGTTTACAAGGACCAGATTATAGTACAGATACATTGGGACATGAGAATAATACACAGTCTGGTAAGCGGGTGAAGCGCTGTACTCCTATATAGGCTACTGAGTAGCCTGTGTTTAGGAGAGACAGGACTGATCCCGTTTATATAATATACTAGGGGTCTCATGACGTAGTACATTTTATAATTAGGTAGGTATAATTATCCTGGTAACAATAACATGCATGCAAAAATAAAGTTAAATGAAAGCCATTGCAAATAGGTAGATTTAGTGTGTAGGTATGTGAGTGTGTGTGTGTGTGAGTGTGTGCGTGTGTGTGTGTGTGTCTGTGTGAGGGTATTTTATTAGTGAGGGTGGTTACCTCAGGAAGTCTTCGGTTTCTTCATAATTTAGAGTAGATAGGAACAAGCGGACGGTCTTCTTGCAGTTAAATATAGTAGATCCGTAAATTCTTTGTTTTTCGTTGATTTTATTATAAAGTGACGGACCAAGTGTTACGTTGTTTTTTTGTACCTGGCTGTTTACCTGACAACATATAGCGAGTCCATTACGGAGTTTCTTAGGTTATCACTTTTTCACAACGATTCACTTTTCTAATTAACTTTTTAAACAGTTTTACAATATTAATTAAATCAAAACAAAAGTTTACTTGTTTACTTTTCACTTGACATTACATCAGACGTCAATTATGACAGTTCAAGGCGCCATCTGGCGATTCGCCGATTAACGATTATAAAATAATCGATATTTTTAACTAATAGTTTGCAAATCATAGAAAATATAAAATACCTGATTTAGCAAACCTAAATAATTATAAGATCACGGAAATAAAAAAATATTAATAAAATGAAATACCCGTGAACGGAAGTGATTTAGTTTTTTCAATATGGACTTTTTTCTCGAACATTCTAAAGCAGCGAAACATTTATTATCTGTGAAGTTTTTGCGTGAATTGTCTGTGACAGAATGTTGTCACAGAAAAATGTCAATTTTGCCTAATTAATATTCAGGGGTAATTGTTATTGTTAATTACGAGGAATTATAAATTGGACCACGAAATCGTATGGATTTAATTTAGTGAAATGGCTTTAGGCTTAAACACGTGACGTTGGACAGTTTTTTGTGAGTTTGGTGTATTTTTGAGGAATTGAGTGTTTTCCTTGGAGTGTTTGTAATTGGTAACCAAGAGAGATTCTCCCTGGACTTGGGTAAAGTGAATTTCTTGGGCACCCGAATTCTGCCTTGATTTCCGGCCGACGCGCCAGTGATGGTTAGTCGTCACATTCTGCCCGAGCCGGCTTCCAGTCACCATCAAACTTATTTACTTTTTGGCGAAGGTGAGTTCTTTTATTGTAACGGTGTCTGAGGTTGTTCGGTGAGCTCTTCCCCGGTTGTTGAGAGAATATAGTCGTAACTCGTGAAAACTTATTGCAGGATTCTTAATTGCGCCAGGAATGCGCAATTAACGGATTTGTTGTTCGGGATTCCTGTTCTGACCAGCGACCAGGATCGGAGCGTTCCGCTTCAGCCGCCGTTGATGTGTCTTCCTTCAGAGTGAACTGTGAGTATTAAACATCGCTATTTACTGAAGATAGGCCGTAGGTGTTTTCTCGGTGTCTACCACAGTGTTAATTTATAGGTTATTCGTGGACCCCGTGGTGACGTGGCGGATGCCACGCTGGAGCGGTATTTGAATGGAGAACCTGATGTCCATTACATGCTCAGGCTACTTGATTTCCCCGCTCGGTCCCGTTAAGGAAAGCAATTTGGTTCCACGTATATTATTGGGTCTCCGTATGGCAAATTACAGGAAGGCAGCTTGAGAAGCTCGTCCCGCCGCCAGGATCCAGCAGGCCGTTGGGGCCTGGACGCGGGACCCGTTGCTCGGGCTCGCCTGAAGCCACCTGCGGAGCCAGCGGCACAGCGAGCGGCACGGTTGCGAAGCCCGCAGGCGGTCGCGCCGTGCGAGACGGTTTTTTTTTTAACTCCTTTTTTTTTACTCCTTATTTTTTTTATATTTTAATCCGGCTCCCGTTGTAAACCGGAGCCTGTAAACCGGTCTATATTATACCGGGTCTGGATGTCGGTGTTCCACCGATTTTCAAATTGAGGATCTTGGGCTAGTTCTTCATTCACCCGGATGTAGGGTGAACATCTTCAGCTTCAGGATCCGGGACTCTCCCAGTCCCTGGCGCCCATTTGTTAATTTTAATTTGAATTTAAATGGAACGTTCTAGTTTGGATATAATTTAACTTTTAACTTTTTCTCGGAACAGTACTCGGCAGGTTTATCTCCAACTCCCCACGCCCATAGCTCTTTCCGTTAAAGTATAAACTGGCTAGCCACCTTTAGTTAAAACTAAGATCTTAATTTAATTTTCTCGACCTACTTGTCATAGCTACTAAACAATAAATGTCACATCAAATTTATTATGTATAATATTAAACCAGTTTTTATATAATTTGTTGTTTCCTTATAGTTGTTTCCCCAACCGAGAGGGAGAAAATATACAGAGTAACACAAGGTAGGGGAAGAATTTTTTTATAAACTTTTTTCGGACCGGGGGAGTAGAGCAGATAATATTTTTGCGGCGTCTATTTATTTTTATATAGGGTGTTTTTGAGTGTTGCAATAAAATTGTGTGTAAGATATACTGCTGTCTTACATTGAGTAGGTTGCAGGTTTTGTACAATTCGGTAGTAGGGAAACGGATAGGCCTAAAGGTTGCAACTTTAAGTATAGATCTGTGGGCGATCTCTAGAGGTTTTAGTGTGGTTTTTGCGGCTCCACCCCAGCAAGAGATACAATAATTGAGGACTGATTGGCATAGGGCAAAATATACGTTACGAATGATTGTGGGGTTGGCTACGTGCCGCAAGGTCTTAAATATATAAATCAGTTTACGTATCCGGCTGGTAAGAGTCGAAATATGTGTTTTAAAATTTAGGTTTCTGTCTAAAATAATGCCAAGATATTTAATTTTTTCCACTAAAGTCAGTTCAGGACATTGACATTGACTTTGAATAGGACAAGAGTGTGCTTTTAAATTAATAGAGCTACTAGGTTGAACGATGTTACTGATAGAAAATATCATAAAGTTAGTTTTAGTAGCGTTAAGAGTCAGTGTGTTTGACAGGAGCCATTTCGTAATGGTATTAAAGCCGTCTTGTGCAGTAGTCTGTAATTCCGTCGATGTGTTTGCAGAAAAAGTGATGGCGGTGTCATCTGCATAAGAAACTATTTTAGCATTAGGAACGTCTAGGTTGCAGAGGCTGTTGATGTACACAAGGAAGAGTGTAGGCCCTAAAATACTGCCCTGTGGTACCCCGTACTCAATAGGCAGCTCTGCACTTTTATGATTGTCTATTACAACTGATTGAGACCGGTCTGACAGGTAGCTCCTAAAAAAGTCAAGTGGGGGACCTCTCACACCGATGCCCTCAAGTTTGATTAAAAGGGTAGAAACAGGGACAGTATCGAAGGCTTTTGCCAAATCTAAAAAGATGGTTAGGACTTTTTTATTATCATTTAAGTTTTCTGTAACATTATTAATAAGACTGTGAACTGCGTCCGAGGTGCATTTATATTTACGGAAACCAAATTGATTAGGGGATAAAAGTTTAAAACGTTCAAGGTAGTTGGTAAGTTGCTTGTTAACAATGCGTTCCAGCACTTTTGATAGGGCACTAAGGACGGCGATAGGTCTATAGTTGTTTGGTAAGTTCCTGTCACCACCTTTAAAGATAGGGTGGATGATAGCTCTTTTCAAAGCAGTGGGAAATATAGCAGTATGAAAGCATATATTGAAGATGTGGCAGAGAACGGGCGCAAGAATCTTAACATAACGTTTCAAAAAATACGGGGAGACAGCATCCCATCCAGAGGCAGCATTAGTTCTCAACATGTTTACAGTGGCAGAAATTTCCTCTACATCGGTGGGTAGCATAACAAACGAGTTGGTGGAGTATACTGGGTTAGGTGGAGACAAAGATGAACGAGCAGCATTGAGGTTATCCGCAAGTTTTTTCCCAATGTTAGCGAAGAATTCGTTGACCTCATCACAAGACTGGGAGGGTGACGATCTATAAGTCAGCAAAGGATTTGAGTTAGTTCTTGTAGAGTGTGTGTTAGTGATAGTTTTGATAGTGTCCCAAAGTTTTTTAGGGTTCTGACTAGCTTTATTTAATTCTTTTGAGTCGAATTGCCTTTTGACTTTTTTCAATAGAGAAGTACAAAAATTTCTGTATCTTTTATATGTTATAAGGAGAGTTAAGTTGCCTGGTGCCAGTTTGACTTTTTTATGTAAAGAATCACGATTCCGGATACACCTTAACAACCCGGGAGTAATCCAGGGTTTCAGGATTCTTTTCCGGGCTGGAATTTTAACTATTTTAGAGCATTCGATTATTGCAGGTTTTATAATTGATATAAGATTATCTATGGCAATGTTAGAATCTGAAATAAGGTAAAGGGGATTAAAGTCAAGTTTTTCCATATAAGTGTCAAGTGCGTCGTAGTCTATTTTAGAATAAGTTTTTGGAGCTGAAAGCTTAACTTTATTTTTATTTAGTGAGATAAAAGAAGAGCAGTGATCGGTCACTGTCGTGTTATAAACTAGTGTCAGAGTTTTTGTCTTGGTTCGTATCATAAGATGGTCTAAGCAGTTGTTTCCTCTCGTAGGTAAACTGTGGGCGGGTAAAAAGCCATGATATGCTAGGGTACTAAGGTACTCATGTGACCTCGTGTCAAGGGTATCAGGTTTAATGTCTACATTAATGTCTCCGGTAATAATTACAGAGTTATAGTTAGCGAGGGCTGGGAGTATGGAATTTAGAGCTGTAAGAAATGTGTGAATATTATCATTTGACGGCGAGCGGTAAATACAGAGAATAGCTATGTCAGTTTTAAGCTTTATAAGTAGACCTGATGCTGCTCCAAGAAGGTCAGGTTCTTCACATGAGGCTAACAAATATGATTTCGCGTAGACAACAACTCCATCACTGTGATTTAGATGATTAGTTGTACTGTAAGTAGTGTAGTTAGGTAGGGCGGGTATTCGACAGTTGCTGATGCATGACAACCAACATTCAGTAAGAACCAGAAAATCGCAGTTGATGTCTATACGGTGGACAAGAGTTTCTAGGTTTAGGAAGTTACAATTAATGGATCGAATATTTTGTGTTATAATTGTGTACCACGCACTTGGATTACCCGTGAATGCCTTGGTTTGCTCGGGGGAACAGACATGAACATCCGATACAGAAAAATCGTCAACGACTCTAATATATTCTATAATATCATTAGGCATTGTATAAAGAAATTAGGTAAAAGTGTACAAAAAGGGCCGATCAGAATGTGATGTCGGGTGAGCATGTTTTGGGAGCATAAAAATATTGTATGATAATGAAAGGTGTGTGTGTGTAGAGAGTGTGTGTTGAACACTAGGTTGAAAATGGATAATTGTAATGAGTGTGCAGTGTGTATATATATTGTGTGTGAAGGGTGAATACTTTTATCAATATAGTTAATAGTTAAATTATAAGAACTAGAAAAAACAATGCAACAACAAAAAGCGAATAATAGTAAACTCTGATTAAGCATAATTAGTCATATAACTTTGGGTGTAGATAAGCTGTTTAGCTGTTGTTCGCTTCTTATAACAACAGATGGGGTGTCAGGGCTCTTCTTCATCAGGATGCGACCATCTGAGGTCCAGCAAAATGAGTATCCGTTGACTTTCGCGTAGGTACGGGCCAGATAGAAAAGTCGTTTTGAGTACGCTGTTAATTGTTCTGCAACGTAGATTGGCGTTGTTGGTTTTTCGTAACCCAAGTGAGAAGAGTTTATTTTATTGTTAGGATTACGTTTATTATAGTCCTTAACTGCGGTTAAAAACTCGCTCTTGATGAGGGTGTTAGTAAATTCAACCGTGAGCGTCGATGTCGTGCTTTCCTTTTTTGATGGTTGCCGCAGTACATCGCGTATGTCAGAGGATTGTAAATTCATTTCAATGTAATTTGATAACTTTAGCAGTGAGTCATAAAGCGTGTTTTTGGTTTCCTTAGACTGCTTAGGGATATTGCGAAGCTCGACACACGTTTTAACAATGCTACGGTCAAGTGACTCCATTTTATCTTCGAGTGCAGTTAGTTTAATATTCATTGAGACACGTTCCTTTTCTAAACCTGTAATTTTCGCTTCGATCGAGGTTAGCTGATCCGATAATGACGTCATAGATTTATCGATGTCTGTGTTTGTTGCTTCGATCTTCGAGGAAGAGGTTTTTAGTTCCATTATGTGGTTTTCTAATTTGTCCATACGCGCGTTCTGAACATTGACCAAATTTTGAATAATGTCACTTATTTCGTTTTTAAATTCGGTCAAGTTATCGTGGAAGTTGTGTTCACTCGATGGACATCTTCGTTTGTTTCGTTGGGTGATATTAGTCGAGACAGTATTACCAATAGGCAGTTCCTCTTTAGAAAGTAAGGTAGGAATGTCTGACTCCGAGCGAGAAGGTAAATTATGATATTTATTCGGCGGAGTTTTTTGGGTAGAAGCCATACTTTACTAGTGCGGATTTAATGAAATTTTAAAAACACAAAAAGTGCTCGCTGTCACCGGGGTTTGAACTCAGGTTGCGACAGATGATGATAACTAGAAGCGGCGCGTTCAACCGCTGGGCTAAACGGGCTGTTAGGAGCGCAGACGAAATAACTTATCAGTATGTTCCTTGTCGCAAAAAGTGAAAGGATCGATGTGTACGTGTGACACTGCTCAAGGACAGGCGCGTTAGTCAGCGCGCGTGCACGTTGTTCACAGATCACTTTTAACGGAAAGTTTTTATTCACTTTTATATTAAAACACTGCTGCTAGCACACACTTTTCGTTTTCCAGGTCCAATCTGCGTACAATACGATGTTATTAGATTATTTTACTCAATTTTCGCTTGAATATTAGTTTATTGCACCGGGACAATAATAAGATTCGGGGAGGCACAGAGGACACGTCCGTTCGCTACCGCGGTGCGCGGGGGGAATTTCATTCCACAAGATTGTTAGATATTTGTGGTAGGGTTAGAGAATAGCTTTTTTGCTGGACGCAGTAATGTCCTGCATTCAATAAGTGCAATTTATTAATTAAGTTCCTTATAATGACATTTTTTCCTGTTCAAGTTGACTAAATTTAGTTGTGTTGAAAACAGAAAAGCAAAGCGTTTAAAACCCGATAGATAGTATCTTTGATAAATACGTATTTATGTAGACGTCTTTCTCATATTGAAATAAAAACATTGGGTGGTGTATTGGAAAGAATGTAGACAACTCACTGCCTTATTATACCGAGATTATTCCGAGAAGTCAATTTCAAGAAACGCATTTCGAAAATCTGTGAACTAAATATATTGAACAATAATATACATCTTCGAACAAAAATACATTCAAAAATAATAAACAATACAGATTTTCTATGAAAATTGGCAAAACATGGAATTTTTCATACATTTTGTAACCCGTTCAAGTTACTTCAACAGTATAATAACTGCAATAATTAACTACCAACAAGATAGAATAAAATCTAACTACTGCATGTTAAACTAAAAAGCTTTTACTAATTAAAATTCTTCGAAACTTTTACTCAGTTTTTTAAACAAACTTCACGACTCAAACAAGAGCACGGTCTACAAAAGATTTTAATCTAACTAAATGTGACTGGGTAGAAAGAAACTTGGGTCCAAGCAAGCCTTTCATGTACGAAAATAGTATTGTATACAAAATGGAATGTGCAGGAATATACCTTGCCGTAAGTGCGAGCGCACATTAGGCGACTAGCAGGCGCCACAAATTGTTGTCTAATGTCTAGTACTAAGTGCAGAATTGCTGCTCAAATGTTCTATGACATTATAGTATACTTTGCACTTATGTACACATTAGGCTAGAGGCATCCCTTATCCTAAGGGTTGTGTGGCTAGTCATGTCTATGTAATAATTTGTTTATTTCCTTAAAGAGAATCATCGCCTCGTTTCTACGATTAGGTATTAGTTATACACTGTTTCATAGCCACAACTTATTGTTCCTGCCATGCCTACAATAGCGTAAATCCGGTCACGTGGCAGATCTTTAATTAAAAGTAAACATATCTCATCCTCTTTACCCACATATTGTGGGTAAAGAGAATCGCAGTCAGAGAGGTAGTAATAACATCAGAATACGTTATGACAAGTTTATTGGTTGTCATGATAAGGACATGACTGATGCGAAGGAATGTGATAAGGCAATAGAAGTCGCATAGACGCGTGACCTTGTCGCCGCGCATATGTATCGTAGGTCACAAGTGCACGAGGAGCGTTTGTTGCGGTTACTTGTGTTATTTGAGACGCGGAGAGGTAAACATGGTGTTTTGCAGCGTATCCAACTGCGGAAACTCGTCCAAAACTTGTAACTTAACAAATAAAGGAATAACATTTCATATGTAAGTACTTAATTTTTGAAATATTGTCGTTTTTAGGTAAATATAAACAAATCAAATATTTTCACCACCGCTACAACGATTTATCACGAAAAACGTATTTTTTTGTCAAATCAATAACCATCAATGCTTAAGTTTGTCCATGTCTACTATAACAACTGCTAAAAGCAGCAATGGAATTATAGGCATGCGGACTCATGCGCAATAATCAATTCTTGGTACAAGCCGCATGAGTTGGCCGCAATTTAGTGACGTGCCACTACTATTCTGTATCGATAAATTAATTACGTTCAGTTTAATTCTTAGTTTTACCAAATTGGAAAACATTATGGTTTTATGTTAATTGTTTAAATATGAGATGTATTTTCAGTTTTCAAAATCAAAATAATGTAGAAGTCCCATATTTTTTCATTTTTACAAATTATTAGCTTAATAATTGTTCAATGTGACCCATATTAGGTATGTATTTATATTTATTTATAGTATATAATTAATATACTTAAATATTTATGTATTGTTATTTATATAAAACCTAAACAATTTCAATTATGTTATTTTAAAATTAGTTTAGTTTATCAAGTACTAGCACTTTTCCCGCGACTTCGTCCGCGTGGGTTACGTACTTTCCTAATTCCCCCTTTTCACCCCCTTAAAGGTTAAATTTCCAAAAACCCCTTCTTAGTGCTCCCCTACATTATAATAGGAAGCCGTGTGCAAAATTTCACATTCCTAGCCCCAGTAGTTTCGGCTGTACGTTGATATGTCAGTCAGTCAGTTCTCCTTTTATATATATAGATTTGTAGTCCACCACTACACTAGCTACCTCCCCCCCACTTTTATCTAAGTTCTTACATAGTCCGTCCTATTTGGTCATTGCTTTTTTTCCATAAGGTGAAGTATTGGAGAGCCTTTGAGATTTAACTATATTATAAACTAAATGTATCTACTTACACTTATTGTTTTATTGTATCCCTTTCAATAAAATTAGTTATCTATTGTTGCTAGATTCCTTGGCGATTAACACTCAACGGAAAATTATAATTTATCGACATGAGCTCGTAGTAGTTTGCACTTGCACTGCACTATTCCTACGTGAGGGTGAGCGCGCGATATCATTTTCTGCTTTTCGCACAAGTTTTTTATTGGCTGCAGGAGTCACGTGACCTGAGATTATGCGTTTATAGAAAATGTTGCATAATGTCATCGCAAAAAGGTTTGGTTTTGTTGCAGCAATGAAAAGTGCATATGTAGGCGTTATTGTGTATCTATTGTTTGTTTATGTGGTGGTAGCTGTGACCCGGCGACACTCGTCCCGCTATAAAATATAAAACGTAGTACTATAGCATTTCTATTGCCTTATTATTAAGATTTCTGTGGTTAAAGGGCACCAAAGTAAAAAGAAAAACAATCAAAAGTTGCCTAGTCTGAGATATCCCTTATAATCTCAACCAAAATACTCATACCGTCATACATTCTATTATTAACATCTACTTATATTTGGACCTTTTGTGAATCGGATTAAATAATATTGTTACGATTTACGAAGCGGAGAAAGATGTATATAGAACGAGCAATCCTTTGATAAATGTGAAGAAACCTTCTTAAATGTATATTTGAGATGGTAATTTTAATGATATACGAATGTAGCGTCGGCAAGCAGAATTTAAATTGAGAAAATACGAGACTACAAGAAATATGTTGTCACGGATTGTGTTCCTGTTACATTGGATTGAGCAGTGCTTTGTTGTATAAAATATGATATTATTGAATGTAATTGGATAAAAATTGTCCTGTTATTTAATCGTCGGAAGTAATCCTGAGCGTCAGCGAGGTCTTCGATTCTACTGATAGACATTAGTATTGTAGTTTTATATTATAATAGTGTTGTTTGTGTGTAGTTGATCGGAGTTTATGATTTGTGCTAGGTTGATGGCAATAATGGGCGACTCGCTGTCCGACCATGGACCATGCCCGGGTCGACGGCGCGTTGTGTTCCACGCGCGCCTCAAAGAGTGTCAGCATAATGACGGGGCCTGTAGAGGGCCAAAGCCTGCTGGGGTCGCGGGACCAAGGGATTACCGTGACCCTAGTACGTAAAGGGCTATTGAAGGACACCGTGGATTTTAGTCAGTACAAGTCTGACAGTCCCTTCCGCCCTGCCCTGGGTGGGAGGACTCATTTGATGATTTTACCACGAAAAAAAAAAAAAAAAAAAAAAGGTTGATGGCAATAAGTTAGCTACTTATTAAGATGGGAATTAAATGACGCAAAATATAGAAATACCACTCTATGTATTTTCCACCCCCCATTTGTTTTAGATAATAATATTTAACGCCAGTAGTTTTAATGTAATTATTATATTTATTATATTTATTTTTTATTATATTATTATAGTAATTAGTGGGCAGCTAGTTTGTTTTCCATTATAGAGTGTTTTGTTTTTCGTCGTGACATTAATAAACAGCTTATACTCCCTAGCAGAACCTTGGTTATATTAAAACAAGGGCCAAGAAAAATTACTTTGTATAAACTTAATTTTTAAAGCCCACACAGCTTTGAAGTTTCAGTATTGTGCGGTGACATCGTTCGAAACCACGTGAGCCCTCACGAAGGTTGGGATTTAAGGGACGTTTGGGATTCAATCCAATAATATATTGTCATTTAGCTTACTGGTTGAGAGAATATGTTTTTCGGATCGCTATATTTTTTGAATATTTAATGAGAACTACCAAAAATAGTAACAATTGCGATTGTGACTACTGGACCAATAAAGCATTTTTTTTCTTATATAGACATTTAAATTATTTTAAAATAATTTAAAACGGCTCTGCCGTACTTTTTAGGAATCAAGAATAATGAAAATACAACTTCATTATGATTTTCCCCTTGTTTCACAATTAAGTCCGACACAAGGTGTCCCCATAACTCATTCGAAGTGATTTCAGTGCGTGTTTATAAGTGCTACGATTTATGTTTGTGAATTTTATCATGCGCTACGGCGTAGCGCTACGATAGTGCTACGACACGCACCACACATTTAGTAACTTGTTTAAAATTCTTTGCATAAACGTTTATGTTGTTACAAGATTGATGATAGCTTATTTTTAATCATGTAGAGCTGCTATTTTAGTTTTGGAAAAATATTATGTAAAATTGGAAAAATATACACTAAACATAATATTTAAGAAAGATAAGCAGACAGTCATTTTTTTTAAAGTAATTTATAAATTGAACTATAACTTTATCACAGCTGGGATGCAGGTCTTATTTTTATGAGAGGCAGTGTCCTGTAATCGATCATACGAACCTAACGCAGGTTGATAGATGTCACAAATATTTAAAGGCAAAGTTAAAAATACAGTCTCTTAAAAGATTACGTAATTAGAACACATAATATTAAATTCCAATTTGTCTAGTACAATCTAATTTAGTATTGCAAACCACCCATTTCCTCGAACAAACTATAAAGCCAGTAGTTGAAAAATAATGAATAGTATCCACAAGTCGACGGCAAAGTATATTTGATTATATAATACTGCTGCTCCGGTATGTTCTGTATGTATAATGTATACTAGTCCCAACATAGTAGAATTTAAAGCTAACATTATGACTTGAGAAATGATAACTTTAATATGCGACAAGAATCCTTAAGAATAATTCAACTGGTTTTATGTAGTTCAATATTGAGTTTATTTGTTTGATATTTGTGTCGTACACTTGTTTTTCGCAATATAATAGCTATCGCACAGTCGGACCCGATACAATTACTAATAGATCATGCAAGTATTTGTTCCATACGGGAATTCAACCCACTACACGCAGAGCAGCAGTCAATTACTCAGACACTGCACCAACCGTGCAGTCAGTTAGACAGTGCAGACCATGCAGTCAGACAGGCCTGTTGGTCTAATGGTTAGTGACCCTGACTACTATGCCGGAGGTCGTGGGTTCGATTCCCACCCAGGACAAATGTTTGTGTGATGAGCACGATCATTTATTCTGTGTCTGGGTGTACTCGTAATTTATCTATTATATGTATGTATTTAGAAATATATAAGTATAACACAAGCTCTGCTTAGCTTGGGACTAGATGGCGTTGTGTGATAGTTGTGGAATATTTATTATTTTTTTATTTTAGTTATCATGTAAGCCCCTTCGTATGCAAGGCGACGCAAGTCTCCGATTTTGTACTACTTTGGTATCAATTCACGCATGCCTGTGTACGACCCTCTATGGATTTGTATTGCGATAGTCGCCTGTAAGTCGTAAGGTATTGGAGACTTGCGACGCCTTGTGTTCGAAGGGGCTAATCCTCGTGCTGGATGGCGCAATATGTGTTCTTATCCATATTTGATCGTCATCTCAGTAGTAACTTCCTTTTATTTCCATATCCACCTTCATCCAGTCTTTCCATCGTTTTCGTCTTCCTTATCTTACACTTATATGCTTATATCATCCATCTAAATTTATACTAAAAACTTTCCTCATCGCATTGTCCTCTCTCTTCCACATTACGTGCCCTGACAACCGATTACCATTCAACTTTTTGGTCATTAAGCCGTAAAATTAACATTAATTTATTTAACGTCCTTTAGAGCTCTTTAATATTATCTTAACTTTAACGTCCTGGTAACCCTTTTCACGGCTTGTTAAATTGATAGGCTTGAGTTAATTTTTGATACATTATTATGCAGGTACAAGTGACCTACTTACACTCACCCTTTTTGTTAGAAAAAGGATGTCCTGCATTAAGTATTTCTCCTGTATCGTAGGTGTGTTTACGAACGTTTAAACTCACATACAAATAAACAAATAATCACACATCCACAGGTGAATGAACTACTTGTAGTTTTTTTTTTTTTTTTTTTTTTTATCGTGGTAAAATCAGCAAATGAGTCCTCCCACCCAGGGCAGGGCGGGAGGGACTGTCAGACTTGTACTGACTAAAATCCACGGTGTCCTTCACTAGCCCTTTACGTACCGGGGTCACGGTAATCTCTTGGTCCCGCGACCCCGGCAGGAACTACTTGTAGTTAATACAAATATTTGTACCGTGCGGGATTCGATCCCACGACATGCAGCACAGCAGTCGATTGCTTAGTCATTGTACCAACCGGTATTTACTTGGTGCCTAAAGCATGTTTTTTGCCTATTCGTGTTCTAAGTGAATAATTTCTTCTTTAACTCAGTGATATCATAAAAAAATATCCTCAAAAACATAGCGTGCCGTAAGAATATGAAATTATTCAACAAATACAATATTTGCATTTCAACTTACGGTTGACCCAATTCTTTCTAAGGTTTGTATTTAATTTCTTTTTCTTGTTGCAATAAAAAGACGAGGAAAAAAATAAAGAGCCGTGTTATTGTTGCCAAATCTGTACTTTGTGTGGTTTCTTTATGTTTCATTTAATGTGCTAACCACATGGTTAGCACCTAGCACATACTAATACTCGTAGTATAGGGATTATAATTTTTTGTTCATACTGAGTATTTTAGAAATCCAGTAAAATTATTACTAAGGCATCTTATTCTACGTGCAAAAAAGCACTATTTAAATAAATCCTTAATGTTTTTTTTTAATTATTATTTCCTTTTTTTTTGAACTTGTCCCACACTAGGAATTGACGTTATCGTGCCTTAAAAACCTCAATTTTGAATTAATAACAAAACCATCTCTATTTGCAAAGATTTTCAATCAGAAGCACGTAAGACAATATCTACATAAAAAAAACATAAGTCTTAGCCAAAAAAACTTGAACTTCAAACGGTAAGTTTTCACAACAGTATCCAATGGCTACGTCTTTTACAATATGAGTAGGTCATATGAGAATTCCCCGATACATATTTTAGGGGCCTCTATGGAACAGCACGTGACCTAAAAACCGACTGAAAGGAAATGTCTCCAATTAAAAATTGACGGTCGTCAGGCATCGTTGTATGCGGACGCGGATGGATGAAGATATTTGAATGAGCACGGCAGTTTGAGAATCATTCTTTTTGGTTGGTTAAATAAAGAAAGGATTCACTCATCTCGGTAAATAGGATTGCCTATTTACCTGGGTGGAGTGAAAGGGACTGTCAGACTCTTAAAGAACACCCTGTTCTTTCAGTTCCTCTTTGCGTTCCACGGTCACGGTGTCCCTTTAAGATGGTCCCGGGACTCAGTTTGGGGAATGGGTCGTTTTTGTGAGAGTAAAGTAGGTCATATGTTTTATTTTCATCTTCTAGTAGTGTAGGATGATTTTGTTTTTTTTTTTCCTTATAAATCCTTTTCTTGTAGCTTTGACTCACTAGAGTCTGAAACTCACTAGAGAAATGTGACTACCCATTTCTCTTCTTCAAACTTTATGCAAAATGAAAGTAGCGTATAACCATGGGCCTCTGCACCACAATTAAACAGAATCGGTTTAAATATTACGGCGTGAAATCATTTTGTTATAAACAAACTCATTTTCGCATTAATATTATTAGTACAATGACATAATAACATAATTGCAAGGACAAAATGACGTCACAAAATGTAATCAGTGTATTTTATAAATTGTTTTTTTAATGTGAAACGCTATAAATGTTATACTCAAAAATACAACTTTTAAATATTATTTTTATTTTAAAAGCTTAGTTGAGAAATATAAACATAACAGTCGTATATTGGCTTGTTAAAACAAACAAAGCTAAATGATTTCATAGAATAACAATTCGCTATGCATTGAAAAATTGCTACAATTTATTTATTACACGAACCAACGAGTTAATAATTTACTAGAAATACACATAACACATCTATGTTAAATAACGTACACTACATGCCAAGTAAATTAGCCCACCTACAAATTTTCAATTAACTTAAATGAAAAGGCTAAAACACACACCACTTTTAATAATTAATTATTCAGAACTGGATGTAATTTAATTAATTATTTTAACGGTTTGAATATTTGGTTATCGTTGTGATGAGTTTAATTTACACTGGCGTTACACGTATGAAAGTACTTTGTCAACTTTAACGAGGTAGTTACTGTTTTAATAATTAATTATTTGAGAATAATAAATCAGTTGTCAAAATTTTCGGATTTTTTAAAAAAGCAAGAGAAAAATTATGAATGATGAGGGATTGTAGCTTACGACGTTCTGGTTGCTTCTGAGTTTTTTTTTTCAATGAAAGGATCACTTAGTTACTAGCTCAATAACAACTTTTGTTTTCTGTGCTTATAGGCTCAGTGTTGTTTCAAAGAATCTCCAGCATTTTATTTTTCAACAATCTAAACTCAAGTTTTATTAAAATTTGATCAGCGATTTAGCTTTGAAACCGTATTTTTACTTGATACATTAACCAGCAACATCGCATTCCTAGGTTTAGAGTCTTCCTATGATTGTCGGTTCTTTCAAATAAGTAAAAACCCACATGCATTTGATATTATTATAAACTTACCGTCGCCGTCGGCAAAGGTATGATAAGAAGAACTAGAACAAAGCACAAGGCGTTTATAGAACACGTGTCTACTCGATATTATTTTCTATTTCTGTTACTAACAATGTGTCGTGAAGTACCCACATATTCACAGTAAGCATAATTTATTCACGTCGTTGTACGCTGAACCGGTATTTGATTTGTTAAGGTCTTGTTCTGAGGTAGGTATATTGTCGTAGAGTGATTGAAAAAATATTGGTTCAATTTTGATGGTTCTTTTTTTTAATGTTCTTTCAGTCGAGTTTATTTTGTATAATCAGCTGTCTGCATTCGAGTCAACTGCGTATATGTATATGTGATGACGTAATTTCCTTATTTTCTATTAACTGTCACATATAACACAAGAAAAATCTAGCGGTAAATGAAATCTTTATCCTGTTTTTTGCAAGCACTAAATTCTTTGCATACTGATCTATGATTAGGTTAGGTATTAGGCTTCTTCTCCCTTTTATTTTTCACCGTTTAAAAAATCTAGAAATTGTTTGAATATTGCGTGTCACGACTCACCACACCGTGGTGTACGATTGAAAAAAAAATCCGCACTTAACGGGTAGAGCACCCCCTAAAACCAATTTTGAAATTTTATTTTTTAATTTCTTTGTCGACGTAACAATTTGGTATGATTATTTGAAATTTCAGCATTCTAGTAATACCAGTCAAGCTGTAGACATGGTGAAACTAAAAGTGTTCCTTACAGACCGCAGAACCCTAAAAGAAAGAGCAAAAAATGCAGTTCCTTCATTTCTATTTGAATTCATTCTCACAATCTTGCGAACCAATCTCATTTTATTGACCGTTCCGTCTTAAGTTATTGGCATAAGAGTTTGATGATCCCGTAAAAGTTTTACGACAAATAATTTTGTCTCTGCTCGTCTATAAATCTTTGAAGGACGTTTAGTATTAGTAGATTTGAGCTGGATTTTCTAGGACATACTTTTCGAATTTCGAATTGAATCTGAAGTGCTGAGTCAGAAAAGATACCATTTAATTTTGTTGCAGAGATAATGTAAGCTCTTGACTATGTAGGACACAGTGGAAAGTTCTCATATTAAAAAATGGGACATAGGTCGATGATTGGACAGGCCTGTTGGTCTAGTGGTTGGTGACCCTGACTGCTATGCCGGAGGTCGTGGGTTCGATTCCCACCCAGGACAAATGTTTGTGTGATGAGCACGATCATTTGTTCTGTGTCTGGGTGTAATTTATCTATAATATGTATGTATTTAGAAATATATAAGTATGTTTATCAGTTGTCTAGTACCCATAACACAAGCTCTGCTTAGCTTGGGACTAGATGGCGTTGTGTGATAGTTGTGGAATATTTATTTATTTTATTTTATATAAGTTTTAAAATTTGCTGGGTTTTCTTTAGTTTTTGTGTGAGGATGTGCCGCCCTCTGGTGTCAGAATTTATAAATCTGCCTCTGGGAACAAGCCTCAAAAATGGCTTTGTAGTTATAATATTTATTTTATATATTAAAAATAAATATTATAACTACAAAGCCATTTTTTTCTACAAAGCCTCAAAAATGGCTCCCCGTGTCAGTGATTCCCAATCCAAGATCAACTTAGAAAGTACATATGAATTGAAAAAGATACACATTTGTACTTTTTTTTAGGGTGGCAATATCGTCAAATGAGTCCTCCCGCCCTGGGTGGGGTGGAAGGGACTGTCAGGCTCTTACTGACTAAAACCCACCCGTGTTTCTTCGGATGCCCTTACACATTGGTACTTGCTTGGGTTTGAACTCGCAACCTCATGCATGAGAACACTTGGTCACTGCAATATCATAAGAACGTAAAACAGGATTTTTACACCATGTTGTATCAACATTACAATATTGCACTTACAACAGTTCCGACATATGCGACATTCAAAACAAATATTACACGTGGTTTATTTTTTATCGTGGTAAAATCATCAAACGAGTCCTCCCACCCAGGGCAGGGCGGGAGGGACTGTCAGACTTGACCGACTAAAATCCACGGTGTCCTTCAATAGCCCTTTACGTACCGGGGCCACGGTAATTTCTGAGTCCCGCGACCATATTAGTCGTGGTAAAGATCCCATTCTAAATTCTAACGATTTAGGAAGATGATGTTTGCATCTGTAAATACTGTATGACTATATATATACTACCTGAATGTAGTTGTCGTTGAATTTAGATAATTTAGCCAGGGCAAAACTGAGGCGAATCTCATATGTTTTATTCAACTTTCAATTGCATCGGTCGAGTCAGCGGAACTTGTGTGGAAGTGTTCATAAACAAACAGAAGCATAACTTCTTAGTTAGAATATCGACGAGCAAAGTTTGTGGCGTATAAAGCGTTAGGTATCGGCACAGAATTTTCTACAGTGTAGACAGACTTTAAATAAACAAAATATTGACAACATTAAAATGTTTTCATCAACTCGATCATACAGACATCACTGATGCATCAATTCGCAAACGCTTCAAAAGTTTAACAATTAATAACAATATCAAACTCATCGATCAAAATAAATTGCATTAACCGCTGAAACTATTTCGCAAATGTAAATATTTTGTCACAACTTTTGTTCGTTCGGTGTAAAATCAATCATCATTATCGTTTCAACTGACTATTTACTATTAGGCCGTGTTCACATGGCATGCACTCGAAAAAATGAATGATAAAAAAATAGGATCACTCGTTATAATTTAATTAATAAAAACAAAGGCAGTACGAAACTGTCATGTGATCCCAAAATTATAAATGTCAAAATTCATACTGGTCAATGCTACGTGAACGGGGTTCTAGCATCGCTTGAAGCCTCACCTCAGTAATGAGCGTGCGCGTACATAATGAATCATCTTTGTTGACACAAAGCCGTCGCAAAACCAACATGGCTGGCAAACATCATAATTTGTGCGACTATCGACGATTTCGCCAGATGACGTCAGATTTCATTCGATGAGGTAGAAAGGTTGCTGTTTACGTTATAACGTCATCTGTAACTTGAAGAACACATTTTCGGTATAAAGAACAATTATATAGGTGTGGGAGTGATTCAAGAACATACGGAATTGGTTCGAGCCGATGACGGATAGACGCCGTTCAATAAATACGAGCTGAATTTTTTGCTTGTTGGTCATAACGTTTTTGTTTTCTAAAGGATTTCAGCTGATTCTGATTCTGAGTACATAAACCATTAATTTTAATGTATTATATGGGTTTAATACATGCACATGAACTTATAAACATACCTGGTATTTACAAAAAAAAAAGGCTTATTCTGTGTGATTGTCTTTTTGAAAACTCAGTACCTTAATCCATAGCAAAATGCTTTTTTTTTTGTCGTGGTAAAATCATCAAATGAGTCCTCCCAACCGGGGCAGGGCGGGAGGGACTGTCAGACTTGTACTGACTAAAATCCACGGTGTCCTTCACTAGCCCTTTACGTACCGGGGTCACGGTAATGGGTAAGTCCCGCGAAACCAGCAGGCTTTGGCCCTCTACAGGCCCCGTCACTATGCTGACACTCCTTGAGGCGCGCGTAGGGAAAATTTCACACTTCTGTGTCTATTCATTAGCAGAGCCCCGTTATAGATCTATTATTTGTTCTTTTGTGATGAAACCAATTTAAAACGTAGAGTACTAAAAACAAGAGAAACACTCTTCGTAATGGGTTTTACGTGTGTCGTAGGAAAATTGGATGTAAATTTCAGGGATATAAAGTAGAAAGTAGCTTGTGTCATTTTTGTTAACAGGAATTATTAAATTGAGAAGCAGTTTAAACAGTCTATTTTGGAAGTTTTTATAATAAACATAATACCGCAAATAGGGCCATTTTTTGCCGATGTTAATTTAAGGGCTGTTGGCATTCTTTAGATTGAATTACAAGATGCCATCTCAAAGCTGTCATCATTAAAATTATCAAAATAAATTTTGAAAAGTTGAAAAAATATCTTATCCAAATATAATTTTTCCTCTTTCATTTTTTACATCGAGTTCTACTGCGACTCAAGGCTTGAGTGGGGCGACTGACAACGGGGACAAGTGTCAGAGACGATCTTATAACAGAAAATCTTTTTGTTGAGACAAGAAGTACAATTTTGTAATTATTATAACACGCAATAATTTAAATACAGCTTGAAAAAGCAAACGGGGTAATTTCAGTGACTTTTTGAGGGTGTGAAATGTAGGTAAATTATATTCAAGCAAGATAAGTTTCTGAATTATTCTACGAAATGTCTTGCGTTTTGATAAATCTTTGACGACATGTTTGGTATTATAGTTGACTGATTAACACCTGATCGATCCCTAAACGGTACAAACATTGGTATGCCCGGCAGGTTGTTGTTCCACACCCTGATACAATAATAATTATCTTTCTAATGGCATTGCTAATCATCTGTCAACATGGTTCAGGGACAAATTCGGCTACTAAAAGCTGTAATTTAGGTCAAGTGAAAAATGGGTCATAGACAGAGCGACACACTACGGTGTTTTTAGTATTCAGCGGCGTTTTTAAGTTTGAAAGTCTCTTTGAAGGTTTATTATTAATATCTATTATTACTTACTTTAACTAAAAGAGATTATTTTGAACGTAACGTTTATCTTATAATCCACAACAGGAAACAGGTTCCAAGCTGCCGGCGGCCTCCAGAAAGAGGAACTTCCTCACTGTTTCCAAGAGTAGTGTATTCTGCATCAAGTATTATTATTATATTAAATCTCTTTTCTGTATAATTCAGTGATATAATATCGTTAGAACCCAATGATATCCATAAATTTTACCTCAAACATTTATTCCTTGATACGCATCTCAGACCCGGCTATTATTATCGTTTTAATCTAAATCTCAATTACTCTACAACTCAATGCAAACGATCTGTTAAGCCAATAAGCCGATAAATCTATGAAATGGCTGCAATCCCGATGCTTGATGGAATCATTTTTATGATTATATTTTGTGTCTATTCAGTCGAAAGGATTTTTTCAACAGTTATTTATCAATTTTACATTTATTCAAAGTGTAACACGTATCTTAAATTAATGGTCCGATTATTGTCGTCTCAATTTGCGTCTCAATTATTCTACAACTCAATGTAAACGATCTGTTAAGCCAATAAGCCGATAAATCTATGGAATGGCTGCAATCTCGATGCTACTCGACCGCAGCTGCAGAGACAATCGATTTTATTAATTATAGCAGACGGTGAATGACCGCGGCTAAGCCTACATGTAGCTGTGGCTATCCGAGATTATTTCAGGACTGCTAAATAAACAATGAAGTGCGAAATGTTAGTATGAAATCAGCTAATATTATAGTGTGTGTCAGGTAAGGTTAGCAACAAAAGTTCAAAGTAGTTTTTTACGACATCGTCTAGAACACAGCTTAGAAGAATTACACGTACTTGCACATAAACTACAACACTTACGTCAAAGTAGACGTAAATGTAGTTTCCCAAGATAAATTCTACTTCTCCAGTACACAAAGAGCCATCAATAGATTACTCAGAATAAAGATGCTTGAGCCTCATACTAAGTTAGGACCGCAAATCCGAATGAAGACTGGATTTGTGATCCTAAGTTATTATCTTAACTCGCAGCTATTCGAACTTACGCTATATAGAGCATAAAGGAACCAGAGGAACTTTTAAAGATTTCAATCGTTACATTCATAGTACGGATTTCAACGTCATAAAATTCACTTATTGTTCATGGGGTGTTTACAAGAGTCGATTTTTGGCCGATTTATCCATGCGACTGACCAGTCGCATCCCTAACAAATATTAGTAGTTAAAATCTAGTCGAATTGTCATTTAAGGATGGTCTATTATTGCCGCCTAACATTACAGTTGAAATAACACTTTTAAGCTTTTGTCAAACAGACAGGCGATAGCAAACCGGACCGAGCCCAAAGCGATAACGAACCGATACGAGACATCAAACTGGGTGCAGCGAACCGAGGCGTGGCAGTTGTATTAGCTGGCTTTTTACTATCGACGTCAAACAGAGCAAAGACGCCTTCGCCACGTTTTCGCATCGATTCGGTCATGCCTGTCGGATCGCTTTTGCTTTTCTATGTGACTGGATTCAAATAATTCCATACATTTCAAATAAAAACGCCTCGCTTCGCATTCGCCACGCCTGTCTGTTTGACAAAGACTTTAATGCTAGAATTGTAAAAAAATACGTATTAAAAGGAACATAAGTTGAATTTTTTTAGGGTATAATGCTATCATTATTTAAGCACATGTGTAACCAAGCTAACATAATCTAACAAAGTCATTAATTATAGACCAGTCTTGATGAAATAAATGACACAGAAAAATATCGGCGAACATGTCTGGGAACAATGATTAATAGCAGGGAATTTGTCATTTTTCCAACACGATACTAAGCCATAATTTTATTATCATGAAATCATCATATTTCATGCCATAACGCCTGCAATCTCCGAAGGCTTGAACTGCTTCAACTTCACTAGTTACTTCCATGTCTCATTTTTTTTTTAATTTCAGTGATTTCTCTACCAAGGAGAAAAAAATCATGAGAAGAACAAAAAAAAGTTAAAGCTAAAATTAAAGTCAAGGCGTACGATATTCTACCAAAGAACTACCAAAAATGAAAATCTAAAACGGCTCAGAAAATACCGCAGCTCATTTTTGCATTCAATATTTTTATGAAAATTTTTTGCTTCCAAGACCGCATTTTTTTTCGAATTTTAGAAATATCGGCAAACAAAAGTTTGTACGTGGAAACGTGACTACTTTATCGTTTATTTTGGCATCAGTTGTATGAATAAATAACGAAGGATTATTTATTGTTTGTTTTTTATATTTTCAATGCACGGTATTGGCTGATCAATTTGATCATACATAAACAATATTATCATCTCTGATAAAGGGTTTTTTTTTATTTTATTTTAACGTTGCCCCACACTAAGAATTCTTATGTACCGTGGGGGCGTTTACAAACTTATAAATTCACATACTTTCATAAACACCCAGATCCGCAACAACTACTCGTAGAACACACCAATAATTTTCACTAGACTCACGAGGAACTGCAGTTCAAATGCATTGGACCAACTTGGACCGTGTAACTTGCTTACAGTCAGCGTGCAGGCATTCAAATTGCTCGTGAAATGTATACCGACTGCAATTCGGCAGCACGGTTGGTTTGCAGTTGTATTACAGTGGTATTCAAACTGCGCAATCTAGTTGAAATGCAGTCCGTATCTCTAGAGTTTAAAGTTTATAATGGCATAAATCATATGAATGATAGCGAAAGTAAATATTTTTCACTTTGTTTTATATTATTCACAAATCTTTTAGGATGGTCTCAGTTTGTTTTCTAGTTCTAACTGCATGCAAACATTTCATTGAAATATTCACATTCATGTTTGCGTTGAGTTTAAAAGCATTTTCAGTCTTTGGACCTAAAATAAATATGAGCAATATGTGTTATGAATACAAAAAAAAGGTGAAAAAAGTTTTGTGATTTTTTTTTCTTTTGAATTTGACTAAGTCATAAATATAAGTATATTTTATGTTGCTGTTAGAAAATAACTTTTATAATATTTAATGTCTATTGAAAATTCTGCTCTTTCATTTCAAATAAAGTTCAAAAACGATAAAAGCGAAATTTATGAGTCAAATCTATCCCCATTCTATTTAATTTGATACTAAATCTTTGAAGGGTCTAGTCGTTAGACTGAAAAGCAATTTGATAAAAATTTCATTCACAAAGTATTTTGTGCGAACGTGATACTCGTACGTTCAGAGACGTTTTATATAAAATTCAATGCTTATTACATTGCTATATAAACGTATAGGTAGGTTACTGCACTCTCCCTTTGTCTGCGTTTACATCGAAAAACGCGAAAACTGGTCGTGTGGGATCCATCTCTTAGCGGTCCACCCCCGTAGCGTGTAACGTGCGGTGACGGCCGAGTTCTTACTAGGGCGTCACCAGGGTCGGGCACACCGCAAACACGGCGCTAAGACCACGTTTTGAAGAATGGCACGACGTCTTCACCTTCCCGCTGACGCAGGTTCTTACCGGACACTGTTGTTGCGAGTGGTATTTACCTGTGTCAGAATTAACGGGTGTGACAATCGAGTGAACTGGCCAGAGGACACGGTGGAGCATACGGTTGAGGTCTGCCCCGCTTTTGGGCGGAGTACCGCATATTAAGGCTTTTAACTTCGCTGTAGACTCAGCTCACCTGTTCCCTCTGATTGGCGAAGTTCATCGACTCGCCCTCTTGAATTTTAGATATACTAAATCGCACCCGATTGTACCTAGAGATACCTAGAGTATCCGGCAAAGTTCATACAGAGAAAAGATTTTCCAATGAGATCATAATTATGTTGCGTAGGAAGTGTAACTGATATAGTCGGTATTAAAACAGTTGATGATATCGTTAATGTAACGCGTTATATGAGAATATCTTTATGCTTTTAGCACTTAAACGTATATCATTATTCCGAACTGCTTTATGTAGGCTTAAGTACGTGTTGTAGGTAGATGTTCTTTTAATTATTATAATAATACTGTAAATATTGTAGTAATTACAAGCCAACGTCTCATTATGTTGGATTGCTTATTGCCATTTTCAACTATATTTAGATATATCTTCAGAGAATGTCAAAATTAATTGTTTCTACAGCGATTATAAATATTTATACTGTAAAGATTATTATGTTATTACAAGCTCGCGCCTCATTAAGTAGAAATTATTTAGACGTTGCTTAATCATTCTTGATTTATACAAGAGAAGAGAGAGAGTGGTTAACTTTTTATTTTTGAGTTGAAAAATTATCATTTGAGCTCCAGGTAAAGAGGAAGACACTGTCAGATTTGTTTGATTGTCAAACAACCACTCCGCTTCTTCTGTTTTTCTTTGCGTTTCAGAGCTGAGGGCAGATGCTGTCTTAAACGGGTACCTTATAAGATGGTTCTGCAATCCTTAAGACTTCTCAGGCAAGAAGAGGAACAAAAATGCACGTATAGCAATTTTTGCTATTGCAAACGCTTTGGTTCTTACACATGGTCCTACGAATGTCGCAGTGAGTCAGTGCCTGCTTCATGTCAATAGTTTCGCCCCTGTTACAAAGCACTTGTACATTATTTCGCGATACTTGGGTGTACTAAGTACTACCTATCCACGTTTCACTAGATATATTTAATGATGTTCTACAAAGGTCCTTAACAACAAGTACCAGGCTGTCATAAGTCTATAGCAGTTAATCAGTTCACAGTACACCCACATATGACATCACTTCATTACATGCATACCCACGTAGATGGGGTTTATGTTGGCATACCTCTAGCCAATGTCGACATCGTCCATCGATTGGATTAGATTGACCTATGTCACTCCAATGTTTACAATCCCCACACTATTTGACGTTGGTGTAATGTGTATTGTGTTTTCTATTAGTTTGAGGGTTTATTGTAAAGGTTAATGTGAAACGAAATTTTCTTTCTATCTTGCGATACAAAGTAGGAAGAATATAAGAATAAAAGAAGAAAAGAAAGTATTTTTTTTTGTTTATTAATGTTTTTTTCGTTGAAGGGATTTTTATTTTCTGATCTATATTGAGGAGAAAATTGTACTCTTAAAGATATACAACATAGCAGTTGTCAGCATTCTATCAGATTAATAGAGAGGGCAAAATGTTTGTTGTAACAATATATCGCCACCCCCGGAGAATAAAATGGTAATAGCAAAATCACTACTTTTCAGGAAAAATAAAAAACTGATTTTCGACTATATCTTGCCAACTAATTTGTGTAGAGAAACGAGAAATAGGACAATGGTAGCTAATTTTTTATGCTTTATAATGCTTTTAAAGAAGTTTTACTAAGGTTATTTGAACTAAAGATATTTCGAATTTAAAAAGATACTAAAATTCTTGTACTGTTTTAGTTTATTAATATACACTTACAATTTTAATCGCGGCAATTACCAGAACCTATGAATATTGCAATATTACATTACAATAATATTCATTGAAAAATGGATGCCAGATTAATGGAAAACAAGATCATTTGCAATTTTATTCTAGTTAATTTTCAATTTGCATAATTAGGTAACAGAAACTTAAACTTTTATTCTAGGGTCATTATTAAATTAATTATCTTACAGGTCATTTAATGAATTAATTAAAATGTATTATTACGAGAACAAAATGGTAATAGCGTTAACAATTTATTTTATCTATTTATTTTCCGAGAATCCTATTGTAAAAGTATTTGGCATATATTTTATGAAGAAACTTTTTTACCAATACTATGATACATTATTTTTCGGGTAGAAAATTGATGATGAATATTATTGCAATATTTTATAACTTTTTAAATACAGGCAGGACATTCACGAAAAAAATTGTGTAGATGTATTAGGCACCGTAGACCTCAAATATGACATAACACTAAAACTATGGTAATGACGGTTATCATTTTGTTCTCCGGGGGTGGCGATATACTAAAATACTATGCTTGAAAAACGATTTGTCAATATCTAAGACATTTACGTACCTCTTGTTACATATCTGCATATAAAATTCAGCAAGGTTGTGAATAAAAGATAGAACATTTCTGATAAAAAAAGCTACTAAGTATAATATTTATCGCCTGAAAAATTCCGAAAATTAATTAATCCAAAGTGACTTAACATTTAATGGCGACCGTGATTTGTGTTTTCTTCGACACTCCTGATTTTTTTGTTCGCTTAACACAGAAACAATATACTTCCCTTTACAATAGAGCTATATTGTTAAAAAGAGGTGAAAGAGAATGGATAAAGTAGAGTCTGGATAGAGTCTGGATAGTCGATGCCAGCTATCCAGATCTCACAGAAGTACAGTTAGATAAGCTTGAGGGACTTCAAAACTTTTGTATAAGATTCATATTTGGTTTGCGCAAATATGATCATATTTCAGAATTTCGCAATAAACTCAAGTGGTTACCCATCCGCCTTCGTCGTGCAGCGTTATAAAAAACGCTACATTTTTAAATATCACCTTTTTATGGTGATTGTCATGCAACCTGTTTTCGGAAGCCTTTAGTCGAAATTTTTCTTTAAGAACTGAATCTTTTTAAGTTAGGAATTGGTTTTTGTTCGAGAAAAAAATGAAGATTTTTTTTGTGTCAGTTGGATGTGGTTTGTTGCCCGTGACGGGGTATTGCTGATTTTTTTGGGTGGAAATCACTTTTTGTTAAAAAATGTGAAACATTTTGAATTTAAAGTCGACAACGTTGGTTAAAAAAAATCATATGTGAAATCTTCTGTTTTTTTGCTTTTTTTTTTTTGCCGGAATGGCGTGATCTGAAAATTTTCCTATGTATCGGAGGCGCTGAGTACGGTATCACCCACAACTTTATAAGCTAGCAGTCGGGAGCAACACTCCACCGCGACCCCGGTGTGGTCGCGTGCAGTCTTTCCGGATCCTGAATTTGTCAGGCTCTTGAGCCGACAAATAAGTCCAAGCGTCAGATCATCGGAGGCCTGGTCCTGTTTTGACCGTGGCTACCAGCACGGTTCTCCGCGGCAGTCCTGCAGCGCGTCTCTCCATCCCGACAGGATCAAGCTGAGGATTCTTTATTTATTTAAATTAACTGTCTTATTTTTTGCTTTTAATGTTTAAATTGTTATTTTTATGTAAGGCACAGTAATACAACCCCTACACAGGGTATGTACGAGTATTTAGGCAAATAGCATCACCTTTTTTTTTCTTCCGTGGCGTGTTAATTGACATTGGCCAATTAGTTAGTTACCGCTAGGATCGCTCAAATATTTTTTCCTCTGATATTCAGGATTTTGGTTTTTCCTCAGTAAATTAAATAACTATTGATTCGTACATTCTCTGGATAATCTGACATAATTGTATCGTAACCGAATTTTTTTTTTGTGTGTGCGACCTAATTTAATTTTTATTTAATTCAAAACTTGTTACTTTGATAACCGGGCACAATCGCATCCTAACTGTATTTTTTATTTACTTTTACAATTTTACCTATATCAAAATTATACGTTTTAAATAGGGGAAAGTTGTTTTCTTCAAGAATCCCGCTATAGTCGGAATACTCACATTTTAACAATGCTTTTTAACATTATTTTTAATCCCGCTACCCCCTCTTATCTCAAAGAGCGTTTTAAGTTTCTACACGATGCGCACACTAGAAATTTGAGGTCATCGGAAAATTTGATACTTTTGATGCCTGTGCACTCCACAAAATTTTATGATGACTCTTTTACAGTCCAGGCTATCCGTTTGTGGAATGCACTGCCGCTGTCAGTAAGACAAGCCCAGTCACTGGTTTCTTTTAAAAGCTTAGTCATAAACTATTTCCTTTCTCTCTAATGTATATATATATATATTTAAATGTGTATTTTATATTACAATTGAGATTTATGTGTATTGTATTAATATTATTATGTTATCTGTTATTTGTTGTGCATCATTGCCTACCCTTGTTTTTGATTATAGTTTTTTAAGTCCATCCTAAGGTTGTCTGGAAGATATCGCTATTAGCGATAAGACCGCCGTTGTACCCTTAGAATTAACAATATTGTAAGTTTGTATTTATTCATTTTGGTGTACAATAAAGTATATTCTATTCTATTCTATTCTATTCTAAAGTAGGTTAATTGGTCTGATAATACAATAACGTAATTGATACTTATGAGCCTTTCTGGTTAAGTCAAAACTAGGACTTTGGGATCCGTGTATCCAACTAGTCTGCAGGGATATACACAGGCGGTTGGTTGACACAATTTCACGTGACCAAAGTGCTGGCCTTATTTTTGGTCAAAGAATCAGCATTGCCTTCAATGTAGTAATTCTGTCGGCCGTCTGGGTGCTTTTTTAAATTTAAAATGTTTTGCTGTTGCCCTAAATGTAGCCAAAAAGCAAAGATGAGACCTTAGATCTCCATCTAGTTTGACTACAAGAAACTGGGACTCCTACGCTCGATCGGAAAACAGTAAAAGTGTTTGACACGCGATTCCGATAAGATGGTTGCGAACGTAGTGGCTCTTATAAGTTCTCAATTCGACTGTAATTTTTTAATGTTTGATGATTTATTTTTTGTTAGATGCAGGATACCTGTCATTTGGTCCCTTTAACATTTCGTTCACTTTGGTTTAACACGTGTTATTTTATGAGCATTTTTCGCTTATTGTGTATGTCGACGATGTTGACCGGTAATAACATCATCCAAGTAGGTAACAAAATTGTAGAGCACGTGTAAGAAAAATAGGTTTTTGACAAGAATTAGGTTGAATATTTGAACCAAAAAAGGGTCAAATAACTATCTTTCGAAAGTCGATGGTCTTGTTTTTTAAATCATTTTTAACTCTTTCGACGAACGACTTTCGAAAGAAAGTTATTTTACATTTTTTTGAAGGCGGTTAATGTTTTTTAAAAGTTTTTGAAGTGAAAACTTCTTTAGCGGCGTTGAGCACTTTTCTGTAATGGGTATAAAATCTTAAACTCGCGTCAGGACACTCGCGTCAGGACACGTGACCCTGACCGAAAAAGCGTAGGACGGCGCAGGGCGCTTGCGTGAATGTTCGTATGACTTTATTACTTTTAAAGAAGTTTGTATGCTGGATACATTCGTTGCTAGGTAACATTGTTTATAAAAGATGTACGTCACATTGGAAAATTATTGAAATAAAAAGTCAACCATTTTTGCGAGTTTTACTAAAATCTGTTCACAAGATATTTCCAACAATTACTATTCAAGTTTTCACTTCTGCCGGCACTCCCAGAGTGCAACCCGTCGTTTTTTTTTTTTTTTCTTTTACGTACATCTCAATATTTATATTAATAAACGAGTGATGATAATCCAAACAGGGGCGGCAACATTTTGTGCTTTTATGATATTTCAGTAAAAATACACACATAACTTATCCACATAATAAAAACAAACTGCCACACAAAGTAAATCTGCACAAAGTACAATTATTCCTTTTTACATTCAAACTTATTGCTCTCAAAAGTCCACAGCTACTGTATTGGTTTCTCATTTTCAGCCTCAAACCGAGTAAAGCCTAACCAAAACAACCAACGGGGCTAGATCACGAGATGTTTCCTGAAATACTTCCCACAAATCGGGACCGCATTGCCGGGGATGCATGCAATGGATTCGAGTTAGTTGTTTCGTGTTTGATGCAGTGTTTATTACTGTGTTTTACTGATATATATAGACAGATAATGTAAAGAATGTTGTTTTTTCATCGATCGTACGGCACGGCACGGTTGGCGCAGTGGCTGAGCGATTGAAACCTGCGCTGCATGTTGCAGGTTCGATTACCGCAGGGAACAAATATTTGAAAGACCTACAAAACGTAGTTGTTGTGAATGGGAGTTTAGATTTTTCTTAACGCACTTACGATACAGGAGACATTTTTATGAAATTCTATTTTGCAAAAAAAAAAATGTGTAAAGCTTTAAAATACTTCTTATTTTTATCTTTTGATAATTAATTTCAAAACATTTAAGACGTTGCCATTAAATCGAGCAGTCTTACATTAATAAACATTAGATTTCAAAGAGCTTAATCATAATTATCATAAGTTAACGAAACCTCTAGTACGGTGGTTGTTACTTCATAAATCATCGGTAAATATAATGAACTGGCAATAAGCTCTTTAAATTCATTTGGAGGTCTACTTAATAAATACCCACTTAAAGAAACTGATTTATGTATTAACAATAACTTGAATAGTAATAATTTATTTCCACTTTTCTTACTGCGAGCAACTCTGTACAGCAATCAACTTTTCCCGAACTCTGAAACCCGATGACGAATCTTGCACTCTCGTAAATCACTTTGCATTCGACCCGACAACATCGATAAGCGTCACCCGAGCTGTACATGAATAATTTATGATACCGGGCGTAAGTATTGGAAACCCAAAAACCAGAATATGTAAGATATCATACGGAACTCGTGTGACCTCTTTATTTACGCATGCTTAATGGGTAGGTAAGTATGGATTATTGACCGGTGAAAATCATGTCCCATCAGAAAATACTTTGTGAAGCTGAATTTACTGTCGGTTAGGTTTTGCCATTGTTATATTTTTTGTTAGGTGGTAAAACCATCAAATGTGTCCTCGCGTCCACGGTGGAACGAAAAGGACTGTCAGTGCCATCCATTATGCTAAGATGAAGCAGTTTTCTATCAAAATTAACCTAGGATTAGATTCTGCATTTGCAGTAAAATAATTATCAATATTATTTTTCCAATAAATTGTTGCAGTGAAAAAATAAAACTACAATGAAAACAATACTGTCAAGACCAGCTTTTTACCAAATTAATTTAACTTAATCAAATAAACAAGTTAGTGGTTTTAAAATGGTGAACCTTCGATGTAAATTGTATTTAATAATTACATATTTTCAGCAATATCCGATAGCAGTACTTTTTGAAACGAGTTTTTAAGACCGTTGAAATAAAATCCCCGCTTAAAAAATGATTATTTTCGACAAAAACACGAAACTTATTATAAAAACTGACAGCAATTTCAGTAAAATAAATTCAGAAGCGTCTGAATTGAAATTTAATTTCGTTATTTTCATAAAAAAACTTTTGACATTTTATTCAATTTTAACATAGTCGGCCATTATTTACGCCTGAGCGTAAAATTTAATATTGTTGAGTAAAAACAAGTGTTCATAAGATGAATTTTTATAAAGGCAAATTGTTAGATCAGTAGTTAGACTATTCCTAGATATTTTTTAACCATTTGTTAAAAAAAAAACATTCGATTTTAATCACATTTTAACTATTGAACAAAGAACTGGCCCTAAATTACATTAAAAATTGCCACTATACACATATATATACGTCTGCTTAAATTCATGCACAATTGCATTAATTTAAGCTGATCTGAATATGAAAGCAGAAATGTTGTTTATTACATACAGCTTTAGCATGACCAGCTTAAGCCTTAATCGCCTTTGTCTGATTTAGTTTGGATGAAAGTGTGGTTTTTATTTTGCTTTGTTGAATTATTTTGGCATGTTAAGAGCTTTAACCATACATCAGCACGTAGTTTTAAATGTATCATTCGTGCATTTCTCAAAGAGCGCTTAAAACATTAATTAACACATTTTGGTATTGTTACCATTATAATTAAATAATAAATAAATAAATAAATAAATATTCCACAACTATCACACAACGCCATCTAGTCCCAAGCTAAGCAGAGCTTGTGTTATGGGTACTAGACAACTGATAAACATACTTATATATTTCTAAATACATACATATTATAGATAAATTACACCCAGACACAGAATAAATGATCGTGCTCATCACACAAACATTTGTCCTGGGTGGGAATCGAACCCACGACCTCCGGCATAGCAGTCAGGGTCACTAACCACTAGACCAACAGGCCTGTCGAAATTTAAAATTATATTACTAGAAAGATAGTCTACAATCGTTGTAGATAGTTTTATAATTTAACTTGGGTAAACACTAAACTATATACAGCCAGGCTTGTTGGTCTAGTGGTTAGTGACCCTGATTGCTATTCCGGAGGACGTGGGTTCGATTCCCACCCAGGACAAATGTTTGTGTGATGAGCAAGATCATTTGTTCTGTGTCTGGGTGTAATTTATCTATAATATGTATGTATTTAGAAATATATAAGTATGTTTATCAGTTGTCTAGTACCCATAACACAAGCTCTGCTTAGCTTGGGACTAGACGGCGCGGCGTTGTGTGATAGTTGTGGAATATTTATTTATTTATTTATAGTAGTTCAGTGTTTACTAGTGTTAACTGAAAAGCACTATGGCATATTAAAATTTCAGATTTTTTGTATTACTTTAAGTAGAAAGGGTACTGAAAGGTTGCTTAACGTTCCAAACAACAACAAATCAAGAGTTAATCCGATTATAATTATTTTATAGGTCTGGCTATCTTCAGCCACTCAAATTGGTTTAGAATTAAAATTAAAAAGAGAAGACCTATCTTTAAAAAGATAAACGTGTTAGTGATCTTTCTTAAAATAGGAAATATATAATACTGTGGTTTTTAGTCTTTGGCCTCCATTTAATAATATTATACTTAATGCTATAGTAAGCCGTCTAGAATATTCTAAATGGTTACCTATTTAAATAAAAGGCGTATTTTATAAAGATTGCAATAGTTATTTGTCACGGCGGCGCTTAAATGTCGCACAAAAGAATTTGTATTTCCGAACGTTTTTCCATTATTTACCATTAAAAGGATCCATCCATCCATGTCAGCCGAAAAACCTATTCTATACAAATGGATCGAGAACATATTGGTCTACAATGATGGAATTGTTAGTGTTCCTTTTGCAATTTGTTCGAATGCAAAGAAAATACAGCATGATGGATGACGATGATTTAATAGATTTTATTTATTTGTCAGACCCATAACAGGTCGCTGTCCGACCATGGAACATGCCCGGGTGGATGGCGCGTTGTGTTCCACGCGCGCCTCAAAGAGTGTCAGCAAAATCTCAAGAGGGCCAAAGCCTGCCGGGGACGCAGGACTTACGAATTACCGTGACCCCGGAACGTAAAGGGCTATTGTAGGACACCGTGGATTTTAGTCATTACGAGTCTGACAGTCCCTCCCGTTCTGTCCTGGGTGGGAGGACTCATTTGATGGTTTTACCACGATAAAAAAAGACCCATAACAGGTCAGAACTTAAACAATAAATTTAAATCATTCTGCCAGTCCTTTTATGCACCCGTTTCACGAGAAATTATTACATTTTCAAGTACATGTTTAGGTTTATAGGGTCAGTTTTTTTTAATATGAAATCTTTGTCTGACTTTGGGATTTTCTCCTAAAAGGTGCATTTACAATAATTTAACTCTCATACACAAATTATTAAGCAGACTCGGAAAAACTACCTTGAGGCCATACAAATATTTGATACGTGCGGGATCTAACCCGCGACACACAGCGCAGCAATTGATTTTTCAGTCACTGTGCCAAACCTGCCGTCCAAGTTGGATGCCGTCTTCGTCATATAAATTTTATAAAATCGATAAAATATATCTAATCTTTATAAGTCCATACCAATTCACTGACGTCTCAGCTTTTCCCATTTTCTTCAATTCTTATGTTCATAAAGAATAAATCAGCGTACACATAAAGTTAAATAAACTTCCGGTTTCGTCAATTTAGAGAGAGTAAACTAAAAAATACAGTCCTTATTTTCTGTATCGTACTACGTCATTAGAGATCCGCAGTCCAGTAGTCACATGAGGACTCGGCGAGACAGTATTAGTGGATCCCTTAGGTCCCATTCTTCGTTGACAATGGCTGGTTTATACCGGCCAGCCACAAGCTAGGAATATTTCATATTGTGTCGTTTTGTTGTACTATTCCTATTCTTCATATGCTTTTGTCTGTGGACTGAATGTGATGTGGGTTGTTGGCATTAAATTTTGTATTTTTTTTACACATACCTTATTGCACCGTAATGGATTTCAATAATGAAAGCGATCGCAACTAATACAAGTTTGGGGTGAGTGGGCACCCTTTGCGGTCCACACCTGGTAAGAGCTCTCTAGGCTACGGTGATGGCTGAGAGATCCCACTGGCACTGATAATCATTACCATGCCTGCCCCGCGTCCACCATCCTTTCGCGTTCACCACTATGTTCTATTGGTGTGCAGAAGTTTCAGTTTCTTCTCGGTGAGCTCGTTTTGTCTCTGGCGTTTTGCGTCTGAGCTGGATGAGGTCAAGAGATATTATTTTAAATAAAACTAAAAACTAAAAAAATTAAAACATAAATCACAAAAAATAATAGGTACGTTTTATTGGGATTTCAACTTGTTCAATGAACCTGATGAAAATCAAATGATTTATTGTTAATACTTGTACTTCAAAATCAAATGTTTAATTTCACATCGGCCCATAAGGGCACTTACAAAACGTCGACAGCAGGTGCTCGGTTCGGGTTGGTCGATTCCATGGAGAAGAACCGGCAAAAAACTCCATGGTTACTCTTTTAAAAGTTGGTATGGTTTTACAAACTGATTGTTACAATTTTTAAACCTTAGATATGTGAGAAAAACGTAGGGTTGGTAACAAGGGGGAAGTTCTTACGAAAATTAACACTGTAAAAGAAGAAATATATATTATACGACCTACAATGTTCTGACATTCACAAACAAGGAGTAAGGAAGAATCTATATAAAAAAGAAAGCTATATGGCTGGGTTACTTCTATACTTACTGATATTAATAAAACTTTGTTGTCATCCGTAATTGACATAACTTAATAACAACTTAAGTTATTCAAGCAGCCCACTTGGGACCAAAATATCTTAATTCATATCAGATCACACCCTAAACTATGACAATAATAATTATAGTTACTATAAAAATGAGATTTAAAAATCTATTTAAGTTTAGTTAGGGAATTGTTTTAGGAATATCAATGCAATCAGTATTATTTGCATTTGATTTTTAAGTTTTTTACATCAATTAACGCTATTCATAAAAATACAAATAATATGATTTTAAACTGAAGAATTACTCGGTCCTATTAGAAATCTATAGGGGAGAGGCCTAAGAACAGCAATGGACGTCTAGCGGCTGATATGGTGATGATGAAATTGAAGGATTTTGATTAGTCGAGGTATTCAAAAATAAATACAAAATAAATACTACAGGTTTCATGTTATATTTACAAAAGAAACTGAATTAAAATTAAAGCTAAAAACTACAATTAAAAGTAAAATATTTAAAAATGTGACTAAATTAAAACTAAAATTAAAATTTATAGGCCGTCAAAAAAAAATTGAGGTTTTAAATTCGTTTCTGGTCGTAAAAGAGTTCGTTGAACTTAGAAATTTTACGTAAGCCAAATAGTTTCAAACTGAGTAAATTCTGATACACTAAGGCATTGTGTAAGTTTCGTTCAATTAAAATAGTTTCTCAAAGGATTTCCTAAGCCGTTTGTTATGTTAAGAATAGTAAGCTCTACTATAGTAGTGATTCCAAGATTCATGCATAATACTTACTTAAATACGTACCTACTACCTACCTACTTGAAATCTAAAAATTGTCTTTGATCGTGAGTTTTTTGAATCTATTAATTCTATTATTCCTTTGCCCAGTAGTGGGACAGAGAAGGCTCTTAAAAAAAAATCGAAATCAAACTTTTACCATTTGCAGAACTACCTATCTGTTATGAAAATAAGGCTCAAGTTTAAGAAATATATTTATTGTGTGAATGTATTATACATCTTTTGTACCTATCGTTATAACCGCCAACTGTTCATAGAAAATCAAATGCTAGAATTCAAATTGAATACGATACCCATGTTTGTTTCCCTTGTCCACTTTGGTCATACCAACATACGCCATTCGTGCTTTGGCAGCAAAATGAAACTCCTATGTATGGCGGGAACGTTTTCGGATAGCCAATACTACCTCTAGTAATTTATATCTACGTTTATGGTGTGGATGATTTGCCAGTTTAACTTGAAACTTAAATCAATGTAGATAAATAATTGCACTTTTTTTATCCTGCTAAAATCCACGGTGTCCTTCAATAGCCATTCACGTACCGGGGTCACGGTAATTCGTTAGTCCCGCGACCCCGGCAAAATTATTTCACTTTAACAAAATATCTCTGTTGGTCTCAGATTTATCTATACGAGAATGATTATACCCTTTTAGCGTCATTCATTTTCATCCATCTGTTTATATTAGGAAATCAGATGCTACTACTTCGCATCTGACCTTTCTAAACCTTACCAATAAGGTCAGAGTATGTCCTTTTAGAACGTCCCGTAGACGCCTTTCATCCATCCTCTCATCGTGATATAAAACACCATCGATGTATATAAGGAGTATTCAAATATGTATTGCCGACAAATCGATCGCCCTTGAAAGTCTAAACAGTGTTTATCTTCGATAAAGCGAGCAATTTCGCCTCCACAGATTAAATATCAAGCCATTACGTTTAATTAACGTTCATTGAACCATCACTAATTGCGAAAAGCGAGTCGAGTGTGATATTGTTGATCCCGTTGCTATGGTAATGGTGGTGACAAAAATAATTGTTTTTGGAAGTTCATTTATTTTTTGGTGCAATCAAGCGTGGTACGGTCAAAATAAAATCTCACCATGTGAAAATGGCGAGAGTTTGTGTAAGTTCATAAATGTACTAACATTTTATTCTTTATGAACTGGTAAATAAATTCAATCAAATATGATAGGAAATTTATGACAGTTTGATTATTCTGACATAATTACAGTAACTTAATTAAAATAACGATTTTCATTTCCGACTCTGTGTAGGATTTCATTAATTATTACGTATGTTTTATAACTAAAAGTTTTCGAACTAAAAATATTCATCTTAAATATTTTTATGTAGGTCTCCTGCAAAGATTCAAATAAAAGTCGTGATCCAAATACTCTTTTCATCAATGTCAGGACTAAACTTAATCTGCCAAATTTTATATTAATAAAATTGTAGTCGATACACAAAACTGACATCTTATTTTAATATAGCAAGTTCAGAACTAAATAGTTAAAGTCGTTAATCCAAGAGACGTTGGATCCATTTCAAAGTCACTTTCTGTCAAGCTGAAAGCTTCATAAATCCAGCAAAGTTTGAAATTGCTCTCTTTTCTCGCCTTTGTAACCTAATGAATTTTTAACGCTATCACTTAACTAGCATATAATTTTCTGATTTATTATTAATGAAAGTTTTTCCATTCGTATAAAATGTTAAGGTACAAAATTTTGGTATTTTTGTGGGCGAATCTACGAACGCGGTGAATTTTTTTTTCTCAATTCTGTTGAGATTCCAATAAATAAGAATAATATTTTATCGATTCAAAACGAATTCATTATTTGAATTTTCTTCCCAGAACCATTTACGCGCAGTTCGAAAATAATAAATAAAACTCATGTTTTATTAAAATGTGTGTCACGATTTCGTCAAAACGATTTAATGTGTTTGTTACTTTAAACATTATTTGTTTTGAATTGCATACAAATATGCATATTTTTAATCACAAGCAATGTGGTTCTACGAAGCTTCTTATCGTACGCTGAAAACATACTACTCGTATAATAAAACTAGGTGACATTTTTCGCGACAAACTACAAATACATAGTTTCGCTCAAAGAATTTGGTAAAAATGCCGTGCTAAGCCGACTGTGAATTCCCGTCTGAGCATTGCCTGTTCAGGTAAACCGGGAATTTGAACACTATGTACAATGTTTCATGCAAATATCACCTGTAAATCTGCAAACATAAAGTTTATTATTGTGTGAATGCGCATTTATGTCAAGAGTCTGAAACGTGGCGTTAACTCGTCGCTAAGCATTCGGTAATGGACTGGCGTAGTTAGCTTTTTATTACACCGTGAAAACGCACCTTCAATTTTATTGCGAAAAAGCTTTAAAGGTATATTAGACTTCAAAGAAACCATTATGTAATAATGTAATTAATGTTGTGTATTCAATCATGATTTAATTTTTTACGCGGTGATTACGGTCAGTACAATCGGTTCAACTCGCGAACAATATACGAGTATTACTTAAAGGACTGGTTGAATCGTCTTAAAATTAATTTGATTTTCCCTAATGCTCTACAAATCTCCTCTGTGCGCCAACTGTGTGTAAGGTAGAGTGGTTGAAAATGTTTAAATCCATTGTCAAACAGACAGGCGATAGCGAACCGGACCAAGCCCGAAGCGATAACGAACCGATACAAGACGTCAAACTGGGTGCAGCGAACCGAGGCGTGGCAGTTGTATTAGCTGTCTTTTTATGAACGACGTCAAACAGAGCAAATACGCCTTCGCCGCGTCTTCGCATCGGTTCGGTCACGCTATCGGATCGCTTTCGCTTTTCTATGAGACTGGATTCAAACAATTCCATACATTACAAACAAAAACGCTTCGCTTCGCATTCGCCACGCCTGTCTGTTTGATAAAGGCTTAAGTCTGCCTTCAGGCAAAGTTTATATATTATGTATAAACTTGTAACAAATAAAATAATAATTATAAAAATTATAAATAAGTTTTTTGTTCGACGAATTTATTTACCATTCTTCTCATATTTTTTTTTAACCATAAATAAGAAGTTAGCGGTCGTTTCCTGAGTGCTGAGGGTCGCGAGGGATCGAGTTTGTGAGCACTGGTACAGACGTCTATCAAGTTATACGAATTTTTGCTAAGTGAACGAATCATTTGAATCTTAGAAATACTATTTACTTTTATTTACCCCTACATTATTGGACACATGACAGACACTCTTAAAATATGTTTTTTTTTTATTCGGGTAAAATCATCAAATGAGTCCTCCCACCCAGGGCAGGACGGGAGGGACTGTCAGACTTGTACTGACTAAAATCCACGGTATCCTTCACTAGCCCTTTACGTACCGGGGTTACGGTAATGGGAAAGTCCCGCGACCCCGGCAGGCTATGGCCCTCTACAGGCCCCGTCATTATGCTGACACTCCTTGAGGCGCGCGTGGAACACAACGCGCCGTCGACCCGGGCATGGTCCATGGTCGGACAGCGAGTCGCCCATTACTCGCCGCCCGCATGCCCGAAAAAAATATGTATAACCATTGTTAAAACCAGTTCCCGGCCAGGTACCACCATCACCATAACCGGATCAATTTGTGTCAACAACGAGTGAAGACTGCAACTCGTGGTCTGTCTGTAATTTCCCTTGGGACCAGTCGGGTACGTGGTCCCACATAATTATTTAGGGTAATAGCATATTCGTATTGCCCCACTTTTGTTTGTAATTTGTTTGTGTTGTAACCGTAATTTGTCGACTTGTGTTCGTATAGCTGGGTTAAGAATTTGAATTTTTTAGTTCAGAATTTTTAAATTGGTATTTAAAGGTAAGGTATTTTTATAAGAACGCTTTGTTTAGTTACGGTTTAATAGTTAATTTCTAGAGATGTTATTGTATATAAATTAAGGCAAGATGTTTATTAATAGTTTTATTTTATTTCTCATAAAATTATGAAGACAAAGCTTCAGCTGCAAAATCTTACTTATATCAGTTTTAATTGCGAAAGTCTGAAAGTCTGTGTGAATGGACGTTTATATGGCATACCGGATTAAAACAATATAACGATCTCCTAGTAAAACTGAACCAAAGTGAAGCCGAGCATAGCTGAGCATTGAGCATATCTAACTAGCTTATTACTCGTAGTTGGATATAATATTTTTATTTACCTATTGATGCAAGTTAACCAGTAATGATTTTCTCAAGCGCTAGCTCTAGAACTTTCCTCTAAACTAAATACTTCGGTTTTAAAATTGAAAATACTCATTTTCCATAATTTATTTACATATTTTGGGTATATTGATTGAGCTTTTTGCCAAAAAGACCTAAATGCTAAACTTCTATTTTCGATTAATAAAATCAGCGTATGTACGTTATATTTACGTAACACACTCGTGTTTAAGCCTCAGTTTATAAATAAATGTGAGTTAATTAAAAGCCGTGCCTCATATTATACATACGTGAAACAATATCCAATAACTACTATGATTAGTTTAGTGGGTTCGAGAAAGCTCTACTGATTAAACCTAAGATTATTTGAGTGTAAATTAAACTAGTGGTTAAGTCTATTATGGTACTAAACATATTATTTCTGATAATTATATATAACTAGCTGTACCCTGCCCCGCTTCGCTGTGGCAAAAAAAAAACTGTTTTAAAACAATCCTTGATGCAGATTATATACCATGCTAAAATACCAGCTCAATCGGTGCAGAACTTTTTGAGTTTTTGAAGCGTACACAAACCAACATAACATTTTTATATATATAGATTGTGATGATATAATAGATCGACGTCTAACCAGTTAGTGAAAATACTACGTCATCCATTTAACGAAAACTGACTGAATAAAAATCGTTGCTGAAACTGAATATTGATGACATAAACAATACTCTGTAAGAATAAAATTTAGTTAACTGTTCATATAATGTCATCATGCCTGTAATCTTCGAAGAGATATACTCTTATTATATAGTTTACCCACAATAATGAGATAGTAGACTAAGAAATAGTTTGCTTTCGAAAAGTTGGTTTTCTTTCAAATTCGGCGCCCATGAATTTTTAAATCAAGATAGGAATAGCCTGAAAGGTCAACTTTCCTACATTGCAGGTGCCCCCACAAAATCCAATTGCAGCACCTTACGTGAGACGTAATGAAAACTGTATGAGGTCGGTTGCTCGCTGCCCTGGGATGGCGCAAACGTGAACACGTCTCTCAACACCAACAGTGGGGTTTTCGTGCGCCTTATAAGAGACATTTTGACATCATAACATACATACAGACATACAGGTCGGACTGAGAACCTTATTTTTATTGAAGTTGGTTAATTATTATATTTGATCGCAGTCGATGGTTTATTTTTGTAAGAAGTACGACTGAGCTAAGCTTGGGCTTAATTCAATTGAACTCAATCTAAATCAACCCAGAACCATTCGAGACGCGTAGCGTGCAAAGTTCGCAGGCGTGCGCATATGTGGACCTACCTTAACGAGAAAACCAATTGTAAATTCATGTTGCTCAATCTTGCTCAGTTCATAACGCGAAGTCACTTCAGGTTAACTCGAATCTCCAAGATTTACGAAGAGTTTTGCTACAGTTGGGACTGAATTCTTAATGAACTTATTACGATGTCGTTTTATAGACACTGAGTGATGAAGATCTTGTCTTGCTTATAATTTATACTATTTTGCATAATGTTTAAACGTAGAAGTTTTGCGCTTTCACGTGCTGTTGAATTTGCTTACATTTGTATATAAGAAGAAGGCAGTGTGTGCTCGTGAATTAAATTTATCCGCAAAAGAAGTTTTACGCGTTCAGGTAGATAGCATTTTGCAAGCAATGTGTATAGGAAATCCGACATCCAGACCCCAGTTGCTGAGTTTCTCAGCACCGAGACTGTAACTATATTGCTCATTGTTTTTAATTATAGTCCATCAAATACCAAATAGGTAGTCAACCGAATTTTATGTCGAATTGATAGCAGGGTTGGCGCAGTGGCGATCAAGTGCTGTGCAGCGTGTCGCGGGTTCGATCCTCGCACGCAACATTATTTTTTTGATTTACAAGTAGTTGTTCCGGGTCTCGGTGTTTGAGTTTCTATGTTTGTAAATGCACCAATGATAGATGAGAAATTGCTAGTATGGGGCAACGTTTAATTAAATAAAAGTGAGTCCTCATTCACGTTTGGAAAGGAAGGAGAGACGGGTGTTGTATCTGGTAGGTTACTATCCAATTACTATTACTAACTTATCTCTCTGATAACTCTGATCTACTATAGGTAATTAGATTTTTGCCAGTAGGCTTCCACCAGTGTCGCGGGACTCTCAATTACCGTGACCCCGGTAAGTAAAGGGCTATTGAAGAACACCGTAGATTTAAGTCAGTACGAGTCTGACAGTCCTTCCCGCTCTGCCTTGGGTGGGAGGACTCATGTGATAATCTTACCATGTAAAAAAAAGTAGGCTTCCACTGTGGACACACTCTGACACTCTGGCTTAAAGTTATATTTGCATGGTAGATGGTGGTTTCTTATGTTTGTACTATGACGCTATCATGCTGATGGGGTCACGAGGCCGTTTTAGAGAAGAACATCATAGCAAATTGCAACTAAAGGAGCAAGTAGATCCAAGGAAGGACTCATTTGCCACCACAAAAAAAAAGATTCACGCACAACACAAATCCATTTTTAAGTCATAACAGATACATTATGTACTAAACAGCAAGTAAGACGAAGATATTCATTTTCACATTAAACTTATCCGTGTTTGTGATCTTGAGTTAGGTTTACTCGTCTTTCGTGACGTATTTCTTAAGACGCTTCATCACTTTATACATTTGCTAATCTGGTTTAATCTTAAACGGTTTTCTTCACGACTTCATATTTACGTCTTTTGAAAACTAGGGAGATTATAGACATCAACCGGGCGTATTTTCTAGTACCAATGATTTTCTTGAACTAAACATCTTTATCGTGCCTACATTCCCCAAAGTATAGACTGCTGACTCCACGGTAGCTGTTGAGAGTTGTCCTTATGGAAAAATTCAATAGATTTAATGCCCAGCTCACCAGCACCTCATGCTTAGAAGTCGCGCTTGATATTTTAGCTCTTATGCATCCTAAAAAGTCATCGAATACTGTATTGTAGCCATTACCTATCTAGCACAACGATCGTCAGTCACTATCATCATTAATTTCTTACCTGTTTTCACTCGACGACATCAAAGCCAAAAATAAGGGTTTTGATTTTAACTGTTTTTTTTATGATGTGTCATAAAACGGTTACATCATAAAAAAATACAATCTACTTAAATACCAAATCTAATGAGCTATTTTAACGTATTTTGCTAGGGAGACTGTTACATATATGTGCCTTTGTAACAGTGCACTAGTGTAAGATGGAAAGGATTTAGGACAGTCTTACCAATTAGTGGAAAGATACAATCTGAATTTAAATGTTTTCCTTTACTGTGTATTTCATAACACTATTAATTTAATAAACAATGTAATATTTCTCATATATGGTTATCGTGCACGGTAATTACGCAATAAATTTAAGGAGCACGTTCCGAAGCAATAAATTATAAGAAAATTGGCGCGAATTCTCCGAGGCGCCTCGATGCAAACTTGTCGCGATTCGCAGCGAGCTTTTAAGTATGAAAATATTTAGTATGTAGAAACTTCGTCTAGCACTGTAGGATATTCTTGGAAATGCTGTATTTGAGAAAACCGAATGAACATTTCCATTCATATTTTAGTTAGTTTACTAACTAAAGGTTGCTTTTACGAATGTTAAGGTTTAACTATTTATTAATAAAACTTCCTCTATTTAATCATTGAATTTTTTTTTCCTTTCAATTGATAGTTTAAAAAAAATATATTACCAACACGTTGTTTCATTCTCTGTTTAAATAATAAATAATAATAAATATTCCACAACTATCACACAACGCCATCTAGTCCCAAGGTAAGCAGAGCTTGTGTTATGGGTACTAGACAACTGATAAACATACTTATATATTTCTAAATACATACATATTATAGATAAATTACACCCAAACACAGAACAAATGATCGTGCTCATCACACAAACATTTGTCCTGGGTGGGAATCGAACCCACGACCTCCGGCATAGCAGTCAGGGTCACTAACCACTAGACCAACAGGCCTGTCATAAAACAGCTGATAGTGTTTTTAAATTTAGCATTTTCTGCATCATTAGATCATTTCAAAATAATTTGTCACTGACTCAACTACTGTTTTCACTCGAATTTTTCTTTCCATAAAAATCTTTGCTGTTCGCTACGAAGGCCTTAATGTGTATAAAAAAAAACCAAATACACAAGACGTATTTAATGAGAAAACAGAAAAAAATATAAAACAAAGTAAATCTGCATATTAATCACAAGCACAAAACAGAAATAGTCGGTAACTGCACGTCATAAGTATCATACTCTGATGTGATAATAATCCACAAATGTTTTAAAACAGTACTTTGGATGAATTGAATAGTATACATGAAAAAACCTACAAAAAATAATCTACTAGCCGTTCGGGTAACAAAAAGCCCAACCACGGTTTGACACCATCCAATCACTATTCCCTTGTTCAAGTGTTTTTTTTTGCGTACACGTATCTCTACAAACATCAAAAATGAAATTTTCCTGTTTGAATTGTATAGAGCCTTAAAAATGTTTCGTTATTGTCAGAGGATTTTACACTGAAGCCGTATTAGTTCGGCCCTGAAGCCATATTGACGTTAAGTTTATTTATTATGCAGTAAGTGCGTGACAGTTAAATGTATTTGTTTACATAACAATATTATGTTTGCATGTTGCATATGGCAGCAATGACCCTTTCGAGATTCGAGGCCTTATGATTTCCGTATTTTACGTACAGCGTATTTTTTTTATCGTTGTAAAAACATCAAATGAGTCCTCCCACCCAGGGCAGGGCGGGAGGGATTATCAGACTCGTACTGACTGAAATCCATGGTGTCCTTCAGCGTTCTGCACAGGTTCCGCAGCCCCGGCAGGTTTTGGCCCCCTAGAGGGGGGCCCCGTCAACGTACAGCGTACTTGAAGAATTTTTTGAAATTTATTTTATAATAGGTTCGCGTTAAAGTATTGACGGCGTTTAATAAGGTATTATGTTTAGCTCTTATCAGAAACTTGAGTGTTTCTTAATATTTAAATAACATATTTTATTTCATAAACCTAAGACGCAATAAGCCTAAGTGTATCTTTTCTTTGATTTTTGCAAAATAAAACCTGCTATTTTATTTTTAACCTAGTTTGTTAATTTTTTCCTTCATAAATACAGGAGAAGTCTAAAAGGCCAACTTTGGTAATTATGTAATTGTTATAAGTATGTTTAATAGAACAAACATTGTGAGAACAATTTGAACAGATGAGTACCTACATAAGTACAAATTACATCCTTGAAGGGAGACATTTTATTTGAGTGGCAAGAAACGGGAACAATTGGGCTTAATTCGCTTTTTGGTTTTTACACGAGCATGAGAATTTTCTTATGTTTTTATGTAGATACGAATATAAATTTGAAGAAAAGCTTGATAGGCACAACCTCAAAAGTTTTGAGCACCAAGTAATCTGGGTGCTGTAACTTTGCTACCCAATTTAAGCTGTTTTGTTTCTTCTTATAGAAACAGAATTAGTGTCTAGGGTAAGTCTTAGGTCTTGGTCTGTTTGACGTTTAACAGACATTTATTAAAATTTCTTGTTACACGAGTATTAACCAAAAAAATGTATCTGATTACGACCACTTTTGGAGGCATTAATTACTGGGATTTTAAAGTTAAAGTGGGATTCATTTTAAAGTTATTGAATTTAATTTACTTGCAATCTCTAGGCATTTCTGTTGTCAAACCGAACACGAAAAGTGGTCATAACTTTTAAACCGTAAAAAATAGCACCATGTGTCTCTGAAGTAAAAAGATGGAAATGTCCTCTCCCTTATTCCCCAATCATCCCATTGTCTTCGATTTGATCCATAAATCCATAGACATCCGGTATAAAAAATACATAAAATTATTCCATATCTATTATGTACTTACATATTTAGTTGAGCAATAGAATAAATTATTTACGAATTTTTGTGCAATCTGTAATTGAAATTTTAGTCCTGTGCTTAATTCACCAAAATGCAAGCATTTTAGGCAAACAACAATGTTTAACAGCGACTTGAATTGAAACCACAATAATTTATCGAAAGGCAAACAAGTAAACCCGTTTTCCTAAGAAAGGGTTAAAAGCCAACTTTGTGCCCTCAACGGGAGCTCTGTAAGGGCTATCTTTGGCTTTGAGGTTATACAAAATCCATAGCCTTGCCATTATGGCTAATTTTGGTGTACGAAAGGATGTTGTTAAGGAAGAAAATGTCGTTGATGAAAAGGAAATTTCTGTAAGATTTAATTTTGTAGGGAGATGTTTTTATTTTCGTTCAGAGAATTATTGTTTGCAAAATTAGTCGGCATTTTATGGGTTTATTAATATCGCATTTAAAGAGTTTTTAATTGTACATTCTTCATAGTTAAATAGCTCTAAGCTTCTGAGGCAGTTGGAGGGCCAATACCAGTTAGGGGTGTGCGCGCGAATGTATTCATATATGTATTATATAACTCCATCCATCCCAGCCGGAGGGTAACCGTGAGGATATTCCCGCACAAAAATAAAGTAAAAATGCCGTCTCTGCAAAGTTTTTGGTCAAAAATATGTATAAGTACCATCAAAACTAGACCTGACTTAAAATAACTAACCGTGCATGGTCTTGCAGGTCCATTTATAAACTGCTATGAAATGTTCCGAATATACTTGTGGAAATTAAATGAATCCAAAGCTAAAGGAAACAAACGGCAAAAATACGTGCGACTAAAAAGATTAGAAAGAATAACGTGTGTAAGCGAGCATAACGAGTTTCACCACTTTTATTGCTTTTTCGATGCAATACTCGTAGCACGTTTTTATTCCTACAAAAAATATACTCGTTGCAAGAAATCTAATTTCTCTACTAGACAGTATGGTTTTTACTAACAACAGAGTCTGCAATTTTTAAAGGAAAATTACTCTTAGACCGCTCTCTAGTACTTCATTTGGCATCTTATATTGGTACTTAATGACCTGCCACTCACTTAGGCTTCGCTTGAAAATAAAGGGCCTTTCTCGGAAAACGTTGAGAACGGAAACTACTCGTATAAATGTAATGGTACTTTGGCAATATGAAACTAGACATCGTATATCCTTAAGATAAGGTGCAAATGATGTGTAACATTTGACATCTCATCTTGGTAATTAGCAACACGACTTCGACTTTGACTTTCAAAACACCTACACTTATCCTCAGACAGACCTCGCTTTAACTAACTTTTTCGTGTCCTATCCAAAGACAGACCTAGACGTTGCTTAAACATGCTATAAAGAGATAGACTTCGGCAAGAGTTGCCGCCATCTAACGGTTCACTTCACCACTGTGCGCGCCATGTCTGTTATATTGTGTGAATTTTCTGCTCTAAAGTTAAAGTTCTTTTTCTGTTTTGAGATAAGTTCCCTGAAGAGATTGAGATTAGTTACCTCGTCTATCTTTGACTCCCTTTAACTTATTAAAGGGAGTAAAAAGATAGTGATAACTTGAAAGCTTTTAACTAATGTGTAAGCAGCTTTCATTCAGTTAATTTATGAGATTGAAGTCGTCAAAATCCTCTCGGGACATGAATGTTATGAAATGTATGCAAGAGTACGGTATGCCTACTTTTTGCCCACAGCTCACTAAATATGAATGATCGTCGAGTGAGTGAAACAAAATTAATGGATCTGCGATCTGATCGATGGTCCTGAATAATATAATTTTCTTGCACTTCATTTCATACTGATTGTGATAAAAGGAGAAGTCCGTGTAAAGTGAAATGTACATTTTATTATTTTTTTGTAAATGTATTGCAAAGCCCACTATAAAATTTTCATAAACCTTCTATTTTGGAAACCATACTATTAAGAAATAGGTTTTATTTTAAGTAAAATCATTTTTCATCGAATTTTAAGTGGACATCCCTCCTGTACTTACAAAGCGTTTTGCCAATACTGTTATTGTACGCACAGCTAAGGAGTTGAATTCCCTGCCGGGGTCTGTATTTCCCGACAGCTTTAACCTTGGAGTCTTCAAGAGTGAATAGGTTACTTCTAGGCAAGCGTGCTTCACCGTCGACTACATCTTCGCGAGATAGAGGTCAAACGCGAACCTGTTGTTAAATAAATAATAAAAAAATAGACTTTGTGACGTGAACACTAGAGGCGTTTTTTCAATTTTATACACAACTAGCACTCCGCCCGCGACTTCGTCAGCGCGTGTTTCTAACTTCGAACTCGAAATATTAGTGTAGACAAACTGATTTTCCGATGTTCGCCCGCTAGGTTGATTTTTTAAATATAGATAATTACGAATCCTTAATTCTTTGTTTTGGGTTTATCGAAGCAAGCAGCCTTCCCTTAAAAATTAATCACCCTTTTTCACCAACTTAGGGGGTGTAGGGTAGTTTCAAATTCAACGGTTAGCGCGTTACGATTTCCCCATACAAACTTTAACATGGTCTGGATTACCAATGGAGGGTAGTTTTAAAAAACTAATCATGCCTATCTTTTTTATTTACTTATACTCATATTCGTACCAAGTTTCAAGTTTGTAAACCTAAGTTATAAGATTTTACATACAAAGGTTTTCACCCCTTTTTACCCCCTTATGGGTAGATTTTCGCAAAATCCCCTCTTTATTCTCACCTACTTAATGAACGGCAACTACCACCCAAAAGTCAGCTTTCTACATTTAGCATTTAATATCCTTACCTTAAAACTGAATCACCCCTTTTTACCAATTTAGGGGGTGATTTTCGAAAAACCCAAAAACACGTATTTGATTATTTTTGATCTTATTTCTATATACTCAGTTTCAAATTCATCGGTTCGCGCGATATGATTTTCCCATACAAACTTTAACATCATCTAGATTACCAGAGGAGGGTAGTTTTAAAAAACTATTAATGTCCTTCTTTTTTATTTACTTATACTCATATTCATACTAAGTTTCAAGTTTATAAACCCAAGGAATAAGATTTTTCATACAACAGTTTTCACCCCTTTTCACCCCCTTAGAGGAGGACTTTCGCAAAATCCCGTCTTATTGCCCCCCTACGTGGTAGACTGCAACTGCTGTTCAAAATTCAAGTATCTGCGTTTAGCGGTTTCGGCTGTAGTCGAGTCTTAATAAAAAACCCTGTTCTTTTATATATATAGATAAACTGCTCGTAAGTTGACAGCAGAAACTGATAGTAAACACGTTACGAAGAACCTTCGTCACTAAAGTATATTTTCGTATCAAATGGACCGTCTTTATTTTGCTTAACGTTGTTTGTGGCAACTTGATTAGGATGTTTACAACCTTATGCCCAAGGGCTTAATATTATAACTTAACAGTATTTCCCGCTACAAAACTAGTTAGTTGCACATCACGAAGTTCTATGTTGTATATTGTACGTGTGTATTATAAAAATAGATGACGTTAAATAATGCTGATTTATCTGTTTAGTCTAAAAGTATACTTAAACATGACAGCTTCTATGGAATGAAATGGGGAAATAAAAAAATAAATAATAAAATGGGGAAATCGCTTTCTTCTATGTGTATCTTAAATCTTCAAGATTGACTAAAGCTTTTCCTAGATTTTTTCATAGTTATGACCATATCGTTATTTCTAATTTAATTTAACTTTGTTTATGACTACGTTTAACTCGATGCTGATATGTCCTAGTGTATTACTTATTTAGTTTTCTTAGCGACTTATGTTATTTATATTTTATTTACATTTTTTTACCTAATATATATTTTTATATATATTTACAAAAACAAAGAAATGAAAAAAAAAACAGTAAACATATATTATTATTTATAATTTTGATTATTATAATATGTATATCATAATACTTATATTATTCAAATTAAAGTAAAAATAAAGCAGTATTAGCAGGCTTTTACCAAACCGCTTATTTAAAAAAGCTTTCATCTAAATAAACTTTATGAACGAATAAAAGAGAAACACACTGGCTTAATTTATTTAGGTGTGCCAAATAAATTAGACCATTATCCGAGCAGCTTCAATTTACAATTAAACGGGAAAAGTTTTAACAGGAACGTCTGTTGTGCCAATCAAGGTAGTAAGCCTATCTACTTAAAATGCAGGCAGCGAAAGTTGTTAACTTCGACGAAACTCGGAAAGTTCCTAACGAAAGAAGCACGCGTCTCAACTTCACGAATTTTACTCACAAGGAGTGGAGTTATAACTTGTAGTGAGTACTTACGTCTATAAACGTGATTTTTTTTTATTTGGTAAAATCGTCAATTGAGTCCTCCCGCCCGGGGTAGGACGAGAGGGACTGTCAGACATGTACTGATTAAAATCCACGGTGTCCTTCAATAGTCCTTTAGAGTCACGGTTATCTAATGACACAGTCAACTTCACGAGCTTTACTCACAAAGTACACAGGGGAAACAGTAGGGGAACAGTGTATAAGACGGGGACGCGAGGTCTCTTTAGGCATACTTAAACACAACACTAACGTAGCGTAAGCGCTATCAGGATGTCATTTGCAAGCGGTCATTAACAAATGGCGTTTCGTAGCACCGCATTCGTATCACCTCATAATCAATAACTAAAAAAGCATGGAAAAACAAAATTGTTGCTTTTACTATATTCCTAATATTTTCATCATATTTACTCACCTTTTAAATCTTCCCTGGACTTCCAAAAACTATAACTAAAAACTATAATTAGCCAAATCGGTCCAGCCGTTCTCCAGTTTTAGCAAGACTAACTAAAAGCAATTGTTTTCTATGTATATAGCTATATGTAGTGGTGCGAAAAATAGTTTTAGGATTTTACCTCATTTTAACATAGCTTACTACCATTTGTTTAAAAAACTCCTTTCACTTTGCCATTTCCACACAGGTCATACTCGTAAATATTAATGGTATGTTAACGTCTTTTCGTCCTTTAACTGTCTGATTCAAGGTTATAGGTAATTACAATAAAGCGTTGTTTTTAATTATATACGAGTATGTTCTAATTACTAGATTATTGGTTATTTATGTGGCAATAAACATACCTCAAAAATATTATTTTTTATTAAGTTTTGGATACATAAAGCTGATGAAATTTTTCTTCGTTTCTAAGTTATTAGTGTAGTAAGTAATAGTGCCCAAGAAAGCTTTCAGACTTTACTGTAATTCAGTCAAGTATTCAGAAATCAGTATTGGATAAAGAGTGCATATTTTATGTGGAAATTTAAACCAACCAGCAATAAATTGAATACATTATCCAAACACCGTCTTGTGCCATTAACTTCAGAACTTCCTAATATAATATATTTCAAAGTAGTCTAAGAGTCGGGTGTGAAACTTTACCTCCATATAGTTTACTGCAATTTATAATACTTGCATCCCATAAATTATGACAACTTTATATATATAAATCGGCCAACTGCGAGTCGGACTCGTCCATGAAGGGTTCCGTAGCAGCAAAATATAAAAGTTTTTGTAGTTGGTTGTAACATCCCAGCCGCAGTGGTAGACGCTCTCGGCGACAGACGTCGGCAGACAATCTCCGACCACCGTAGGCGTTACCACGCTAAAAAAAAGTTCTTAGTAACACTAACCCCTGATCGGCGCGGTGGCCCAGATCATGGTTTACGTCACTCAAAAAATTGTTGATGAAACAAATAGAACAAGGTTCATGAAGAAGGGATGTTATAGAAAAGCAAATAAAACTGGTATTAAAAAAGGTTTAAAAAGTAGAATCTCGACTATCAATATATACGTAACCAAAATGTTCCCATGTGTGGTGTACAATAAAATTATAGCATTGAAGGGAAGAACAAATGATTGAATTTTGCCTAAGCCTTAAAGTGTCTTGCCTTCAAAGTGACTTTATTTACTTCTTAAAAATAGCACAGATTAAAAATATATTCGATGCCGCCCACAATGAGGTAATATTAAAATAACATAATCTAATTTCATGTCCAACATACTAGGTACTTTTAAAATAGCTCGTCTTTAAATAAATTGTTTTTAATTAACCCCTTTACATCAATGACGCACTGATTAACTTGAAGTACGTACTTTAAATTAATTAACGTCGTTTAGTAAAGAAGAAAACGGTGAAATAAAATTTCCACCTAATTACCCGTCGTTTCCATCGGTGTCGTTCATCATTCATCGCTTATACTTTAAATGTATATTTTCTAAACGAAAAAAAAAACCAGGAATCTGGTTTTTGAACACACTTATATTTTAGGTAAAACTGGTTGTCAGATTTTAAGGATATTGACTTCCTGTAACGACTGTTATAGATCTGCAAATGATAGCCGGGCCCCTTTATGGTGCCCAATCCATAAATTGACCTTGACAAGTACTGCTTAGCCTTGAAGATCGAGACCAGGTTGTTAATATCACGCATTTTTTGTTTTGTTACCGTTTAGTTTAAAAAAAAAACGCGCAATGAGCTGACAGCAATATGACGAAGCCCCCTTAGAGGGCCAAAGCCCCCGACCCCGCCAGGTCGCGGGACTTTCTTAATAGGTAACCGTGACCCTGGAACGTAAAGGGATATTGAAGGATCACCGTAGATTTTACTCAGTACGAATCTGACAGTCCCTTTCATCCCGCTCTGGGTGGGAGAACTCATTTGATGATATTCTCACGAAAAAAAATCGTTTAGTTAATAGGTTACGTACTCTTGCACGAATTAAAAAATTGAAAAAAAAAACAATAGAAAAATGAGAAAAGCATTTATAAAAATTAGAACAACTGCTGCTGGCTCTTAAGAAACAATCAATCTTCTGAAATTCGCATTACATCGCAATTTATACAATAATATGAAAATGAAATTTTAATGTCTTAAGAATTAGAATGAAAGATGAATTTCAACGGACGCCGTTAATATTAATAATTTTGATCGATCTAGATTTCAAATTCAAATATTGACACCTCGATCTTTTCATTTCTTTTCCAATTTAAATTAATAAAAGAAACAATTTCATCCGACTGTCAATTTGATTTCGAAGTAATAATTGCTTAAATAATGATTTTCTACTTACATTAACCGCCCAGTGCTCGAAATTTGAACATAATTGTCTTAAATTTTAAGTTTGAAAAATAAATAAAGCTTGTTGTACACTTCCATTTAAAGTTTAATTGAGCCTTTAATTCTCCTCCGCCCGCGTAATTTTCTTATTAATGTATTGTATAGATGCTTAAAACTTAGTAGTAATAGCTAGCAGGACTGAACTGCATATCAGCTAACCATTTCGTGAATAAAATTAAATATTTATTCCTCATAAAGTATTGTATGATAAAATTTTTAGCAATAAGTATTGTGAAATTATTGCCTTTAATGTTTAAAGCCAGTATTTGATTATCCCAGATTGCTATCAATGAAAATTTGCTCCTATTCGCAACCAAACAAAAGCCAAATTCTTGCCAACTTAATGTTACTACGTTTTATCAGCGCAATAAAAGTCAAGGACATTTTCAAATCAACCTCAACTGGTACCATTAACAGTGTCATACTTATAAATCTGTTGCCAGTAGTACAGGTGACACTTTAACGTTGGCAACGGAGCCAAAACGTTCCGCAGCCAAGAGGATGTTAGGTGGTTCCAACAGTTTTAAATTGCCTGTATTTTATTTGGTGGTGCAACTAGTGGTGATCGTATCGGAGTGAGTTGTGGCTGGATTGTGTGGTTGGAGCGTTTTGTACTCCTTAACCGGAGTGAAAATTTAAAAGACGCCATTGCAGCATTTTGTTATAAAAAAACTTTTGACTCTTTGATTGTGTGTTATTTTTGTCAGATGTGACAAAAGCAAGCTATCTTTGCGGCCTGGCTATAGAGTTTGTACCTAATACCTACATAAGGAGAGTAGTAATTTACAATTCGTGGTAAAATAAGCACTTTGGGCGTAGAATTACAAACACCAGCCCGAAATACAATACACACACGCACCATACGTAAACAAATTCCAAAATTCGCATGAATTAGTCAAGTGACTCATTTTAAAGGAAACTTTTCAAGCATCAACATACGTCTTACAAATATAACTTAACTCTAAGTCAATAACATTTCAATGTCGTCGACATTCACTGAATTCTCCCAAGAAAACTGAAACATAAAGTAAATTTCGAACTTCACAAAATATTACGGTAAAGTTTCCCAGCTATAAAGTGAAAAAGCCAGAAAATTTCCTCGGCAGTAAAATCACTTTTTCATGTTATAATATTGTCGTAACACACCGAGTTTATAAAATTTCCAACGACTATTTAATTATTTATAAAGGACCCAAAAATGGAAGCAATTTTGTCATGTCAATCTGTTCTTTAACAAAGTTAACCCTCGACTGTCCAGTTTTATCTACATTATACAATGTTTCGCACAAAAGCAACTTAATTAACTAAACGAAACTTTGTTAATAATATCATAAAATTGAAATTGTTTTAACTAATTTAAGTGGTTGTTATTGGATTAATAAAAAAAGTTGATTCTACGATCAGATTTCTTGCTTATTAGTTTTTAATTTTTATATTTTTGAAAAATTTTGATAGTCCTTTCAGAGTTAAGTAAACCGGTTTCCACATAAAATTTTATTGAGTTTGTTTTGTGGTTTATTTTTTCAACAGCTGAACTAACATATTTTCTGAGTCACTCTTAAAACATAAAAGTACATTATTCTATTGATTGATGAGTAGCTACTAAATGCACCTGCTTCTAGTTTTTATGATAAATCATTGTTAATCAATCAACCATAGTGTATATCAATACTGTTTTAAACAGACAAGAACAATATTTACATAATTTATTTTACTCAAGTAAAATATCACATAAATTTCAATAACACTTACATTAAGGGTATTGAGCTAAAAATGTTTATTTTTTCTTTTGAAAGACCTTAAATATAAATAAATAAATAATTATTCATGTATTTATCATCAATATATTTTATATTTATGTATTTATCAACATCATTTTCATGCCCTTATAATCCTCCTCCGTATTTTCCGTGCGTATTTTCCTACTCCTCCAGTATTCATTTCTGGTTAATTTCGTTTAGTTAAAGTCATTATCCGAAACTTCGCTGGCTTTCATTGCCTCGGGGCTTTTCTGGTGCTTGCCATTCTTGAACTTTGGTAGTTTTGGAATAGTGGGGAGAGACTGTCATAAGAAAAATGCCCTTACCCCAATTTATTTGACGGCAAGCATATTGTCTTTATCTTTCATACTTCATTGGTTGTTGTCATCTCATGTATCGCCCTCATTCTAGTCAAATCACCATTCACAATCAATCCATGTCAGCACTGGTCTTCTTCTACTGTTACAGTTATTCATATTTTCAACTTATACCTCTTTACATGACGACAGACATCAACGACGAAATTAATGTTTCAATTAAAATAGTTAAGTAATGTAAGCATAGTAATTAAAATTTCAAATTATGAAATAGAAACTGACCTTGACCTTGGGGCTAGACCGAGATAGAAATGTTCTAAAAGCTTTTAATCTCAATTTACATTAGGATGATTAGTCAAGATCCCAGTGGAGCCGGCACGTGATTTAATGGCAGAGCTGGGAGTTTACTGTAAACAAGAATTTTCTTTATTTTATATTGCAGAAGTGATATATGGCCAGATTTAATGCTTTTAAAGACGAAGACAAAAAAGCGCAATTCAACTTAATAATGACACCAGAAAGATTCAGTTGTTTATATTTTTGGACACAATCCTCCATAACGATCCTTTTCGGCCTTTTTTTTATCGTGGTAAAATCATCAAATGAGTCCTCCCACCCAGGGCAGGGCGGGAGGGACTGTCAGACATGTACTTACTAAAATCCACGGTGTCCTTCACTAGCCCTTTACGTACCGGGGTCACGGTAATCCCTTGGTCCCGCGACCCCGGTAGGCTTTGGCCCTCTACAGGCCCCGTCACTATGCTGACACTCCTTGAGGCGCGCGTGGAACACAACGCGCCGTCGACCCGGGCATGGTCCATGGTCGGACAGCGAGTCGCCCATTACTCGCTGCCCGCATGCCCGCGCCTACGGTGGCCGGAGATCGGCTTGCGACGTCCGTCGCCGTGGGCGTCTACCACTGCGGCTGGGGTGGAGGGAGGACGCTGTCCTCTCCCTCACGCGGCCCGCCTCCTCCTTCGCGAGCATGACTGCTTCGCAGAAGGACGCGACCGCTTCCCACTCCGTCTCGCCCGCAGCATGGCCTCGACCAATGCCGGGCGCGAGAGGTCTTCGCCTATCGCCGATCCTTTTCGGCCTTATAACAAAAATTAAATTAACCTTGGTTTAGACCTGGACTATTTGCAGAACCATGGTTTAAATTTCTCCGTATAACGTACGGTACTTAGTTTTACGTTTTATCTAAGTTTACAAAACTTGAATCATCGTCTAAGCAATTAAATACACCGTCTGTAATAACAATTAAATCTACGATGTTTAAATCCATTTTGGGTGAAACTAACACAACAACAACAACACAATGAAAGTTAACATGAGAAACTTTCACACACCGACAGCTACGACTGTTAGATTATGGTTTATCGCAAAACCGCGATTTGTTATAACATTTGTCTAAACCGTAGTTTTTCGTGATTTAAACCTGGGTTTTAGTTAAACCCCATTGAGTAGGCGAAATTCGGTTTTATTCCTATGTTTATTCTTTAGTTGTCCGGAAAAGGTTGATAAGGCTTTTCGCTGAATTTTCGAGGGTCCCGAATCGAAAAAATCGGAAAGGACTCGTGCAAGCCCAAGGCGGGCCGACCTCATAAATTGCATAAGTTTTTCTTCAAACAAACCTTTGAAGGAAAACAGAGACGACCTGGGGCCCTATTTTTTAGCGTGGCAAAATCATCAAATGAGTCCTCCCACCCAGGGCAGAGCGGGACTGTCAGACTCGTACTGACTAAGGACACCGTGCCCTTTAGCCCTTTACGTTCCGGGTCACGGTAATTTGTAAGTCTCGCGACACCGGCAGGCTTTGGCCCTCTAGAGGTTCCCTCTACGGGGCCCCCGTCCCTTCATTTTTTGCTGACACTCTTTGAGGCGCGCGTGGAACACAACGCCCCGTCGACCCGGGCATGGTCCATGGTCGGGCAGCAAGTTGCCCATTACTCGCTGCCCGCATGCCCGAACTCAGGCCCTTTTTTTATCGTGGTACAATCATCAAATGAGTCCTCCCACCCAGAGCAGGGCGGGAGGGACTGTTAGACTCGTACTGACTAAAATCCACGGTGTCCTTCACTAGCCCTTTACGTACCGGGGTCACGGTAATTCGTAAGTCCCGCGACACCGGCAGGCTTTGGCCCTCTAGAGGTTCCCTCTACGGGGCCCCCGTCCCGTCATTTTTTGCTGACACTCTTTGAGGCGCGCGTGGAACACAACGACCCGTCGACCCGGGTATGGTCCACGGTCGGACAGCAAGTTGCCCATTACTCGCTGCCCGCATGCCCGAACTCAGGTGGAACAAATTGGTTCCTCGTTCGTAAACTAGAGACGCTTTTTCATTTTCCATAGAATAAACGACGTAAGTACTTCAAGTATGCTGTTCGGTAAAATACGGAAAACTTGTCATAAGGCTGCTGGTCACGTTATTTTTACAGTGAAAATAATTCTTCTCCACTGTTCACTAGAATCATCTAATATTAATCCAAGTGTAATAACTACCGGGCACGCCGCAATCGCGGCGGTAAGACCCCTCTTTGAGGAGTGGCTGGATAGGCGTCACGGCGTCCTGACCTACCGCATGACGCAGGTCCTCACCGGACACGGAAGTTTCGGGAGGTTCCTGTGTCTGATAGGGAGGGAAGAAACACCTGGGTGTCACCACTGCGAGGATCGTCCGGAGGACACGGTGGAGCATACGGTGCAGGACTGCCCCGCTTGGGCAGAGCACCGCCGTGTCCTCACGACGGCGATAGGCGGAGACCTCTCGCGCCCGGCATTGGTCGAGGCCATGCTGCGGGGCGAGACGGAGTGGGAGGCGGTCGCCTCCTTCTGCGAAGCAGTCATGCTCGTGAAGGAGGAGGCGGGCCGCCTGAGGGAGAGGACAGCGTCCTCCCTCCACCCCAGCCGCAGTGGTAGACGCCCACGGCGTCGGACGTCGCAAGACGATCTCCGGCCACCGTAGGCGCGGGCATGCGGGCAGCGAGTAATGGGCGACTCGCTGTCCGACCATGGACCATGCCCGGGTCGACGGCGCGTTGTGTTCCACGCGCGCCTCAAAGAGTGTCAGCATAGAGACGGGGCCTGTAGAGGGCCAAAGCCTGCCGGGGTCGCGGGACCAAGGGATTACCGTGACCCCGGTACGTAAAGGGCTCGTGAAGGACACCGTGGATTTTAGTCAGTACAAGTCTGATAGTCCCTCCCGCCCTGCCCTGGGTGGGAGGACTCATTTGATGATTTTAGCACGATAAAAAAAAAAGCGTAATAACTACATCATAATTCACACTTTTCAAAGGTCATATATTAAAATTACCACTTTCCGGAAAATGAAAAGACTTACTTCCCGAACTTATGTCCAAAGAGCATTTTAATCCATTTATAGTGTACATTGACATACAAGCAATGACCTACTTATAATAATTGGTTTACTCGTTTGAAATTGAGGCTAGCGTGTATTTTAATGAGATTGTGAAGATTAATCTACTAATAGTGTACGTTGTCTTTATCTTTATACTTCCGTGCTTAGTGAGTTTGAACATTAACAATTTATAGTGTAACGTCATGTCTATAATACCCAAAGGGTTTGGCAGAGGTAAGAGGTTATAGCACCAGTGTAGAATTATGTGGGTTTGAATCCAGCAAGGCGCATTACTTTTTTTTTTTATCGTGGTAAAATCATCAAATGAGTCCTCCCACCCAGGTCAGGGCGGGAGGGACTGTCAGACTTGTACTGACTAAAATCCACGGTGTCCTTCACTAGCCCTTTACGTACCGGGGTCACGGTAATCCCTTGGTCCCGCGACCAAGGCGCATTACTTAGTCTAATTTATTTTATCACCACTGCCCTCAAAACGGTGAAGGAACACATCGTGAGGAAACCGGCATGTCCTAGAACCAAAAATTGGAAGACATGTGACATCTTTCAAAGCGCACTGGGCCCGTGTAGTGGATTATAGCCCACTCCCCATCACAGAGTGCAGAAATGGGTCCCAACAGTAGAAAAAAATGTAGGCTGATGATGGGGAGGTTTTAAAACCCGTCTCAATTCTGTCGACCAAGCATTCTGTGTTCTCTAAATAATATTTTGCAATCTCAGTACCATTACTTTCTTTATAAAAACGTTGCGTATGTTGTAAAATGATAATAATAATTTGTATGGGCATATACAAATTTTTTGCGATTACAATATCATTTTTTGTTTCTTTATAAAAGTGTTGACCGACAAGTTTGTAATGGTATTAATCCTGTTTCGTGGGTGCGTTTTCAAATATGTAAATTAAGATACACAAACAGCCAGACCTGGAGGAACTATGTGTAGGTCATACAAATACATATTTGCTCCGTAAGGGAATCGATCCCGCGACACGCAGCGTAGTAGTCGATCGATCTGTCACCCCTTCAAATGATGGTGCTTGTATGATATTACTGCTGGAAAAACGTGCTATATGTAAAGCACCTACTGATTGTAATAAAATTCTCAACAATTCTAAAGGGACTATCTATGAACTAAAAATATTTAAACAGCATCCTACAAAATTGCTATTATTTTGAAACAGATTATCGTTTTTTATTCCATTATGGCAACAAACAAGCATACTTTCCACTTGATCGAAAGGGGTTACCGTAGCCTACACGCTATGGGGTTGCGGGACTATCGAGTAACCGTGACCCCGGAACGTAAAGTGCTATTGAAGAAGACCGTGGAATTTGGTCAGTATAAGTCTGACAGTCCCTCCAGTCCTACCCTGGGTGCCCGGACTCGTTTGATGATTTTACCAAGTAAAATAAAAAAAAAGCCTACACGCCTGCAACACTAGAGTGGTATCCTGCGCTGATTCTGCAGAAACTTTATTTAATTTTCTTTTCTACATTGTAGTTCACTGAAATTTTACCACTTAAGTCCTATGCAATAAGGGCTATTGTCTAAAGCAACAAAAACCCAATACTACGTTTTCCGACCTAGGTATTGTGAATAACAAATTGTTGACCCACTAATTGTGTTTCATAATAACTATGAAACACATAATTACGGATTTGCTTGCGCAGCATGTGTACTTTATCGCTTGACTAGTTGTAGCTAATGAGTCTGATTGTACTGTTGATAGATTGATTGGAGCTTATACCGCGTGATAGAGGGCCGTGAACCGATTTGTTTTAGTCCGAAAGTTGTTTTAGTAAACGAATTTGTTTTCGAAGTAAAGAAAAGTTTTGCGATTAACCCTAAATTCAATTTGCACACTGCTTTTCTTTTTCAATTTCATATAATACAAGCTGTTGCCAGCGGCTTGGCACGCGTGTAACTCGACAATTATCGTACGGGAGTCCCGGGATAAACAGTGTCTTATGTGTAAATGATTTTTGATGAAAGAAAAATTCAGCTGCCAGCGGAATTTGAACACGCGTATTCTTCTATAAGTACTCCAGACGCCTTACCAGGTCGCGGGACTGTACGGATTACTGTGACCCCGGAACGTAAAGGGCTATTGAAGGACACTGTGGATTTTAGCCATGACGAGTCTGATAGTCCCTCCCGCTCTACCCTGGGTGGGAGGAATCATTTGATGATTTTACCACGAAAAAAAAAACGCCTTACCACTTAGGCTACCGCAACTCACACTCAAAACCTGAATCTTCTATTCCCTTGTTTGAATGTTTTACGGTGTTTTTGTGTAACCTATCTCTGAAACCAGCTCATCCTAACTTTCCCATTTACATTGTTAGATGACTTTACGTGAAATGCATTTTTGAATATTAGTTATGTGTATTTTTTTGCAGTTAAGCTTTCACTTCATATTAATTTTGATGTAAACATTATGTTAATTGTGAACATGATTCTAGTTTGTTGAAATAAATGATATATTATAATATATATCTCGTTGTATTGGGATCGACTTATCATCACTGACAGGACTATTGTTGCCAATAAGCCTGACATTGTGGTGATAGATCGATCGGAGCGTAGCGCAGTGATTGTTGACATAACGGTCCCGCATGACGAGAACCTCGTGAAGGCAGAAAAAGATAAACAAAGTATCTTGATCTGGCTCGCGAGGTTGTTGACATGTAGGACGTAAATACGGCAGTCATTGTGCCAACTAGTTGTGTCTGCCAATGGCTTAATTGCCAAGAGCCTCGAACAACATCTGGGAGGCTCTCGCTGGCTCACGCTCTCTGAATCAGGCGCCGAATTCAGCTGTGCACGGCGCGTGTTGTTAGGGGGTTTCTCTTTCAGGAGCCCTTACCGCCGGCGACCCGGACCCTGTTCCCGATGCTAGTGGACTGCTATCTTCTATATTTTTAAATGATTTTTTTTTGTAAAAATATTTAAAATGTAATCAACAAGTGAAAAAATTAATAAAGAGATAATGATATCACTTTTCTCATACGATATTACATCACGTTACCGAATTAGCTCTAAAAGCATTGTCTTGGAAACATTTCCTGCACGTCTGACCTACCAAAACCAGACAGCCGTTGCATGTTTATTTTGATACGAACACCTTCACATTTCCTTTTGATAAACGCAACTCAAGCATGGCGTTTAACACCAGACCAAGAAACATAAACCCATCTCTTTCACACATATGGGAATATGGAAAATATGGTGAGCTTTTTCAATCGTGCACCGACTTCAGGAACGTCAGGAAAGCTTTCAGTCCGCGTTTGAGCGGCAGGGCGCGCGGACGTACGGCCACGCCGCCCACCTACTTGCCGCGATATTTGAACCGCATTTCGTACGGACGTTTTATTTTGCTTGCTCAGTTCGAGTTGCGAGTGTATATTTGAATATTACCCCATGATTGCCGGCGACGGCACACAACTTTTGTTACTCTAATAAAATTAAACTTATATGTCGAACGTACGGTCGTAAGTGAATGCGTTTGTGATTTATTCGATGTACAAAGTTTATTTTCGTCGCCTAACCGTGTATGTGTATTCGTAATTCCAAACATAGCCAAATATTAGAGTAATCGCTTAGTTACCCGCACTAGACTATACCTTTCGGTCCAAACAAGTGACTTATTAGCAACTGCTGATATCAATCCTTCATATCCTAACTTATTGTAAATATATTTTGTAAGAGTATTGTGTATCTGGTTAGAGGACCAAAGTTTTGAATGATGTACATAAAGGCTTGAGTGTAGTGCTTTGTGTAAATAATATACATTTGTAACATATCAGTGAGTGCTACTCCTGTTGACGTTAACTACAACGAAGACTAATTGATATTGATTTTTCACATACCAACACAAGGTAAGTCAATTTAAACTACATTTATTTATGTACTCGTACTACGGCTTCCCATGTTAATGTTATCTGAAAAAAATAATAAGAATTAGTTGACCGTTTCCCTGATCCATTACTTCAATGTGTTCCTTGAGCAGAGTTTCATGTTACAGTTAATGAAAATTGACAGTTCGTGCTAAGTTATTTGATTATTCAAAGCAATAGTTAAAGGTCATCGAAGTTTCTGACTGGTATATTTACTTACAGAGACTTTTTATGTGTTTAAGAAGGAATTTTGAAATGTTTAAATTGACTGAATTACGTCAATTAGAGTGGGTGATAAGTTTCTTTTGTGAACAGCTGGTCTTTTGAAGTAATATAAAGCAGGAAACTTAATAATTGACGCAATTATTCTCATCTCTTTAGATGGAAATTCTGACATTCCCAACTGTTTAGTTAGTTATGTTTTGTTCTAGAAAATTATTCGATATTTTTAGTTGTTTACAATATTTTTATCTCTGTGATCTTCAATTAAGTAAAGGTTATTCACGGTTAATGCTCTTCATATAGAGCGCAAAATCGCTTATCTTGGATTACAACGGATTATACACATGAGCTGACGAATATGTAATACTATAAGTGTTAGACTTGAAAGTATAATCCATTTTTAAATGCTGCGTGATGATAAAAGAGCTTACATTTGGTGAAGCAAAACATGCTTCTAGAATTTTCTTTCTAAAGTTTATGATAAATATATTTCGGGATATTTTTGTAAGAATTTTCTTCTTCATAATCTAGAAACATTTGCACAGCTGAACTATGCTTTTCTGAGCGTGTTTATAAACAGTTGTAAAAAGAAGTCGTGGTAATACAATATTGCTTGGATAAGAAGGCCAACATTAAAAGTTATGTACGTTCATTATTAAATTATAATTCAACAAATAGATGTTAAAATCTTTCAAATAGGTAAACGCATGAAGTCAGAGATTTTTTAGTCAGATCAATTTGACCGACATTAGGAATATTCTTAAAAATGCAAGAATTGCCTGCAAGGAATGCGATGAATTTATAATGGTGGTTTATTCTTTATTTTGAAACATTCCGCGTCGAGCTATTTCCGATACTACCGATGTGTATGTCTACACAAAAAACTGATGTTTCAGATATTATCACTACAAATGACCTTGAATTTCCATATCCATTATCCAAATATTAGGTAAGTTCGCCACATTTTCGTGTCCATTCTTTGGGACCGACACAATATCATGAAGGTTACTTCAGGCAATGGCACTGAAATGCCAACTTTGCCAAAGCTTGAAAGGGACTTAGCATTTGCCTAACCTTTTCTGCTACAGTTTTAGGTCGGCTCTTACAATCATTTAGGACAAGTTTCTAGAACCTTTCTATAAGGGTAGCTTGTCAGTTATATGCCTTAGGAGTTTTGATGTGAAGTTATAAGTGTATTTGTAAAGACGTTAAGCTTTTCAGTAAATATTTTTTCGTGAAAGAAAAAGTTTCATTGGAGTAAATTGAGAAAATAAACATGATTGAAGTGTTATTTGCAAGCATTGTGAAATCTTTTTTTACATTTTACAAAAAAGGGGTGACCTTCACCAAAAAACTTGAATTCCAACTTGAATTAGAACTTAGTTTAAGAGTTCTAAGTGTCTCTATTTTATGTTGTGTGGTATCTATATTTATGTTATGCAAATAATTATAACTTTTGATATTTTGAACGCGGTTAAGAGATCAGTTTTCGTAGTTTTGTTGATTATTTGAAATATACTTCATCGTTGTCATCTGCCTAGTATTTTCCCAACTATATTGCCGCTGGCTTCCAATTTATTGGATGAAGCTTACAAGGAGCGACTGCCTATTTGACCTCCACAACGCAGTTAGTACTGAGAAAAACAAGACACTTGATAAGACTGATTGCAGACCTATTAGTAGAAGGATCACGGGACTGTGTTAGCAGGTTACCGCGACCCTGGACCATGAAGAGTATTTTTTTTTAAAAAAAACGTTGCCCCACACTAGGAATTTCTCCTGAATCGTGGGTGCGTTTACAAACATATAAATTCACATACACAAACGCCCAGACCCAGAACAACTACTTGTAGATCTTCCAAATATTTGCTCCGTGCGGGAATCGAACCCGCGACACGTAGCGTAGCAGTCCAATCGCTCAGCCACTGCGCCAACCGTGTCGTCAAATGAATGTTTAATCGGTTACGTATATTCCTATAACACAAAGTAACGTTCGCGTGATAGGTGAGTAAGTTCGTGAATTATTTTTTATTCATTACTAAAGGTGTAAATGTTCTAGTATTCATTTGATACATTGTTATAGCTGAACATAGTGTATGACGTAGATAATTTGCTGAATATTTGCAGTTTTCATTTCGTTCTATGCTGTACTTTCTAAGCAGGTCGCTGTGGTTCTGTAACGCAAACATCATTTGAAGGAACAGAGTGGATTTTTAATCAGTAAGAGTCACAGTCCCTCACGCTCCACCCAGGGCGGGTAGACTCATTTAATGATTGCATTAAGCAATTCTCTAGCTATTTGATAATAGCTTAAATAGAATGGAATTCATATTTTACTAGCTGCTCACCCAATAACTAACAGACAAAACAATGTCAGAACCTAAACAACTGGTCGTCAAGCCAAACAATATATTTGATGATGTCCTTTGTCCTTTCTCTATCACTCACGATACATAAGGCAATTTTTCGAATTGTATCTGCCATTTTTCAAACATGTTCTTTTATTCAAACTTTTTCCTAACATTTGAAGACAATTGATAAGAATTGACGGCACGGTTGGCGCAGTGGCCGAGCGATTAGACTGCTGCGCAGCGTGTCGCGGGTTCGACTTCCGCACGGAACAAATATTTTGTTTGACCTACAAATAGTTGTTCTGGGTCTGGGTGTTTGTGTATATGAGTTCCTATGTTTGTCAATGCTCCCACGACACAGGAGAAATTCCTAGCGTGGGGCAAAGTTTAAACAAAAAAAAAGGAAGAAATATGTTATTTAATAATTTGGTGAAGTTGTGTTTGTATACAAACGTTATAGCATTTTATAATTTTATTATGTATATAAATGTAGCCAAAAAAACTTAATCTAGATAAAATTCTGCCTTCTTTGAAATAACAGTCTTATTTTACAAAAAAGTAGAATTCTTATCTAACAAAAGCTGATTTTGATTGAAACTGGCTTTATCCTTTTCAATAATACTTGAAGTAAGTATAATAATTTATTATAGGGATCCATTCTTGGATTATTTTAATGTACCTATTACTTTTAGATCTCGATGAAATCTGATCAGCTTAGTATGGTTTAAGCTTAGATTTGTCGAGCGATGACTCTTGAACTTTATGAATCAGCAAATGTTAAATATAGGTCATTCGAACTATAGATTATGCAGCTTATAGAAGTATAGTCGCTTTTTGGGGACTGGAATAAAATACGGGTTATGTAAGTAATTTAAAGGCCTGCGGCCGTATTACACCAGGCTTATTCCAATGATTGAAAGAGACAGAGCTATACAAGTCGTCTAGCGCCATTTCGTTCACTCACTGGAACAAGCCTGGTTTTAAGACGTGATAATGCGGCCCCAGGGGTTTTGACGTCCAACTCGTAGTCACTTACAAATCATTACGAATTTCTTCAATTTTCCAAAGGAATTTTCATACAAGCAAACTTGGTTACACAGCTTTACCATTTTGTTTTCGTAATTTTTGCAAGTTCTTTATCTATCCCTAACACAAAATAATCTTGACAGAAAAATTCAACTGAGCAAAGTATAGTTTGATAGCCACACAGCCATATCGTTTTAACAAGATGAAGATAAATTGACTGTGAAAGTAGTGGTAGCACAATGTTGGTGAATTATTCCACACCATTTGTTACAATACTGGACTAAAATGTAGGTTAGGAGTTGAAGCATTTGGATTCGCAAATAGTGATTTAATATCATTTCGTATTAGGTCGAGTTGCGTTCCGGGTAGGGATTCTATGGCAACTGTTTAAGGTTTGCTTGTAAATTATAAATTATGGAGTTTGTTGGAACTATGTTGCCGAGCAGCTTAACTACATATATTATAGCAAATTATGACAATTTGCTATCTTAGCCATATGATATGACTGAGTAAGAATGCCTTTGTCAAACAGACAGGCGAAAGCGAAGCGTTTCCGAAGCGATACCAAACCGAAGCGAGACGTCAGTCCGATAGTTCTATCACGCTATCGGATCGATTTCGCTTTTCTATGTGACTGGATTCTAACAATTCCATACATAAAAAATTAAAACGTCACGCTTCGCATTCGTCACGCCTGTCTGTTTGACAAAGGCTTTTATTGTGAATTATGAAATGAATGATGAATGAATGAAAATATGCGCTTATGACGGGGAGTTGATATGACGGACACCAGCCCGTTATAAAATTCAATGGCCACCAGTTTTTAGATTAGGAGGCTTAAAATTTTTACCTCACTAAAGCCTTTGTCAAACAGACTGGCGTGGCGAATGCGAAGCGTGACGTTTTTATTTGTAATGTATGGAATTGTTTGAATCCAGTCACATATAAAAGAGAAAGCGATCCGATAGCGTGACAGAACTATCGGACTGACATCTCGCTTCGGTTCGGTATCGCTTCGGAAACGCTTCGCTTTCGCCTGTCTATTTGACAAAGGCATAAAAACGACCCGGTTGCAGTGGCCACAATCCAACACATCATCGTTTCTTCTAAAGAAACCAGTCCGGAACCTTTTCTTCAACGCCTGTTGTGGTCTGTACATCAGCAAGTGACCCTTTTTCTTTGCTCTAATCGATTAAAACCCCAATTTATTTTACTTCTACTTAATTTATCCAGTAGATACCTCGCCGATAAACCTCGGCTTATCGTTCACATCTTGTCTTAAATAAATTAATTTGGATTTAGACTGACAGCTTACGAACAATATCGATGAAAATCTCTGCCAAAGACAGGGGTAGGACAAAGTTAATATAACAAAGGTAGGACGAATATATTACATTATCACCGTCGTGAAGGGCGGGCGTGGGATTGCCTTACGTAAGTAGTAATTTGATGTATAAAAGGTGCTGATCCTTAGTCTGGTTTTATTAAACGTCATTTGATTTCATTTAATTTTCTTCGTCGCTTCAGTAATGAAGTCATCGTTTTATCCAAACTAATATTATAAATGCGAAAGTAACTCTGTCTGTCTTTTCTTCACGCCTAAACTACTGAACCGATTTGTGTGAAATTTGGTACAGACATAGTTTGTAACTTGAGAAAGGAGATAGGAAAGTTTTTATTACACAAAAAAAACTGCTGGAAGTAATTATTCCACGCGAACGAAGTCGCGGGCAAAAGCTAGTTTAATAATAAAAAATTGGTAGGTGAGCAATTATGCTGTACTGAGTTACGTGTCCTGTCGGCTCGTGGTTCACTTTGGTGGTTTACTTTATGAAGTTTATTTCATCACTATTATTCTCAAAAGGGTAAGTTTGTGTTTCCATCTAAGTTTACTTTGTTGGTTTCCTAACTCAAGTCACGAGAACCGGAACAACAACCGAAATATCAAAGAAATATGACGTCGACCAAGTGACTGTTATATAGCCACAAGCTCACGAGATAACGTTATATAATGATTATAATATTAAAGAGAAAATTGATGATCCAGGATCTCAAGTTTTCTCTCGCAGAGAGAAAGCCTGAGACCTTAGATAATGTGTGATAACGACCAATAATGCTATTAAATATTCATTCTACTAAGTGGTGGTATCGAACAATATTGTCTATAATCGAAAATTCGAAGACACGTGACATTTTCCAATCCAGAAAATCTCACGTTGTGTATTATGGTTAGGTATATATATATTGGGTTTCATCATGACAAGACAGCAGTTCCAGCAGTGGGGACATCATTAGTGGCTGATTATCTTTCCTTTCTTTTTATAAAGACGTTGCCCCACACTAGGAATTTCTCCTGTATCTGTACGAGAAATTTCTAGAATTTATCCTGTATCGGGGATTTATTTATAAACGTTTAAACTCACATACATCAACACCAACAAACTAAACAACTCGGTCTACTCAGTGGCTAAGCGATCAACTGCTGCTGAGCATGTCGCAAGTTCATATTCTCACGGTTCGCGTAATCATTTCTCCAACCGTGTCGATCCTTCCTTCCTTCCTATCGTTTGGTTGATGAACAAACCTGGTGTCAGAGTTTAAACCGCCCGTAGGCCTCTGACATGGCTTCACACACCGTTGAAAAATCTCTCAGGTGTGCTGGTTTCCTCACGATGTTTTCCTTCACCGTTTTTAGCAAGTGATAATTAATTTATAATACGCACATGAATTCTAAAAGACATTGGTGCGTGCCGGGGTTCGAACCTGCAACCTTTGACTTGGCAGTCCAACGGTCGTACCACTCGGCTATCACTGCTTTTTACCGTGTCGATAAAAATTTACGAATTCATATTCATTCTGCTAAGTGGAATAAGTATTATCGAACACACCTTAAAAACACGAGCAGGTAAAAGCTATCGTACGAACACAATTTAGTATTAATCCCCCAATCGCTTCTTATGACACGTACGCGGTAAAACGGTTATTCTTAGCAGATGACACACGCCGTACATTTTGTATTGGGGTAACGGAAATCATACAGTAGGTAGGTACGCACATTGTTGAGTTTTGCTCGCAATTTTGAGATCAGATTTTCCTGAGTCGTTTTGCTTTAGAATGGAGCATGGACGTGTTTTAAACCATATTTTAAATATTTGAGATGGGTTTGCTCTTAACTTAGTAAGACTTCTATGATGAAAATCGATCGAAACATCAATCCAACGAATTAAATACACAGCGAGTTTGATGTTATTGTTTAGACAATGTCTCATTAACTGGGTTGTCCCAAATATGCCTTCAACTGCACCCTAAATTATCTGAAAAGGCCTCGCCGCTTTAAAGTGGCCACTTACTAGGTCTAAACAGTATAATTATTTAAATGTACCACGGTACGAAAAGAAGAAAACACAGAGCTTAAAGCTCTTCCAATTTTGGTATCCATAAGCGCCATTAGTCTCTTGCGATTTTACCCATTATTCTTTGTAAGAAATGGAATGAAATGAAAATTTGTTTATTAGTTTCATACATAGGACAAGTACACCATATTGTGATTGGAGCCTGCTGTTAAGCAAAAAAAAACCTGTATTAGGAAACTCCGCTCTTCCATAAAATTATGTTCTTATTCAAAAAATAATAATAATGTTCTTGTCTTAAACAATTACATGCAGGAAATTTCGAGAAAATAAGTTAATAAAGTCTTTGTTCTGTTCTTATTTTACGATGACCTTTATTTTATTGTCGAACCATGTTTTATCGATTATCTATACATATAATAAATCTGTAGAAGGGTCAATTCTGTACATTGAAAATATTGAAAAAATAAATAGCGGGGGGTGTTGCTGGATCGATACTAAACCCAAATATGTGATTAAAAAAATTTATTGTCTGTCTGTCTGCCTGTATGTGCAGGCATCACGTGAAAACTAACGGTTCGATTTCGATGAAACTTGGTATAATTTTACCCTATTATCCTGGGCATAAAATAGGATACTTTTTATCCTGGAAAAATACGTAGAAAAAAAAATCTTATTTTTCAGTTACTACAGAACGCGAGCTCAACAGCAGTAGCTCAATAGAGGGATCTCCTTAATTATTATAGGCTTAGCCGTATTTGGGTCCAATAGATATTTATAAGAAGTCATTGTCAGAGTTACTCAAAATGGAGAAATAAACCATCCACGCGAAGACCGACATCCGCGCGGACGGAGTCGCGGGCGGAAGCTAGTACCGAATATAAGTGGGTCATAAATTTGCACATAGCCAGTAAAAAATATAATCTTCAAATGTTTCGATAGCTCATTCTCCCCATATCTCAGTTTCCATTTCCTTTTCATGGCCAATGTCAAGATTAAGGTAACAACATTAAAACATTGTGTTTCCCGCAAAAAGCAAATGATAATAATAGCCATTACACTAACGGCCTAATATTAGTGTTCTGCAAAAACGTATACCGACGAAAGTATCACAAATGTGCTGTAATTCATTTAATCACTACGCGTCCAACGTATAAAATGAGAGACAACCCTGTAATTAACTCTACCTATAATTATAAGCTTTTTGGCACTTTATTACTTTGAGTTATTTTTTTTAGTTAATTAGCGTTTGTTTTTGTAACTTAGTTACTTTTTGTTTATCAAAAAATACAATTAGACTACTGTAAACATCGACTCAACGACGTGCGAATTCAAAAGCTGTCTGTATCATTCTACAGTAATAAACCATGTTGATATGCTTTTCTCTTTAAAGCCTTCGTCAAACAGACAGGCGTGACGAATGCGAAGCGTGACGTTTTTATTTGTAATGTATGGAATTGTTTGAATTCAGTCACATAGAAAAGCGGAAGCGATCCGATAGCGTGACGGAACTATCGGACTGACGTCTCGCTTCGGAAACGCTTCGCTTTCGCGACGATCTTATAAAAAGACAAAACAGTTTCAACGTCGAGGACCGAAACAGTTTTTCTTTAACAGACAAACCTTAACTTCAGCGCTGCCGCGGTGGTGACTCTTAGCACTAGTCAGTAGTCATTGCGTTCAATTTCGTTGGTTAACTTGACTTATTCGTCAACTGCTCTTTCTGTCTTACCTTCAAAACATTCAATACAGACTTTAAATAGTTGTTTTATATACGGTGACACTGTCATGTCATGTCGATGACTCAATAAATACAAACTACATACTTGTTTTTTTTTTTAATATATTTCAATTGGAATTTTACGTGTCAGTCAAAAAATTAAAGCTGCATTAGTTAACCAGAAAAACCAAGTAAAGTGCAAAACAAAAGTAACTCGTAGCCACCACATCTGGCACTTTGCCCATTGCAGTCTACCAGAGCTCGGAGATGGGAGCATACTTCCGCTAATAAGCAATACGTCGCAATGTTGACATCATACTTTGATCACCGATTTGTCAGTCACAGTGAGGCATGGCAGTCTGCCATGCGTTAAACCTGGAACATTAACTACTAGCATAATTATTTTTTCGTACCACTTGCTCAAAAAAGTGACATTCTATGCTTCAAAAATCGAACATAACGATAGTCATTTTTAATCTGTTAAAAACAGGGAGAGAATGTTGTACTGAATTTCATTCATCCTCTAGGGAGAGAATGTGATTTAAATTTGGAATACTTACCGAAATTTATACTGAACTACATCTGTGTTTACACCATTGAGTTTGTATATAAAGCATTACACATCTTTTTGAAAAAGGAATACGTATTTATTATGCAGTTATGATTATTAAACAAAATTACGAAAACCGAAGAGGCCGTATGAGCTTGATGCCTTTGCTTTTCCGACAAAAAAAATGTAGTCTAGGAATTTGCCGCGTTTTTGTTCTCTTCAAATAAAACCTTGAGTTTATTTTATTTTTATAAATAAGTTAATGTTCTAAAAATGCGTAAAGATGTTAAATCAAATGAAACGCAAGTTCCTCAGACGCAAGAACAGAGACATACTCAAATTAACTCATCGACAATAAATGTACCAAACAAAAATGTAACTCTCTCTATCAATAATTGGACCAATGTTTCGAATGTTAACTTTTACTTTTAATTGTCATTATTTTCAATAAATGCTTATCTCATATTATTATTGAGTTCATTTTTTCGCAAATGGTACGAAAAGTAGAGTATTTTCCTCGGTGATAAAGCTGTCTTAGTCTTGGGTGAACTTAAATCCCTCGCTACACTCAGGACTCGTCTTAAATCCCTCGCTTCGCTCGTGATTTAAGTTTTTAACACCCTCGCTACGCTCGGGAGTAAACCTCGAGTCCTTCGTTACGCTCGCGATTTAAATCGTCACCCGCGACAGAAGACACTGCTTTATCCCCTTGGTTAATAATCTACTAATATTGATTAAAATTTTAAGTTACTACGTACTAGGTGGATGAAATTTACCAAGAAATAATTAATATAATATAATAATTAATAAGAAGAATTTACAGATTTACGTCGATGTACGCGAGCGAGATACGAAGGTCAGTTCTCAATGCAGTTGGTCCGCTCAGGTGGACTCGCCTGTAAGTGTAGAAAATAATTGAATACAAGACGTGTTCGAATTTTGAAAACACTTTGCGCTCTAGAGCGTAAGTTTTGCGCTCAGATTTTGAATGAGAAATAGAATCTTTCTGAGTGTGTGAGGTGAAATTTTATTTTCGTACCACTTGCTCAAAAAAGTGACATTCTATGCTTCAAAAATCGAACATAACGATAGTCATTTTTAATCTGTTAAAAACAGGGAGAGAATGTTGTACTGAATTTCATTCATCCTCTAGGGAGAGAATGGGATTTAAATTTGGAATACTTACCGAAAATTATACTGAACTACATCTGTGTTTACACCATTGAGTTTGTATATAAAGCATTACACATCTTTTTGAAAAAGGAATACGTATTTATTATGCAGTTATGATTATTAAACAAAATTACGAAAACCGAAGAGGCCGTATGAGCTTGATGCCTTTGCTTTTCCGACAAAAAAAATTTAGTCAAGGAATTTGCCACGTTTTTGTTTTCTTCAAATAAAACCTTAAGTTTATTTTATTTTTATAAATAAGTTAATGTTCTAAAAATGCGTAACGATGTTAAATCAAATGAAACGCAAATTCCTCAGACGCAAGAACAGAGATATACTCAAATTAACTCATCGACAATAAATGTACCAAACAAAAATGTAACTCTCTCTATCAATAATTGGACCAATGTTTCGAATGTTAACTTTTACTTTTAATTGTCATTATTTTCAATAAATGCTTATCTCATATTATTATTGAGTTCATTTTTTCGCAAATGGTACGAAAAGTAGAGTATTTTCCTCGGTGATAAAGCTGTCTTAGTCTTGGGTGAACTTAAATCCCTCGCTACACTCAGGACTCGTCTTAAATCCCTCGCTTCGCTCGTGATTTAAGTTTTTAACACCCTCGCTACGCTCGGGAGTAAACCTCGAGTCCTTCGTTACGCTCGCGATTTAAATCGTCACCCGCGACAGAAGACACTGCTTTATCCCCTTGGTTAATAATCTACTATTACCTAATTATATTATGTGATTAAAAAAAACTTTCTATCCGATAGGCAGATAAGTGAAGGGCGCCTCTCATGTCGGGTCTTAAATCAACAGTTGAATGAGCCTATCGAACGAAAGCGAGTCAACAGATACTGTCTAGGTTTTTTCCGCTCACTTCTGGTCGCTAACCACCACTGTCCTTGACCAAAGTAAATCAGGCATAATGATCGAAGACGCACGCATAGCATGAAACCGTAGGAACGGGTTTTGTCGATGAAAGAATAGACAAAATAACAGATTGTTAAAAAAAGCTAAATGTAAGAAAAATAAAGTTTCTATTAATCTGTCGTTGTATCATACTCGTGCAAAAAAAAAACGACACTCTGGGAGTGCCGGCAGAAGTGAAAACTTGAATAGTAATAAACACACACGAACATTCGCGCAAGCGCCCTGCGCCGTCTTACTAATTTTCGATCAGGTCACGTGTCCTGACGGGAGTTTCACATTTTTTACCCATTCCAAAAAAAGTGCACAACGCCAAAAATTTTGAACTGTCATAGGAATAACGTTGTATATTTCTGGTAGAATAGAAACAGAGTAAAAATGTGACCTACGGAAAAAGAGAGTGGGGAAAGAAAGAAAAAAATATCGTCATCGGTTCATGTCACCAATAAATTAGAAAGCACTTTTGTGCTTCATGTAAAATTACGTATTGTACAAGGGTAAAATATAAATGTCCGTTCCAAAATGACCTCTGGAGACACCGTTAATTAACGGCCATTTTGCAATAGTTACAATTAATGTAAGTAAAAAAATTGTAAAACATCAGCTGTTGGTAAATCGTTCAAACGGTCGGTGTAAATCGGTTTGAAGGCGCTTCGGGAATAAAATGTAAGGTACCTTTAGAGCATATTTTAATATTAATCATTACTTTGTCTATTTAGGCTCCTAACACTTTTCAGTGATTCATGACCCTTTTAGCAAATTATTGTGTAGTATATTTTTGTATTGTTGTTAAAATGCCTTTTTCTTCAATACAGGTTACCTTTTCAGACCTTTTCATGGTGTCTTATTGTCTTTGTGTATAAGTTAAAAGGTCAACGTAGGGGAAATAAAACATTTCGTAGACTCGTCATGCTATTTGATAATCTATACTTCTATATCTATACTTCTATACTAATATTATAAAGAGGAAACCTTTGTATTTTTGTATGTTTGTATTGAATAGGCTCAAAAACTACTGGACCGATTTCGAAATTTCTTTTACCATTACTTAGAAGAATTCTTCCAAATCCGTATAGGCTATATTTTATCCCGGAAAATAGATAGGATTTTTCGTGGTAGTGAAAATTGTGGATTAAGGCGTCGAAAAAACTGCGTACGTTGACGATTCTCGCGGACGCTGCCTAAATGGTTAGAGATGTATGGTTGACTTCTATAGAAAAGTTGTAGAACTCAATAATGCCTACAAAAAGGCCGCGATAGTATAAACCAAACATTTATATTTAAGCCATTATAACCACGTTTCCATAGAATAAAAGTAATTACAATTATTAGCCTATGTTTATTGATCATATTATCGTCAAATACTAATCCTTATCCAAATAAACTGTTTATTGAGCAAGATTGTTTCAATAGCTATAAATTACTTTTTATTTTATTCCAATATTACGAATTTAAAATTGTGAGAGAGCTTAAAAAATAAATAACCACCCGTGCGAAGCCGGGGCGAGTCGCTAGTGTCAGAGATATTTATTCGTTGTTATCGTAAACTGAGCGGGGTGCTAAGACAGGAAACCTCCACGTGCGCCCGTGGACTGGAGTTCCCCTTCGGATACGTCCGGGGGGAAGACCAGTTTTTCTGCCCGGTGCACCCTGGGATGCGGGCAAAAACTCTTTTAGGCACTGTGTGCCTAAGGGGTCTCTTTGCCCGTATGCGAATAGCCTGTCGGGTGGATGCTCCAACGCGTGTCCCTCTGAACAGCAGAGGGCACAGCGGCGGAGCGGGCTTGCGGACGGTGAGTAATGGGTAAGCTCGCCGTCCGACCAAGGACCAAGCCCGGGTCGGTGGCGCGTCGTGTTTCACGCGTCACCGACGGGGCCCCTTACGGGGCCAAATGCCTGCTGGGGTCGCGGCTTTTTTCTTAATCCAGGATACCGCGGCCCCGGAACGTAAAGGGCATCCGAAGAAACACGGGTGGATTTTAGTCAGTAAGAGTCTGACAGTCCCTTCCGCCCCGCCCAGGGCGGGAGGACTCATTTGATGATTTTGCCACCCTAAAAAAAAAAAAAAATCGTAAACTGAGTGAGGAATCTTTCCGTCTGTAAAGGTAACCGTGACCCTGGAACGTAAAGGCAACTGAACGAACAGGCTGGATCTTCATTCAGTTAGAGTCTAACCGTTCCTTTCACCCCATTCAGGGCGTGTGTGTGTATTAAAATGTATCATTTTAATGATTGATGATGGAAATGAAAAAAACTAAGAGAATCTAGCGAATGGCTACAATAATTCAAAATAGTACATCTAATCAGGTTACATGACCTTGGTAAAACTTTGACCTTGTCTTATATTAGGCAGTGGCCGATATTCATTTCCCGAGATATTTTCGTATGATAAAATTGGGAATTAAATTTTTTGCTGTTTTATTTTCAATTAAAATAATTAGATGCAGTTAGTAATTACTTTACAATACTGCGAATATTTCGGAAACCAAATGTGACTACCGGATCCTTATTGCGAGAACGACCACATATTGTTACAACAAATTCTTGGCCTACCGTACCTATTTATATTTCACGGTCAAGCTACTACTAATCATAAAACACTAAATATTATAACTATGACATTTAAGTATTTTACTAGCAATGTAACTCTATGAAATCATTTTTTCTATACCAGTCTTTTCAAAACTTCGAATAAAGTTGCTTTTTTATAACACATGAACGGTTAAGAGTACCGCTGAAGTATTTTCTATTTACATCGATAGACATTTGCCCTTGGGCCAAAGAAGTCGTTAACATACAACAGTATTGAACCAGCCTGTTCTACTGAACTTTATAGCTGACGATAAATAAATGACTGTCAGTACAATTGGTGGCATTCGTTGAAAGGTCACAGCTGGTCGATCGATTATCTACCCCTTAAAATGTGTCAAAGTAATTGTTAACGGTGACGATGAAGTTTGTAAATCGATATTTATATTGAAATGTGATTGAAGGGAAAAAAAATTAAAATGCTCGTGGCTAAATAAACACAGCCGCACAGGCTGATCTTCCGGGTTATGCCGCGCTTGCCGAGGTTGGTCTGTGGATGGGTGACCATCTGTCATAGCGAGTTTCCTCCGTGCTTCGGAAAGCACGTAAAACCGTTGGCCCCGGCTGTCATTTCTAGATCTTTGACAGTCTTTACTGTTAGTCAGAAGCTGTAAAGTCTGACAACCAGTCTAAGCAGTATCGTATTATCCAGTTACTGGGTTGTGGAAGTCCGACTGGCAGTCGCTCCATGTAGAATACTGATATCCAGCTGCATCTGGTGTGACTGGAAGCTGACCCTAATATAGTTGGGAAAAGGCTAGGCAGACGATGATAATGAAGTGATATTTAAACATATTTATATCTGCTTGAGTAAGCTACAACTTCATACTTTACAATGTGGCCTGCACAAACATTCTTTCAATAGTACTATTGCTCGTTGTGTTCATGTGGTTCTTCTTCACCTATACAGTTTCATGACCAATGCGTGTATTGATTGGACAGGTTCACTCAGTGTCATCTCACACACTAATTTGTTTGGTTCTCAATGTTCTCATTATGATTTTTCCATGATCATATTATTTTTTATTGGATATTAAAAAGCGACGTAACCTCTGAGTTTCTTTTGCAAAAAAACGAGATAGCTAATACTTTTTATATTAATAAGGGTGTATAAATAAATTTTATAGAAATTAAAATCGTTAATCAGTTTTAAATTATATATATTTAAAGAAAAATCTTACCCAAAAAAAATGAAAAACCTTACCCAAACTAGGAATGCTTCCAGGACGTAATTTGCAATTGTATCTGTCTGAATTACGTATTATCTCTCGTTCGTACGTATTTTCGCTCGTTACTATCCGCCATCTTGTCTCTTTAGTATCACCATAAGGCACTAAGTGACTACTAAAATGATTACTTTTTTTTAGCGTGGTAATATCATCAAAAGAGTCCAAAGACCCAGGGAAGGGCAGGAGGGACTGTCAAACTTGTACTGACTAAAAACCACGGTGTCGTTCAATAGCCCTTTACGTTCCGGGCTCACGGTAGCTCGTAAGTCCCGCGATCCCGGCAGGCTATGGCCCTCTAACTAAAATGATTACTTATCACAGGGTCACATCGAGTACGCTGTTGACCGACATAATTAAGGCGGTGTTTGTGTAGTGACTTAAGTGCTAAAAAAGATTGACCTTGACCAAAAAGCTTGAATGTTTACGTTGTGGGATCGAGGTAAGTACTTGTATGTACGGTTATTAGTTGATGATATTAACTGGACTAAAAGATATAACCTAAACTTTTAGTCTAAAAAAACACAGTCTTGTCAAAGTTTAGGTCGTTGCGTCAGAAATACTTATGCTATGCTCGCATTGATCTAAAGTGTGCTATAAAACACAGTGTCATTCACAATTTGAAAATAAAACCTTGTTATATCTGAATTCTAATTACGATATACCTAATCGGTAAACAGTATAGAGATAAGACTTGGCCTATTTTAATACTAAACTTCTTCCAAACCTGTTCATCCGGATGTTAGAGGTATAAAAATTTATCAGTAACATTTTAATTGTAAAACTAATTTTACATCATGATGAAATGTGTGATAGCTTTCGCATATCCTTACTCTGTTAAATTATAGAACTTCTCAACTTTATGCTTGTTCATGTTCGGATATTGCATGATTAGTTATTACAAGTTACTGTTATTCTATAGCTTGTGAATACTATCTAGAAGTGGATTCAAGTTGCATTTATAATAATAATCTTTCATATGAAATACAGTGGATATAATTTTATTTCTGTTTCCTCCATTAAAATATTTTATGAATTGCATTGAGTATCGTAAATAGAGTATAGGGCATACCCGGGTATTACTACTGTGTGGAACGCCTGAACACAAAGGACATGTGAAGAAACAGGGTAGTTTTTAGTCGGTAATAGTCTGATAGTTGTTTTGCTCCACCTATGGTTCTTTTTTTTTTACGTGGTAAAATCATCACATGAGTCCTCCCACCCAGGGCAGAGCGGCAGGAACTATCAGACTCGTACAGGGCTAAAAGACTTATTGAATGATTTTTCTGTTTTAAAAAGTTTTCATTAATCAGTATTTAATGTAGCTTAACGGTATTACATAAACGGTATGTTTTCAATATTATTATGAATCATGCAATTCTGAGACATACTTTCTATTACGGGACGAGTTCGTTTGTTAATCTTTGTAACTATCAGTCGGATTTGAGCCTAATATAATGAAGATTATGGCTTTTAGGAGTCAAGTATACGAGAAATGGCGATCTCAACGCTTGATCTGCCAGTCATGCTAGAACATTCGACCCAAATAGAAAGCAGTCCATCCAAATAGCTATTTGGAAAGCATGAGATTTAAAATTTATATTTAGCTTTAAAATACAATATAAATAGTCGTAAAAACTGTGAAGTGGGCGTTCATATTGGAACAGACAGGCTGGTTTTCATCAAATAATATTCGACGAAACGTTACTATAAATCTTAGTCCATCTAAAACACAAATAAATGTCTGTAGTTATTAACTACAAGAGCTACAGTAAGACGGATTTGAATTGGAAGTAATTGGTACAAGGTGTGGAAATATTCAGTTTGTTGAGAAAACAAGCTATTAACGTACTTCTAAAGTTTTCTTAGAATTTGCTGGTAGTTATAAGTATTTGTTGTGAGTTAAACTGAGTTCACGAGAGCCGTTTTAAAAGCACATGTTGTCGATACAAGGTTTCGGTAGAATTCTCTAAATTCCACATGCATTGGAAGAATGTAAACAAGTAATTTTTAAACATAGGAACAAAAATAATTTATAAATAACTAAAACCCGACTACGAAAAAAGTCTGTGGTTGTTTCAATCTCTATTGGCTAGGTGGCATTCGATAACGGCTATTACTCGGTCATATGAATATTTTTCTTGTTTTATACTTTTCAGTGCGTGATTTTTTGTAGTTGGGTTTTACTTATTTTTATCTTCGGCTTCCGAGACTTTGATGAGAGCATAATAAGTAAAGGCGTCAGCATTATCACCTGCTCGAGATGTAAACGTAAGGTAAATACAGTGATTTTTAAATAAAACACGTATAATTTAACATTCAGATCCAAATATCTTCAGAAACAAAAAAAAAACAACAGGTGAAAAGCACCATCAGTATTCCTCATAGATGTAAATAAATTCAGTGCATTGGTAAATATTGTTTTGGAATCGAGTATTTGCAATTTTAAAATCGAAATGTTTACTTCAAGTTTACATCTGGAACAGCTGGTCTTTTGCACTCAACTTTATCAATGATGAAAAGACATTTGATATCTTGTAAAGCCATATGGTCAAGAAAGGTGCGACTGTGGAGCTTCATCACAAATGATGGTTCATCTCCTCTTTTGTACTTTGTGTCATTCCACCTGGACCTTAAGGGACCTGTCCGCCATCACCAACCCGTAAATATGGCAGAGTTTTGATCGAAACTCATAAATATAATTTAAACGAATCATTGACACGACGAAGAATAAAAAGGGGAAATAGGATAATGCCGACCAATAACACAGTCCTACTTCAAAGATATAAATAAATACTAAGAAAAGTTTTCACCACTAAATCTTACTGTTAGACGTATATACGGAATACTCATATTTCACGCAAATCTCTAGAGAGCAGTAGAAGGAGCGAAGCTTCGAACTTCACACAAAATCTGTCAGAATAAGTAAGATATGATGTATAGGTACATTACAACTGTGTGGCTGAGGTCATACTAGACTTCAAAAGTACTTTAATGTGCTATATTTATCGCCCGGAGGACACGGTGGAGCATACGGTGCAGGACTGCTCCGCTTGGGTAGAGCACCGCCGTGTCCTCACGACGGCTATAGGCGGCGACCTCCTGCGCCATGCTGCGGGGCGAGACGGAGTGGGGAGCGGTCACCTCCTTCTACGAAGCAGTCATGCTAGCGAAGGAGGAGGCGGGACGCGTGAAGGAGAGGACAGCGTCCATCTTATGACCCAGCCGCCCACAGCGACGGACGTCGCATGACGATCTTCAGCTACCGTAGGGACAAGGCGCGCGGCAAGTAATGGGTGGACTATGGACCATGCCCGGGTCGACGGCGCGTCGTGTACCACGCGTAAGTATGTTACTTTTCCTCTCTTCAAATAAAGTGCTGAAATGAAATCATACAAATAAATCTGTTCTTTAAAATAATCTTAATAAAGAAATCGATGTCTATATCTACGACTAGCTACAACAAAATGGTATAAATCATCAGGAAGCTTTACAAATTGACCAAATCGTGGGATTCCGCCTGGAAAAGAAAATATGTACAATACCGACAATATATACGTACACATTCCATTGTGTTTTTATCGCTGTGTTTGAGGTCATCCCTAAATAATGTTGTCGAAACATAGTAAGGAAAGATTGTGCGAAATAAGAAATATTGTATGTGGTACTTGAATCGCCGAATGATTGTTAGTCCAGTAAATTGGGTTTCCCGGATACAGATGTGATATGGATACAGTATGGTTTTGACAGTGTTAAAGACGTAGTGTAAAACATCATTTATATAATTTTGATTATTTGACTGAATCGGTTTGTTTTTTTTCATAACCTTTTTTTTCTCCGTCAAGTTTTTCAGCTAGCACATTAATACATAGGTATAATATTTTTTTCTTAAATTATTATTGGTCTGCATCGTTTTCTTAAGGTTGGTCATCCTCCTCACTGCCTCTATCCCGTCAACGGGGTATATGGGAACATTTGTTTCAACAACCCTGTAATTAGGCAGTCGTAGTTGGTATTTAACGGGTTAGATGGTACAATAATAAGACTTGGTCCTATCCAACCCGCTGTCCCTGTCCCGTCAACAGGGCAGTTGGAATCACTTATGTGTGAACTGCTTGTAGTTTGACACTACTGAAGTGGTAGCGCAAGAAAAGTTCACAGGTAGTTTAGACCATCTCGACAAGGATAGGTCAGGTTCGAATGGTATGACATGTCAAGCTACTCATGTTCCTTTAAAGACTAAAATAGGAGCCGCGCCCAGAGGAGCCATTCCGTTGGTGGGGTAGGGGTAGCGAGGTGGATGAAACCAACCCATCTATTGCACAGTTCAAAGGAGCAGGGTCTCCATACCAAGAGATACAAAATATGTATTAAGATTGATGAAAGAAATTGCTATTCCTACGTATCAACGCCACAGCCATTTGTCTCCGAATTGGGCAGGGATAAGGAATATAAATGGGAGTTCTTATTTCACTTTTCCACCATTGCATTACTACGAGGCACATACCCCTTGCCTTCCCAAGGGCGTCGAGAGAATCAACTATGCGATTACACAGGGCTGTGGGCACACCAGTCGGCTAATAACATCATTTGTAATCGTATACCTATGGGTATTTGTAGGAAAATATAGCGTCAATATAGTATATAATAGAAGAAATTATCGGAACATGTTATGGTTTTTCTGTGCGATATTTCAAAGGCAATCTAATAAAACTAAGCAAAGGTATGTGCTAAATAAAGTCGATAGATTCCATAACTAAAAGTTGACGGCACGTTTGTACAGTAATTGAGCGATCGGCTGCTGCGCTGCATATTCCGGGTTTGATTCCCGCACGGATCAACTACTTGTATGAAAGAAAGAAGAACCACAGATAGTAGTTCCAGATCTGGCTGTTTGTGTAAGAGAATGTAATGAACCACATTTCGTCAAAGTTATCGACCGCGTGGGTCATATTGACCGCATCGCAACCATAATGCATCCACGTCGCAACCACAGCACGTTGCAGCCACAGAAACTAAACCAAACACAACGCAACTGAAAAAGCTGCAACGGCACTAGAGATCGACCATTAATTTGTTAGTGCTGCGATGTGGTGTGGTAAACATATTTATCTACTATCATGCTATTAATCCTCTATAAAAGAACCTATAACAATTAGCTTATTGCCAACATTAAAACACTCAATGATATAATGATCATTATATCATCCAAACGCGTGTTATAATGAATTTCAAAAAAAGAACATTCTCATGCAATGACATTTTCACCACCAGATCGCTAAAATTTTGAAAAAAGAACAACTCGTCTTATCGTGTTATATCCCGCCATTTTTTCACTCGAATATGGTATGCGAATATGGTATGTTATGAGAATCTTTTATAGAGGATTCACAGCATGATTGTAGATAAAGTCTTGTATGCAACCGTTATAATTAGGTATTAAAACACTCATGTGATACTATTATCACACTCGGCTACGCCTCGTGTGATAAACCCACATTCGTGTTTTAATACCCCTGATTATACAACAGTTGCATAAATAACTATTCTGGAATAATGGAAAACATTTTATGTCCTTCATATTATTTTCGGGTGAGTAACAACGCCATGGTTAATTGGTTACTTTGTTAAACGTAGAACATGCCAAATAGTAACGTCCCTAACTGTGCCCACTTTACTAGGCCTTTGACGTCAGTCGGCCATCTATTGTATCTATGTCTATATTTAACTGAACACCGTTGAATATTGAATGGGACCTAAATTGAGCTAATATCCAGTAATTTTATGGTAATAATAACGTTTATATTATTTAAAGTTAATTCATTTTTTTTATGATCTACCCAGTTAGTCTAGTGGTCCTCAACAATACCTAACACCTATTGAGTTTATCGTCATAGGTTCGATTCCCAAGTCAAGATGAGAGTTATTGTGTTTTTCACGTTCCATTTAGGAGTCTGCTCGTATGGTTTAAAGCAGTTGAAGCGCCGTATTTCGTGGGAAATAAAAATTATTGGAGAAATGTGGGTTTTCTATAAATAATTACCTAGATACACAATTGTCCAGCTTGACATGAAACAGGCGTGATATTTGGTAATTGAATGAAAAAAAATATAATTATAATGATGACCTTTTAGAATAAGTAATACATTGGCATTAATTTTTTAGCCTATTTCATAGAAATAACGACGGTTTTATTTGTTGTTTTTTTTTTCTTTTTATGTTATAATAATTAATTGTTACTTTTTCTTCAGTTTACTTCTTTTTTTTATGCAAATATTATATTTATAACTAGCTTATTTTAAAATAATAACTAATAAATGTGATACACAAAAACTCATTTATCTTTCACGTATGCATATTAATCATTGAATTGTTGAACTCGTTCGACATTGCCGGTCGATATAAATTGTACGCTTTATATATCGTAACTCTCAGATACTTTATCCCGAAAATGAGAACGCATTACAAGGATTAATCGTGACGAGAGAGATTGATATCGCATCTTATAGCTAATCAAAGCTGTGATGTGTTTGTGTGTCGTGAACGGAATACCAAATCGTGCGATTAAATACATTTAATCGAAAATTACGCATCGTGAATTCTGTTCGGTTTAGATTATCATTTAATTTAAAGGATTATAGCTTTTATGGCTATATATGAATGCTGTGTGTGTACTATCATATGCATACGACGCGACGTTTACGCAGTATCTACGCAGCGTCTACGTACTGTTTAATTTTGTGGCGGCTGCAAAGTGCTGAAGTGGTGTCTACTGAGACTAGAGCAACTTGATACACAAAAAGATACCTTCCGACGTGGAGGATCAAATCGTAAAATAATTTCAAAACTTATTCATAATTTTACCTGTTGGTAATATAGTTGTAAAAACATGAATTATTTATGACATTTACTGCCACATTGTTTGCCATAAAATACGCAAACATATTACATTTTAATGATCGTATATTAAAAAATACCGCATACCTTAAATTCCATATTTTTAATAACCTCAGTACGGTTCATGTTGTATAAATCTGCACTAAACACGTCTACACGGCACAATTTATATTTTCAGTCACACTTGTAAATACGTCAACACATTCATTATATACTGTTTATAATAAAAGTCTGCGAAACATCACAATGTAACATATTAGCGCTCTTCGATATCAAGAGCTATAAATTGCTGCATAGTAAAAGATTTTCATTTTTCTTTTATTCTTTTCGCGTTTGTGTTTCTTTGAACATTGTTAGAGTTTTCGGGGAAAGATCTTCAAGTTCAGTGTAATAGGTCACGTGCTAAGCTTGAGATTTTTCGTGTTTGTAACTCAAACTCAAGTTTACTCTTGACTCAAGTGCAGGTAAAAAATGACAGAGACAATAGTTGACGATGGAGTGAGTTTACCTACAAGAAGCTTGTTTACTGTAACTTTGAAGAGATTCAGGTTGAATGCGTTCAGAAACACAGACGCAGGTAGTCCCATCGGAGTGGAAATTGAGTTATTAAAGATGGAGGAGGTTTGAGCTTTCTCCTAGACTACATTACGCATACCCTGACTATATAACCACCTGGCCATGGGACATTCACTGCAGCGATTAATTGCGCTTTGCGATCGGCGAAGCGTCGCAAATGACGATGCATTTCGGTCGCCATTATTTATATATTTCTTTAAATTGAATCCCTCTAGCAACAAACTTCAAATTATACATCCACACACAATAAATCAGTAGTTTAAGTGCATGTTTTGAAAGGGTTTTGAAACTTTTCGTTTCAACACTTAAAAACTAAGTTAAGCGGAATCCTCAATACAGACAAATGTTTGATATAGCGTGACTTTGAAATGGAGTCCGCTTAACTTTGCTCAACTTTAGTAAATGTTCAACGACAATGAATCAAAGAAGCGAAAGTTTGACGTGAAAAATTGGTAAAGGCTGTGAGGATCTACAATTTTTTATAGAATTTTACAGAGTTTTTTTATAACCTGGATATAGAATATAATCCAGACCCGCAGTAAATGCTATTGGCCGTGGGCTCGTTGCTATAGGAGACCTAGAAAACGCTGGTGTGACAACTTAGAGGGCGTTTATTGTGAGATTGGCCAAATAAAACTTTACAGAAGAAATACTGGAAGGCTATGAGGGACTTTGCCCAGTATTGGAACTGTATAAGTTAAAAAAAAAAAAAACGTAAATAGTATAATCATAATTTTGCCTTGTATCTCGGTCTTGGTATTAAGTTTCCGTAGGACAAATTTTCGGCTTCCATGCGGACAAAGTAGCAGGTTTACGCTTATGATAAGTGAACAATACGTAACTACGAAATGAATCTTACATCACAACAGAGAAAGTTAAATTATGTAAGAAAATACGTTCTATAAACTTCGAAACAAAATAATTTTAGGTACATCAAACTCAGACCTACGTCAAGTAGTCTGGGTTACTTACAAAGCTTTTACGTCCTAATAATTTATGCATTACTAGCGACCCGCCCCTGTTACACACGGATTTTATGTCTTGACAAAACATAAAGATTTCCGTATTATTCCTAACTATAATATTCATAGTGTATACAGCTATTGGGCTTTGCTTAACCTATTGGAGTAGCTTGATGTACTGCGTCTGTCTTTAATAGATTTTAGATTAAATAATTATAAATTAATGTTCATTTTAATTGGGAAAATACGGAACGACATTACAGTAACAAAAATTCAAAACTCACAGATGACTCCATGAGAAAACTCTCATTGGTGCTTTTGTTAAATGATTCCAAACTATGCAGTTATATCTATGTCTGAAAACTGAAAGTATTTAGGAACAGTAGACAGGATTGTGGTTTAACGGATAGACTAGCGGTGAGCCAATTGATTTGGTGGTTGGTTCGTCAACCCTAACGACCGGATCCGACGTTTATACGAAAGGATCAACCTGAAATTACGACTAATGGAAACTATACAATAGTAAATGCTATGAAATTATATATTTTCCAGTGACTGATGTTTGAATCGAGACCTAATTGAATTTGAACAAGTAAAAGAAGTAACCATTATGATTATGTTCTCCAGGGCACGCAAACCTATCATTTAATAAAAAAAATACATGTGGCACTCGGGAACTGCCGCGGTAAAGCTATTGCATAGCATTTTTTTTTCAATTTATGCAATCACAATTATTTAGTTTATTTTATTTATGAAAGAAAAGAAAAAAATATCGCCTATCGCGAATATTTAACGAGAATTTCATCCCATCGTTGCTTTATGGGGAGTTACTCTACTAATTAAGCAATGTTCAGCCACGTCAATGACGTGAATGGTCAAGAAAAAAAACATTCATTAAAATTTTATTCATTCACGTTGCCAGTGTTAGGTTTATTTTCGTTACGGAATTTCTTGATTCGGTCGCCGCGCTCAAAATCCGCGATAAAAGCTATACAATAGCTTAAAAGCTAAAAAAAAGGAACTATTCAAAATGAGCTTAGCAAACTGGGTGATTTAATTCAAAATTGTTTAAAGGCCAGTTTTGTGATCGGTATTTAAGTGAAAAATTAGTAAAAATGCTAAACATTTTTAACAATTTTTAATTAACTGAAATATTTTTTTACTAAATATTTTATAGTGGTATACAAGAGTTGTATTTCATGGTCGCGGGACTCACGAATTACCGTGACCCCGGTACGTAAAGGACACCGTGGATTTTAGTCAGTACGAGTCTGACAGTCCCTCCCACTCTGCCCTGGGTAGGAAGTCTTCCTACCCAGGGCAGAGTGCCATAGTGTGCATACCATGTGATGATTTTACCACGTAAAAAAAAGAGTTGTGATTCATAGATTTTATAAGTAATGTCTTGTTTTTGCTTTGTTGGCTAAACAAGGCAATTTAATAAATTGATCAACAATGAATGTAATGTAATAAAGTGTAACTAACTTAATTGTGTTGAATTAGTTTTGATTCACTGAATTTTGGTTGTTATTTAAACCATGACCATTATCAAGTCTTTGGCTTAACAATATCTTTTCGAATAACACATTTCTGAATGCTAGTTCGGTATTTCATAGAAAGTCTATGAAAAGTATGAATTACGTAAAATAAAATATCTGTTAAAATAAATATTCATAAAGTAAAATGCTTCATCAATATTTATTTTTACATAGGTATATTTTATTTTACTATGTTCTTAAGTTATTTATAGAATATCGGAAAACATAGAAAGAAGAATAGAAGATATACAAGCGTTGAAATAATCGTGATCTTGTTTCAATAAAATATCTTTGACTGAAGATTGCCCGTCAAAGTAAGCTCGTATAATTATCTTCTCACAATATCTTTCAGAGCCGTTCTCAGTGATTTATCTTAACAAATTATTATATTTTGAGTTGGATGTCGCTTTTATTAGGTCTTCTTAGTAATGAAATATAAGAGTGAAGCTATAAATAACTCCGTTTTTTATAAAGTCTCCGTTATCATTTTCAAGTCATCTATCCCTGTACTAAAATTCATCAAAATTGTTTCAATGATTGAGGAGTGAAAGCATAACAATCAAATGAACGAACTCACAGTATTATAAAAATACATAACCATTTTTTTTTTCTTTTTTTTTATCGTGGTATAATCACCAAATGAGTCCTCCCACCCAGGGCAGGGCGGGAGGGACTGTCAGACTTGACTGACTAAAATCCACGGTGTAGCCCTTTACGTACCACGTACCCTTCACGGTAATGGGAAAGTCCCGCGACCCCGGAACTACTAACCATACTTAACAAACATAATAAAAAATACGATGTATACAATTTTATCTTCTATAGCTGTTCATTGATGAGTACAGTCGAAACCTCAGAACAGTAAAAGTTCCAAGTGATAGACTAAGTTTTTATTAAAGGTATTCTCAAGAGACACGAAACCCGTTTCGAAAATAATTTGATCACTGAAAAGATTTCTTGCTAGATTTCAGGATAATTCCATTATTTTTTGCCATATTGGAACATAATAACAATAAAACTGCAATATCTTTATCTGCCTCGCGAGGTTGTTGACATGTGGAACGTGAATATAGTAGTCATTGTGTCGATAGCCATGTCGGCCAATGGCTGAATTGCTAAGAGACCCGACCAACATCTGTGGAGTCTTGGTACCTGGCTCAAGCGCTTGTTTCAGAATGCAGTTTTTCTGGATCAGCGTATAATATTAGGGGATTCCTCTCTCAAGAGCGCAGACCATCGCCAACTTGGACTCTGTTCACAATGCTGGTGAACTAGCTATTTTTGAAGAGAAAACTTCTTTAGCGGCGTTGTGCACTTTTTTTGGAATGGGTAGTAAATGTTAAACTCGCGTCAGGACACGTGACCTGATCGAAATTTCGTAAGACGGCGCAGAGCGCTTGCGCGAATGTTCGTGTGTGTTTATAACTATTCAAGTTTTCACTTCTGCCGGCACTCCCAGAGTGCAACCCGTCGTTTTTTTTTATCATTTTAAATGTTTTGTCATTGTTTAAGTATGTAATTTATAAGTATTGTTATTATTTATTAACACGTAAAGAAAACTTAAACTGAATATCCATAACTCAAGTCCTTTAATGCAAAGTTATTTAGTTCGGAACGTTTTAAAATGTAATAGAAATCGTACAAAGAAATTCACAGACCAAAATAATCGTAACTGACCGACAATTTCAATATCCATGCTATTGACAGACTCGTCATTCAAATTTATCCAAGTCAAGTATAAAATGTACTAGACTTTAGAGCTCAAGTTTCTCTGGACACCTGTTCTTTAGGTATAAAGATTTTACTAGGTCACTTTCTCAGATATCATTTCGTTGGAAGCCAATAGAGCTAAAACATGCCACAGAGAGACTATAAAAGGATTTAGTTCGCATCTTTAGTATCACTGTAATTCCTGAAAGCCAGGTCTTGCAGCTGTGGCCTCACGCTAACCGGGTAACAAAATGAAACTAGATATTATATGGGTTAGAATTTAAACATAAAGGTTCCTACATGTAACCTCTAAGGGGTAAGTAAGGCAAAGGTGTAGACTATAGTAAACCATATTTCGCGAGTTATGTTTAAATCTCATGTGTTGGCCCTATTGCCATCAACCTGGCACAGAATACACTCTGCGATGCTGGTACATACTTTTCCCAACCTAAGGCAAAAACTAGACCAATGAAGAAGCAAAAGACCTAATTTTAAAACAGGTGAGTAGTTAATCTATATCATCATGTTCCTGCCCTTATCCCATTTTACTTGGGGTCAGCGCAAAACGTATTTTTTCTTCCATTCTCCCCTATAGGTAGATAACACCTTTTTTTTTTGGTGTAGTAAAATCATCAAATGGGTCCTCCCATATTGTCAGACTTGACTGACTAAAATCCACGGTGTTCTTCGATAGCCCTTTATGTACCGGGGTTACGGTAATTTCTGAGTCCCGCGACCCCGGCAGGTAGATAACTCCTTGGAGCTCTTTTTGTATCATAGGGCTTTCACAATCTAAGTTTTCATAACAATTTCAGTTTCTTTATTCAATATTTTGTTTTGAGCATAAGTCTTCTAAACTAATTTCAAAAAGAGAGATTACATTTTTGTTTTGTATTTTTGTCTTTAATGGATAAACATAAAAACTTTTTAACCAACTTTATAAAATATCTTTTGAAAACGAGTATTTTAAAGTCCGGGGTCAGATTAAAAAATATTATTGAGCATAAACCAAACATTTTTATAGCGACAACTATTCCTTCGACGAAAGAAAATATCGTCATAAAATAAAGCTGAAAAAAGAAAAAAATTACATAAAAATATTTATATTTCCTGGAGTTTATTTAAGAACGGCTGTAACGTCTTTTTTATGATGCTGACCTTGTCTGATAATAAAAACTATAATAAGGGACCGACGATTTTGGATTACTCTGTTCCTGTTTATTATTAAATTTAATTTATAAAATTTTAATTTTTTATATATTTTTTTTTAATAACAATTCTGCATTTTGGTGTGAAGGTTCGTTTTATGTAAAAATAAGAACTAGGAATGGAATAAGTACGTAATAGAATTTCGATTTAGACAAAGCTGATACGTTGTCTATAAGTTTGCATCTAGAAGATATTTCAGGTTTATATTTATAACATTGTAGTTCTGGCGTGTTATTTTTAAACTACATTGTTGTTTTTATTTTGATGAAATCCTCGCACAATTTTAGTTTTTTTTTTTAATTAAGTGTAGTAATTCGTTGTTTGAACAAATTGCTTTCCAGTCTAACTTTTAGATCCTTGATAAAATAAGGACTGATATCTATTACGCACTTCAATTTAACTACAAATGAATGAATATTACTTTTTCATTACGAGTACGTTCATATTTACGCTTTTAATGCGTATTGCTTTTTTATCACATAACTAATATTGGCAACCCATTATACAGTTTGACCAAAATAAAAGTACTTAGACTAATAAAATTTAAAAGTATTATAGCGGGTTTAGACTCTCACCTCACGCTTCACCTCGTACCTTGCCTCGCAACTCGTGTGTTATTGTAAAAATAAAAAATAAAGTTACCGAATTTCAAATGGAAAGTTATTTTGTAGGTTATTTAAACTTTTTTGTGGTTGTTTTTGAAGTCTGTTAGATTTGTTTTTAAGTTTTATTTCGGGTTTTTATGCATGTTATAATTTGGATCCCAAATTATTCGCTCGGCTTGATAAAGTTCCACGAACTGAGGCGTTTCTTCTTGCGGCTATTCCATTTTTAATTGAAGTCAATTACTAAATCAACACAACCTGCATGGCGGGGCGCCCCGTAAACAAATTGAAACGAGAGCGCGAGTGTAAAGACTACGCTCGCGTACCTCGCGAGGCCCTTTGTCTCGTGCCCAAAAAAACGCCTCAGACGCGAGACCCACGAGTGGCGAGGCGAGCTGCGAGGCGAGTCGCGAGGGAGCGTTTACACTCGCTCGCCACGCACCTCGCTGATCGCGCGAAAGTGTAAACTGGCTATTAGAAAAACTAATATTAAACGCAAAGCTCACACAATGCCTTAGTCAGCTTAAAACTTAATTGAAAATATAAGCGTGAGATAAAAAAAAACAAACATTGTGTGAAGTAAAACTCTTTATATTTCATACTTTCATTGAACGAGCTTTTATAATATCCTTTAAAACTTCTTCAGCTGATCCTTTGTTTGCCTTTTGAAAGCATATCCTTTTTTATGTTAGTACCTAAATCTTATGAAAGCATCAGTATTTATCTTATGAACAAGACTTTCATAAAGTGAAAAAATACATTTTCAAGTGTAATACATTAGTCTTTATTGTTTTTTAGATTTATTGAATAGAACCTTTCAAGATCCAGTTTGAATCCACTTCGTGCAAAACTTTGGTAGTCAGCTGCATCTAGTTGTTTGATATTTCCAAAAAAAATGCAGTGATCAATATTGACGCTCAACCTTTATTTCACCTGGGAGCTGAACTTACGAATCTATTTACAAAAAAAAGACTAGAAAAATCTTCCATAACTAATGATGTTACTGGGAAAGTCGGCTTATTTGTTATTCATGGCTCAACGGAACAACAGTGGACGTCGAAAGAAGTTTGCGCGGAAAACTTTACGTGAAGGAGAGTCTATAGACTTCGTAGTTAGTACGGGACAGTTCTCAAGGGATGGCGAATGCAATCTCATTACTTTTCTTTTCGCTCAGGTGTTTTTTAATGCATTAACTTCGTTTAAAGGTGCTGATAAACTTGAGCATTCGCTTTTTCATTCTTGCGAATGTTCCATTGTAGAAAAAAAAATTAACCGACTTCAAAAACAACCGCAAACTGTTTAAAATACCCTACAAAACAACTTTTCTTTCGGAAGTCGGTGACTTTGATTTTTATTTCGTTGACCTTTTTCTGTGATGATCTGTTACAAGTGAATACTCTAATCTTTCAGCACCTTAAAAATTCAGCTTTTGACGTTGCGTTGCCGTCTTTTTTTACAATATACATACCTAATAGTTCAACAACAGCACCAACAACTTTACTTCACCTTTTATTTATCAAATGTCTAACTTCGTATATAAATTACGCTTTTTATTTTGTGTTGCCTGAGGAAGGCAGGATTTTGCAATATTAAAAATTAGTGACTCGCCCTGGCTTCGCACATTTACAATTTGAAAATGAAATAAAGTTACTCGAGAACAAATAATGTAACTTTGTACTGGAGAAAGAATTTTCAAAATCGATTCAGTAGTTTTAGAGATTACTTTCTACAATAACGTTCACCTACTTACTATCACTTAAAATCTTTATAATATTACACTCGCAAGCATACGTATGGAATCAATTACTTCGATTCCGCGCGATCTTGAGTACTTAATAACTAGTTGACAGTAATAAAAATGGTATCATTTTAAAGATCTAACTGTAAACTTTAAATTGATATCAAATTCATTCAAATCACGCCATTATTTAAGGAGCTATCCTGGATCAATTTCAAGTAAGTGTTTCTATACTATTGCTCGCGAGTGTAGTTAATAAGTGAAGGTAGATGGAATGTTCTTCTTCATCTTCTCTGAATCGTTAATCAGTACATTGCGACCAGAATAACTCTATCGCTTTTATTTATTAAGTCCTGGAGAGAGCAATCAAGTGTACATGACGGATAAGTGAGAAGATGTGCTATACAAGTATACTAGGTTGAAGCTCAACACTCGCATTCTATCCGAGATGGGCCGATTGGTTTTAATCGACCTATCTCAGACACAAAGGGTTAATCGAAAGTTATAAATTGATTTTATGCATATGACAGGACTTGGTTACATATAATAATAATGTACATAAACTGACGCCTTATTCCCATGGTGGTAGGCAAAAACTACAGAGCGCCACCTGATACGATGCCTACATAATTATACTCGGTGACATACTATTGTTACAAACTCCCAATAAAAAATACCTAAATCAGTTTTAACTACAATTTACTAATACCACAACAACTAAACCTTTAATTATCTAACCATTTTTGATTAGATATAATTGGAATTGGAAGGAAATACAAACATAAAAGAAAATTATGACGTCAACCACTGATAACGTTTGACGTCAAAATGATGTCATAATCTGTTAACCACCATGTTGTCCCAACATGATGTCACTATATAATGTTTATTGTATAAGTACATTATAATAATGAGTATTGCGAGACTTAAGTATTATCATGAGAATAGTGTGTAGTAAACCCTATTCGATAACTTACATATTTAGTGACCTATTTTTGCTTTTACTACCACCGAGGCAAAATATTTAATTGTCTGTAGAGAATCTGTCAGTAGAAATGATTTTTTTTTTCATGTCGTTTTCTCTCGTCGCAAGACGATCTCCGGCCACCGTAGGCGCGGGCATGCTGACGGCGAGTAATGGGCGACTCGCAGCCCGACCATGGGGACCATGCCCGGGACTCATTTGATGATTTTACCACGGAAAAAAAAAATCGTTTTATCTATTTAACGATTTTATGAATAACTAGCTTTTCCCCGCGGTTTATCCGCTGCTCAGCTCCCATTGGTGGTACCGTGATGGTATATAGACTGCTTTCCTCGATAAATGGATTATGCAACACAACTATAATTTCTAAATACGAACCAGTAGTTCCTGAGATTAGGGCGTTCAACCAAACAAACGTTTCGACTTTATAATATTAAGTATAGATTTTGATTGAATTTTATACATTAGTAGTTGTTCTTTTAGAAAGATACACCATATTTTTTTACTAAAACATTTAAAAAAACATATAAATTTGAAAATATTTAAAAATCAAATACGTACTACTGTTATCCAGTAATTAAACAGATACATGAAACTCTTAAACAAATTCCTCACTTAAATAAAACGTACGACATTTTTAGGGCACTCATTATTCCACGATTTCAACGCTCATTTACCTCTTAAATTACAAGTTAATCCTACAATATATCTAAAGATAAAAACGTCCAAGAGCATAGGTTCTCTCGTAACTTCAGCCTACTCGAGATATTTCAGTGTCTGTTGGATTATAACAAGGGTCGGTCAGACACTTGACCGCGTTGTAGAATAAAGCCTCGTTTACATTGTAAACAACAGTTGCACAACATTGAAAGTAGTTGTTTTACAAATTATTTTAGAAGATGAAATGAATGAGTGTGAACTGTTGGTGTACCATTGATTATAAAGATGCGATTTCACCGCTGTCGTGCACTTTGCGATACTGTCTGCGTTACAAATGTTCGCCCTGGTCGACTCAGAAGCGAACACGAACAAATTGTGCGCGAACACTCTAAAAATGTTCCCGAACATGTGTGCCTCACAGTATTTTGGTGAAATCCTACCTTTTTCATTTTCGTGGTAAAATTATCAAATGAGTCCTCCCACCCAACTGTCAGACTCGTACTGACTAAAATCCACGGTGTTCTTCAAAAGCCCTTTATGTTTCGGGGCGACAGTAATTCGCAAGTCCTGCGACCGTGGAATCCTACCTTAAGAGGACTGTCATAGAATAGGGGTTTTAAAAGATTACGGTAGAATTTTTGAGTTCAATATTTGTTGTGCAATAATGACACTTATTGCTCTTTAATTTGCAAATACAACCAATTAATCTGAACACTATAGTTCAAACGACATTATTGTTAACCGTTCACTCCTCTGCTTTATTTATCCACATCACTCACCATAAAGCGCATAGTTTCAATAAATACTTAATCATCTAATCAATAGTCTGTATTGATAAACTGGACTGTGTCTATTTGCATTCACGGAATAATCATTCTCTATTTACGACCTATCTAATCTAATATATCGGGCCCATTGAACGCACTGATATATCGTATGATGCTGAATAATAATATGACGTTGTATTTGATTCTGTCAATATTTTACGTACACACGTATACAAACCTATGCCTATTTCCGTGAGTAACGAGTGACGTTTGCCGTCCGATCATGGACCAAGCCTGGTTGGACTACGCGTCTCACGAATTACCGTGACCCCGGTACGTAAAGGGCTATTGAAGGACACCGTGGATTTCAGTCAGTCAATTCTGACAGTCCCTCCTGCCCTGCCCTGGATGGGAGGACTCATTTGATGATTTTACCACGATAAAAAAAAAAAACCTAGCGTGGGTGCGGAAATATCAAAGATATAAAATCGCCGCTCATGGTCACACTGAAGTGACTAGCGCGGTGGCTATGAGCGAGATTGCGAGCCTAGCCCGTTGCTAGGCAACAACGAATGCTGGCGGGTGGCAGGTGTATCAAACCATTTCGGTATTAGTCAGCGCCATCTAGTACACCAGGACATGCACTAAAGTACCGTAGGAGGTATTTCTACATTTAAATTATTTTTTCTGTACTTGAGTAGAATAATGTAGAATGGTTGATAATTGAGTAGTATACAATCCCAAATAACCTTAAAAAACATTTTAAAGTTAAGTTCTTAAACAAGATTTATAGAAACTCCTGGGTACCATCGGTTCGCAACACCTGAAGTCGCCGCAACAAAAACAACTGCTTGATCGGCAGTGTGGACACGGATTGCGCCCGCCACCACGCCCGCCGCTGCACCAGCTTCAGGCCTAAGCCCTAGGCTTCCACTGTGGACACATAGAGAGACCTGTCTCATCAGGTAAACGTGGCCCAAAAACGTAAATTATATCAACAGCCATTGGACGAACACCGTGAATTTTAGTCAGTACGATTCAAATGAATTTACAACGTAAAAAAATCGGTCTCACACATCCGTAAAATTTAAATGCTTTGGTTATATTTATCTCGTCGGATCGGATATCGTACGACAATCGGACATTGATGGTAAAAAAAGCACGTCGCTTTTTCTTCAGTTAAACCCTACCTCATTTTATTTTGGTGTGTCATACCAAATGTCTATGATAGTATATCAATGTGAAACATGCTTGTTAAGGCCTTTGTAAAAACTCTTTCACTTATTTTCCTTCCTCATTTACTTCTGGTTAACCCAGTTATAGGGGTAAAGTACGTTGTGGGGGTGTGTTTTTGAGGTCAAGGGGTGTAGGTATTATGTTTTGACGCCATTCAGGCACATCATTCTGATCGATTGTTTAGTAATCTTGGCCGTTCATTCTCATACCACAAAGTAATACAGATAATGCTGTTATGGTTGGCTGAAAGACACGGAGCGTTGATTTCACGTTGGATAAAAACCGAATGATGAACTCAGCTATTACTATAGTAATTTTATCTCAACTATGACTGTCATAACGCGGTCATAATTATCAACTAATACTATAGTGTAGCCGTCATTGTGCTCAACTATAACTATAGTATCCTGGTCATTGTGTTCACCTATGATCATAGGAACGGATTTTATCTAGGTAAGCTTTTAGGAGTTGAACCTTAAAAACTCATTTCATAATCAGGTCAACAATGGGGACAACTATACGAAAACTGAACTTTATGAAAATGAAGAAGATTAGTAGTGGTTGCTTGTTCATTGTACTCAAAATTGTCTAAGCTTTTCTTTAAAGAAAAATTGTTTCTGTTTGTCCATGATAAAGAAACAAACTTAAGGATGCATTTTAGTTCATGAAATCGAAAAATCACGCTACACAAAAGATTCTATCTTTGGCCTTGAGTCATTTATAACATGAGCTTGTTACAAATGCGAAGGCTATTTGTTTCTTGACTTTGATATTATTATTTGGCCTGATTTCAAAGCCACGTCATAGAAAGCAACAAGTGAGGGACTCAAAAATTACTTAAGTTGAGATGTTGTTTCAACTTTTCCTAAAGAATCGGTTAGCTTAACTTAATGAAAACAATGCCTACGTATAACTGTCTTTTTTTGTACCTGTTTGCGAGCTACCCATCATTCGCGGTCCGCAAGTCTGGTGGAAATCAACCCGCGATTATCGCCACTCTGGCCGTCTCACGCGGTAATTGGGGCGTGAGGTGGAGGACGCCCTCTACCAAACACGTTCCACTTCCTCCTTCGCTAGCATCACTGTCGTCACCTAAATCGTTACCAGTATCCCACAGCTGAAACACAGGCCTCTTCTCTGTGAGTGGGCTATATTCTACCACGGGATCTGCACTAATTAATGGTTGATATGTGCCTCTGTTTTTTGTTTTCACCATTTTGATGCGCCAGCGTTGATGAAATAATTTGCTCTACTTGGATTCAAAACCACAACCTATAATCCTAGTTGCGGCACAGACTCCAATTTGCGGTTGGGGCCTTAAATAACTTAAAACAATCTAAACATCCTGGTTCTGTTTTAAATTCATTAATCTCTCATTTAGTAAACAGACTCTTCATTAATCAGGTGCCTAAAATAGCTATTTAAGCAGAATCGCATTAGCTAAATAATACGAATTGCGGTTTTGTAAAGTAGTCGTGTACGCAGACGTATGTGTGAATAATTGAATATACGTAAAATAGGCATAAATACGTATAATTATTACTCAATACCCAATACTTTATTGTATTCCATAATGTTAAATAAAGCAGTTAATGTTAAAACATTGTATCAATGATGGACCCTGTCGGGTCCACATTGTCCACATACTTAGCATAGTTCAATTAATTGGTCATAGGAGTTATACTCGTAATTATGTTAACCTATGTCAATTTTACGAATTAATTGTACAACCTATATTTAAAAAGGTCTGAATCAATTTTGGTAGACAATAAAGTGTATTTTCTTCTGTCTTTTCTCTCATAAATTTTGATTTTGTTGAAGTAGCCTTTTTAGACCCCTATCACAAAAACAGAACAATTATCTCGATACCTAAAAAACCGGCCAAGTGCGAGTCGGACTCGCCCATAAAGGGTTCCGTAGCAGCAAGTAACATAATATAAAAGTTCTTATAGTTGGTTGTATCTTTGAAAGGTAAATTGCGGTTTACGATTTATGACGTATTAAAAAAAATATGTTCTCCCACACATTCCACCTGCAAATGTAAGTTGGTACGCACAATATTGAGTGATTTACCATGTTATTTTAATATCATGGACTTCTTATAGGTTTTCCTATAATCTATAAGGACAAAACTAATTTCTGTATTTTTTTCAAAATTTTAGGTTCAGTAGTTTCGGAGATAAGGGGGGGGGGAATGGTCAATTTTCGTCTATTTTCTTGAATAACTTGGAATCTATTTATTTTAAAATTACAAAAAAATACATTTAAGATCTTCTCAACAAGACCTTTCATTTGATATGCCACACGATGCAGTTTTCAGATTTTTTTTTTTAATTTTCCCCTTCCCCCCCAAAAATGACCCCCCATATACAGATTTCATCTGCTCACGTCACACCTCTGTGTTTGGGTCACAGGAATTGATATGTGTACCAAATTTCAACTTAATCGGTCTAATAGATTCGGAGATAATTGACTGTAAGCGACGGACGGACAGACACACGAGTGATCCTATAAGGGTTCCGTTTTTGTATTCAGACGTACGGAACCCTAAAAATAAAAGAATTTGGCACTGCCAATTTCTTACTATTTAAGCCAAAATTGGAAGTAAATAAATTAGACGAATTCATTAACAGTGGACGTTTCTCTGATTAACTTTACCCTTAACAGTAACGGTCTAAGTAAGGTCGTAAACATAGAAAAGGGTTCGTTTCGTTGTCACTTCAGATTGTCTTTGTAACTAATTGTATTTATTTGGCTACTATGATGTCGTCCAGGTAAAAGACTGTGTGTTTTTTTTCATGTTGGATAAACATCAAATAATTTCTATCCCGGGTGGACCAAAAGTGTCAAAACCACAAACTTTACTACGTCCAAAAATCATTCTGTTCCATCAGTTTTTCTTTGTGTTCCAGGGCGGCGATTAAATAAATGTTAAGACGGTCCTGCAACTCCATTAAAATGTGACTTCAGGTCATTTGGTTTGATATTCTACGTATAATTTTTCGTAAATTTTGATTACTTTTGAACTTATTTATTAAACTGTTTACTTATTTATTAGTAAACTTTTACTATACGTAAGGAAAACGTGAAAAGTCATGCTAGGGTCTCAGTTTTGATTTTTTCGAGTAGCACGCAATCTTTTAGCAAAATTTTTAATTTTTGTTCCATCTAATTCGTTAGTATTGCTTTCCATAGTGTAAGTTACAATCGACTATAAGAGATTATTAAAATTATCTAAGCAAGCAAAACCTAAAATGTAAAATTTTACAAAAGTTTAAAAAAAAGGGAGTTCTTATTCAATATCCTGCGTATTTTCGTTTTCGGGTACGCCGCTATCTCGGCGGTAAGACCCTTCTTTTTAGAAGTGGCTGGATAGGCGTCACGGCGTCCTGACCTACCACATGACGCAGGTCCTCAACGGACACGGAAGTTTCGGGAGGTACCTGTGTCGCATCGGGAGGAAAGAAACGCCTGGATGTCACCACTGCGAGCATCGCCATTACTCGCTATACGATCATGGACCATGCTCGGGTCGACTGTGCGTTGTGTTCCACGCGCGCCTCAAATAGTGTTAGGAATATGACGGGGCCTTTAGAGGGCCAAAGCCTGTCGCGGTCGCGGGACTTACGAATTACCGTGACCCCGGTACGGAAAGGGCTATTGAAGGACACCGTGAATTTTAATCAGTACGAGTCTGACAATCCCGCTCTGCTCTGGGTGGGAGGACTCATTTGAAAAAAAAAGCTGATTCGTTCTTACCGACCAAATGTTTGACCATTCAATCACCCTTTGCTTCATTACCAAGAGACAAGCTTCTCCGTGAATAAAATACAAAACGCAGACGGACTAATTGAAGAGACAGAACGTTTTACGTGACTGAACGTCGGCATCGTGTAAACGTTATTGATCAAACGATGTGTATCGATGGCTCCAGCCTTTGTAGACTATCGTACCTATAGTGTGACTGCGAATGCTGTACTGCTGATTAAGTACAAACCTTGTTTGGATTTTAAGACGTACACTGCTCAATGCAAATAACACACGTTATCAGTATGAACGTCGGTACGCCTCTACGTTTTTTTTGAAGTGAAAACTTCTTTAGCGGCGTTGAGCACTTTTCTGTAATGGGTATAAAATCTTAAACTCGCGTCAGGACACGTGACCCTGACCGAAAAAGCGTAGGACGGCGCAGGGCGCTTGCGTGAATGTTCGTGTGACTTTATTACTTTTAAAGAAGTTTGTATGCTGGATACATTCGTTGCTAGGTAACATTGTTTATAAAAGATGTACGTCACATTGGAAAATTATTGAAATAAAAAGTCAACCATTTTTGCGAGTTTTACTAAAATCTGTTCACAAGATATTCCCAACAATTACTATTGAAGTTTTCACTTCTGCCGGCACTCCCAGAGTGCAACCCGTCGTTTTTTTTTTAATTTATAATGAATTACTTCTCAACCTAGCCCTGAAGCAAAGAAGAGACCTAAGATGGAGCTAGCTCACCAGCAAAGAACTTTTACGGGATACAGCTAAAACTATTTGACTCCGATAGGATAATAGTCGCGTGTTCGGCGGCTCTGGTGAGTCATACCACTACTAATGGGATCAATCAGCCGTAACAGCAGGAACTAGTAGCCTGTGGTACAGCCGGTGGACCTCTAAGAGTTACATCTCTCCTCTAAACCACCTAAGGAGAGAGGGAGTGTTGTTCTGTCACCATGAGAGACGTCATGACTTGTAAATGGCTCAAAGGATATTATGTACATACATAAACCGCTATGATTACGATTGAAATACTGCTCTAATTAAATATGGAATGAGGAAACGTTTATGCCTTTGTCAAACAGACAGGCGAAAGCGAAGCGATTGTGAAGGGATACCGAACCGAAGCGAGACGTCAGTCCGATAGTTCTGTCACGCTATCAGATCGCTTTCGCTACTCTATGTGTCTGGATTCAAACAATTCCATACATTACTAATAAAAACGTCACGCTTCGCATTCGTCACGCCTGTCTGTTTGACAAAGGCTTTAAGCAAATACTCGTAGTTTTCTGTATCCATTTAATATTGGAAAATGAACTCTAAGTAACATTTATATCAAATTGAAGATTTAGTTTCTCATGTTATACCTAATCTCTGAATATTTGAACAAAATACATGTATCTCGAATAAAGAATACTTTGTTTACAACAACAACATACTAAAAAATATTATAATAAGAATAGAATTATTTATTTATGTTGTTCCTTAGCAGATGTTTTTGTAAACGTTTTCATCAAATATTGATGAATAATTTACTGTTATTATGCTGTTACAATAATGTTTCTTCAAAACCTTATTTACCACTTGTTTTTTTTAATGTTTAATCGTAGTTTTTATACAAATTTCATTTGTTTAGTAAGTTTTCTTATTCATAGACTGTTTTTTTATCAGAATTCTAAGAAATAATATGAATACTCAATTTTATACTATCATATTGATGTAAACGATATGTTGGGCCCACTTAATTCCCATTATATTATTTTTTAAATATAGACTAACTATTTTTTATTCTTCCCTTTTGTTATTTAATTACAAAGGTTCAAGATAAAAACAACACTTTTATTTGGGTTAACGAGTTTTCAGTATTAACAGAATGAAAGAGGAAAATAATTATTCTGTACAAGTGAAAACAATCGCTTGATCACATCATAATTACTTAGACTATCATAAAAAAGTCATCACGGAATATACGATCATGTACAGTCACGACGATACTACACTACCTACTTAAAAATTAACCTATTACCATATTTCGGACTTTTAACAGTATCATATACAACGAAATACATAGATACGAAATAAACAAAGTATCAAACTTAAAGTGTCCGGACACAGATTGCAAGTTGGCGCGACGCAACAGCGACGACACGTCGCCTCGTCGTGTCGTATGCTTGCATAATATGCTTTTAGCCTTAAAGTATTTATACCCGTAACTGTGCGCTTTCACACAAGCGAGTAATTTCATTGGCAATACCGACATATTTCTGTTTCATTATGTTCCATATTTAGGACACGTAAATTTAATTCGTTTGAAATACAAAGCGAACACGGGTATGGTATAATTTAGAATTGAAGCATTTCCGAACAATCGATGGATTCACTGTTTGTTTTACAATCAAAATGCAATCATTGTGTGGTTGCTTGAAATATGTGATAATGCAAGTCAATTGAACTAATGACTGAATATTACTACGTTTTATGAATTTTGTTTTCTGAGCCTTGGGTGGAGCTAAACGAACTGTCAGATTTGACTGAGTAATTTTTTTTTTAAACGTAGCTCCTCACTAGTAATTTCTCCTGTGTCGTGGGTGCGTTTACAAACAGAAACTCACATACAGAAACACCCAGACCCGGAACAACTACTTGTAGGTTGTACAAATATTTGTTCCGTGCGGGAATCGATCCCGCGACACGTAGCGCAGCGGTCCAATTGCTTAGCCACTGCACTAACCGTGTCGTCAACCTGTTTCTTTAGTCCGCTGTTAGTAGTTTCGGGTTCCTTACTAATGATTGTCAAAGATTTATAAATGAGAGCCGAGCTTTACGTGCTTTCCGAGGCACACCCTATGATTGTTGATCACTCGTCCATAGACCAATTTCGGCAAGCGTGGCTTAATCTTGAAGAACTGTGTTGCTGTTTCAATTAAGCTGAGAGCTAATTACTGATGATAAGACAAGGTTAAACAGGTTTAATAAGTATGTGACATAAGAGAGATTTGGAGACCTTTGGGGCGCTGTGTCACTGCTCTTTGACCACTTAGTGTACAGTCACGAGCAATAACATGTAAACATTTAACAAAATTTTGAAACACTTTGAAATAAGACCTATTTCGTAATAGTATAACTTCCTAAATAGAAGTCTAATGAAAAGGCAAAAGTTTAATCAATATGGTAGCAGAAAATCGCTTTTGAATACTGCTTAGTGTACACATACTTGGTCGTGACTGTGCGCTCGGGTCAGTTGTTTTAAATCTCTTTATCGTGTAATTTTAAACCCTCGTATATTTTATGATTAGGTACACAAATGGGACAACATTTGTGTAATTAAAACATATAAAATACCTATATAGGCTCATTCTTTTATTAAGCGATAGGCTCACCACGCGCGCCTCAAAGATTGTCAGCAGAGTGACGGGGCCCCCCTCTAGAGGGCCAAAGCCTGCCAGGGTCTGTGGGACTGTACAAATTACCGTGTCCCCGGAACGTAAAGGGCTATTGAAGGACACCGTGGATTTTAGTCAGTACGAGTCTGACAGTCCCTCCCGCTATGCTCTGGCTTGGGGGATTCATTTGATGATAGGCTCTCGTTTGACCACTATCTCGTCTGAAGGTAAGCAATGATGTGGTCGATCCTGAAGCACGCATGCCTAGGAGTAACCTATTCACTCTTGACTTGAAGATCCCAGTGTGTTGATAATCATTTGAAATGTAAAGATTCAAAAGAAATGTAAAGATTAATGGACATTTTAAGCAAAAGTTACATCTTTATGATCTCTGGAGACAATTATAACAACAGATTGTTCTTTAACATTATTATTTCTTCCTATTTATATTGAATAAAACAATTTATGCATTATTTATATCACGTTTTATGTATGTCTTTTGTTGAAGATCGTACATAAATAATTATCATGTAAGATAAGCACATACTGGAGTAATCAAGTACTAAATCTAGCTCACAGACAAATCGCCATTTCAATACAATAAACTACGTTAAGTAATTGCTGTATTGATGCCAAACTCAGCCTGCAATTGTCAGCTCCATTAGCATTTACAAAAGGTTGATATTAGTATGAAATTGGATTATGTTATTAGTGACCTAAACATAGATTGATTTTTCCACTTGACTGAAAGGCGATATCAGAATGTGACACTCACTGGTGTTATGGAGAAAAGATCGAAACTACAGACAAAAAAAATAACTTGTTTTTTTCTGACGTTATAAAAAAAAACATATAAGTAAAAGTAATATAATATTTCGACCTTATATTAAATAATGGAATATGTTTATTGTTTTATATTATAAATCTATATTTTATACTATACTATACAATGACTAAAAGTATATACATAACTAAAACTAAAGAATAAATAATAAAAAAATAATTAAAATTAAAACAGAAAAAGGCAGAGACACTGTAATATCAAATACACGATAAAATAGAGTAAGTATTATTAGAATTGCCGCAATTATTCAGTTACCATTCGGTGTTCGACTGTTTGGCCAAATACAGGATACCAAATAATGAAATGAACCAATAAAGAAAAATAACTCTACCTGCCTTTTGCTTTTTCCAGCCAATCAGAAAAAAGTTTTAATTATCACGCTGTCGTGTCTTGGACCGCGCTGACATCTTCACGCGCCCATCCGACAGTTTTATATTTAGGAAATATTAACGTTTCAATTTCATTACATTACCGTCTGCTTAATAATAAAGCGAATGGCTTATTTTAACCTTTACCTATATTAATAAAGTTCTAGGAAAATTGAAAAAAGCAGCGCTTAAACGCAATTGCTTCAGTAATTTTATCAAGTAAAAATAATAGGCCAACGAAATTACCCGATAAGTAATGAAAAGAGAAACGAGCACGATGACAGCTGACACCATTTTAATCAATGACGTCACAACAATAGAAGGCTTTCTACATTACTATGGTTGCAGGAATATAAATAGAACCGCGACCTCGCTTAGTGCTTATCTCATTACAACCCACATTGAAAGGAAAAATAAAAACGTTAACAGTGATGTAAAAATAGAACTGCTTTTTACCGCTCGTTGGCTTTACATACATACGAACGAGCGTATAGTTGCGCACACTTCAGCTCCTGCAAGGGAGACGAAAATAGAAAGTTATAATACGTTTACTATTTTTTTTTCTTTTACGAATATGTACTAACGAATATCAAACGATGTTAAAGCAAATTTGAAATAAGTAAAAATGCTACAATTTAATCTTTGACCACTCTGAATGATATTATCGTATCGATTGCAAAATAACTATTTTGTTTGACTTAGTTCACTAAATACAGTAAAAATATCTGGAAAACTTACAGATAGCAGAAACGGGTATGATTTAAAAATCCCAAAACCTAGTACATACTAATACCAGCTGCATTTATTCCGGTCATGAATATCACGGTTCATTATTTCTTTCAGTCACTGGTTCCTGGTGTGGACCTTTTCTTACTTACTACCATAAATTGCCTCACTGCAGTGAAAAGGTAAAATTACCTCAATTGACCCATCAGTCCTTTATAAAACTCCTTCTTCAAAGCCCCTAAGGTTAGTACACAATTAAATATGTACACTGTGTATAATCTCTAACTGACCTCATTTCTCAGTACCTAATTAGAAGGATGGAGCCACGAGTTGAATCCCATGCGGAATGTTCCTGAGATCCATGTTTCTGCCAAGTTTATGTTAGGAGAAGCAAATTATCATTCTATTAATGAAGTCTGGGAGTTATGGCTCAATTACACGAGGAGACTTCCCCGCCTCGAATTGGCTATCTTAAAAAGGTAGTAAAACTAGTCGATTCGACCCGTGTAAACAGTAATTTTATTGAAGCGATTTTGATTTTAAAAATTCTAGAAGAATTATTGCCTAGATTTAATCTAGATGGAGTGAAAGCGTATCTGACCTTCAAAACCCAGCCTGTACTGGGTACATGAACTGACCTAGGCTAGCGCGACATAACCTTGACGATCGACCCATGCGGCTGTCACTATTTAGACACGAGCGAAAAAACAAACTCGTTTAAAAATTAATCATGTTGGGATAATTCACATTTCGATTTGTAAACACAAATCGCCTGCCAAGTCTGTTTTGGTTATACGTGTTATGACAATAACTGATCCATACCTACCCGTATTGGAGTTTACATTAATTGTCCTCTCTAAATTAGTGAAAAAGTTTTGATGATCAGGACATCATTAGCCTGTCGCGATAACTGAATTTTTGCGCCAATAAACCAAAATATTGTTGCGACATGATTACGATGTAACAACATTGTATCACTCGTTATCATAGTTGCTACTTTGTTGCGACTAGTTTTTTTATTTATTTTCAACCTGTCCAGAATAACTAGTCAAAAACTGGAGAATGATTGTAGTGTAGGTAAGACGTCACAACCACGATTTAGATAATTTTTAGGAGCGCCTTGAAGTTGTCTCGTTAACTCTAGCCATAGCTAGAGTTAACTTTGGATTTTCTCACATCCCAACGGTCGATGAAATCTCACAGTGTAAATGATCCTGAATTCACTAATGTTAGTACTTCGTTGATTTCTGTCAGGAGAGAAATGTTACCTGTCTATTATAAGAGTAAAGATAATTGAATTATCCGGGAAAGAGGAGACTAGTTAAAACTTTATTGAGTTACCTAGTTTGTTCTTTGAGAATCAGTCCCGAACTAGGACTGCGACCTGCTTCGAATCTTAATTGCCATTAAGTTTTTTTTTTATCGTGCAGGGCGGGAGGGACTGTCAGACTTGTACTGACTAAAATCCACGGTGTCCTTCAATAGCCCTTTACGTACTAGGGTCACGGTAATCCCTTGACCCGCGACCCCAGCAGGCTTTGGCCCTCTACAGGCCCCGTCACTATGCTGACACTCTTTGAGGCGCGCGTGGAACACAACGCGCCGTCGACCCGGGCATGGTCCATGGTCGGACAGTGAGTCGCCCATTACTCGCTGCCCGCACGCCCGCGCCTACGGTGGCCGGAGATCGTAATTGCCATTAACTTAACAAAAACTTTTTGGATTTGAATTCGGTGGATATGATATAATATAAAAATCTACACTGATATTGTACGGTGTTTATTTTTGTCGTAATAAACTCCAAATGTTCGGGATCCCTTTAAAAAAATCTTGCAGCACTATAAAGCTATATTTAATATTTATAATATTTTATTTTCGATTTGTAATCATGTAAAATCAGTCATTACAAAGTGGTAAAGTAACCGTTAAACCACGGATCCGACTCGGAAAAGTCTTTCAACTGGTGCAGCTACATTATTTCCAAGAAGTATTATTAAAAACTTTCCAGGACATTATTTTGAACGCAAAGTAGCAGGCAAATGATAGTCTAATATAATACAAAAGTTGATAGATTTATCGTAAAGAACTAAGTTACGATATTTTTTTTATAAAACGTTGCCTCACACTAGGAATTTCTCCTGTGTCGTGGGTGCGTTTACAAACATATAAACTCACATACACAAACGCCCAGATCCAAAACAACTACGTGTAGATCATACTAATATTTGTTCCGTGCAGGAATCGAACCCGCGACACGCAGCGCAGCAGTCCAATTGCTCAGCCACTGCGCCAAACGTGCCGTAATAATCCATCATAAACTTTTCCAGGCTCATCTACTATCCACTTAGAAAGTAAGAACCTATGAGGAAATTAGCTACAACAATAGTACCTTACTGTAGCCCATCCATCAAAATTAACACCGAAATACAGGAATAAAGTTACAAGAAAGTATATCAACTGAAAGTTAAGTAATACTGCTCCCAGTTGTGTTCAACAAAACAGTCCTTTTTTTTTTAGGGTGGCAAAATCGACCGGCCCGGGCTTGGTCCTTTGTCGGACGGCGAGCTTACCCATTACTCACCGTCCGCAAGCCCGCTCCGCCGCTGTGCCCTCTGCTATTCAGAGGGACACGCGTTGGAGCGTCCGCCCGACAGGCTATTCGCGTACGGGCAAAGAGACCCCTTAGGCACACAGTGCCTAAGGAAGAGTTTTTGCCCGCATCCCAAGGTGCACCGGTCCGAAAAACTGGTCTTTCCCCCGGACGTATCCGAGATGGAACTCCAGTCCACGGGCGCACGTGGAGGTTTCCTGTCTTAGCACCCCAACAAAAGTCCTACGGTAGAACAACTGGGACTTTTTTTTTCACTAGTACTATGTTTTTCACGCGCGCCTCGAAGAGCTGTCAGCAATCTGCCAGGGTCACGGAACTGTCTCATCAGGTAACCGTGACCCTGGAACGTAATGGGCTATGGCAGGAATACTGTGGATTTAAGTCAGTACGAGTCTGATAGTCTCTCCCGTCCCGCCCTGGATAGAAGGACTCATGTGATGATTTCACAACGAAAAAAAAAATAAGATTACGTTTCGATTTATTTTTATATAGTAAAATTAGTGATACGTTTACTTCCCAGTAGTTCTACTCTAAGAAAATGTATTAGCACTAGTGTTGCCTCATAAAACCCCATTCCATCCCAGTTCTATTACTTTGTAACACTCAAAATCTTAGGACAGTAGAGGGAAAAAAAACGTTACATGTTATTGTGAAAATATACGGCATTAACCAAGTCTACCATTAAAAAAAGCTATCGAACTAGTTGCCGAAAGTTCTAACCAAAGTCTTTCAAAAACATTAAAAATGGTTCGATTCGATTCTTGTGAATCTTTTTTTATTTTATTTGCCCATAAATAGGAATTGATCCTGTGTCGTGGGTGCGTTTAAAAATATAGAAATGTCTTTGCATTCATTTCTTAGAGACGTATCACTTAATTTTTCTATTTATTTTATAAATGATATTTTCAGTTTCATCATAATTTAAATGATACATGAATGAGTAACACTAACAGCATTTTAAAGTGAGCTACAATTTATATTTTAGATGGAAAAAGTTTACGAATTCAGTGTTAATAATAAAGCTAGGTTGATAAACTCGATGTCGTATACCTTGTTCGACCTTTTTAAGCCCTTTTGTACACAAGTGTCCACCTTACGACTTTGGTATCCAAGCGACTATCGCAATACAAATTCATAGAGGTTCGTACACGCTTATGTACGAACCTCTATGAATGTGTGCCCACACGTCAATGGATGCTAAAGTCGTAAGGTATAGGTCGGGGACTTACATCGCCTTGTGTACGAAGGGGCTAACTGTGACTGAGATCTACTTCGATCCTGTCAGGTGCAAATCGTGTAGAAAATAGGAATTACTTTCGACTCAATTGTATTGTGAAACTTGAAAGCCTGTGTTGTTTATATATTTAAAATGCGTTTGAATGTTTTGATTTCATTTTATTTAACCTTGACTTTGTTATGCTGAATATTTTGAGAGTGTGTGTACTGTGTGTAATGGTATTATGTTCTTTAAAGGTGTGTATGAAAATAAATTAAATATGTAGATTTTGGACATTTATTTAATAATGGAAATATAAAGATTATGATTGCATCTACAGGTGATTGTGGTAACAGACAACAGAGTTATGTATTCGCAATTACGCATGTCTCAGTAATCAATTTCAATGAATATGTTGTATGAAATCAAAATACGGAATAAAGAAGGTTTTTATCAAAGCCGTTCTCAATTTGAATACGGAACTATTGTACGCCACAACATATATATAGTAACTTCCTAAATAGGCAAAACCCTCAGTAACGGAAAATAGGGAAGAGATAAAACTGATCAACCCTTTTGCTAATAATTTTCCTTGTACCCTAACCCCAAGCTGTCAATGAGCATAGTTCCGGAAACACTTGAGCCCCCTTTTATGGAGCTCTTGGTATATCTCTATATTGTCGGTACGTGGTATAATCTCTTCATAAATGTAATGGAGCATGCTCTTGTTATTATTAGAGTAGATTATTATGGTAAAACGTGAGTGGGAAAGACGAATGATGGCACGGTTGGTGCAGTGGCTGAGCTGGACTGCTGCGCTGCATGTCGCGGGATCGATTCCCGCACGGAGCAAATATTTGTATGATCTACAAGCAGTTATTTCGGGTCTGGGCGTTTGTGTGAGTTTATATTCTTGTGAGCGCACTCATAACACAGGAGAAATTCCTAGTGTGGGGAAATGTTGTAAAAAAAAAAGAAGTTCGTGAATGTTAGTTTTTAATATGGGACTATTTCGAGTGTTTATTTGGAATATAGCCCGAAATTTCGATTCAAATTGAGAACAATTGTTATGAGACCATGAAAGTATGGAGCAGCTGTTTTTTTATGTCGACTGATGGTAAGCGATGATGTGGTCGACGGTGAAGCACCCTTGCCCAGAAGTATCCAGAGGTAACTCTCTTGTCTGAATGACCCTACTTAAAGACTACTATGAGACCAACAGCTTTGATCTCATAGTAAGAAAAATAGTTTATCACACGCCCTTAAAAGATTAAAGGTATTTTGGAAAGTAGACAACCTTTTTTTTATGGAGGTAAAATCATCAAATGAGTCCTCCCACCCAGGGCAGGGCGGGAGGGACTATCAGACTTGACTGACTAAAATCCACGGTGTCCTTCAATAGCCGTTTATGTACCGGGGTTACGGTAATTTGTGAGTCCCGCGACCCAGGCAAGGTAGACAACCTTGCAGTAACTATTAATTCTTCGTTATTTTTATTAGCTCTTACTTTCTGAACTCCAAGAGGTAAGAAAATAATGTTTTAACAACTACGACTGTTTTGTGTGAAAAACACCAGATGGTATACAATTTGTAAATTTTATAAATGAATGTTTTATGTGAACATTCAGTGTATATTTTTTTACTTGAGAACAAGTAAAAATAACCAGTCAACAAGGCTCTCAATAGAAATGTCGACTTACATTTTTACCAAAGTAGGTTCTTGACTTTTCCGTCAAGTGAGTTTTAAGAGCTTTTGTTTTTTATTCTTACCGATTCTAAATAAAGACTTCCTAAGGCAAATATAATACTGCTATTTATATTGTGTAACTTTTTTTTTATAGAAAAATTGTTCCTGTCTTACCCCGGACAAGGACATGGGATTATCCCATGTCTATTTTTTTAAACGCTGTATCACACTAGGAGTTTCTCCTGTGTCGTGGGTGCGTTTACAAACATATAAACTCACATACACAAACGCCCAGACCCGAAGCAACTACTTTATAGATCATTCAAATATTTGCTCTGTGCGGGAATCGAACCCGCGACACGCAGCGCAGCAGTTCAATCGCTCAGCCACTACGCTAAACGTGCCGTGTATAAGAGATGTTCCGCTCTCCTTCTTTCACATGTACCACTTACCGGCTAACTAACTGCTCCAGTGGAATCCGGGTTATTTAATGTGTGATGTTGTTTATTTCTGTAGGAATCTGTAATTAAGTGGGTTATATAATAAGCTTGGGCATAACTCAGAAAGTACACAGTGAAATAGCCAGTACGATAAATTAGAATTATGAACTATTATGAACAATTAGTGCAAGCTTAAAGGTACGTGATAATGCGTGAATTTTTCGCGATTTTGACATTTTGATGCTGTTTGCTAGAGAATCGGCAGACTTATTATTTCAATTAATTTGAAACATGCAACGTCCAATTGGCACACACTTTACATTAATCAGTGTACACGTCAAATTACCTTTTTAAAAACCTTTAGAAAATTCCGTAACAGGTTTCAATGTAAAAATAATACAGTTAATTATCTCTCTCTCTCTGTGGTCTTGACATGAGGAGGAGGATTGCCTCTCCCTTACGCGTTACACATGCTCCCTTTGCTGGCATTACTGTTTCGCAGAAAGAGGGCACCACTTCCCATGCCCTCTCGCTCTATACTATGACCAAGGCCAAGGCCAGACGCGTGAAGTCACCTTTGCCAATTGCTTCCCCAAAGACACGGCGATACTCCGTCCAAACGGGATATTTATCTCTCTGGTATGCTGACTTGCACCAGGTGTAAAGCAGCGTATCATGCGGCTAATGAACAGCTGGAGTGCAATTAGAAATGTTTCAAGGAAAGAGATTCATTACTCGAGTAACGTTATATTGCTTAGGAACAGCGTCACGGCCGCATTTCTAATTATAATTCAGTGATGTAGTTGATGGCTGACGGGTTAAAGATAAAATTATGAATGGTTGAAACGATGAATGAAAATACTGTGAGAAAACTATTATGTTCAATATTAACATTTGTCCGCGGCTTTGATCGTGTTTATAAACTTTGTCAATCTATTAAAAATATTTGTCTGCAAAGTTTGTTGTAAATCGAACGGTATAGTAATATGTTCCATACAACACGTATTCATATAAATAACCAATAGACGTTTAATTTATCTCTGCATCAAAATTCACCAAAATCGGTTAGTAGGCTTTATTAATAGAAATTAGAACACAGAATTAAAAATTCAAATATATGATTTCGCAAAAAAACTTACTCGTATGGTGACTAATCCATAATTATAAAGACGCCTCTAACATGTTGATTATGCTTATACAAAGCTATAGCAGCTACTAGATAAATAGATAGAATCGTGAATGATTGGAAAATAATCTAAAGACGAATTTCAAACTCTCTTGAATGTACAGAATTTTTTCCTAACAAACTGCTCCTCAAAATGTCTATACCAGGTTTGAAAAAAGGTAAAAAAGAAACCTGGAGCTTCGTTCGCAATCAACTCTAACTATGGATTTCAATTTTTATCCTGTACAGCCGCGCACACTAATGAATAGGTATACGTAGCAACTTTTAAAAGTGATTTTTTTCTTCTTTCTTGATAGAAATTTTATGCTCAAAAATATTTTTGTAAATCGTGTTTTATTTGTCATCATCTTCCTGCCCTTATCCCATTTTACTTGGGGTCGGCGCAACACGTTTTTTTCTTCCATTCTCCTCTATCAAACGTCACAGTATCATTCACTCCTCTTTCTTCCATATCATTCCTTATACAATCCATCCATCTCTTCTTTGGCCTTCCTCTTCCTCTCCATCCATCAACATTCATACTCATCACTCTCTTAGTCACATGAGTGTCATCCCTCCTCATCACATGTCCATACCAAGACAGACGATTCCCTTTAATTTTTTCTGTAACAGGCGCCACTTTCAAACTTCCCCTTATAAACTCATTCCTTACTTTATCCATTCTTGTCACTCCACACATCCATCTTAACATTCTCATCTCCGCTACATGCAAACGTTTCTCATCCATCTTTTTCACAGCCCAACATTCCGATCCATACAATACAACAGGTCTAATCACGGATTTGTATATTTTCCCCTTTAACTTGAGGGGCATCCGTGGGTCGCAAGTTGTTCCGGTGACCTGTCGCCATTTCATCCATCCCGAGTTAATCCGGTGTGTTATGTCCCGGTCTACATCGCCATCTCCTTGGACAAGCGACCCGAGGTACCGAAAGTCGGAACAGACTGGTATGGGCGTTCCGGCAAGTGTAATGGGCACAGAAGTGGAGAGACCGCCAAAATCGCAAAACAAATATTCGGTTTTGGTTCTGCTCAATTTCAGGCCAACGTTCTCCAGTCTTTGCCACCACGCCTCCAATCTGTTCTGGACCTCTAGGCCGCTCTCGGCAATAAGCACAATATCATCGGCAAACAGCATACACCAGGGGGCCTCCTCCTGAATGTCCGACGTCAGAACATCCATTATCATCAGGAAGAGGTACGGGCTGAGAGCCGACCCTTGGTGCAAGCCAACCGCCACATTGAAGCTGCCGCTAGTGCCCGCTGTAGACCGGACTTGGGTACTGCATCGACTGTACATAGCACGGATCAACTGCACATACTTCCCAGGCACACTTTTCTCCTTAAGGGCCCACCACAGAACCTCACGTGGCACCCGGTCGTATGCCTTTTCGAGGTCGACGAACACCATGTGCAAGTTTTTATGTGCACCTCTGTATTTTTCGCACAATTGGCGGATAGCGAAGATGGCATCCGTCGTACCCCGACCAGGCATAAAACCGAATTGGTTCTGTGAAATTTCACTCTCCTCTCTCAGTCGCCTTTCAATAACTTTCTCCCAAACCTTCATACTGTGTGACATCAGCTTTATTCCTCTATAATTATTGCATTCCAGCACATCACCTTTGTTTTTAAAAATGGGCACTAGCGAACTATTGCACCATTCGTCAGGTATGGCTTCTTCCAGCAACAGCTTATTGAAGAATAAAGCTAACCACGTCCAACCATACATCCGCAATATTTTCCACACTTCAACAGGTATTCCGTCCGGTCCTAATGCCTTACCATTCTTCATTCCACTCACTGCATTCCTCACTTCATCCACACTTATTTTTCTTACTAATCCCTTATTTACTGGTTTATTTTCAAGCACACCACTCCAGTCATTCTCCTCATTCATCAGTCTTTCAAAGTAACTCTTCCACCTATTCACAATTTTCTCGTCTTCCGACAGAATCATTCCAGCATCGTCTTTTACGCACTTTACTTGACAAACATCCTTCGCCTTTCTCTCCCTAGCTCTAGCAAGCCGGTAAAGTTGTTTTTGGCCTGCTGGAGTATCCAAAGCAAAAAAAGAAACTCATCATTTAGACCGTCGTTTCACGTTTTTGAATGTGAATACATTTTAATGCTCATGACTGTATAGGTATTCTACCTAGGTATATATTTGGAAAACGCTTATTTGAATTTTATCTACATTTCACATAAGCACGTGCTCGAAACGGCCTGATGCTTCATGTTGATAGTATCTAGACACATCCATTGATGCATTGTACATTATACTGTCTTTTTCCTTTGTTACAGTTTCTACCAACTAAAATACTAGACTTGACTAGTTGTGCTGAGTAAAATAAGGTAAGATTTTACTAGTATTTTTTACATTAATCTAAGAGCAAGAAGTGTGAAACAATTGATTTTTATTAACCGTTTTACTGCATTTTTTAACAGGTGATAGAAATCGGTTTAAAATCATTTAAGTACTCTAAAATTTAATTATTATATTACAACTTTAAATAAAAACAATTGCTGAAAGTATGTAAGATCTTTATTTGAGAAAGATTTTTTTTTGTGACATGATTTCTATTTTTTTATTCATATTGCCACTGTGCGAAACTGTAATGGGTCAATAACAATTTAAATTATATTACCCTCGATTTATTAGCCAAAATACTGGCTTTTTACCACGGATTCGCACGCTTTAATTTAGAATTTGACAATCAATGCGGCGACACATGTCGCCATATATTAACAAAAGAGCGTTATTAATAGAAAACAGTACTTTTTTCAGGAATAAAGGGACTTTTAGGCTATTCTGTACACCTGAAAATATATTTGCAAAATTTCACTATGATCGATTCAGAGGTTTAGGTGTGAAAAGTTAACAGACAAACTTACTTCCGTATTTATAATTAATTCGGATAATAAGTTAGGATTGGGTTAACCCTGTCTTGCCGATAGTTCTAATCTGTTTTCAAAGCTATTGCCCTTCTATTATAGAGTAAGTTTGAAGCCTAGTTCTGCATTCAAGTGGGTTAGTTAAAGCTTTATAAGCCAACGGGTTTACAGCGCCCTTCAGCCCGCAAAGTTTAATGTAACGGAACTATGTAGCCGTAGTATGTAGGGTATTTTTATCTACCTATACTTATATTATAAAAAGGGAACATTTTTAAGTTTGTGGTAAATTAGTTTGTAGGAAGTAATTTATTTTTATTTAGAAAAAGTTGCCCCATACTAGGTATTACTTCCTGTTTCGTGGGTGCGTTTACAGACATAGAAACACACATACACAAACACCCAGACCAGAAAAAACTATTTGTAGATCATACAAATATATGTCCCGTGTGGGGATCGAACCCGCGACACCCTGTGTAACAATCGATCGCTCAGCCACTGCATTCATTTTATTTTAAAATTGCCTCAGTGCGAAATCAGGGCTGTTCACTAGTTATTTAAAACACAAATAGGTATAAAACAGTAACATCAATTGCAGCTCACAACCTCCTCTAGGTAGACTTGCAAGAAGCAAGTTGCCATTTATGTATTTTGTAGATATTGTAACTGACATTTTAGTATGACCGAAGACTTAAAGCGTTAATGGTAGGTATACCATCATAGGACTGTGAATATTGTATAGTTTTTTGACAATTTTATAATCTCAAGTGATAAATTACAAAGTAACGGTATAAATAATAATTCTGATATAGATCCATACCTCTAAGGAGACATTAGTAATTTCTATCAATTTTAGGACACTGGTTAGAGCATCAAAATTGCTGACGCAGAACACTATAGACAAATTTCTTCTTTGATTTTCAATCGCCGAGTTTCTAATTTCAATTCCGGTGGCATTACAAATCTTTGTTCTGATACTCGCTTCACGATTTTAAACAAACTAATTTGATTTGCCATAATTTTGCATACCAATTTTCGACTCAGAGGAAACATTTTGAACAATCAGTGAACACATTGTACTTTTAGCTCCGAGTTTAAATTGACTGCCATATTTAATTTAACGACGAATTCACATAACATTGTTTGTGATTTTCGCTTTCAAATATTCGCAGTCAAAGTTAGTGGCGCCACCTGAGTAAAGTGACGTATAATTTAAAATTAACTCCGTATATTGAAAGGTAGTTTATAAACAAGGTTTTGAGTAAATTATTTCATACTAAGAACTAATTTAGTAGCAGTAAATTATAGGTACCATATGTGAAATGTAGGTTTTATGACGTCTAAATTATATTAAGTTCTAATTGTGTCGACTTGAGACATTGACTAATGGTGTAGGACACGCCCACGGCAACTGAAGTTGCAAGGCGATTTCCGGCCACCGGTATTGTACACGCGGACAACGAATAATGAGTTATTCGCTGTCTGGAATAGATCATGGGCGTGTCGTGTTCTATGTGCGCCTCAAAGAGCTGACAACAATCCGACGGGGCCCCCATAGAGGGCCAAAGCTTGCCAGCATTCGATTCCCAGGTCGAGCAAAGTATTATTGGGTTCTTTCAAAAATTTCTCAGTATCAACCACGACGTCTGGTTTATTATGCCCGTTAGATGGCAATAGGCACATAGTACTTGGAAGTTAAACAGGACTGGCGACATATTGGTGTATTAGGTATAGCTTTGCCAAACCTTTCGGGGATCACATTCGTGATGTTATGTGAGCTTTATATTTTCTACAGCATTTGATGTCAGGATTAAACTGGCTGTGACGGACAAGGGTGAATATATAGAGGTTACTGAAAGCCTGAAAAGATCAGGAGTATTGAATTTATACAGAATTATTCATTACGAGTGTGCGTGCGTGAATGGGTGACCCTTTTGCTGTCAATGAATTTAAAGTTTAATCAGGTTTGTAAACCATTTGGAAACATAGAAATGATATAATACATGGCCAAGTATACCAAGATCAGTATTAAATAAATTACTCACTTTGCTCATATCAGCTAGACTCAGTCGTCATGACAACCAACAAATCGTGATATTAGCCGCACTTGGTGCATACTCATTGTTTACAGCCAGCCAGTAATTGTACACAAAACTCTCGAGTTATGGGCGTTCCTGTTTTATTTTCTACTTTTAATATCGCCTTCTCTGTCTCATGCAAGTAAAGACCTCATTCAAATGAAACTTGTATATTGTCAATGTGTCTACTGTCTAGTTGGGCATCCCGAGCTTGACCTGAGTTAGCTACTAAGAATATCAGCCTTAGAAACGAATTAAATGAAACGCCGCCTTTTATTTCATGGGAAAATAGGAACAAAATCAATAATTAATAATGATAAAGTCGAAGCACGACAAGTCTTTTTTTCTGTAATTTTCTACAAGTGTCTTCTTTACACAGGACGATCTCCGGCCACCGTAGGCGCGGGCATGCGGGCAGCGAGTAATGGGCGACTTGCTGTCCGACCATGGACCATGCCCGGGTCGACGGTGCGTTGTGTACCATGCGCGCCTCAAGGAGTGTCAGCATATTGGCGGGGCCTGTAGAGGGCCAGAGCCTGCCGGGGTCGCGGGACTTACCCATCACCGTAACCCCGGTACGTAAACGGCTCGTGTAGGACACCGTGGATTTTAGTCAGTACAAGTCTGACAGTCCCTCCCGCCCTGCCCTGGGTGGGAGGACGCATTTGATGATTTTAAAACGCAAAAAAAAAAAAGTGTCTTCTTTAAGTGGTTTGTTATAAAAAACGAGGGCACAATACGGTTTGTAACACCTATTTAAAGATAAACAAAAAACGTTTTCGTTTATTTGTAACGTAATAGGATATCAGTTAGACCTAATAGCATTAGGGGAATACCTACTCCTAGCACGGTGAGTGGTTTATTGTATTAAAAAAAAACTAATATTTAATTTCAGAATTTACGAAAACACTTTTTCGTATAAAACGGAAGACAAGACGTCTAGAAATGAATGGAAACAATTCAAACGTCAAATATTTATAAAAGACCCACTTTCAACCGTTGTTTGGGTGAAATATTACAACAGGTGTTTTATTTAACGTTTATATAGTACATAAGGCTTATTTTCGTGATTTATTGTTTCATTTTTCGACGTACACGCAGCCACTTTTATGAGTGCCATAGAGAAAATTTGCGTCATAAACACTTTTACTTGAGGCGTGATTTCATATTTGTATTCACATAGTAAATATATAGGTAAGACTTAAATCAACATCTTTCCTTTTTTGATCAAGCAATTACAATTTCAACTGTATTACAGGTACAGGCCGAAACATATGAGTGAGCCCTAGTCCCTATTAGTTTTGAACTCATAAGTTCTACCACATAACGAAAGTCGAGACAACTGTCCAGTCATGTTGTCTCTATTTTTTTGTTCGTGTCACTAACGAATATTATGTCCGTATCTAAGCTACGGGTTTCATGTTTGGATAGTAGCACCTCCTTTTTTTACGTGGTTAAAATAAACATCAAATGAGTCCTCCCACTTAGGGCGGGACTGGACGGACTGCCAGACTTGTATTGACCATAATCCACCGTGTCTTTCAATAGCCCTTTACGTTCAGGGGTCACGGTAATTCGTTATACGCGTTATAATGTCCCGTGTCCATGTCCCCGGTCATGGTCCATGGTCAGACAGCAAGTCGCCCAATAGTAGTAAACCTAATATTAAAAATTCAGTAACTAAGTACAATAAATTGTTTCGAAATACTTCACCATCAATGAATTAGAAAATCTCATAATGGAATCACTGAACTGTATGACAACTTTTCAAATTCACAAAAAGAATACACACTACACGGAACCCTTTTTAATATTAATGCAGATAACAAATCATTTGTTCATGAACATTTGAGTGACGTTCAAACACTAGGAACGAACGATTAGAGAGCCACAATTGTTTGTTAATTGATTGATGTTTCCGAAGTATTTTCCTGTGATCTAAAGTATTTGAGGATTAGAAGATTAATCATGTTTTAGAGGAAATTACTTAACTTCCTTTGAAACTACTATGAGTATTAAAACACACAATGTTTTGTGTATTGCCGTCAATAACTGCTCAGCGAGGAATATTCTAGTGATTTATTGACAGCGAGTTTTTTTTTTCTATTTTTAACCCTCAAAGAACAAAAGTCAATGCATTACTTTACATTTTTAGTTGAGAAGTTCAAAGAACTAAAACAAATTCAGCTGTTTTGTACATTGTATACGGCAAAATATTCCATTTTGTAGTATTTTTCAGGGTGCTTCTCATAGTAAAAGTGGTTTATAACCAAGAGTATTTTCAATCCAGGAAAGTTTTCATTCATGTTTTACAAATAATCCTATATTTAATATGGTCGAGTAATAAAATCGAGCATGCTGCCTAGAATTAGTCACAAAACAAAAAAAAAACTTAAAACATATCACGTTTTTAGTTATTGTGACACAAGCGAATGCCACTCAGGTCTCCGAACAGAAGAGTCCTAACAATACGAACCGTGTCCAAGAGCTGTCTACATTAAACCCTTGACCCAACTCCCTAACGAGAGCCTCTTCAGGTGATGGTCAAGGCTCTTGGCTATTCAGACCATTGTTCCAGTTTGTTCTCGGATTGTTACCGTCAAATCAAACATGGTTTTTTTCGTGACATGGTCCATTGTTCACACTCTTTCATTACAAGTAAAATGTCAAGGGAGGAAAGTAAGGTTATTGAAGTAGAGAAAGTGATAATTATTTAAAAAGGGTGACCATTTTAATTATGAGCGTTTGTCCCCGGCATGGTGATGTAATATTTCCCATGTATGTATGTCATATGTCTCATAAATACACAGAAGTAAGTCATTTGGAGTAGTCTCTTTGCCCATCCCAATGAAGATAAAGTAATACATAAGTAATTGTTGATGCACTTCTAAACCGTTACTTACACATTCAGCGCAATGTGTTAATTAGCAATCCACCCAGCCATCGCAGTCCACTCTTGCACATAGGCTTTTTCCAGGGTACAACACATCACCCTGTCCTTCACCTTCCTCTTACCCACCCTTTTTTTTATTTTTTTTATCGTGGTAAAATCATCAAATGATTCCTCCCACCCAGGGCAGGGCGGTAGGGACTAAAAAAAAAACCACGGTGTCCTTCACTAGCCCTTTACGTACTAGGGTCACGGTAATCCCTTGGTCCCGCGACCGACCCACCCTTTTATTTAGCAATAAATAAAATGTAATAATTTGTCTAGGCACTTTTTTTTTTTTTGAAGTGAAAACTTCTTTAGCGGCGTTGAGCACTTTTCTGTAATGGGTATAAAATCTTAAACTCGCGTCAGGACACGTGACCCTGACCGAAAAAGCGTAGGACGGCGCAGGGCGCTTGCGTGAATGTTCGTTGCTAGGTAACATTGTTTATAAAAGATGTACGTCACATTGGAAAATTATTGAAATAAAAAGTCAACCATTTTTGCGAGTTTTACTAAAATCTGTTCACAAGATATTTCCAACAATTACTATTCAAGTTTTCACTTCTGCCGGCACTCCCAGAGTGCAACCCGTCGTTTATTTTTGAAGTGAAAACTTCTTTAGCGGCGTTGAGCACTTTTCTGTAATGGGTATAAAATCTTAAACTCGCGTCAGGACACGTGACCCTGACCGAAAAAGCGTAGGACGGCGCAGGGCGCTTGCGTGAATGTTCGTGTGACGTTGCTAGGTAACATTGTTTATAAAAGATGTACGTCACATTGGAAAATTATTGAAATAAAAAGTCAACCATTTTTGCGAGTTTTACTAAAATCTGTTCACAAGATATTTCCAACAATTACTATTCAAGTTTTCACTTCTGCCGGCACTCCCAGAGTGCAACCCGTCGTTTTTTTTTTTTTTTTTTATCGTGGTAAAATCATCAAATGAGTCCTCCCACCCAGGGCAGGGCGGGAGGGACTGTCAGACTTGTACTGACTAAAATCCACGGTGTCCTTCACTAGCCCTTTACGTACCGGGGTCACGGTAATCCCTTGGTCCCGCGACCCCAGCAGGCTTTGGCCCTCTACAGGCCCCGTCACTATGCTGACACTCTTTGAGGCGCGCGTGGAACACAACGCGCCGTCGACCCGGGCATGGTCCATGGTCGGACAGCGAGTCGCCCATTACTCGCCACCCGCATGCCCGCGCCTACGGTGGCCGGAGATCGTCTCGCGACGTCCGACGACGTGGGCGCCTACCACTGCGGCTGGGGTGGAGGGAGGACGCTGTCCTCTCCCTCAGGCGGCCCGCCTCCTCCTTCACGAGCATGACTGCTTCGCAGAAGGAGGCGACCGCTTCCCACTCCGTCTCGCCCCGCAGCATGGCCTCGACCAATGCCGGGCGCGAGAGGTCTCCGCCTATCGCCGTCGTGAGGACACGGCGGTGCTCTGCCCAAGCGGGGCAGTCCTGCACCGTATGCTCCACCGTGTCCTCCGGACGATCCTCGCAGTGGTGACACCCAGGCGTTTCTTCCCTCCCTATCAGACACAGGAACCTCCCGAAACTTCCGTGTCCGGTGAGGACCTGCGTCATGCGGTAGGTCAGGACGCCGTGACGCCTATCCAGCCACTCCTCAAAGAGGGGTCTTATCGCCGCGATTGCGGCGTGCCCGTTGTCTAGGCACTTAGAAATTTCTAATTAACAAGGGACTTGTTTACTACGTATTAATAAAACAACATGGTGTACATACAAAATTGTTAGGTGAAGGTCTAGCTAGTGAAGCAGAGCTGCTTCACTAGCTAGATGTAGTTTGCAATGAAATATAAAAAGAAGAAACAAAACACTACAGTACCTGGATGTAATCTTCGGATACAACGGATGAACCGTAAAAGGGGAAGTGACAAACTAATATCCCACGACAAATGGAAACATATTGCTACTTCTAGTTATTTTATGGCAAAGACATTGTTCAATTTACTGGGGTTATGATGAAAAATAAAATATGTAGATTAGTACTTAGGCTGAGGATTATCTTTAGCTTTGTTTAAAGTGAAAACTTCTTTAGCGGCGTTGTGCACTTTTTTTGGAATGGATAAAAAATGTTAAACTCGCGTCAGGACACGTGACCTGATCGAAAATTCGTAAGACGGCGCAGGGCGCTTGCGCGAATGTTCGTGTGTGTTTATTACTATTCAAGTTTTCACTTCTGCCGGCACTCCCAAAGTGCAACCCGTCGTTTTTTTTTAATCACCCTTTTATTAAGTTGGTATTTTATACCTTATTTTTCAGAATTCCTGCGGCTTTCGTAAAAATGTTGTCATCGTTCCTTGTTTCTAGATCTTTTTGGTCTAGATTTTTTAACTATTGTTGCTCTACCATCGTCTAGAATTCATACTGAACACTGATAACCATCGCGGTTTTTTGAAAGAATTCGTGGACTGTCTCCAAAACCTTCAGTTTCTTTATGTCACTCGTGTTGTAGTGCTTAACGCGCTGTGTTTCAAGTATAAAAATAGTTTTCAAGGTCACCTTTAACTGTAAAGGCGTCTTTTTAATCTGTGCTCTTGAATAAAAGTAGTTTAGTGACATATTACTGTAATTCTAGGTTTAAAGAGAAAAATTTGAGTTTGAAAATAAGTAGAAAACAAACTTTCTTCGTTTCTTGGAATTTGTGAATAGAATTTGAAATTGACTTATACCCTAGCATTTAACTTAGCTTTACTTTTTTAATATCCAAGTAACAATTTTCACTTTGGGCAACTCGCTATCCAACCATGGACCATGCCCGGAACGACGGCGCGTTGTGTTCAGCGCGCGCCTCAAAAATTTGAGCTTTAATCAATTCACTGACTACTGGACTTTTTTTTTGTTTTTTAAGGGTGGCAATATCATCAAACGAGCCCGCTCCGCCGCTGTGCCCTCTGCTATTCAGAGGGACACGCGTTGGAGCGTCCACCCGACAGGCTATTCGCATACGGGCAAAGAGACCCCTCAGGCACACAGTGCCTAAGGAAGAGTTTTTGCCCGCATTCCAGGGTGCACCGGCCCGAAAAACTAGTCTTCCCCCCGGACGTATTCGAGAGGGAACTCCAGTCCATGGGCGCACGTGGAGGTTTCCTGTCTTAGCACCCCACTGTCTACTGGACTAGACTGTGTTAAACTATCTATATTTTAGAGAGAGACGTAATCTATGAATAGTCTAGAAATTACGTTTGACTAACCACAATAGAACGAATGAACACAAAAGTCCAATACAATGTAATCATTACTTAATTCTACATGAATGTTCAATTGTTCATTGTTCAACGAATCGCGAATTCGTTTAACTAATTCACTTCGTTCTGAAGCCCACCTATTATAGCACTCGAAAGTTGCTTGACTGATTCGATTATTAAGAAAGTTTTGAACGAAATTTAAAAACAGAATGAACTCGAATGTTCTAATTACGAAGGTGAGAGAGTTTTACACCATTATTTTATGAAGTGTCGGAGTTAGGAAGTTTTGTAGGAATGCGCTTAATACTTGAACGTATTTGAGTCATTTTATTTCTAAATGAGTTTTTGTTTATTTGTGATGGGATTATCCCCATAGTTATAATATGCTGAATATCTGCCCATGGGCATTATTTTAAATTAAAACTCTCAACTCAATAAACATAGGGCGCAAAATGTTTCAGATTAATAATAACTAGACCAAAGATTGGATATAGAATAGATAAAAAAAAAACTAAAAAATAAAGTAACTACATTGATTTAGAACGAGTTGTATGACTTAATAAATCATAGATTAAGACAGTTTTATAAGCTGAAGTTTCAAGTCTATAGAATTAAGTTTTCAACACAAGTTAATAAAATGTAATTAAATGAACCTTTACGTAGATAAATTGCAATTTTCATTAAGTTTATGGTAGAGCTTTGGATGTCAGAATAAACGTCAGGTATAAGTAATGAATTCAGTTGCTAACCTGAAAGTGAATTCATTAGCTGAGCAAACAGAGTAGAAGGTATTATGTTTAAAGATTAATTTGACTAATTGTAACCAATTAAATTGATTGTGTCGATACTCTTGCGCCATCCCATCTTCCAATTTTATGGTGCTCTGCTGGCGCTGATGCTGCGGTTGCTGAGAACCTCAAGCGGTTTAAACATAGTAACCTAAGTGGTAACTATAATTTTGAGCCGTTTGGGGTTGAAACTATAGGGCCGTGGGGTCCGAGTGCTCATAGCCTCTACAGAGACATTACGAAAAGACTTGTTGACGCTTCCCGTGACCCAAGAGCTGGCCTTTTACCAGAGGCTAAGTATTGCCATACAAAGAGGCAACGCCGCCATTCTCTTGAGCACATTACCAGCTTACAGCGTTGAGGTTGAATTTATTGGTGCTCTATAAAATAGTTTAATTTAATTATTGGTTTTATATACAGTTTTTTGTTTGGTAAATAATTAGATTTAATTTATTTTTGTATTGTTTTTAACAGTGTTTATTTATAGGTTTAATAAGTTAGTATTTAGTTTATTTTATTGTTAATTATATTAAACATTAAAAAATATTAAATGAAACAAACCATTAAATGAATTTAGATTATTATACGTTGTAATTTTGATTATGGAAATATATTATTAATATGATAATGATGATAAAGGTAATTTGGATTTAATTTAAATGAGGAATTATTACTGTTAAAACTTTTTATGTGGAATTTAAAATTTCGTCAGCGAGCAGGATTTGAACCTTGAACAATGTTGAAGGTCTACAATATAATTATGCCGTTAATGCCACCATAAGCCATTTTAAAACCGACGATTTCAGTTAAAAGCTTTTAGCTTAGCCTTTCTCAAGTATCAGTTAGACAATCAACTTCGGATCAACGAAAAATCCAAAATGAATTGGAACACTTAAATCACTGAAAGACTAAGGATCAATGGCAGTACATACTAGCTTTCTCCCAGAGATATAAATCGTTCAATTTGCCTTTTACAGTCCACTAGCGCCGCCAATCGAAAAAATGTCATAACTCGTAAATAGAATAAAAAATACAAAATGTGGTCTGTAATTACTGTAGAAAGGGCAATAACGTAATTTTATAACACATTGTCAACACTTGAAATATAGCTGTTTAGCTAAATTGTGCATTCTAAACATAAACGGCCGTTTTTGTTACAAATGCACGATTGCATACTATATAATATAACGACGTAAAGTTTTTGTAGTCGTATTGCTTCCAGAATAGAAGCTTTCGCGAAGACGTAAAAAATACTCAACACTGTAAGGAGAAATCAATTATTACACTTTGTTTCAATAATTGCACGCCAAAATATTAAACACTTTTTTTTCACTGATAATTCTGTGACGGACAAAATGTGTCGATTTAAATCTTTGCTCTCTCATAATAAATGTGATCGTAGGCTATAAACATAATACCAAGTAGTTTGTTTACATATTAAAGCTTTATTGCTGCCCAAGACCCGGTTTAAACAATGAAGACGTGCCGTTTGTTCTGTTTGATTCAAGACTTTAATCGTGATTGATTTTATTACACGAGACAGTTAAGACAGGTTTAACAGCTCTTTTAATTACTTAGTAGCTGTTTCTTCTCTTTTCTTGTTAATTGAAGATTTATACCTTTGAATGGGATCAAGATTTACCTTAGTAAGGTGTAACAAAAAAAAAGGTGTTATAGTGACATTATCGCTTAGGTTTCATGGGTTGGATTTTAGTCTCCAGCGGAATTTGGAATTCCGGTCTCTACTTTACGTGACCGGACAATTCAGTTAGTGAAGATGATCCTTTTCATTAATTGATTGATTGTATCGTGACACTTGATTTATTGTAGCGTGGATGCGTTTGCAAACATTTAATGTCGAGTACAAACAAAACCCAGGCCCAGAACAAATACTTGTACATCATACAGACTGATCATACTTGACAGGCCTGTTGGTCTAGTGGTTATTGACCCTGACTGCTATGCCGGAGGTCGTGGGTTCGATTCCCACCCAGGACAAATGTTTGTGTGATGAGCACGATCATATGTTCTGTGTCTGGGTGTAATTTATCTATAATATGTATGTATTTAGAAATATATAAGTATGTTTATCAGTTGTCTAGTACCCATAACACAAGCTCTGCTTAGCTTGGGACTAGATGGCGTTGTATGATATTTAGTTGTGGAATATTTATTATTATTTATTAATACAAATATTTGCTAAGTGCGCGAATTGAAACCGCGACACGCAGTGCAGCAGTCGATTACTCGATCACTGCTCCAAAAGTGCTACTGATTTAAGTGGAGCAAATTGGTTTTGTGTATTTTACTAATTTTGCCTTATTTCCTTCGTAGGAATAAATCGATAAAATTTTACAGGAAACAAGTTTGACTTCATCAATTTTGATGAAGAATTTCGTAAGAATTTTTCTTACAAAATAATTAACCGGCCTTCTTTTAATTTACACACGGATGTAAAAAATATAACTGCTTTGCATTCTTTCACACGGTAAAACGTACCAAATTACGAGATAGACCTCGCTTGGCTCAAAGAAATATTGGGTCTCTTTACTAAGCTTTATGCTAAGGCGGACTAAAAAGGGGTTGAGCATCCCTGTTTTAAATAATAAATGTATTTCACGCCGAGAAGGCTTGCATCTCACTGTTTCGTGTTAGACTTGTCTTAAATATTCGTGTTTTAGACGTTCCGTTATAGTTTGGGAAGTTATGTTTAAAACTCCCCCGTGGCATCTGTAAGTCTGAGATCGATAGTACGTGTAAATTATGTAGTCGAGTGTGAATGTGCACGTTACAAAAAGGAGTATGGCGTTCGTACTTTCATTTGAATATTAATGCCAATTAATATAGTATACCTTACTTAATGGCAACTAACTGTTCCGACATTCATATCACCCAATAGAACCTATCACAGTCCTGGACGGGTACCCTTTTTTTTATACGTGGTAAAATCATCTTATGAGTCCTCCCACCCAGGGCAGAGCGGGAGGGACTGTCTGACTCGTACTGACTAAAAACCACGGTGTCCTTCAACAGCCCTTTACGTAACGGGGTCACGGTAATTCGTGAGTCCCGTGACCGGACGGGTACACTACTATAATACGAAAAACTTTATTCCGAAAATATTAATAGGTATTGTATATTCGGAGTTTTGAAAATCGAAACATAGAAATTCGGAATAAAATATTTCGGAGTATTTGGGTGTTCCCGTCCTGGACATAAAAGTGAAAGAAAACAGGGTGAGGAAACCAAAAATTCGAAGACATGTTGTGGCATATACCAACTTGAGCTGGGCCCGTATAATGATTTATGAACATTATAGGCTATTCCTACCGTGTTGGACCTATGGCCATTTGATCAAGGCCTCTCCCTGTCGTCCGCCTTTGATATACTCGTACATTCAGACCCAACAAGTTTTAAAAGGTAAATACTTGGGTGTAAATAGTTTATAGCAATGAATATATCATGAAATGTGTGCGGTACTCTTAAATTAAATTCCTCCTATTTCAAAAAGTATAGGCATGATACTCATATATATGACGGTAAAAACAAAAGATCCGAAAGTATACGTAACCCACAATTCAATAACACGCACGATTTATTTTGATTCGCTCAAATCTATTTTCGTAACTTCGCTTTCGCTTATGATGTGTTTTGTTAAAGAAATTACTCCTGATCTTATTATTTCTGCGGTATCGTAATTTATCGTTTGATGTTCACAGCTGTTTAAATACATGAACCTAGAAATATCGTAGCGCCGTTTATTTATTATTATTATTATGGTAAATATTTTGTGCTCTTATAAGTACCTAAATGTCTGCTTTATTTTATCTAAGTACTTATTGTTTAATTAACCTTTACTTATTTGTTCTGAAAATAAGACCAATTAGTGTCTTCTGAAAACAAAAAGACTATTCTTCTTTCACAATTAACAAGCAATTTTTGCTTAAAAAAAACTTTAAGGGGCTTTACGGACAAGTTTTCAACCTTCAAAATAACTTTGAAATAAATTGCCATTTAGGGGAACAGTGAATGAGATGGAGACGCGAGGTATAAGGGGGACATACACTCTTTAGGCATACATAACACAACACTAACGTAGCGCAAGCGCCATCGAGACGTCATCTGCAAGCGGCCATTAACAAATAGCGTCCTGTTGGCGCTTGCACGATGTTAGTATTGTGTTAAGTTTGCCTTAAGTGTGTGATTTCCCATCATACCTCGCGTCCCCATCTTATACACCGTTCCCCTACTTTAATACAAATAATACCTGTGCAATTTTATAAATTTGAGTTTTTTCTTTTAAAAATGCGTTGAAATGGCTATAACCCAGAATGCTTTCCAATCATTTCTACTCCGATTTCCATATTATGGTCTGAATTCAGAAACTTCTCCGACTTTCACGCTTACGGTGCGAATTTGCAAAAGTATATTGGGTTATGGCTACACCATTAGTCAATATAATCGAGCAGGCAAGGAATCATATATTTGTAGCTGCACTCACAAAGTTATTCGATACAGCAGAATGTTTTGGAAATTTTAACGAATGGCTGCGATCTGCATGATTCACAGATCACGTCTAAGTTGGTCTTTTTTTTATCGTGGTAATATCATCAAATGAGTTAAATAGAACTCAAGTCAATTGGCAGAAACCGTATGTTGAAACGTATGAATAAAATTATGAGCAGCTGTTGATAAAATGCTCACCAAAGTTAAATGTTATGGACCCAGCGTGCAGCGGCGTAAAAAACAAAATAGTAGCGTAGCTTAGCGATTGTTAGGTTGATAACTTTTTTTAAATTGTCATCATCAGTTGTTAATCCTTGTTCATCAGCTTAGTACATGGGGTTATTCCGTGAGTACACCGTTCCCCGAGATTGGGCACCCAAACATGACAATGGTCAAATGAAATGAAATCCCATCGATTATATACTCAATCTAAGCAATAAACCATCGCAGTATCAGTGATGCAATCATCGCGGGACACCAGAGAATAGGAGGCGATAAAGAAATCTACAGAAACCGCTGCGAGCGGTCGATAGACCCGTTAAATGAAACAGTACGTAGAACCCTGTTTTCAGTTCAGCGGGACAGAAAATTGGACACGACAGGACTTTTCTCACTCAAAGGACGTGTGATGTTTGAGGAATCTGTCCTATCGAGGCTTAGATTGTTTGAGTAACAGAGAACTATTTTATTTGTAAATGTGTCGTTGTGGGAGATTTCTGGACCAGATCCAAATGATTTAGATTTATTTATTTACTAGCTTTTGCCCGCGACTTCGTTCGCGTGGAATAGTGACTTCCAGCAGATTTTTGGTTTTACCCACATAGTTCCCGATCTCGCGGGATATTCTAGGGAACTCTTCAAAAATCAACATAATGAGCTCTGCGTTTGAATTTAAGAGATGTATACTCATTTAGGGCATTAAAGCCGTTTTGCCGATCGAAAAAGGCGAAATTGTTATTTTTCCCTTATTTTCTCATCATTCTACTGATTTGACATTTCAGTCCAAAAGGAAAAAAGACTGTTTCTCCCTTGACAAATTTTCTATTATTTTAGATTTTAGAGATTATAAAAGTTTCTTACACCAAGACATTTCTGTTTACCACGTTTTTAGTTTAGCCATCCTTTGCAAAAATATAAAGGTTTTGTGGTTTCGACACTCTTGAGCACGCAACGTAGAGTTGTCCATGGGAGAAACAGTCTTTTTCAAGATGTACCCCCGCAACTTTTAGCGTTTGCCCTTGGGCTTTATTTATGGTCATTGCAAACGCAGTTTACAGCGGAAACTGAACTCTTTTGAATCGGAATGGCAAATCAGTTGGAATGATGGGAATACGGGGAATAATAAAAGTTTCGCCTTTTGCCATCCCAGTCATAATAACGGCTTTAATGACATTCCGTCCTAAATAGGTTATTTGTAACCGTATGGTGGATCTAGTTATATAGTTTCTCATAAGCATCACAGGAACACCAATTATACAACGGAACAATTTAAAATTTACGAAACAGGACCAGTCCACATAAACTATCATACAACCGACAATAAGTACAATTTTGGTTCCAACGCCATCTATCAATCCATAGTGACAACTCGTGTAACGATCGACACCATTGAACGATCACCGCCATCTATTGAGAGTTTCAGGAATTATCCATACTCCGTTAGAGCATTTCATAAATTTTATTTTTTATTTTTATTTTTTTGTAATAAAAACTATCCTATGTCCTTTCTCAAGTTCCAAACTATGTCTGTACCAAATTTCACACAAATCGGTTCAGTAGTTTAGGCGTGAAGAAAAGACAGACAGACAGACAGACAGACAGACAGACAGAAAGACAGACAGACAGAGTTACTTTCGCATTTATAATATTAGTTAGGATTGGGGTACATCAATGACATGTTCACGAAAACATTAGCATAACTTATTGTATGAGTATGGATAATGATGCCTGCTGGAGTCACAGAACTGTGTTTAAAAGATACAGTGGCAATGGAACCTTAGTCGTTTTTAGTCATTCAAATTTGACCGAGTTTGTGCTGAGACTCTATAATAAATTTTTACTTTTTATTTATTCATTTCTTCTTCTCTTTAAAAATTGTTTTATTCGATCTAGCAAATAAGAAGAGAAATAAAATACTAGCCTTTAATAGACGTACGTGCTGTGCGTAATTAGCTATTCTGGAAAATTATGGTTACCGCCTGGTTAAAATTATGGACCGTTAAGAAGTTTAATGTTCCAAGAGACATTATACAGAAAATTATCTTCCATGAAGAATTTGATCATTTGGTTTTAGTTACTTTAGTAGATATGCGTAATTTCTATACTTACCTTACACTAATGTAGTAGTTCAATAATAAGAAAACATCAACATGCTTAACTTCTACTGAAGTGAATTTCTGAATAGATTATTTTAAATTAAAGTTCATTCATCGAAAGTTTCAGTACACAATCAATGTTCGAGGAAAAAGTTATATAAATGGCAATATTAATATGTATGTGTTCTTTTCATTTTATATAACCAACAACAATTTGTGTTTTAAACAAATATTTATTTATTTATTATTTCTTTTTATCAGATTCTTTTAACACCTGAAAGCATCTGGCTACTGAAGACGAAGAATGTGAAACATCAAAAAAATGGATACTGAAATCAACATGGAGAGTAAGCGGGGTTTTGTTTTTCTTCCAAACTAACTGGAGTGATTTCAATTTGATTCATTTCTAAACTAACTAAAAAAACATCGTCACAACGCTTTTCTCAAATCAGAGTGCGCAAAAGTGTATGAAGCAAAGTAGCAAATGGAAGCAACCAAATACAAAGCTTTTCTCAACGTAATCTTCGAAATTCCCTCAAGAGCTATTTATTGGATATTTGAATAAATTTTATTGCAATTATGTGACTTTAGAGAGTAATATTCAAACTGCATCTGTTTGGGATCATTTGATTTTCATAATAAGGTGGTGCTGACTTTTCTGTTGTCTTGTTTTTTTTTGTTATCTCGCTGCTTATTCAGCTTATAATTCTTTCTCTGCTTGAATACAGTGTTGCTTTTTATTAGTAAGCCGTATTCCACTACGTGGAACCACTAAGTACCACTACGACCACTACGTGTTTCGCTATTTTAGTAATACTCATCGTCGTTTCTTTTATTAAAGATTTATGCCATTAGTGAAATGAAGATAAGATATTCATTAAACATGTACATAAGTACAGATGATTCTATAAAGCATTTGAAATACGGAAGTTTTCAAGGAATTACATCACGAGATTTGTGAGGCAGCACCGATTGGAAGCATTTAACTCTTTTTTTAAAACTTTGCCCCACACTAGGAATTTCTCCTGTGTCGTGGGTGCATTTACAAACATAGAAACTCACATATACAAACACCAAGACCCGGAATAACTACTTGTTCATCATACAAATATTTGTTCCGTGCGGGAATCGAACCTGCGGCAGGCAGCGCAGCAGCCCAATTGCTCAGCCACCGCGCTAACCGTGCCGTCAAAAATTTTGTCGAGTGTAGGAATTTTGTTTTCAGTCTCTGCATGAGCTTTTTTTTTTTTTTTTTTTTTTTATCGTGGTAAAATCATCAAATGAGTCCTCCCACCCAGGGCAGGGCGGCAGGGACTGTCAGACTTGTACTGACTAAAATCCACGGTGTCCTTCACGAGCCCTTTACGTACCGGGGTTACGGTGATGGGTAAGTCCCGCGACCCCGGCAGGCTCTGGCCCTCTACAGGCCCCGTCAATTTGCTGACACTCTTTGAGGCGCGCGTGGAACACAACGCGCCGTCGACCCGGGCATGGTCCATGGTCGGACAGCAAGTCGCCCATTACTCGCTGCCCGCATGCCCGCGCCTACGGTGGCCGGAGATCGTCCTGTGACGTCCGACGCCGTGGGCGTCTACCACTGCGGCTGGGATGGAGGGAGGACGCTGTCCTCTCCCTCAGGCGGCCCGCCTCCTCCTTCACGAGCATGACTGCTTCGCAGAAGGAGGCGACCGCTTCCCACTCCGTCTCGCCCCGCAGCATGGCCTCGACCAATGCCGGGCGCGAGAGATCTCCACCTATCGCCGTCGTGAGGACACGGCGGTGCTCTGCCCAAGCGGGGCAGTCCTGCACCGTATGCTCCACCGTGTCCTCCGGACGATCCTCGCAGTGGTGACACCCAGGCGTTTCTTCCCTCCCTATCAGACACAGGAACCTCCCGAAACTTCCGTGTCCGGTGAGGACCTGCGTCATGCGGAAGGTAAGGACGCCGTGACGCCTATCCAGCCACTCCTCAAAGAGGGGTCTTACCGCCGCGATTGCGGCGTGCCCGGACCTCGGTTGCGACAGTCGCTCCCTCCATACTGCCCTGAGATCGCGCCGGAGCTCTTCCCGCCGCGCCTCGACCTGTCGAGGCAGCGGGGATTCGCCCCGGCGCTGCGCCTCCACGCGCCATTCGTAGACGCGCTGGAGGGCAGTCGCCTCCAGATCCCAGGGCAGCAATCCCGCTAGGAGGTTGGCTGATTCGCCGGCGATCGTGCGGTATCCCCGGATCATCCGGATAGCCATGAGCTAAGAAAAAAAATGAATCCTTTTCCTAAGAAAATATGTATCTAAGGTGTACAGGTGGAATAGGTAAGACATAAATACCTTTTGAAAGCTTTCTTTGAAATGCTTGTTATATTCGAATTGTATATTTCAATGCTTTTGCGTTACGTTTTCTCTGCTTCACATAATTTCATTTGCTTTTTCATATAATTCTGTTGTGTTTAAGATTTCGTTTTGCTCTTTAACTCTCTTTATGATTCTATATGTGTACATTTATGTAATTATTTTATGATATGTTGCAACACTTTTTTTAAGGCAGACTGTCAGATAACACCCAAGACAGTCAATTCGCAAAGTAGGTATAAATAAATATAATAATTTTTTAAATAAACATTTAAACAAAAATATGTCCAGTACGTATACATAATAATTGTAATATAATTGAAACGGCTTTTCTTACTTTTGTAAGTAACTAAACAAAATTAACAAAGAGAATTTTCGGAGAATGTTAAATTAATAAAATAATTCTTCTTTTTCCCGTCACATATTTTCTCCATGACTACCACAGATTTTAAATCTCTCGAGAACAGAACCACTTTATCAAAAGAACGGTTACTTAGAGTTAGCATTTTCAGAAAATACCCTACAATATTAACAGGCGAATCAGTGGGTCGTGAAAATATTGGGATAATCTAGTCTCAAGTATCTTGAGTACGTTGTGTAATTCAATTGAGCACGATCTTTTTCAATTCCTGCGAATTTCTTTGTTGGCTTCAGGCATTGACTTTTATCCACTTTACTCAATAAAAGGTTGCCTCGAAACATTTTGTGAAAATGTTTTGCTTCATTTTGTGAAAATTAGTTCTAAAATTATGTGAAAACATTGCTTGTGAAAATCAAAAGTCTAAATATTACACTATAATAAATGGTTTCGAAAACTTTGCTCTTTTACTAACTAATCATCAAAACAAGGTAATTAACATTATCATTACTTAATCTGTAAAGTAAAAGTACTCTTGTATAAAGATAATTTTCCATACAATCACTATTAAAAAGAAGTTATCCACGGGGACAATCAAGCAATTCTACAACAAAAAGTAACAAAATCAAGCCATAAAAATGTCCCTTCAACTTCGTTATGCATTACCATTTTGCATTATTCATAGGGTATTTAATTCTTTTATCAGGCTGTCCAACCGAGCTGTCTTTCAATCGAATGTCATCAAGTGATTTAAACGTCGGACACCTATTTACATACATTTACGAGCACAATGGACATTTAAGGTACAGTTCCGAAGACGACCGCAACTGCAAATCGCAGTTACCTAAATAATTGTACCATTTGACCTAAATTTTATTGTTGGGCCAAACATATTTTACATTAGTTACCTTCAACACTGATTATTGCCACCTAAATGCAAAGACATGCAGCAGCACGACTGGTTTGTCGTTAGTTCACGAAATGAAATTCCAAGGACGAACGAAATAAATAGATTATCACAATAGCTCTTCCATTGCAAAACCGAAAATAAAACAAGGCTAAGAAAAATAAGTAAGTACTGTAGTTGGTCTTTCGAAAACATAGATTTCTAAAGTACACCGGTAACAAGAAGAGGGTCTAAGCTACGAGCAATCAGGGCTTTGAAGCGGACCATCCTAACAATGCATGCTGTACCAAGATTTACTGCTCTCTCATCAATCAGGCCGTTGATCCAACTACCTAACGAGAGATTACTTACGCTCTTGGCAACTAAATCATTGGCTGACATGACTATCGTCACAATGATCGCTGGGTTTTGATCCCACATATCGATAACCTCGCGAGCTAGGTCAAAATATTTGACCTGTTTATTTTTCTCGACTTGAGGTTTTGCATGCTTTAATAATTGTTGAGATTCGTCCATCTCAACAATTGTTGCGCGTTTCTCTAATCGACTCACCACCACATTAAAAAAAAATCATAGGCACCAGACATATCGCGGTCATAGCGAGTGTGCAGTTTTACCATTGCGGGTTGCGAGCATCGCAGTCGCCATCGAAACAGTACCTTTTATTCACATCACGCCAAAAAAATATCGGAGGGAAATGTTTTTATTTACATATTCAGCAACTATCAAAGAAGAAAGGTGGTTTATTGATGAAGGAATCTATTGACTTTTATTGTGGGTGAAAATGCCTTTTTAGTTTCTTCTTTATGGCGGAATCGGTTAGATCTGTATTATACGGATTTTCGGTAGCCAAGCTTTGTTTTGGAAATGTTTGTGAAAATTTTGAGTTTTGCTTTATATGGCTTTGTAAAAAAAAATCTGTATTATACGTATTTTCGGTAGCTTCACGCTTTGTTTTGCAATGTTTATGAATTTCGAGTTTTGTTTTATATGGATTTGTGGCAAAAAAAAAATGTCACAAAATATAACTATGCCATACTGTGCACAAAATCCGTTTGAGTTGTTGGTTACTTATATTTTTGTCACACACAATTCTTAGCCACAATATTTTCTTTGTGCCTTAAATAAACATTAGGTGAAAATTCCTTGATATCACTATAAACCTTTACGAAGGATAATAAAATCCCACTTCTAGTTCACTTACACAGATTAGCGTGTTTATATTGAACTTATTTTCTTAGCTTTTATTGCCTAGCCATAAGGGTTATATTTATAGAGTTAATTCAATTAGATATATCGACTACCCGCCGTGCACTGAGTGGTGCTTTCTAATTTGATAAGCGAACTTCATTTGTTGTGATTACAGTCATTTTCTTTTATTGCTTTGTGCTTTAGTTGTAATAAGATTTGATTTACCAAATAATGTTTATCTACTAATACTAGAAAGCTTGTAAGTTTATGACTTTGTTTGTAGGAAGTAATTTCTAGAAATACTGCAGCGGTTTTAAAAGTTCTTCCGTCCGTGGAAATCTACGTTATTCTTGTGTGACTAGTTATATTTTTGTTCATGTTATCGACAGAGAGTACAAGTATTAAATAAAGCATCATCAAAATCATACTTAAAATCTTTCGCATTTGTAATATTAGTTAGGTACAAAAAATCCCAACACAAAAAAACTACGATTGAAGTACTTATCGGACTACTGCTAATTTTAATATATACTATTTTGTGCGTGTGAATGTTAACATGGAAAAACCTAATAAAAACAAACAAAATCACTCCCTCATATACTCGTAGTGGCAAAATAACTATATTTGGTAAAATAATACCGCACATGTGTCTTTATTTATAACGCAAATACGGAACCCTTTTCCTTATGCAGGTTATGGGAACAATCAAATTATACGGAGCAGTTATTTTCCTTAATAGAATTCACCATAGCCTACCGCGGTCGCGGGACTCACGAATTACCGTGACCCCGGTACATAAAGGGCTATTGAAGGACACCGTGGATTTTAGTTAGTCAAGTCTGACAGTCCCTCCCGCCCTGCCCTGGGTTGGAGGACTCATTTGATTTTACACACTTGAGATTTTACCACGACAAAAAAAAAAGAATTCACCATAATATTCAATGTATGACGACTTCGTTTTCAGATTATACCAGCAATTCATTATAACACTGCAATAAAATGCACACTGATTGAACTTGGTAAAATTGAAATTGATTTTAACATTTTTCTTTACCCAGAATTGAAAATAAAATTATACAGGCAGATTTTTTCTGAAATGAAATATTCCATTCGTCGAGCATTCTGCAACACATGACAAATAAAATTACGATGTCGTTATTTACATGTCATTGCTTATTTTATATAGAAGAGGCTCCGTCGGCGTTGGTTCGAGGTAGTGTAGCGGTGCAACGAAAATAAAATTCACAATTTTAGAACACCCCTGTTCCATGCAAATGTTTCTTGGCACGAGTACACCTTTGTTTTGCCTTTTCTACCTAATAAGGTATGCCATATGCCATATTTTTGTAGTAAACTGAATATACAGTTAGTTTATCAGTTCCTTGTACATGGTTTTGCTCGTTTTGTGGTCAAAAATGAAATCCAAATTACAATTATGTATATTTTTCCTTTCGTTTAATCATTCCCGTTTAATAATTATTGCCTATGATTCCGGGGAATATTGAGTCTTCAGATCGCAGAAAGATTTTTAAGAATGGAGCATTTCAGAAATTTTTAAATTATTATTAAAAAATATTACATTTCCGTGCTCCAAGTATTTTTCCATCTGAGTGGAGCACGGAGACTATCAATTTCGGTAATAAAAACTGTACCTCTTAAAGATACTTTTTTTAAATTATATTTATTTTTATTTAACTTTAAGATCATGTTTGACCACTATCTCGCTTGAAGGTGAAAATTTACATGTAACAAACTTAAAATAAAAAGGTAAAACGACGCAAAACCCAATTTCGTAAAGAACGATGATCGTAACAAGATCTTGCAGATCACTTCATCTTGAACAAAATACGAAATCACCTTCGTTAACGGTGTACTGAGATAAAAATAACCAATTTAGAGCTCCGAAATGCTCAATTACCTGCCCATCAAGTTTTCAACGAAGCGTGAATTTCATGTGATAGCGTATTTCCGAAGTTCCTTATCTGTAGTCGGCGGGGAAATTGAAATCGAGGGAAAAAATTAAAACACTGTAGGTACGTACATTCCAGAATTCGTCGAAACAGATTTTGGTGCTGAAATGGTGATTGCTGTGAACATTCCGGCTAAAGGCTTCGATTCGATATAGTGAATTAAAAGTCAGTTTGCACAATGCACAATCTACCATTTTTTTTTTACTTTTTAGAACTCGAACAAAAAACCTTATTAACAGCGTTGAGAGGAGCCTTTTTTTAGAAAACGTTGCTCCACAATAGGAATTATTCCTGTATCGTGAATGCGTTTACAAACATTTAAATTCACATACACAAACAGTCAGACTCATAACAATAACTTGTAAGTCATACAAATATTTGTTCCGTGTGGGAATCGAACGCAGCGCAGCCGCCAATCGCTAAACAACTGCGCAAACTTTGCCGTCAAATCATTCAGTGTTATTTACTCAATTTTTTATTGTTTTAGTAAGCATAGTTTTTATAAATAAATAGCATTTTTTTTTTCGTGGTTAAATCATCAAATGAGTCCTTCCACCCAGGGCAGGGCGGGAGACTGTCAGACTTGTACTGACTAAAATCCACGGTGTCCTTCACTAGCCCTTTACGTACCGGGGATACGGTAATGGGTAAGTCCCGCGACCCCGGCAGAGCAAATAGCGCAAAATCGAGATCATTGGAAGGAATGGAGGGAGGCATTTGCCCAGCAGTGGGACAGTACAGGCTAGTAATAATGAAAGCCTCATTTCATTTAAATTGCCTAATGGACCTTTGCAAGATGGCTTCGGCTCCTGGCACGCCCTCCAAAAGTCCGGTATTCCATTATCCCGAGATTTTAAAAGAAAAAAGGAAAAATAGTAATAAAGGCATGTGTCTGCCAATGGATTAATTGCTAAGAGCCTCGACCAATTCCTGAGGAGGCTCTCGCTGGGTAGCTGGGTCAAGAGCTTGATTCAGAAGGCAGTAATCCTGGATACGGCGTGTATTTTTAGAAGGTTCTTCTCTCAAGAGCCCTGACCACCGGTAGCCCGGATCCTGTTCCCGGTGCTGGTGGACTGCTATTTTTTATATTTTTAAATGTTCATATTTCTTTTTATAAAAATATTTAAAAATGTAACAAATAAGTGAAAAGATGAATAAAGGTATGTTAATGTAGGCTAAAAGTTGTCCCAATCTATTCAGGGATGTATTTAATAATAACTTGGAATTGAAACTTAAATAATTAAATGATACCCACGTTATGTTGGAACTACATAATTACTATGGCAGTTCCATTAATTTGTAGTAGTTAGGTGAATATTACAGGGCTGGGTCCGGCTGGATGAATCGTTTATTTTCATTATTGTTTTAGTTAATGTTATGATCGCATTTGTGGGATAGTGTGTTGTTTTTACACTTTCTCTATTGTCATTAAGGTTGTTTTTTCTGGGTATATGTTCACTTCTCGATTCAAAATCGTAAATATTAATTGAAAAAAAAAAAAACTGAGTGGAGTCAAAATGGAACAAAATTTTTGTTTAATGGAATGGGGTTTTTTTTTTTAGGGTGGCAAAATCATCAAATGAGTCCTCCCGCCCTGGGTGGGGCAAAAGGGACTGTAAGACTCTTACTGACTAAAATCCACCCGTGTTTCTTCGGATGCCCTTTACGTTCCGGGGCCGCGGTATCCTGGATTAAGAAAAAATCCGCGACCCCAGCAGGCATTTGGCCCCGCAAGGGGCCCCGTCGGTGACACGTGAAACACTACGCGCCACCGACCCGGGCTTGGTCCTTGGTCGGACGGCGAGCTTACCCATTACTCACCGTCCGCAAGCCCGCTCCGCCGCTGTGCCCTCTGCTATTCAGAGGGACACGCGTTGGAGCATTCACCCGACAGGCTATTCGCATACGGGCAAAGAGACCCCTTAGGCACGCAGTGCCTAAGGAAGAATATTTGCCCGCATCCCAGGGTGCACCGGCCCGAAAAACTGGTCTTCCCCCCGGACGTATCCGAGGGGGAACTCCAGTCCACGGGCGCACGTGGAGGTTTCCTGTCTTAGCACCCCTAATAGAATGGGTTGGATAAAGTTTAGAACACCAGGATCAGCAGTGACAGCAACCAAGAATTAAGCCTATTTCATTACGGCCCCCGCTGTATTCAGTGCTTGAACAGTTAAATGAATTAATAGTTTAGGTCCCCAAAAATGCCGTATTATTCAATAATAAACATGAGTTCACAATAAAAAGATGAGAAACAGGTTTGCTTCGAAAGACTAAACTTCATTAAACAAGTTTATTACATGCTTTTTCATTTTAAAAACATAATTTAATACTGTCTGTGTGTGATAGTGTCCTTAAAAGCATGCGACCTTTAAAGAATGTACTGTACTCTCACGTTTGTGGACTTAACAGGAGCTCACTTTGAGGTAAAAGAGTTTAAAATGTGGAGGTAATTCCAACGTACATACCTATTTACTAAGTAAATGTCGGGGGCAACTTGTTGCAAACTAGTTTTTTTTGTGGTTCATTTTGTTTGAGCGCACTTACGCCGACTATAAATTGTTAAGGTTACTGCTGTTACCAGCGCGGATGGATTCAAAGCATACCACAGGATTGTCCAGTTAAGTAGCTCACAACTACCTCTCGGTTTACCTGTGAGATGCCATTCTCAAAAAAAAAATGTTGTCAGGTAGCGGCTTCAAAATGATAACATAACGACATTATACTGGGACAAACTAAACTATATCCTAGATCCAGCTTCCCGTTTTTTTACACAGTTCCTGCTACAACATGTAAGTCGGGGTCACCACTATAACCAATTGCAAAATATTATGATTAATAGTCATTGAGTCGAGACCGCGACTAGGCAAACCTAGAATAGGGCGCCCGCTGGGCAGTTGGAGCAACCTGCGAAAAGCAGCTGACAGAGACTAGATGAAGAAATCTCAAGTCGAGTATTACTACTCGCTAAACACAAAACCCGTAGATTCAGAAAGTTTCAGGTCTTTTTCCATATCACTTACGGATACGAGTAAAGGCTTAATTAAGGTACAGATAAAAATTAGTAACAGTACGGATTTCAAATAAAAATGGGGAGTAAGACTCACTCAAAAGTTTATATTTATTTCAGCGTGGGCAAGTATTTCGATAACGGACTTGGAGAGTGGATCCTAAGTCCAGTGACGCGCATTGGGAGAGGCCTATGGCCAAAGAACGAATACAGACTGATAATGATTTATTTTTAGTTCATTTCCTGTTAGTTTTTTCGCAATGTCACCAGTATTATTTTAAAATAGATTTCCTAGAATGCACTCTTTAACCAGAATTCAAATTTAAAAACTGAAAACGACCCTCCTCTGTCATTTCTACGTTTTAGTTATGATTTCAGAATAAAACTTTTAACATCGAGAAGTGCTGATTTGAAATCAAAATAGCATACATTTTGATTTCAAATAAGCATTTAAAAATGAAAGACTTTAAACTCAGATTTTTTGTGAGGCTTTTTGTCACGTACATAAATAAACAGATTTAATTTATGTGATTTTGCCATTTTTAGGATTGGCATAGTACGTCAACTTCTGGCCTCATCATTCTTCACACAATCCATTCGTAGCTTCTTAGGTCTCACTCTAAAATATCCACATCCATAGTCAAAACTTTAACCTAATTCATCCAAAACAAAACTAATGATTACAATTCATTTTAGCAATTAAAGTAAGCAAATATCATTTGAATTGCTCGTGAAAGCTATAGAACAACACAAAAAAGAAAAACTTTAGCGTTGAAACGAAAACAATGAAAATAAAAAATTCTGTCGTATAAAAGAATAATAATTCTTTTTACATGGGAACTTCGTTAATTAAATTTCAAAGTAACACGGGAAAAACGTGGAAATGATTGTCACAAAATAATGTAGACAGATACCGAGGGCTAGTTTCATGACGAGCAAAAATAGGCGCACTACAAAATTTTTAAAATTTTCTATTTCTCAGTGACTTGGTTAGGACAAAAACTGGCTAAAATTTTCAACATGTGAAATGCTGAATGTTTTTAGTGATTTCAGATGCAGCGTGCTCAAATGCGTTTTTTTTTTAACAACAAATGTGTTAAGTCATTAGCCATCAGACTGAGATTATTAGTCAGGTCAAAGTAGGCCATGAACGACCGTAGGAAAGCCTACATAATGGCGTGGCCAATTCACAATCAGGTCAATTTTCATCAGCTTATATCCAGCATCTACGGAAACGGCTACAGAAACCTTGCGGGAATTATTACTTCACCTATCCAACCAGCCATGAAGGCTGATTTACATTGTTCCAGTGACTGGATCCAGCGTCACAGGTGGCTTCAGCGTCGCATGTTGAAAAATTGTAACTTTTCCGATCCAGTGGGTACTGGGCGCTGTATTGAAATATGTTTAACGTTGCCAATCCAGTGCTGGAATCCAGTGACGCTGGGTCCAGCTACTGGATCATAAGTCGGCCTTTTCTATTTCAAACAAATAACACGCGCATAGTATGTCAAGTGGATGATTTATATTTTTTGGATTGAGTTCCTCTTCTGTACCTCTCGAGTTTGCGTGGTTGTGCCCGAATTCGGCCAAACCCCGGATTTAAATGGATCCTACCGTTCGGTCGAAGCTGTAGGTGGAGCAAACAGTTCGCTTTACCTTCGTGTTGTGAATATCAAGTGATCCAAACAACACTGATATCCGTTTCATTATTTCTGTTCCGTTTTGTGCATTTCGATTTATTTAAAATCTTTACGTTGTGCTGCGTTCAATAGGAATTACATGAGCAATATTTTTTTAATTATTTAGAATACTTGCGATTTATTGTTGGTTCAGTCTCAAAATGACCATAGGTAGAAAATGTCCCTTTCGCAGAATGTCTCTTTCGCAAAATGTCCTCGTCGTTCAGGGAACTCCATGGAATTTAAAATATGAATAATTATTCAAAAATAAAAAGGTTAAAAGTTATGTTTATTTTAATAATACCCATGAATGAACTTGATGAGGAACAGTAGATCACATTAACTAGCTATGAGTTTTGGAAAAAGTAAAATGTAGGTAAAACAGTATCATTCAAATTGAGTTTAACAAGCTGTTTTTGTTGTTTGTGTTTATTGTTGTCTTTACCAATTCCAGCTTGAACGTGAAATTCCAATTAATACATAGCCGCTGCTAAAAACAATTGTGTTTCAGACCGCTGTTGTCTTGTTGTTATTTACTGACTAACGTTGAATACTGATTTTAAGAAAAGTCGGAGTGAGAGTTACAAATAGAACTAAAATTGAACCCTTAGGTAAACCAGTAGGTACTTATGTCGTACATTGGGATGGAAAGTCCTCCCGCTCCGGGTGGAAAGTAAGGGACTGTCAAACTGACTAAAGAACACACAGTTTCTTAAGATGCCCTTTGCGTCCAAAAATGATGCAGTTTTAGTTTTCGTCATAATCAGCCTCGAGACATCTTTCTCAACCTTTATGAACCATCCACGCCCAGTTGGAAGATTTTATAACCTTGTATATGTTTCTTATTGTGGAGTAAAGTTCATCAATGAAAAATAAAATTAAATAAATCTTGTCTTCTTAGAACAGTATATCCTTTGTCAAACAGACAGGCGTGGCGAATGCGAAGCGAGGCGTTTTTATTTGTAATGTATGGAACTGTTTGAATCCAGTCACATAGAAACGCGAAAACGATTCGATAGCGTGACCGAACCGATGCGATGACGTGACGAAGGCGTATTTGCTCTGTTTGACGTCGTTCATAAAAACTCAGCTAATACAACTGCTACGCCTCGGTTCGCTGCACCTACTTTGACATCTCGTATCGGTTCGTTATCGCTTCGGATTTAGTCCGGTTCACTATCGCCTATCTGTTTGACAAAGGCTTAAATGATTCGGTGACAATAACAAACTACAATGCAAAGTTCTTGTAGGTATTCGGAAGTTTCAGTGTTGACACATAAGTGTGACAATGAGTCGAAAAGTTTGAGAATGTGAAGTAGTAAAGTGAGATGGGTTGTCTCACTTTACTTACTTCACATTCTCAAACTTTCCTAGTTGTAACCAAGGCTTTAAATAGCGGTGTTGGTTTTCGGAATTTTGTTGTATTTAAAGCTATTCAAAATATGTTTTTGGATAAATATTGTCAATTTTTCATTAAAATATTATCTAGAATAATTGTCTGTGCAACTGTTTCAATTCTAAAATGTATTTTACTTTCAGTCATTTACAATTTTTTAAAATGTGGATGAGGTTGATGAGATGAGGTTAGTTAGTTTTTATTTATACTTTTTTTTTTATAATTCCTCAAAATTCGAAATACTAGTACTTAATTTGCGTACACACTTGAGAATAATAACCAGGAATTATAAAAATCGAGCACGTATTCAGAAAACGCTGCGCTTGTGGGATCCGTTGCAAAACTAAACAAAATTATTCATTCATAAGCAAACCTTACGTCCATTTGAATTTCTAATGAGTTTATTGTATCTTTTATTGATGAGTGGCTTGGTTGCTTCCGTACAATTCCTATTGTTTAGTGAAAAATGAAAAGAATTCATTTTGCATTTTCTGCTTGCTCTAAATCAGTTGTTTTGAATTTTTTTTGCATGCAAACCGACTTCATTTTGTGTTTATGCTTAAAATATAAACATTTAACCTGATATAAATATTTTTTCAGTAATAATTTTAACAAGGACAGGTTGTTTTCGATTGTTGGTAGTGGAACACTACAATTATTGAAAATTACAAAATCGTCCTTAGACTCAATGATACTGTCTACTTTTGCAATAGTCATTTGTATTAATTCTCACTCACTCATTTCGGTATCGCCTATTGCTGGTGACGACAACCATAAAAGATTTAATTCTTCCATGATTTCAATTTAATAAGTCTTTCCAATCGAAATATTTCTTGGCACTTTAAAGGCATCGTAAAATCAAAATCATTTTATGTTAGAACTGAGCCCTTTCTCACCCAATCAGACCCTTGAATTCGAAAGTACATTGCCTCACGGAAAATCTTGGTCATTTTCGAAGCACAAAAGATTCTTTGAAGGTCGAAGTGGATTCTTGTTCGAGAATTGTCGTAAAACGAAAGTTAGATGCATAATGTGGGAATGTCTTAAATTGTAAACTTTTGCGGACCTGAGTTTTGGTTGTTGATGTCAGAAGTATAAAAATTTTAGTTCCACTTTCGGGTAGTACCTATTAGGTAATCTAGCGTATTGAACCTTTACGATATTAAATACCTTTATCTTTTTCTTATTATTTGTCATCTCATCCACAATAATATTATGAATTTTTATAAATTCAATCAATTTTTTTCCACATGCATTTATAAATTTTTGATAAATTACAATAACGCTCAACCTAAGTGAGCCAAGATTGTGTACGCTATCGATAAGGGGTTACTCGCTCATAGGTTTTTTGTCTGGTAACGGCTTCATCCGTATGCCCCTCCTCATTCTCCCCATTTTTTGGACAATAGGTACTTAAGGCAAATTATTCAGAATTTTAGGAAAACTACAGTAGATGCTACTGTAGTTTTCTTTCAAAATTAAGATTAAGTCAAATTACAACAAATTGAAGTAAGTCTAGTAATTCAAAGAGATAAAGTAAATGAATAAAACAATAATTGAGTTAAATGGATTGTAATTGAATTTATTTGAAATCAAATGAGTTAATTACATCTACTTAATTGAATTAATATTATTTACGTAACGACTTAAGTATAAACAGGTTATAGAAGATGGAGGGAAAAGTTATGTATAGTATGGAAGTTAGAGCCGAGACCACAGAGAATCGAAAATGTGAGAAGACAAACTAAAGTGAGAAGCCCAGTGTTAACTAATATTATATGATTTTGAAGAGACCTTAACTCATCCTTAGGTGGATAAAAGTTGAAGAAATACTATAAAACATAATTTTGAAAGGCTCTGATGCCTCATTAATGTCATTTGGGCTTTAATCATAGATTTATAATTACTTCAGTTATAATACCTTCAGTTTTCATAAAAATAAGTAAAAAAGTAATGAATGCAAATACTAATTAGCAACTGTAACTTATTTCTTTCTACCTGTAACCGTATTATATTCGTCTGAATAAAAGTGGGGGTAACTAGGCGAAGCGAGCCAGGTGCTCATTAAGCCTCTAATTGTACTAGAACTAAGAAGAAATGTGTTAATTATTTGTTATTTTGTTCGAGTATCAAAGACATATAACTTTAGCAGATTATTGATGGTTCGGGGCAATGATATTTACAAAAAAAACGCTATTTATCCGTCAAATATTAATATTCGAAGCTCGCAATCGAATTATTATTTGCAGAACAAAGCTAGAGTGTTAGTTAGTGTTTCCTGATAGCTACAACCTTTTTTTTTTAAGTGGTAAAATCATCAAATGAGTTGTCCCACCCAGGGTAGAGCGGGAGAGAATGTCAGACTCGTACTGACTAAAATCCACGGTGACCTTCAATAGCCTTTTACTTTTCGGGGTATAGCTACAAGCTTGGGATTTTTAGATCAAAAGTGAATAGGTTACTTCTATGCAAGAGTGCTTCACCGTCAGCCACATCATTGCTTACCAGCAGGCGAGATAATGGTGGTATAACGCGAACCTATCAAGAAATTTATAAAATATCTTTTAGAGTGACTAAGCATACTGCATACAAGGAATATGGAATTGTGCCCACTTGATGGCAATAGGTTCACCCTTTTTTTATCGTGGTAAAATCATCAAATGAGTCCTCCCACCCATACTGTCAGACTTGACTGACTAAAATCCACGGTGTCCTTCAGTAGCCCTTTACGTACCGGGGTCACGGTAATTTGTGAGTCCCGCAACCCTGGCAGGCTTTGGCCCTCTACAGGCCCCGTCACTATGCTGACACTCCTGGAGGCGCGCGTGGAACACAACGCGCCGTCGACCCGGGCATGGTCCATGGTCGGACAGCGAGTCGCCTATTACTCGCCGCCCGCATGCCCGCGCCTACGGTGGCCGCAGGTCGCCGTGGGCGTCTACTACTGCGGCTGGGGTGGAGGGAGGACGCTGTCCTCTTTCTCTAGCGGCCCGCCTCCTCCTTCGCGAGCGTGACTGCTTCGCAGAAGGAGGCGACCGCTTCCCACTCCGTCTCACCCCGCAGCATGACCTCGACCAATGCCGGGCGCGAGAGGTCTCCGCCTATCGCCACAGGTACCTCTCGAAACTTCCGTGTCCGGTGAGGACCTGCGTCATGCGGTAGGTCAGGACGCCGTGACGCCTATCCAGCCACTCCACAAAGAGGGGTCTTACCGCCGCGATTGCGGCGTGCCCGAACTAAATGTATATGTACTGCTAGGTTACCTCTGCCTTACTGCCTCTGGAAGGCATGATGTTATCATAATAAACCTACGAAATATTCCTCTCGAATGGAACTTACCACTCATAACTGGTAAACTATTGAGCAAGTTGAGCATAACAGTTGAACTTTTGACCTTTCAATCAATTCACCTTCAATATTCATGATTGATTTCTTAGTGTTTGTATAATACATAAGTAGATAACATAAACCAGTCTGGAATGTTCTAGGTGCTCGTAACTGTACTCTGTAATTCCCTCTTTACATGTGGTTTGTGGTTGTAATATTATGCACACAGAATACATTGTACGAGTACGTTGTAGCTTCCGTCATATTATGTGTGGCAGTAGATGATGCTTACAAGATATTGTGTTTGTTACGGAGGGAAGAATGTAATTAGAATCTTTAAAACAATGTGGGCAACAGAGCTTGTAAAGAGTGTAATTAAAATTAAAGAAACTCGAAGGCGAATTTTTGGTGTCCTTGTCCATACCGTGTAACATTTAATCAACAGAATTATTATGTTTCACAGGAAAACTAACCAAATTGTCTTTAGGAAAAGATGTCTAAACATTTTGTTTATGATAGCGAATGTGCTATAATACGACAAGCAAACCCAGTCAATCAATCAATCAACTCAACCTTTAAGCAACAATCCACTGATGGGCATAGGCCTCTCCCAGGCTACACCACATCACCCTGTCCTCTACCTTCCATCCAGCATCCAGTCACTAACAGACACTACGAGTTGGGAAATGTAATACTATATGTCTTATTTTTTTGTTGTTCTGGACAGTAAATACTTCCTGATAATGTTTTCCTTTACCGTTTTGAGGGTAATAGTGATAAGATAAATTACACAAAACGGTGGCCAACGACACTAAAATAAAAGTGTATCTTAGTGATTGGACAATTATTTCAAGTAAATGGTAGCTCTGTATAGAATTTCAATAAAGCTCAAAGTATTGTTTAGCACAAACTTAAACGTAATTTAGGAACATGACGTAAGCAAAATTAAACACTTCTCAACATGTATTATGTTTTTCCCATAGATAAGGAAGACACCTTGACAAACAATGCTAGACGCGGCATTGTCAAAACTTAAAAAAAAAAACCCAAACGTGTCAGTTAAAAAATATACGCATTGACGCCTGGTCGCAAATTGAAAAGATGACGAGTTTGACAACTCAACTACAATATAATATAGCGAGGACATCACCGTAAAGCTATAAAATTTAATGAAGAATTCGATCTTTTCGAGCACAACTGCGATAGCTTAGTTGGCAGTGTGCTCGCAATTTAATGTTATTTCCACAAAAAACCTAAACGTGTCAATATTTACATAGCACTATGTGATTTTGAATGACAGTCATGACAGGAGTTATTGTACGAACGCACTATATGCGATCAAAAGTTAGTTAGTACTGCCGTCTCCAGACGCTTGTAATCATTCCATACTCTATGGTATTCTACAAACTTGTATGTTTCTAGGCAAAAGTAATTTCAACGTTTGTCAAAACGTAGACAGCTGTAGTAATAAAACTTCTCTAAGTATTTCGTGTTTTACAGTCCATTAACCTGTATCTATTACAATGAGTAATGAAACACTGAATAAAGTTCTGGCCACACTTTTACGAATTCTACGCGGTGTGCGGTACCTGACTGCGAGTGACGTAGGTTATTTTATTTTTTTGTTTTAACAAAGATTTTCTCCTGTATTTTGGATGCCTTTACAAAACAATACTATTTGTACATACGTATCTCTTTTGTTGACCGTCTTTTTTATTAGCCGGCGTTCCTAAATGTTAACTGTTATATAAAAATACACATAAACCTTCCCTAATCAGTCAAATTTCTTTAATTAATTTTCAACCATATTACATAAGAAGAAGGTACTTGTTCGATTTGGAAAAATTGAGAGTTTGGTATAGGTTGGTTGTTGATTAGACTTCTTGTTATGCCAAAAAAAGGTATTCTTATTTTCCTGTTATCTTACCGAGCAGAAAGTCATAGAGCTCACATTCCATCTTCAAAAAAAAAAACAATGGAACCCAGAATCTAATCGTAACAGCTGAGGCATACATTCCTTCTCATCTAAGTATACCACTGAGTCATCTAAAACTAAAATAGAACCAACTTCCGCGGTGCCATTACAGATATATTTATAAACTTCGCGAGTCAGACGTTTCGTGCCTTTATTCAAAGTGCATCGCACTTGCATTGGAAATAGGTTCCCGTCCTGAAGTGTCGCCAGACAGAAATAAACTGGAGATTGACACTGTGTCACTACATCACCGAAACAGAACTGTCACTTCGTCCAAGACGACAAGCGGACATTATGTACAATGAAGAATGGTTTTCTCAGAGAATTGACTGCAGAGTCCTACTCGCAGAGTCTCAGCGTAACTATGTAAGTAATTTGATTGCAATTGTGTTGTATTTTATTTGATAGTTCTAATCCCTATTTGAGTTATGATAAATAATTGTTCCTTCATTTTATCTTAAGTTTATTCAGTTTTGTAAATATATAATATAAAATAGTTTGGTTTAAAAAAATAAACAAAAGAACCTGATATATTTTCAGGCTGGACGGTTACCTACTAAACTATACCATTGACATACGTTATAGAGGTAGCAAGCGTTGTGTGAAGTCCATTTTTACATAAAGAGGTTAGGTTTAGTTGAGTATATGTTTAAGTCAAGAATGAATACAATAAGTAGGTCTTTTCTAGGGAAGCGCGCTTCACCGTCGACCACATCATTGTTTAATATCAGGCGAGATAGCAATCAAACGCGAGCTTATCATGAATAATTAAAATGAAATAAAAAAATATGAACAAAAACCAGCAAAAGTGGCGTTTGTGGTCTATGAGTTTTAGTTTTGTTCAGTTTAGGTAATATGTTGATCTTCTACTCTCTCTTATAAAGTGACAATACTGTAGCGTGGAAAATAAATCAGATTCGAGTTTTATGCAAATTGAAACATTTTATCTTGACTGCCCGTACTAGATGATGGCTGAATTTAAATGAGGTTTCCAAAAATAACTTCTTCGTGTGTTTCATTAGATTCCAATTTGAATAATTTCGGTGTTTTTTTCGTTCTTGTGAATCCAGTGGTAACCCGAAACAAAATACCAGTACTATTTAAATAACAGATAAAACATTAGTGGTTTGTTATTAAAATTAACAATTTGCCTTTGTAATTTAATTATAGAATTAACCAGGCCACAATTTAAATTGCAATAATTATGAATACATTAATTTAACAAACCGCAGATTATTCAAATTTAAATACTAGATACTATTATATACCTTTGCAAAATAAAAGCAGTTTATTAAAGTAAAATAATAATTATTAAATTAAGAACAGTAACAAACTCTTGGTGATTTGAAGGATGATCATGATGACTGATGAGTTTATTCAAAACACTTTATTATTCTATAAGTTAATTTATTTATTTGGCAAGCTGCCAGTCAAATTAGCTTTTATAATGTATGATTAATGATTGACTTCTTAATATTTTTGATGTATGAATGAAGTATTGGCAGATCGTCATCTTTATGGGTAATTAATCTTATCTCACTAAAGGCTTCGTCAAAAACAATTTTCGATTTATTACCCGATTTTATTTAATTGTACTGCAGATTTTTTTTTTAATGTTGCCCCACACTAGGAATTTGTTCCTGTATCGTGGGTGCGTTTACAATCATAGAAACTCACATACACAAACACCCAGACCCGGAACAACCACTTGCAGATCATACAAATATTTGTTCCGTGCGGGGATCGAACCCACGACACACTGCGCAGCAGTTGCTCGCTCAGCCACTGCGCCAACCGTGACGTCAAAATATAAACACGCATGTAGGTTTTCTGATACATAGAAACATACAGCTTGGTAATAATGACAAAATAGCTAGATCTGCCTAGACCAGTGGTAATAGCTTTGAAAGCGATTTTATTACGAAAAATACTTTAGATCGAATTGACTAATCCTTTCGGTGGGTACCTTAATCTTCCTCTCGCGCCCGACATTGGTCGAGGCCATGTTGTGGGACGAGATGAATTGGGAAGAGGTCGCCTCCTTCTACGAAGCAGTGATGCTAGCGAAGGAGGAGGCGGGACGCGTGAGGGAGAGGACAGCGTCCACATCACGACCCAGCCGCAGTGGTAGACCACCAGGCGCGGTCATGCGGGCGGCAAGTAATGGACAACTCGCCGTCTGATCATGGACCACGTTCGGGTCGACGGCGGTTTGAAGGCGTGCGTGGAACACAGCGGTCGTTTGTTCCACGCACGCCTCAAAGAGTGTCAGCACATTGACGGGAGAGGGCCAAAGCCTGCCGGTTATGCGGGACTAAACAGCTAACGTGACCACGGAACGTAAAGGGCTATTGAACGACACCGTGGATTTTAGTCAGTACAACTCTGACAGTTCCTCCTGCCGTGCCCTGGATGGGAGGAGTTGTTTGATGATTTTACCACGCTAAAAAAAGTACCTTAATATTTGCGATAAGAAGAAAGGCCCTTGTATAGCTTTCTAGAGTTCATTATAGTGGCCGCAAGGGCTCCTGATCATTGAGGTTCTGAGGTCTGTCCGATTACCAAAGGTTATCAACAACTTTTTCCATTAAGACTTCTCATTAGCTACCGCGGAGGCAAGATCTCTACCCGGTAATGGCAATACGCTCGCCCTATCTTACTTGGCTTTAAATGTAACTGGTAAGATATGAGTATACTACAATAAGGTACTTCGTAACCTTTGAGGATTAAAAACCTCATGTTAAAGTAATATAAGTGTAATCTGTCCCTTGAATTTTGTTTTGCAAACATGTTTAAACTAACTTAAAGTATATTGTATGTAAATTTAAAAAAATATAGTCTAATTACATTTCAAAACATATGATGAGGGTGCTTTAAAAGACAGAGTTTGCTTAGCTCATTTCAACATTAAATTGGATCTAGAATTTCATTAAATTAGACCTAATTTAGATTGGAAAGTCTAAAATTCTAAGTATTAGTATATTAGAATTTTGTAAGGATTTCACTAAGCTAACTGTAATTAACTTTAAATCTAATTGTGTCTCGCTTGAGTATTTAAGTTCAGAAGATCCAATTGTTCTTTTAAATGTCCTCAAAAGTTATTTCCGTAAAGCTCATTTTTATTTGGAAACTGTAGACGAACTGAGTAACTGAGTAAATTATGTACTTATAGTTGTTCTGAGTTTTCTAATCCAATAGAACTCTTGTCTAATAGAAAACTAAACTTAGTTAAAATCAATATTTCTATAATTTTGATCATTTCGCGCGTGGAGGCCCTATTTACTTAGTGAAATAAAAATATCATACAGTATACATTTCTTGTAAAGAGTAAATATAATACATAACGTAACGTTATCAAAATAATTAGTATTAAGTAAATGCTATTTGTTTCCCATTTATTTTGTTTAGTTGTATATATATGTTGTGTAGTTTTGTCTAATTTGTATGCCCTATGTGGCGGATCATGGCATGAACATATTCTATTTATAAGATCTTTATACCTGTGAATCACAAATAAACGATTTGATTTGATTTGATTTGAACGTTCCTAGAAACCCGAAATAAAGGATTTGGAAAGTAAAAATAATATATAATGAAAATCATAATAAATTGTTTTCAGACTACGTTTTCATTCGAATCATTTCATATTATTATGTTATTGTCGAGTTTCCAACGATACTATCTTTCATCTATTTTATTTGCTCACTTCATATTGTAATAGAATGGCTAAATGTATTTGTATTTACAATATTTATAATGTATCGCGTGTTGATTTTATTCATTTTGGGTTGAATTAATACTTGACGCACTTTTCAATTCGAAATTACGTATATTATTACAATAAACCATTTATATTCTACTTCTGAACAAATACATCCTTCTTGTTTATACGTCGTAAAATCATCACATGAGTCCTCCCACCCAGGGCAGAGGCGGGAGGGACTGCCAGACTCGTACTGACTAAAATCCACGGTGTCCTTCAATAGCTCTTCACGTACCGGGGTCACGGTAATTCGTGAGTCCCGCGATTAGCAAAGACATCCTGCCACTTTTTTATGTCCAAAGCAGATTGAAGCCAATCATTTTATGAAGTGGAGAATTCGTCCCACAATATGTTCCTGTGCCTGTAGCGCTTATGTTTGAGAAAATCATCCCTAGTTTTTTTTCTCATCATCATCTTTACGACATCTATAAGACCGCTCATTGTGTCGCCATAACAATTTGAGGCCCTTTTTTAACTTTAGTAATTTTTGTAAATATTTAATTTTAATATTTTCTTTTTTATTCTCGTTTTAAATGGACTATGTATATATAGGTATTTGTATTTTTTAATAATTAATTAAGTTGTTACGTAATTTGAAATATAATTTCGACATAAAAAATATTCCTAAGCTTATCATTAAAATCGTATCTCCAAAACAACACTACCTCGTACAAATGAAAAAAGCAAAAACTCCATCATTACAAATCTCCAAAGTATAATCCGAACAAATGACTCAAGTAATTTAATTAGTGATGGTCCTGTGTGATTGCGAGGACATTATTGCAATATTATCCCTACATTGCTTTGGAGCGGCCATTTTGAATGCAAATCTAATACTGCAAGAGCAATCAAGCGTAGTGCTGGCTGTATAGCTCAGTTTGTTAGGTTAGCAGAGTTTACAGTTGAGTTTTTTCAGATTTAAATTGCTGGGGATTTAAATTGACTGAAACTAGTAAATCAGTTCGACTTAATCTACCTCAAATCAAATTATGAAGAAATTTTTTAACGCGACCTTAGTACTCAGAAATATTACAGTATTTGGACCTTACACACAGATTTTCTGTAAAAAAGTAAATGTAATAAAGCAGGGTGTATTGCATTTTGTTATCATTCTTTAATGCCTGAAATTATGCTGTTATAAAGTCACAAATTATCATCTACTTTGCGGAATAAAGTTATACACAAATGTATTTATTACGAATTCCGATAAAAGGATTAAAACACAGATATACTTATATACCTAGTTGCAAATGCATCAAACGAGTGTAGTCTACTCTAGTTTCTGCACTGTCATTAATGTTGGATACGATTAGAAGGAATTCCTCGTGGAGTACTCACAAGAAGTCCACTACAATCCACGCTCTTATGTTGAGAAGCCCGACGAAAAGACTTCAAAGGTTTATTTTGTGCTTTATAATTATTCATATTTCGCCTTTGACATGTTATTTTTAGACACATTGTATGATATTGTGAATTAAAAATGTCTGTTCGTGTTTCTGATGACTCTGATTTTTGAGATATTTTTGGTAAAGTAATTAGACGTCTATTTGATTTAATCAATCAATCAACGCAGTATTCCACCCTCTACTATTGTCATGCCTGTCCTATTCTGCTACACTGTTTTCTTTGATATTCTATGCAAGTTTAAAAGCCGCATTCGTAGAAACCACAAAATTTACAAAATCACTTTCATCGGAATTCCGTTTACAAATAACTAATGAATAAGCCGTTACCAGCAGCTTCGACTACAGCAACTCGAAAATAATCCCACGGCAACAAAAAATCGGAATAAATACTATTCCATGTGTTAATCCAGGTTATAAGTTATATGTGTACGAAATTTCTTCCAAATCCGTGCATTAATTTATGAGTGAAAGAGTAGCAAACTCACATCCATCTATTCTTACAATCTTTTGTATTTGTTATATTAATAAGGAGTAAGATAAATAGGTAATTCATAATCAACCTCTCTAAATAATAATTAATTAACCATGACTACTTTACTTGCCACTTGACTACTGGCAACTTGACGTAAATAAATGGGAGAGAATTTCCAACATGGCGTATGTTAATGTGAACAGCATGCTGAAATACTGCAGTCTGTCCAAAACTGGCTTCAACCGCTTTTGTTAGTATGCAAACATATTGCCGAGACTATGTATACTATTGTATGAGCGAAAATTGTGACACACTCAACTGTAATTAGACAGTGTGTATATACGTTTACAGTATTTGCTTATCATAGGCATTCATTACATATTCAATCTTTGGCTTGGCACATGCAATGTAAGAAAAAAAATGGTGTGACAAAGTTATCAATGTGAACAAAATCAAGTTTTAGTACAATTTTCACATGTGAAAACTCTAGTTTCTAAACCTTTAGACTTTGATTTGATCCGAATCTCTTTGTTGCGATTGTATACGTACCTATGTTTAAATTCAGATGATTGATTGACATCACAGACATAACATTTCGTCTATAAACGCCAAAACAAAGTAGTATCAGTACATTTTTGATAAGAGCAGTAAAACAATTTTCGTACGGTTTATGTGCGCATCCGTGTTTATATGAAATACAATTCTGTTTAAAGTAGATCTTGACTCAGGTCTACACAAAGCCTTATTTGACATTTCGTCATGTTTACTCTCTAAACAAAGTAACATCAAACAATCCAGTTCTGGTATTGTCTTCCTTTTGTTATTGGTACACTCAAAACAAACAAAATAAAAAATATTACATATTTTTTCAAGCCTACTGAAAAGGTCTTGTTTACTTATTCCATACACGGATACAGAACCCATTATATAGACATTAACGAGTAGATTCTAACACAATACAGTGTGGAGGGTCAATAGGAATATAGATAAGGGATTTTGTATGGAACAGTCGATTTATTTCAGGTATATTATAAGGTAATGTGTTGTGAATTAGTGAAAACAATCATTGTTGTTGTTTACAGGAGAAATACTCAATTACTTGTTTTGTTTTACTTTTATATAATAGCACCATTAAATCAAGGTTACTAGAGATAATATTACTACAACACCAAAGAAAACTATTCGTATTCTACCTCTTTTTTTTACGTGGTAAAATCATTACATGAGTCCTCCCACCCAGGGCAGAGCGGGAGGGACTGTCAGAGTCGTACTGACTAAAATCCACGGTGTCCTTCAATAGCCCTTTACGTACCGGGGTCACGGTAATTCGTGAGTCCCGCGACCTTGTATTCTACCTTATTAAATAAACATCATAAATCTCTTAACATTTTTACTCATACGTTAAGTTAACATGAAGATTAATAACATGGAAAACGATTCAAAAAAACGGCTGTCCCACACAATCGTAGTCAAATTTACGAAACAATTTTCTATCTGGTCATGTTTTACGATTGATACTATTATTTTGTCGGGTTCTCGTAAACCGAGTGCAGTTTATGACTGTACGTACAGTCGGAGAAAAAAAATTGTAAAAAACTCTACTCTATTTCATTCGTATGTTTTATTCCTGTGAGTTTATTACTGTCACAATCGCGACAGTAAACTCTTGCCTCTTGGATCAACAAAAATTAAAGGAAAAAATCAGCTAGACAATATTCTAGTATGCGATAACTGCTGTGACAATTGATTGACAGAATTATTTAAAAGTCAAGAGTTGAATGTTCATGTTCATTTTGTTACATAAAATTAATAATGATACTGCTTTTCCGAGTAATAATTACTCTCTAACAGGAATCTTTTTTGCCTTTTCAACTCCAAACCTATGGTCTAATCCCAAATACGATGTTGATTTCATGAACTTTTGAAGAAGTGATATTGCTGATTGGATGACCGAATTAATTTAATAACAGCAAGTTATGACATAAAATATTAGTATAGCGTTTTAGTTAATTTTAGTTCTAGCCTATTTTCAAAAACAAATTATCAATTTACATATTTTCTCACCGTTATTTTCATTTGCATGGAAACGGTGTCAAAAGTTTTGAACAATTTTACTTGCCGACGATACTTTTGGTTTTTATAGCATTATGTAACGGGTAATGTATTAAGACACGATACTAAGTATCTGCTCTGTTTTATTATTGCAATAACAGTTATGTGCCAGAGATTTATTTGTACCGAGAGATTTGATTTAAAAGTTGTGTGGAGAGTTTGTAATCTTATTTTGTTCCGGAAATATTAGCAAGTTGTTGATATGGAAATTCCCACTCAAACTAGCTTGAGTTTATTATTAAAATCTATTAGCATATAATAAATATTGTGACGAAACCGTCATGTTGTACACCCAAAATTTAAAGACATGTGACTAATCCGCACTGGGGCACTGCATCTTCCCGATGTAATTTGACGGCACGGTTAGCGCAGTGGCTGAGAGATTGGACTGCTGCGCTGCGTGTGGCGGGTTCGATTCCCGCATGGAGCAAACATTTGTATGATCTACAAGTAGTTGGTCCGGGTCTGGGTGTTTGTGTATGTGAGTTTATATGTTTGTAAACGCACCCACGACACAGGAGAAAATCCTGTGTGGGGCACCGTTTTTTCCATAAAATAATTTTTGCTGGGTGCCGGCGTCCAACTAAAAATCATGATTGGACAACTGCACTTAATAAAGCCCCATAATCCAACTCGTTGTACAATGTAGTTGGACCAAAGGCCCTAAACGGTTGATCATAGCCACTCCCGCTCAAAGTCATGAGCCCTGTGTCCCAGCATTGGGATCATTATTAGTTAATTATACGACCATTTATAAATCATAAACGTAAGAAACATCACATTATTTGAAAAGGTTTTAACCAAGCAAACTATATAACTTTGAAACAAACAATCTAATAATCATTTGAAGTTAATACTTACGGTACGTGGCTAATTTTCTTGTTTATTATTTAACTAGCGGCCCGCCCCGACTCCGCACGGTTGCAATCTCTACTATATTATGCATGTTATATACATTCCTTGAATCACTCTATCTATAAAAAACCGCATCAAAATCCGTTGCGTAGTTTAGAGATCTAAGCATACATAGAGACAGATAGCCGGTAGCGACTTTGTTTTATAATATGTGATGTTCACAAATTGCTAACAATGGGTTATTAAATCTATAATTACCAATCTGCAAAACTTGATTGAATTTTCAAATTGCAATTAATACATTTATTAGTCAGCATACTGATATATTATTATCAATTCATTCGAGTAAATTTTGGTAATCCTTAATTGTATCCGGGGTCGCGGGACCTTATTACCGTGACCCCGGTACGTAAAGGGCTAGTGAAGGACACCGTGGATTTTAGTCAGTACAAGTCTGGCAGTCCCTCCCGCCCTGCCCTGGGAGGACTCATTTGATGATTTTACCACGATAAAAAAAAAAATCCTTAATTGTATTCTGTCTTTAGAGTTATAAGAGGAAAGAAGTGCATTAGTAAAAAATAACCCTTTATTTTCCATAAAATATATTTAAAAGTTGTTGGGTTGTTGCCCGCAGACGGTAAAGAACATTTAAAATACATACAAATAGCCAGAGTCGCAAAAACTAGCAGTAAATCATGTAAATATGTATTCGTACCATGTGGGAATCGAAACTATGATACGCCGCGCAGCAGTTCATCGCTGGGCAACTGTACTAACCGTGCCATTAAATAACATTCCACTTTGAGTATCCCGACCACATATTTAACTGACTATTTGTGTTTAATTTATTCCGCTATTAGATGGGCTATATCTAAGTCAAAAGCTTTCCCCAACACAAAACAATTTCATCCATTAGTCTTTTAATTCCGCTTCAAAAAGTATGCAAACTCCCAGTTCCACACATCTGCTTAATATACGAGTTTCTGAGTCCACAGTGAAAAGCGAGACAGAACTGGGTTCCGCACAAAGAGCTTTTGTTGATTAGGAAACTAACCAGCCTGCTGAGATTAGTTCTGATGTCTGTAGTAGATAAGTATGGGTAATGAGAGTAAGGCGTTGCCTTGAATTTTGCGGCGAGCGGGGCGGCAGCGGCGGCCGCGTTGTAGTGGCAGGATTTTATGCATAAAATAAAGTGGACCTGCCCTCTAAAACAGAAGAGAACGGGTCTACGTAGCCCACGCCGACTCAGGCCACAGCCGTCCCGCAAAAATTCGAGCAGAGGAATACCAATACACTAACAATACACCCACATTTGATCAGTTATTTTAAATTCTCATGTAATACACGGCATGTCTATGTCTGTCATCAACCAGAGGTCCTAACACTAATTGTACGTATTTGATCATCGCCCTTGAAGCATTACGAATTAAATTGTATGAAATATTAGAAAGCGCCTCTAGTGTATGAATAAGGAACTAAGTTTAACCATCAAATCAATGGCAAAGTTCATGTTTACTTTGTGTTACAATAACGTGAAAAGTTGTGCTAGGACTTCAGGATAAAATCCAGAACCCGTGGTTGCTGCTGCTATATTCTTGAGGAAATATCTAAAAACACTCACCCCACATGAAAAATTTACTTTAAAAATAAACTGCAGTTACTGATTGATAATCAGCTGATTGCAGTACTTGATTGCATTTACAATAGTTTCGTGACTGACTGATTTACAACAATTTCAATAGGTACTCGTGCTAAACAAGTGAACGTTGAACGAAGTATGTTTAAAAAATACTAATGTTTTAGATGTTTTGAATTTTTTTTTTGTTAAACTACGACAGTGGGACGTAGGCGTTAAAGTACTAAGTACCTACTATTGGTTATTTTATACCGAAATCTTTTGAATTATTTTTATAGCTAATTTACAAAAAAAAAAGTTAAATGTAATTAGTAATTTGGCTATAATATTTGAAAATCGAGCAAATTCTCTTCGGTTCTATTTTCATTTTTTCATTATGTGTATAATGTAAATATAAAATTCATTTGAAATCCTTATCAACTGAGTTAATGATTTCACAGAAATTAACGAATCGTAGTGAACGAATTCAAGATATTAATTTAAACAGTTGAATAAATACGTAATAATGAAGGCCTGTTGGATGATGCATTTAATTTATGTCCATAATAATTAAAAGGTATTCATTCATTTACATGCTAATAATTTATTACGAAAATAATATTATGTGAATTTTATGAATTTGTGTAACAAAAATACAGAGTGTTTATGAAAATATTTTTTTATAAGTCATGGAAAAAGCTACAGAGCAGAGCAGTTTATTTTGTTTGAAAAGAGTTAGCTAAGAAGTTGAATATTCTAAAGTAAGTCGCAAATACATCGAAAGTTTAGCTATCATTATGATAGTTCATGTCAAATTAATTCTTGCCTTGCGTGACTAACCTCTACACAATTTCCAACGTTCGAGCTTCTATACCAACATTTTTGATACAATGACGAGGGGTTTATTGATTAAAGTATTAAGTGTATTTACTATTTAATGTACAGCTACATGTTTTATTTACAGTTGAAAAATTCATATTTTTTTTTCAAGGTTTCTTACTTGGAATTGAATGGTACGAGTATTTATGATTAATTTTATTTTGGGGTTTGTATTATACGTAAATAAGATTGTACTTGATTTTTTTTTTAAATTTATGTTTTTAAGTACAAAAATGAATCGATCATCCCTAATATAGCATCTACGTAATAAACTAATAGTGAATTACGTACAATAAATTACACTGTCGGATTCTATATGATCTCTAGCGAATTAGCGAGCAAAAGCAATATAATATTAAAAATAAAAATTCATAAAATAAGTAATAGTTATTATTTCAGCTACTGAAACGATATATTTTACTTCAACAATAGAAAAGCTTAATTCTCGATCCTGCAAAGATCTTTTAAGACATAACATATTCAAATGTCTTCGCCAATCTCTGTTTTAGACGTTTGAATACGTATATTTTTGTCACAAGTGTATTCGAAGGTTGAAAAGCATGCTCGGTTTAGATTTTTACATAAAGCATTTTGTTTATTTTTTGTGTTGTCTGTATACCAATTTCTTAGGTCTGCTATCGAGGCCTTTGTTCAGCTGTGAACGTCTTTCACCAGATGATAATGACATAACACCTAATAACAATGTGATGTAGAACTTTAGTCATGCTTGTGATCTTAAAAACTTCTAAAAGATCTTCGTGATCACTGTTGCTTATTTTTCAAAATAAGTTGTACAAAATTGAATCAGAACTTTTCTTCATCTAATTATCCTTCGGGGCGTACCTACTAATTCTTACAAATATTCTTAATTTATGAAATGGAATTATTGAGGATTCAATTATAAGAGCGTTCAAATTACAATCAACTCTATTCATTCATCTCTTGTATGCCTCGATGGTTCGTTAACAAGAGCAATTAGCTATTGATTGATATTTAATCTGTGGAAAACATAATGATGAAAATATATTTATACGCATTAACGCCTGCGTCTCGTCTTCGCAAAGATATTTTGAGGAACGAAAAAATCAGCTGCAAGCGAGGCTCGGACCTGCGGCTTCTGGATAAGTACTCCAGACGCCTTACCAATTAGGCTATCACAATCACTAATTTGCAACGTGTAAAGCGTTCAAAAACCAAGGGAATTAAAAGTTCAGCTTCGGAATTGAACTAGTTGTAGAACAATTTGACGGACCGTTTTTGAAAGATGACCACTGTTTTTCTTTTAGTTTCTTCGATTAGATTTAAGATTAGAAATTCCTGGACACTATAATCCCTGGACAATATAAATTGTCAATAAGCTTAGCTTTTGTTACCTGGAACTCCTAGAAGTAATACAAGATGTAACTCTAAAGTGAAGCTAAAAAATTAATTGAATTATAATGAATATAGCAGATTTATCTTACGAGAAATTCGAGCAAAACGAGTAGTCTTCCCTTCTATGTCGATTTATGAGCCAAAAAGAGTCTAAAAAAAGAGTCAACCAGAATATCGACACGCTGCTAATCATCATCTTCCTGCTCTTATTCCATTTAACTGGAGACATTCTCCTCTTTCATATTCTCCTCTGTTAGACGTTACAGCATCATTTAATGCTTTGGCCTTCCTATTCTTCCCCATCCATTAATATTCATACCTAATAATTTGTGATGAGAAGGGATATAGAGATATCTCTTAATAGAGTGTTGGGTATGAATATTTATCGATAGAGAAGAATAGGAAGGCCAAAACAGACATTTCATGAGATGGGTCTCATGACATGTCCATTTGTCCATATCTAGACAGACAACTCCCTTTCCATTTCATTTTGACTAAACTTCCACTGCATTTATTGCTCAATCAATCATAAACTCGAAAACAAGTTGAAACGAGCTCATAGAAAGATCACGTTTAAGATTTGTATCAAGATTTACAAACTACTAAAGTTCTCCACCGATGCTAGCAACGCCTAGCTTATAAAATTACTATGCATAGTTTGATTGCGCAACGTACGTGATTCTAGCACGAAGAGAAGGTTCTGCTGCTGCGGTTTTGTTAAACTAAGCCGATTATGTACTCCACGAACCTCCAGCTAGAACAGATTTAAAGGCTATTGGATTATCTAAGGGATATTAAAAACAAACACGAAGTTAAGGGATTGCGGAATGGGGGAATCAGAAGTAGTAATTTGTTAACGGGGGTTGAGTTCTATGTAAAATAGGGGTAGTATTTTACTTGTGTCTTTGTTATAGGTCACACGAAACCCCACTGGTGCGATGGTTAAACCACTAGTCGTTTGCTTAACAAATAATGTGATGATTTCATTAATGTTTTTACTTTTTTTTGTCAGAATATCAAAAAATGAGTCATCGCGCTATTGATGCGCAGAAAAGCTGACTCAAAAACAAGCCTGTGCTTCAGTTGCCTTTTGCGTTCGAGTGCCGCATTAACCACGCGTAGACATTATGGTAGCGTGGGTCTATTCCGTGACCAGGATGCAAGCGTCCCATTGCTCTCACTGTAACTCCTTCGTGATCTTTAATGATCTGGAAATTTTCTGAATTTATGTTGGAACATGTAGTTGATAACTGACGATTTTCTACAAAATCTTATTACTAAACTTAGGTTAGATAACCCACTGAACATTTTTGGGTGATATAGCGCTGTGTAGTTTACGGTGCGTGTTTTAAGTCGGGAAAAGGCGCCATCATATTTTTTCGACACCAAAAACATCGTCCTAGGAATCCTGAGTGGAGCCGAAGGGACTGCCAGAATTTTACTGACTAAATATCTTTCCTGTTCCATCAGTTGTCCTTTTGCGTTTCAAGGTCACGATTATCTTTACAGACGGTCCCGTGATTCTAGACTTGCAACAACAAAAATAAACACTAATTTAAAAGGTGACTTGTAAATCTAGCAATATAATCCCACGAATACTAATCTCACTACTGCAATATCATCTGCAGTTCGATTAGAGATAGTCTGTTTATGTATTAATTCCCATTTTGTGGCGATGGCGGCGGAGTGGTTTTGTTGTCAGCTAAGCGGATTAACCGCTCCATGACCCTCCAGCCATTATGGGACTTAGTATCCGTTCCTTGCTTTTATTTTATCTAGAAGAGTTAATCCTGCTTCTATAAAACCTTTTTCGTGGTCTTGTAGGTTCGATACATGACACATTTTAGAAATATTGAGTCTGATTCGTTGGTGTAGTATCCGTTAACGCGATTGCAGAGGACGAGGTCCTGTATTCGATTTCTCCGTCAATCAGTTTTCAACGTTATTGGCTTTTCGTGTTTCCTAGAGGAATTTTCTAGCAGATGTCTGCATCAATGCTTGGTTGGTGGCAAAATATTTGTGATATTACATGGGACTTAGAGGAACATTGGTAAAATGTGTGGTTGTATTATTAGATACACCATTTGCTACCCCTTCGGGAATTACAAGCGTTCCTGCAGGGTTAGAGTTAAATGTTGATATTTTGAAATTAAAATGTATGTGTGTAACCTCCATTTTTTCCTTCACTTCTCCAAGAATAAAAAACCTTGACAAAGAGATATGTTAGCAAGTAAGATTCTGGTAAAATCAAAAACATGTTTATTAGATTCACAAATGAAATCAAATAGTTTGTCAGTCCTCGTGAAAGTCACTGGATAAATACGAAGCCCTGTGAATACAAATGTCTTTTATCTGTACCTCAAGTATACCTAAAGTTTACTTCTACTTTTAACTGCCACTCAAATAAATCGGCTTCTAGTATTACCTCAGAATAATTAATTCCTACCTAGAATTAAAGCTCCTCCAATAACACCCCACAAAGACGTTCAAGTAAACAGAACAGATGATTTCGAGCAGTTTACTGTAATAAAGCAGAACTATTCGAATACAAACGATCTTATTTAAAGCCGCTAAATAAAGCGTGGTAGTGTTCTCTCAAGAGCTTTATATGTTAATACTATAGACTTATAGAGTCATCCTGTATAAGGCTAGGTACATGAAGTTTAAACTAGTTGCTTATTCAATTTCTGTTGGAGTTTCTGCAAGCGTTTGCGTTATCAGTTTACTAGTGTTTTGGGGGTACACCTAATGCATCCGGCTCTGGCATGTTAATTTTAATTAGGTACATTCATTTGAAATTCCCATTTGCAACCAATTTGCTTAAGTGAAGATCTTCAGTCGTAAAGTCAGCTTTAACTATATGTATACAGCGAAATACCGGGTGTGTGCTCTGATATCTGATATGTGCAGCTTTTTGAGGTACTCGATTATACTTTTAGCTATAGCATTTCTATTTAAATAGTAAAAATATAAACCACTGACATTCGTGAATTATTTTAGCTTCATCGGTTCATCTGTGTAGAAACTACGATTATGGACAATCAAGTTCACAGATTAAACTTACAACACACTTTTTTATGCATTGGCGATTGAAAATTGAGTTAATTTATAAAATGTGTGATGTAGACACAATAATATATATTTTATCCTGTGACAAACTAATTCAAAATCAATAATAATTCAAACAAATCGCTTGTTGAAGATGATTTTCGGGACTTCAGTAAATAACTCTCCTAAACCCACTAGGAAAACACGTCTACATTATTAAGGTTTGCTGAGCAATAAATCACAGATAGCGAGAAACATGGGTGACAATTACTTAGTACCTAAATTCCCAAACCTTAAAATTTCTACAAAACAGTACTGAATTATGTCAGTCAGTAGCGAGGCTTGATTACAGGTGACAGTGACTTTTAAGCTTTTGTCAAAAAGACAGGCGTGGCGAATACGAAGCGTGACGTTTTTATTTGTAATGTATGAAACTGTTTGAATCCAGTCACATATAAAAGTGAAAGTGATCCGATAGCGTGACAGAACTATCGGACTGACGTCTCGCTTCAGTTCGGTATCCCTTCGGAAATGCTTTGCTTTCGCCTGTCTGTTTGACAAAGGCATTAAAGCTTTTATTTCTGTAACAGTTTTCGTTTTGTTACTTTAAATCAGTCCTATTTAGTTTTTATCCGATGTCCAAGGAGAATGATATTTAACTTCATTCTCAATGATAAAATGTTACTTTGTGTAGGACCTTTTTTAATGAAAATCGTCAAATGAGTACACCATTTTTTTAGTTACAATCTATCCCAAAACAACGAGTTCCAAGAAGGGTGTAGAACTCTTGCGCATCGACAAAATGCAGTAAATAAGAGTTGGCGCCGGACTCGAGATCCAGACAGCCCTGGCGAAACCTACCACCGTCTGTGAGATTGCTGTACAAAAGGCTATTTTACTATAAAATATTAATTAGTACGAAAAAAATTTGACCTGTATTTTTTCATTCGTAAACCAAAATTGACGAAGATACAATGCTTCTACAAATCACAAAACGACACTCGGTCGGTATAATTTTACAGGCGTTACGAGTATAACATCACAAGCCCCCACTCCCGAATTGCTTAGCGTTATATCTTTATCACTATTCATTGATATATATAAACAACAAAATACGTATACATAATTTTTCAAGGCTAACTGACGGACTAAACAGATTTTCAATTAATTTATGCTGTAAACTACCCTATTAAGGGGCAAATGATTTATTTATAAAGAAGTTATTCTTACAAAAACTAATTCATGATGATTTTATTCATTTAAGAGAAATTTATATTTAAGAGAAATACATACATAAAGGAACTACGTATATGCACATTTGCCGATCTGTAACAATATAACAATATGTTTTATGAGTAGATCAAACTAAACAAATACAGACGATGTACCCTAAACACTAGTGAAGTCTGTCCCAATCTTACAACAGATTACTTCTCTACTAAAGATATAGTCTGAATATGTTTATCTATCTATGTGAAAGTGTCGTATTTGTCGTCTATTGTTTCACATTCTATTGCAGACTCCTTTGAGTAGTTAGCATAATGTCTCCGAGCGATTAAATGGAGAATAGCTTTTATCTCACTTGTTTATTATAACGGCTGTTCAATGAACAATCGTTGTAGGAGTGAATACTAAGATTGAGTGCCTATTCATTAGTATTCATGTGTATATGTAATATAATATGTTGTGAAGTACCAACTCATCATCTGTCTAGTCTTTTCTCAACTATGTTGGGAGTCGGCTTCCAGTTGATCCGTATGTAGTTGAATATTTGTACTTTACATGGCGCGACTGCTTTTCCTCCACAAACAACCTTAACCTCCACAAACCAGAAACTGGATAATACGATGCTCCTTGATAAGACTGGTTGTCAGACTTTTGAGCTTCTGACTAATCATAAACGAATGTCAAAGATCTACTCATGACAGGACCATGGTTTTACATGCTTACCGCATGCTTAAAAAAAGTTTAAGGCTATTAAAAATTGTCACATCCATGTTTCGTATGTACTACTATGGTGATAAGGCATGCATGCGTATGCATGTTGATTTCGTCAGATACTCATTCAAATGTAAACAAAAACCACTGCATCAAGTATTTTCCTATAATAATCTGTGTATTTCCCTAAAAACAAATTATTTTCTGCAGTCTGACCAAAAGAAAAAAAAATGTTTCCCTAGTCCATTTATCTACTCAAATGCGTTAAGTAGGTTGTAATGTACAAAATGATAAAATAACGTTTTACTGAAAAAGCTGGGTAATCCTAAGATTTATTAGGAAGCCTCGAGATTTATAGCAGGGTTATGGTGAACTGAAACGTAGTTATTTTTCGAGCTTTTACTAAACTATGTATTTTGTATAAGGAAAGACCACATACATTATTTAGGAATAACATAATATACGGATTAACCAAGATTAATTTATTGTTTTGCAAGGAAAGTGGTTTTAACGTACTAATAGTATGTTCTGAAAACTATTCCGTCAGCCAATTCTCCCACCTGAAAACAATTGGGTGGGAGGACTTATTTGATGATTTTACCACGCTAAAAAAACTAAAAATGCAGTGGTGATGGTAACTAACAAAACATGGATAGTTTTGTTCGTAAGTAAACTCAATACGAAACAAATCGGGTAGTTCCATGTCCATTTCATTTTAGTTTGGTGCTGGAAAGCCATTGAATAAAATAACGGTTGACACTATTTTAGTATGAATATTAAAACCATCTAACAAAACAACAAAGAAATATTATAGTTTACTCTATCCATATTGGAACATTAAAGATATACTACTGCCCAGAATTTTATAGCCCGGTCTTATAGCCATTTCAAATAGAATGCATTATAGACGAGTATACACTTTCCATAATATTTTGTGTATTCTACATACGGCTAGGTGATAACTGTTTCATGATGCATAAATCAACAAAGAGGGTCCGGTTCTCGAAGTTTCCATAGGTAACCTAGATTATATTATTATACTAGCGGGCGCCCGCGGCTCCGCCCGCGTGAATGTCGGTTACCGTTTGCAAAAACTCAGGAAAGACACGGTCAGCAACATGATTCCCAGGTCTATTCACAGACACCGACACTAACATCGACGACGCAGTCATCACAAACACTCGACATAGATAGATATAGTGTGTCGCGGACTTTTTTGTAGATATTTATAAGATCAACAATTATTAGAACATTTTATGGTTCTATCTTTTATAGTTTAGGCAGCGTACGCAAAATAAGTAACTTTTCTGGTTGATTTTTTACACTTTGTGGCCGAAAAACCCGTATAGCTGACGGAACCCTATTTTTCTCTAAAATAAAATATAACCTATGTTATTCGTGGTTTTTTTTATCGTGGTAAAATCATCAAATGAGTCCTCCTACCCTGGGCAGGGCGGGAGGGACTGTCAGACTTGACTGACTAAAATCCGTATCGGGGTCACGGTAATTCGTTAGTCCCGCGACCCTGGCAGGCTTTGGCCCTCTACAGGCCCCGTCACTATGCTGACACTCCTTGAGGCGCGCGTGGAACACAACGCGCCGTCGACCCGGGCATGGTCCATGGTCGGACAGCGAGTCGCCCATTACTCGCTCCCCGCATGCCCGCGCCTCCGTTGGCCGGAGATCGTCTCACGACGTCCGTCGCCGTGGGCGTCTACCACTGCGGCTGGGGTGGAGAGAGGACGCTGTCCTCTCCCTCACGCGGCCCGCCTCCTCCTTCGTGAGCATGACTGCTTTGGAGAAGGAGGCGACGGCTTCCCACTCCGTCTAGCCCCGCAGCATGTCCTCGACCAATGCCGGGCGCGAGAGGTCTCCGCCTATCGCCGTTGTGAGGACACAGCGGTGCCCTGCCCAAGCGGGGCAGTCCTGCACCGTATGCTCTACCGTGTCCTCCGGACGATCCTCGCAGTGGTGACACCCAGGCGATTCTTCGCTCCTTATCAGACACAGGTATCTCCCGAAACTTCCGTGTCCGGTGAGGACCTGCGTCATGCGGTAGTTAAGGACGCCGTGACGCCTATCCAGACACTCCACAAAGAGGGGTCTTACCGCCGCGATTGCGGCGTGCCCGGACCTCAGTTGCGACAGTCGCTCCCTCCATACTGCCCTGAGTTCGCGCCGGAGCTCTTCCGCTAAAGAAGTTTTCACTTCAAAAAAAAACGATGGGTTGCACTCTGGGAGTGCCTGCAGAAGTGGAAACTTCAATAGTAATAAGCACACACGAACATTCACACAAGCGCCCTGCGCCGTCTTACGAATTTTCGATCAAGTCACGTGTCCTGACGCGAGTTTAACATTTTTTACCCATTCCAAAAAAAAAGTGCACAACGCCGCAAAGAAGTTTTCACTTCAATAATCCTTATAGCATGATTCTGTATTCACGCACAAAACGTATTTCATGTATAACTTTGGTGTTTCTACACCGATTTACATAATTCTTTTTTTATTGAATTGAATAGGTAATAATGTTAACCTTTTTTAAATTAGGGATGAGTGAGAGTGTTGTAAACGTAAGAGTAGACAAATATAATCAGAAAGCCCCGAATTGCTAAGTTATCGTGAGTTTCACTTGTTATTGTGAGTCAATAAATAAAAGATAGACATATGCTGTCAAGGAATATTTTTATATAATTTTAAGGAGAACATTTCCGTCATACATGATTTCTATGTAGCTTTAACCATTAAGGCTGCACACGCGACGGAAGCTTAAAAAATGGAGAAACTTTTCCCGTTTTCCCAATATTTCCCTTCACTGCTCTGCTCCTATTGATCGTAGCGTAATGAAAAGTACACTATAACCTGTCCAGGAGTATGAAGAACAATTGTGCCAAATTTCGTTAAAATCTGTCGAGTAGTTTTTGTTTCTATAACGAACATACAGACAGACAGACAGACAGACAGACAGACAGACAGACAAAAAATTTTCTGATTGCATTTTTGGCATCAGTAGCGAGCCCTAATCACCCCTGGATAATTATTTTTTAAATATATTTAATGTACAGAATTGACCTCTCTACAGATTTATTATAAGTATAGATAGATTATTATGATTAGTACCTAACTTGAATACTAGACCTGACCCCGCTACGTTTCGTTATGATAACCAAAATTGAAGCGCCCTTTGTTTTCTCATTCACGCGTTCTGGTTGCCAAACAAAAGATACGTGACAGTCTTTGGTTAATGCTAGCTTCTCACGGCGTTGGGGCGAATCCCCGCTGCCTCGACAAGTCGAGGCGCGGCGGGAAGAGCTCCGGCGCGATCTCAAGGCAGTATGGAGGGAGCGACTGTCGCAACCGAGGTCCGGGCACGCCGCAATCGCGGTGGTAAGACCCCTCTTTGAGGAGTGGCTGGATAGGCGTCACGGCGTCCTGACCTACCGCATGACGCAGGTCCTCACCGGACACGGAAGTTTCGGGAGGTTCCTGTGTCTGATAGGGAGGGAAGAAACGCCTGGGTGTCACCACTGCGAGGATCGTCCGGAGGACACGGTAGAGCATACGGTGCAGGACTGTCCCGCTTGGGCAGAGCACCACCGTGTCCTCACGACGGCGATAGGCGGAGACCTCTTGCGCCCGGCATTGGTCGAGGCCATGCTGCGGGGCGAGACGGAGTGGGAAGCGGTCGCCTCCTTCTGCGAAGCAGTCATGCTCGTGAAGGAGGAGGCGGGCCGCCTGAGGGAGAGGACAGCGTCCTCCCTCCACCCCAGCCCCAGTGGTAGACGCCCACGGCGTCGGACGTCGCAAGACGATCTCCGGCCACCGTAGGCGCGGGCATGCGGGCAGCGAGTAATGGGCGACTCGCTGTCCGACCATGGACCATGCCCGGGTCGACGGTGCGTTGCGTTCCACTCGCGCCTCAAAGAGTGTCAGCATAGTGACGGGGCCTGTAGAGGGCCAAAGCCTGCCGGGGTCGCGGGATCAAAGGATTACCGTGACCCCGGTACGTAAAGGGCTATTGAAGGACACCGTGGATTTTAGTCAGTACAAGTCTGACAGTCCCTTCCGCCCTGCCCTGGGTGGGAGGACTCATTTGATGATATTACCACAATAAAAAAAAAGCTTCTCACGGCGAGTGTAACGCGAGCTGCGCCGAAGATGTAGTATGTTGTTAATATTTTATAAAATCTGTAAGGCTCTTTCATCAAAATACAGATTCAGGCAAAAACCTATCTAGTCTTCGCATATATTGAATTGACCAAAAAATTGTCTAGACTTTTAAGTCTTTGCCAAACTGACAGGCGATAGCGAACCGGACCGAGTCCGAAGCGATAACGAAGCGACACGAGACGTCAAACTGGGTGCAGCGAACCGAGGCGTGACAGTTGTGTTAGCTGACTTTTTATGAACGACGTCATACAGAGCAAACACGCCTTGGCCACGTCTTCGCATCAGTTCGGTCACGCTATCGGATCGCTTTCGCTTTTCTATGTGACTGGATTCAAACAATTTCATACATTACAAATAAAAACGCCTCGCTTCGTGTTCGTCACGCCTGTCTGTTTAACAAAGGCTTAAAAGACAAAGGAGAAATTGACTTATTGGCTGTTTCTTTTTAGAGTCATCAGGTATAAAACAAAACAAATTGGTATCATTTCGTATATCATATTTTTTAATGTTGTTAAAAGTTAAAATGTTTATTTGAAACCAATTAATGGGTAATATTCAAAGTATTTCATCGTATCTGATAATAATGGGTATTTTATTTTACAAACAAAACAATTATTTTGTTATAATAATATTTCCTTTCGCAATAAATTTATATTTCCTTAGAACACGAGTAATGATTACTTTTCGTGTCGGAACCGTTTTCATTTCAGGAAACTCGATTTTCACTCCTATGAACAAAATAATAAAATAAGGAAATCAAGTTGAATTTCACACGAAAGAGTAACATTACTCAATCCGTTACTGAAACGTTATTTCATGATTTGTAGGGAGTTAAAGGCGTACTGTATTCATGACTGAACTGAGGAAATGTGGGTGTCCTATTAGGGCGCAACAATAACTCAAATATGCATGAAGCGGTTACCTGCTGTCATTTTTTTCTTTCTTAAACCTGTCAGGATGCTGCACACAGAATTTCATGTCAGCTTTATTGATAGGGCATGCAGACAGCGAGTAATGGGTGACTCGTCGTCCAACCATGAACCGTGCCCGGGTAGATGGAGCATCGTGTTCAACTATGTAATACATAGTGAATTCTACATTTTTATTTTTCCGTTGAATCTGATATTGACAAGTTCGTGGTTGAACAATAACATCTCATGTGTTGATGGCGCGTAGTGCCGCGCTGGACAAGGTCGTTCCGCTGATGAGTAGTGGTTTGGTAGTTAATCTTTGAAAGTCTTTCGAATAGTCAGTAGCCCAAAAGTCTGAATACCAGTCTTATCAAAGGGTGGCGTCACTTAAACGATCCGAATTGTTTCTCAAATTCTAAATCAACGCAAGCGAAGCCACGGACAAAAGCTAGTTAAAGGTAAAGAGAGGTATAGAACCTTCTTTCAATTTACTTTTTCATTTACTCCTTTCTATATAGTCAGTTAAAAAGTGGTTTTGTGCGTAGCACGTGTTGTTTGCCAACACTGCCAACACAATTACTTTTTTCTTCATCTTTAGTCACCGTTTATTGGATCAAGATTTATTGAGAGGTGGGTAAATAGAGGGTTCCAATCACGAACTTGATTTGTTTTCTTTTGTTGTTACCTTTTTATCTAGTGGTACTGGAAAATAGACAGGTATTTAGGCGTTTGATAATAAAAGGATATATTTTTACTATACTTAAACCTATTTATCTTTTTGTATTCCAAGAATGATTTTATTCTATATGTTACCAGAAATGTATAAAATCTTTTTCATTTTTTTTAGCGTGGTAAAATCATCAAATGAGTCTTACCACCCAGGGCAGAGCGGGAGGGACTTTCGGACTCGCACTGACTAAAATCCACAATGTCCTTCAGTAGCCCTTTACGTTCTGGGGTCACGGTAATTCGTGAGTCCCACGATCCCGACAGGCTTTGGCCCTCTAAAGGGGGGTCACGTCCAATCCGGGCATGGTCCATGGTCGGACAGCGAGTTGCCCATTACTCGCTGCCCACATGCCTGCGAAATGTATGATTTCTAGGAATTGTCTACAATTTATAGGGAATGTATACAATTCCGAAACTACGAGTATTTAGGAAATGTGTAAAAAAGTGTTTCATGTGTTCAGGTAGAAGGGGCTCTAATAGGCGAGGCTCCTATTTCCGCGTGCAAGGTTTGAAGGAATTGAACGAAACCGAACCCAAGAGTTGTTGATGCCTTGCAAGTCAGGGACACCCGGGAGTTTCTGTTTGGTTAGGGCTCACACATTTCCGGGATTCGATTTGATTTTAAGAATTACAAACATTTTCTAGGTAAATACATTACTACGAAATGTACCTAGTAATGTATTTACATGAATAGGTAAATTATTAGTATAAAATATTATGAACGAATTTTGTGGTTTTATTTTATGTCAGAGGATTAATTAAGGTAGTTCTCACCAGTATCTTAATGCCTGTACCCCATTCTACGTTTTTTTTAGATCTACTATTCTGCCCTGTTAGAAATCACGTAATCATCATTAAGGATCAGTCATTATGAAAAAAACATCTACCTCGCGAAGCAGGGATGGTGGATTATATCTTATGAAATACATTTTACAATCAAATCTATATAGTATATAAAAATGTAATGTTGGTTTGTGTATGCTTCAAAAACTCAAAAAGTTCTACACCGATAGAGCTGAAATTTTAGCATGGTATATAATCCGCATCAAGGATTGTTTTTATCTATTTTTTGCGTCAGTCACATATCCGCGACTGCGAAAAAACTGTTTTTTTGTGCCACAGTGAAGCGTGGCAGGGTACAGCTAGTAATTTTATAAAAGTGATAATTAACGATGTAGCTGAGAAACTAAAACTAACACAAATATACTTACCATGACACTACTTACTTAACACTTAACTTATACATGTTTGTAACAGCCAACTGATTGTTTCTGATAAGATTTGCAATTGATAACATCACGTAGCTAGATCGTGAGTCAATCTTGCTACGTGACTCACTGAAACTGGAATTGCCAAAGCCGAGTTTGTTACTCATTTGTTTCAATTGCCTAATTTGGAAGCCATACTAACGGGAAATGTTGTTAATTATCGCGATGATGGACGGTTAGCGCAGTGGCTAAGCGATTGGACTGCTGTGGTGTGTGTCCCGGTTGGATTCCCGCACGGAACAAATAATTCTATGGTGTATGTAAGGTTCTATGTTTGTAAACGCACCCGACCCTGGAAAAATTCTTAGTGTGGGGCAAAGTTAAAAAAAAAAGAAAAAGATGGACGTTTATATAAACATTAATTTAAAGTCTACTATCTCCAAAATTAACGGCATTCTCCTTTACCACACTAACTAACTTACCCCTGCATAAGAGAGCCCCCCGCCAGAATAACAAATCATAATAACGTAAACAAAACACAGTTAGAATGGTTATTTAATATAATACAACATACGTAACATTTTATTAACAAAAAAATTTTTATAATGTTTTGTTAGGTAAATAGTTTAGACTCACCTTTACGATCTTAACGTCTGTGGATGTGCCAACCTCTATGAATATTTTGAAGCACCTCTATTTTGAATGGGAATAAGTAGAATGAAAACAAAAATGTAAGCTGGCGACGGCTGTAAAAAACTCGATTTTTATATGAGTAATAAATTATTCCTTAATACATATTATTACATAAAATACGCCTTTCTAGTGCTAGGTTTCAATAGTTGATACCTATAAAAACCAATTTTATTTATCACGTTATTTGAGTCGATTAGCGAACACAGAAATAAATACATGAACAAAATCCGAGTCATTCAATATCCTCACTAAAACTTTTCCCATTTGTTTTGAATGAATGCTTATCAATTTCACAACACATTTCCAACAAAATGTTTCCGGACACACAATCGTAAACCAAGTGGTGGAAAAAGTTTCTTATTCCACCGCTTTGCGTTATTTAAAAGTTTTAACCGACCATAGACAAGCAAGGTGTAACTTTACCAATTTTGAGGTAAAAGAATTTCAGACGATTTTGAACCTTAAACACGACAATATCGCGAAACTTTTCGCAAAATTGAACGTGTAAACATAAAACAGAAACTACTTAAACTTTTGAAAAGTTTGAATAATGAAATATTTCAGATGCTAATTGCTCAAACGTTGCGTAGCTTATTCATTCTCGGGCACGCCGCAATCGCGGCGGTAAGAACCCTCTTTGAGGAGTGGCTGGATAGGCGTCACGGCGTCCTGACCTACCGCATGACGCAGGTCCTCACCGGACACGGAAGTTTCGGGAGGTTCCTGTGTCTGATAGGGAGGGAAGAAACGCCTGGGTGTCACCACTGCGAGGATCGTCCGGAGGACACGGTGGAGCATACGGTGCAGGACTGCCCCGCTTGGGCAGAGCACCGCCGTGTCCTCACGATGGCGATAGGCGGAGACCTCTCGCGCCCGGCATTGGTCGAGGCCATGCTGCGGGGCGAGACGGAGTGGGAAGCGGTCGCCTCCTTCTGCGAAGCAGTCATGCTCGTGAAGGAGGAGGCGGGCCGCCTGAGGGAGCGGACAGCGTCCTTCCTCCACCCCAGCCGCAGTGGTAGACGCCCACGGCGTCGGACGTCGCAGGACGATCTCCGGCCACCGTAGGCGCGGGCATGCGGGCTGCGAGTAATGGGCGACTCGCTGTCCGACCATGGACCATGCCTGGGTCGACGGCGCGTTGTGTTCCACGCGCGCCTCAAAGAGTGTCAGCATAGTGACGGGGCCTGTAGAGGGCCAAAGCCTGCTGGGGTCGCGGGACCAAGGGATTACCGTGACCCTAGTACGTAAAGGGCTATTGAAGGACACCGTGGATTTTAGTCAGTACAAGTCTGACAGTCCCTCCCGCCCTGCCCTGGGTGGGAAGACTCATTTGATGATTTTACCACGATAAAAAAAAAAAAAGCTTATTCATTCTCTAATTCTCGTAGAAGTTTCAAGAAAACATTTTTATTATTTACAATGTTAGCAAAATATCGTGCCATAATGTCTTTGTCGCTTGTTGTTTTTTTTCATGATTACAGGAAGATAAGACGAGATTAGCTTTTTGTAATTTACTTGTAACAACGGAAGGCTTCGCGGGGTAGACTCATTGTTCAGAAAATGGAATATGTTATAAGAGAAATATTGATCGAGAGCATCCTTTTGTACGGCCGAATTTCATCAATTTCAATAACTTATAGTAATATCGCGATGTAATAACTTATTGGCTTTCTTAGAGGATTAAGAATGATGTAAAGGAAATTTTCTTATTGGTTGGATGATGAACCTAATAGAGTTACCATAAGGTTAAAGGTTTAACCATGAAGAAATATAGTGTTACGAAATTTTGAAAAACGCTAGGTTTTGACCCTCGCTGCCCAACTACGTTGTTGTTGATCTAAATTCGAGTAATAACAAAGTGATTTTTTAAATTCATAATATATTTTATATAGGATATTACTATCGTTGGTAGTAACTGGGGTTGTGGAGGTCCGATAGGCAGCTCCATGTTGACTGGAAGCCGACCCCAATATAGTTGGGAAAAGGCTAGGCAGATGATGATTACTATCGTTGGTCGCGCGTCTCACAAATTACCGTAACCCCGGTATGTAAAGGGCTATTGAAGGACACCGTGGATTTTAGTCAGTACGAGACTGACAGTCCCCCCGCTCTGCCCAGGACTCATGTGATAATTTTACCATGTAAAAAAAAAGGATCTTACTATCGTTGGTAAAATAAAACATCCTGGAAACATAATTAGGTATTAGAAATTTGAGATTGTTAGTAAAACAAATATAATATTCATAAAATATGTGGAGTAATGTTTTCACCTCCTCTTTATGGGACAAACCCTTTGTTTAAAAAGAAAGTTCGTATGTTGTGATGTATGGATGAATGTTTGTTAATTAATTACTTCAGAACGGCTGAACAGAATTCAGAAATTCGTAATAAATGTTGGCTCAGAGGTAGTTTATAATCTGGAATACAGAAGATCCCGGTATCAAGTTTCTGTGGAATAGCGTTTGAGATATGTACACGCGGGCAAAGCCACTGGTATTATAACAGATTATCTAGAAAAAGCATGATAAATTGAAAAGAACAAAATAAATATGGCAAAGTAACCGGAACCCAGCTGCACTATGTTTCATGAAAAATGACCGCGTGGAGGCTTTATTGGACACATTCGTCAGTTTGACGGGCCTGGTGAAGTTGTGAATGTAGTATGTTGTATGGGTATGTTAGCACTAGCCGACAATTAATCTTGCGTTGAGTGAAATTCCTGGTGCTCGCATAAAGCGAGTTACGAGCTTCGAGAATTTCGAGCACACTATTAGTATAATTTATTTGGACTTAGAGAACAATTTTCGGCAGCCAGTACCAACGGAAACAGTGATGAATAAATAAATGATGTATAGATGTATTTTTTTGAAGCGAAAACTTCTTTAACGGCGTTGTGCACTTTTTTGGAATGGGTAAAAAATGTTAAACTCCCGTCAGGACACGTGACCTGATCGAAAATTCGTAAGACGGCGCAGGGCGCTTGCGCGAATGTTCGTGTGTGTTAATTACTATTCAAGTTTTCACTTCTGCCGGCACTCCCAGAGTGCAACCCGTCGTTTTTGTTTTTCTTCTAGATTCGTTTTCCTTCAGTCTTGTCATTTCCAATTCTATTATTATTCTTTCAATGTCAAAATTATCAATGGTAACTGATCCCTGGATGGTCGTGATCTGGTAGTTTTATATTATTATTATTTTTACGTGGTAAAATCATCACATGATTCCTTCCACCCAGGGCAGAGCGGAAGGAGCTGCCAGACTCGTACTGACTCAAATCCACGGTGTCCTTCAATAGCCCTTTACGTGCCGGGGTCACGGTAATTTGTGAGTCCCGCGACCAGGTAGTTTTATATTATTCATTAAAATTACGATTTATGTATTTTGTTTCGAAGCTGCAATAACAATCTGCTGCAAAAAGAATCGTTAAGTTAATCGTGTCATATCCTCCTTTGTTAGTCTGAATTTATTATTTTATTTTAGCGATTTCAACCTGCCATCTTCCAAATTAGTATTTCAGATCCTCACCGAAAAACGTTAGTATTAAGTAAATAAACAGGGTTATGCCATTAAGTTCCAATAAAATAAAATCAAATCCAGAATCGTTAAGCACTCCAGATTATTATCGATATAATAACTAGCAATAAAGAGCTTGAGTGCGGAAAATTGGATTGAAAAGCTTTCCGGGAGACGAACTCAATCTGAATGGCTCATCTCTATATTTTTTTCTATCTTTCTTAACTATTAAATAAGTTTTCTCACGTGCATTTTTGAAGAAAAAAAAAACCGGGTAATCCGATTGCTTATTAGAGACCTAATGCTTGTCTTTAATTGGATAATAAGCAATCGTATTACCCGGTTTTTTTTAAATAATAACAGTAAAGTTGGACAACAGGACAAGGGGAACGACTTTGCTTGTTGAATTTCACGTTTTTTCTCTTGAATGTTTTATTTCGATTCTTCAGGACTGTTGATTTGAAAAAAAAATCGGAGTGATAATATCTTCAAGTATACATGCTTTTTTTTTATCGTGGTAAAATCATCAAATGAGTCCTCCCACCCAGGGCAGAGCGGGAGGGACTGTCAGATTTGTACTGACAAAAATCCTCAAAACCTAAGTTCCTTTACATCTGTAAAAGTGTAAGAACTGTTCGCAAAGTGAATAAAGCTTAAGTCTTAAGTTGGCCTATTAATTTTAGCAGCTTAAGAACGTCTTTTACTAATTACTGTACTGCTTCTGCGGATAACTGTAATAAAATTGTAGTTTGTGATGAAATAAAATTGCATCACGACTGGTTTTCTCGTATGGTGGAGCAGTGGTGTAGATACCATATAGTTGAGCAAAATTTTCATCAATGTGTAAGTCTCATGTTAAAACGGGCGAGCCCATAGCAACTGAGCATAATTCTAAACTTAGTAGCTTCTGCTGAGGATAACCCTATAACACTTTTCTTGGTCTAAGAATAAATCTTAGACCTCAAACTCAGTAGTGGCACTATGGACCACTAAACTGTCTGCAATCTAAGAAATTTGAATGCAAAAGCGTTTGTTTTTTTTATTATCACTTGATATCTAGAAATTCTTGAGTATTATTCCAAGGGTATAAGTTTTGTAGACTTCAGTAGAAATACCAAGATGTTAGAAGAATAATATAAGAGCAACATTATATTTTACTAACAACCGAAGTAAGTTAACAAAAACAATAACTGCGATTCGAAGTTTCAAACAAGTTGATTAAAGCAACATTTTCCCTACTACTTTTCTAAAAACAACCAATTTCCTTTCCGTTTATTTTAACAAGCATAAAACAATTACTAAGAACGACAATCCATTGCAAAAGTAATGAGTTCGTAGTACGTTTTTCATACTTCTATAACGAGCTACCCTCTAAAAGTGTGAGACAAAAATGACTCGTCTAAGCGGGAACAGGAATTCCTATTATGTGTCTTCACTTTAACAACGTTGTAAGGTGTACGAGATAATAGCGTTGCAACACGACACCGCCCCCTTAACACCCCTCTTTGTAGGGTCATCAAATAACCGACTTTTATTGTTACACAATAATGTCCAAAGAATTTAGTTTCTTTCCGAAAATGAAAGTGGAACGAAATTGAGAAGTGACTTACTTAATGATAAATTAAATTGATTTTTTTTTAGAAAAAGTAATGACCTAAAGTAATGTAATGTAATTTACCGGTTACCAGTATTAGAAACTCGTTGTGTTCAACAAAGTGTCAGTTTAAATAAATTTCGTTTATCATTTTGCTTTTATCTTTCACTGTGAGTCGTTTGCAGTGGTTTTTTACTTCTATACAAAGATCCTGATCTTTAAAAAGTAATTCAGGTAGTACAGAAAAGCGAAAACCTAGACCGGTGACAGTTACTTCAAAGCGTTTCATATTTATACAATAATTGCAACAGGATAGACAGATCCTGTCTTGGGCGCCCATACACGGACTGCTCCAGCAGTTAACAAGTGATCAACATGCACGGACTTCTCAAGCATTCAGTGTATGCCTTGCGACTGTGTCATACTGTCCGATCGACCGAAGTAGTTCGAATTCTCGATTCTGCGCATGTTTTTTGTAGAAGAATGTAGTTTCGTACGCAGCTGTAGGTTGAAGCAGTCTGTAAATTACTTATTATGCTTTTCGATAGCGTATGTCAGTGGGATGTTTAATATTAGACATTCTCGTTGTAAAAACTAGTTTTTTTTTTACGTGGTAAAATCATCAAATGAGTCCTCCCACCCAGGGTAGGGACTGTTAGGGCGATTGTGCACTACAAGGAATTTTACTGTCCGAACATCCGATTTTTTACGGTCCGAAGTGGCATGAAATACGGATGATTGGCTTGTGCACTTGTCCGTCTATACTCGGATGATATGCCTAAGTTTAGGGTAGCTTTGTCTTTGAAACTACACGCCACCCACGCGAAATTACAGTAGAATCCCGATTATCGATGACCGTTCCGGAATGGGGAAAAGTAAAATGTCGGACGGTAAAATTACGTATAGTGCACAAACTAGTATATACATTATATGGCGTGCCATATCGGACCGTAAAAAATCGGACTGCCGGACAGTAAAATTCCTTGTAGTGCACAATCGCCCTTAGACTCGTACTGACTAAAATCCACGGTGTCCTTCAATAGCCCTTTACTTTCCGGGGTCACGGTAATTTCTAGAGTACCGCGACCAAAATGTAAAACCTAGATACCATAATTATTTAGCTGGCAACCCTAGCCAGTAATCTTGGCGTGCATTAGCGTTGACAGTGCGATAAACAGGAAAGGCCAAGTCTGTGTATTGTTTCGCTAGTGAAAACTACGCTGTTAGTGCACTATATAGTGCTTGAGTAAATTGACACTGAAACTAGAGGATTACTTTGTCTAGATCTTTCGGTCTCAGACTTGATAATAATAAAAAAAGCGGCCAAGTGCAGTGAGTCATCATAATATAACAGTTCTTGTAGTTGTTTGTAAGTTTGTTTTAATATTTGAGTTGATTGATTAATATTTGAATTAAATTACGATTTACAGCGTAAACTTTTTATGACGTATTAAAAAAAAACGAATTACTTGATCTCGTTCAAACAAATTTTCGCTGGAATTTTACATGGTAATGTACGTCATATTTTTTTTTTAGTTTTATCATTATTTTATTTTAAGCGCAAACTGAACAGTTTGCGCTTCTAAAATCCAAAATATATTTTCGACAACATTTCATAAAAAATATGGGCTGTAAAGACAATGAATATATTTTATTTAAAAAAAGCATTTTCAAAGTTCAGTCCTATTAACTTTTCGTCGTTTGAAACTCAAAATAAACTCGGACCAAGGACAGTGTAAATAACCTGATTGACCCAGATACCTAGTGGAAAGTTTGTGGCACTATTCGTGTCGTCTATCAAAAATGTTAATAGATGTTTCTTTTTCTTCATTGGCGATGTTGCTTAGTTAACACATATTTTGTAAGTGTTTTAAAAGCCTCTTTTGTAGGAATTATTTATTTTAATAATGTTTTTTCGGAAAAACATTTTCAGTTACTCATTACCTATTGAAAATAAGGTTTATTTTTATACATGTCCTAGGGAAATGAGGATTTATTATTTTTGTTGAACGGCATTTTGCATTATAATCTTGCCTGTTAATGTTTTTTTTTGTTTTAACTTGGTAACCTATTCTCAATTAAATTAAAAATTAAGCATGTCATATCTACGAGTATTTTGAATCTTTAAGTGAAAATTTTAGACCAACTCCAATAACTTATTTCTGAGCCAAATGATCATTATGCCTATTCAAAACATTCATCTGATAATCATGTATTACATATAAAAATCCGTTTATTTTGGTCAATGTGATTTCTAAAAGAAGATAAGTACTGTTTCTTCTTTCAGTGTTTCATAGATACACTATTGTCGAGTTTTTCTTATGTATACCTAGTTTCTTGTTTTTTTTTAGGAAGATACTCCTCATCTTATTGTAAGAACATTCCATTACTAAACGAGAGTTTGAATAATCTTCGGATCATAAGAAACGTAGATAAGAAGATTATTACAATGTTCGTGGGTATGCGCCACCAACCATGCATAATGTCCCATTGTATATTAATCGAGCACTCATCCACCCCTCGGGATTCTGCTTATTCCGAGAAAATTAAGAGACAGCGGAATCTTGTAAAATAAAGTGTTTATAGGAGGAAAATAAAACGAAGACCGCAAAATGGATAATCTCGTTGGTTGGGGCGTGTTGAAATAATTCAAAAGAAATTCGGATTTCAACAACATTTTTAAGCAATTCAATTATAATTTACAATTACAAATACAAGTAAGTATTCCCTTTGTCGTAATAATTTCAGTGCTTTGAAAACAAAAGTCAAATTCAATCGGAGTGGGAAGCGGTCGCCTCCTTCTGCGAAGGAGTCATGCTCGTGAAGGAGGAGGCGGGCCGCGTGAGGGAGAGGACAGCGTCCTCCCTCCACCCCAGTCGCAGTGGTAGACGCTGGACGACGACGGCCGACGACAGACGCGGCGCGGCGAGGCGCGAGCATGCGGGCAGCGAGTAATGGGCAACTCGCTGCCCGACCATGGGCCATGCCCAGGTTGACGGCGCGTTGTGATTCACGCGCGCCTCTAGGAGTGTCATCATAGTGACGGGGCCTCCCTGTAGAAGGCCAGGGCAAAGCCTGCCGGGGTCGCAGGTCTCACGAATTACCGTGACCCCGGAACGTAAAGGGCTATTGAAGGGCACCGTGGATTTTAGTCAGTAGGTACGAGTCTGACAGTCCCTCCCGCTCTGTTCTGGGTGCGAGGACTCATTTGATGATTTTACCACGTTAAAAAAAGATGTTTAGGTCGTCTTATAGTATAACTAGATACAGCTCAATACCAGTATTTTATAAAGAGCGATTGCCTGAAAGGTTATCTTTTAAACATAAATCTCCACTTTCACTATAATAAAAAATTAAAGTACTTGTTAGAGAAGGCTAATCTCGGGGACTTCTGAAATGTCAACCCGACAAACAAAAATAATAGTGAAGCAAAAACACAATCACTGTGAAAGTACTGTAGAAGCCCATTTTAAAGCGTAAATCTCTATAGAGAAAAATACTACATGGACAATCTGTTTTAATCAGAAAATTATTTAAAAAAACCTGAAAATAGATGTAAAGTCATTATTTAGGAAGGAAATAAAATCTGTCGCCTGCGAATCCTCCATCTTCGCGCATTACGCTAATCCCTAGTTTAATTAGAAGATTAGCTTACGTTCACCATCTCATCCCGTAGTGTTTGACTAAGTAAGAGATCAGATTAAGAGCAATCTAAGTTTAAATCATTTGAGCTAAGTTTATTTAATCATAGGGATTAAGTAAAAAGTATTACTAAAGTGCTTTCTATTGACATACATTAACCTAGACTTTCACAAAAATGTTTGACAGTGTGCGTATTTATTTATGTTTTTTTAAAACGTTGCCCCACACTAGAAATTGATCCTGTGTAGTGTAACTCACATACACAAACACCCAGACCCGAAACAACTTCTTGCCTGCACGGAACAAATATTTGTATGACCTGTTATACAAATATTTGTTCCGTGCGGGAAAGGAACCCAAGACACGCTGCGCAGCAGTCTAATCGCTCAACCATTGCACTAACCGTGCCGTCACTTAAAGCCCCTTGTTGTCATTTTTCTTCTGTAGCGTGAGTGCATTAATAACTCGAAATATAAAAACGAAATATACAAATAAATATTCTACAACTATCATACAACGCCATCTAGTCCCAAGCTAAGCAGAGCTTGTGTTATGGGTACTAGACAACTGATAAACATACATATATATTTCTAAATACATACATATTATAGATAAAATATATATTATAAATATAATACACGAAAAGCTAGATCCAAAACAACTACCATACAAAAATTTGTTTTGAACGGGAATAGAACAAGCTACACGTAGCACAGCAGCTGATAACAGAACAGCCACTGTACCAACCGTGCCGTCTATTTTAATAGGTTAATGTTGTCATTTTTATATTTATGTTCTAATTTTATATGTATCCTATAAATAAACATTATAATACACGAGTTTTCGCCGTCATGTTCAATAAAGAATTCCAATAAACTTTTATTGAGCAAGTTTAAAATATTTTATGCCATTGTTATGATTGATTTATGTTGCGAATATACATATATTAAAATCTTTAAGCTCGACAGACTTTAAATGAGAGATGTAGGAACAGATTATTTTGTTTAGAACGATTTTGTCAAATTTTTCATAATGATGCTTCAGAAAATTATTTATTTATTATAAAACTTGTAACTTGCATTGAACGAAGATGATTAAAAAATGTAAATGAATACATAGTCACATTACAGAAATCCGGTTATGACTTCAAAAAAAAATGCTGACATATCGCTATATGTATGTACATTTTGGTTCATGTCATTGTTCTTGGTAAGTAAAAAAAAACCAATAGTTGACCTATAAATATAAGGTTATAAGGCTATATGTACTATGTACATTTTGGTTCACGTCATTGTTCTTGGTAAGTAAAAAAAAAACCAATAGTTGACCTATAAATATAAGGTTATAAGGCTATATGTACTATGTACATTTTGGTTCACGTCATTGTTCTTGGTAAGTAAAAAAAAACCAATAGTTGACCTATAAATATAAGGTTATAAGGCTATATGTACTATGTACATTTTGGTTCACGTCATTGTTCTTGGTAAGTAAAAAAAAAACCAATAGTTGACCTATAAATATAAGGTTTTAGGCGCTTCAAAGCCCCACTAAGACTTTAATAGGCTCTTGTGAAACCTATAACGAAACTGCTTTCAAAATTCCATAAAAAGAAGAAAGCGTTTAAAGAATAATAATAAAGCAACTTTGAAAGGTTTCTTTTTTATTTATCTTCAAAAATTACAGGGTGAAAATACGAGTAGCATAAGATTTATGATCATAAATCGTTTAGTACTGTAAAATTAAATGCGCTTTTTATTTTATTTACGGATGAACAGCGATGATTATTTGGGGTTTTTTTACAAAAGTATTTCTCTTACAATAATAGGGCACATGGTCAATGACTTTCATATTCATATATTGTCAATGTTTTCACATATTTGTGGTTTTTATTTTTCTAGTTTTCTAATAAAATATTGTTTTGGCTTTCTATTCAGATGTCATATGATGCGTTAAATTATTGTGAAGCTGATTATCAAAGCCACGGGTAACAGCTAGTTTATGATAAAAGTATTCACTAGCCATTCCTTTTTTATAAACTGAAACATTCACATCTTTAACCTGTCATATAAAATGTTACCGCACTATTTTATTCATAAGTGGTTTACCAATAAAATAGTAATGAACGGCCAACCTTCGTACGTGGTATAACTCGTAAACTGCATTTTATTTTCTCACAAGACATTTTATGAACGGATCCTATGATAGTTTTATGTTTTTCTTACTATTATTGTAGTCTTGGGTATAAATCAGACAATGATATGGTACAATATAAATACGAATACAATTTATTCAGTTTCAGAACTTGTTATGGTAATGAAATATCCTTTCAATTGATAAATTCAAGATGTAAGAAAAAAAATTTTTTAGATTTGGATTTTATAGAGTCAGTTAAAAAAATGGTAATAATTTTCCACGCCACAGCATTATGTCATGAGAAAAAATACTTAAAACTCTTCGAAATTCAACTTTTCTTGTCTTACAAATAATTATTTGTCCCGCCCTGAACTTCCAAATTCAATATATTTTTTACTTAACTGCAATATACAACGACACTTAAAAATTGCTTCAGTTAGGATCATTTAAGGCTTTAGGTTCAATATAGCTTCATCGCTCTATAATTGACTAATCAAAAATCGCTTATCATCAGTCTCTACTCAAATAAACCAATTTTCTCTAGCCATCCTTCGATTGCTTTTCAATTTTGACAGATGAGCAAGATATTAAATTTGCCCGGTTTAAACACCTACAAACATTTATTTTCACAAAGTATTTATTCAAAAAGAACCTTAGCATTAAGAGTAAAGAGAAAAGATATTGGATATCAAAACATTCCAATGGAAGAAAAGGATATTCTTGGTACATAAAGAAGGCCTAGACATATTTTACTTAGTTTAAAACTAAACAGAAAAGAGGTCCCTTTATTGGAGGCAAGATAACGTAGATAATCAGTAAACACATTAGAAAATACTTTTGGAATTGAATAAAATGTTAGATTTTACGGTATTTTTGTTTGAACTTGTCAAAATCAAAATCAAAGCATTTATTTCAAGTAGGCCATTACAGGCACTTTGGAATTCAAAAGACTAAAATTAAAACTATAATTTAAAATAATTATGGTGCTACAGTCCCCGTGACAAGACATAGTAACTGTGACAGTACCGTAGATGCCCATTCTAAGATAGATCTCTATGGAGAAGAGCGGGCAAGAAACTCCATGGACACTCTTTTTCAATCGCCAAAACTATTACAGAACCTTTGTTACATCATTCATCTTGAGATGGTACATTATATGAGAACGATGTAGCAAGCAAAAAAGAAGTGTCCCAGAAATTATAAAAATGTCAATTCAATAAAATTATCAATAAATCATGGCAGCTGAAAGATGACCAGTCCCTTCTGACAGCGCCCGTTCAAGAATATGACACATGCATCAGCACCATTCAGCTCAACCATTTTGGAGGGAACTAAATGATCCGACTTCGTATTGAAGATTTCCGTTTCGATTTCGTATTGAAGATTTAAGATCATGTTACATCAAAACATAGCTACGAATTCGTTTATTTTTAAGTCATGTCACCTTAAAGTGCTATGCCATTATTACAATAATGTAGAATTTTTTAAAGATTTAAGGCGAAGCTATATGTAATACAAGCAACAAAAAATATACAACATCTTAATTCCTCTTTTCTCCAAATGCACTTGTTTACACGTACCAACAGTAAGTTCCAAATCCGAACTACACAATCCGTCTTTCGCTATTCTACTTGAATTTTGTTGAAACACCACGACTGCCTGGAATACAAATGCACTTTAAATCCCTGTGTGAAACAAAAATGTACAGAATCTCTCGCTGTAAGGAAAATTAAATATTATTGCAAAGTTAATGCAGTAAACTAGAAAAAAGAGAAACGTTATTTTGAGAAATATAGCAGCTTATATAAATATATCATAAGCTTAATTTTTTTCCAATTATTTTGTGGTCGGCTATCAGTCTAACTAAATGAAATTGTTTTTTTTTTATAAAAAAACGTTGCCCCGCACTAAGAATTTCTCCTGTATCGTGGGTGCGTTTACAAACATAGAAAATCACACACACAAACACCCAGACCCGGAATAACTACTTGCAGATCATACAAATATTTGTTCCGGGCGGGAATCGAAGCCGCAACACATACTCGTAGCACAGGAGTCTCATTGCTCACTGCGCCAAACGTGTCGTAGTGATTACCTGTAGCCCACAAGGACCAACTTCTTATTCGTCTTTTATAGCCTTGTTCTACCTTGTTACCTTGTTTTACCTCTTAATCGTGTCGATAATTTTCTATTATTATCATAAGCGTACATTGTCCCACTACAGGGCAAAGGCCTTCCTTCTCTCTTTTCACTTTTCACGATATAACGCGATTGCTGGCCAATCCTTCAAAAATGAGTACAGCTCATCCCCAAATCTCATTCTGGGGCTGCCGTGTTGTCGTTTCCTATTTGTTCATAGCCTTTCATAGCCTTATTTCCCTTCTCCTTAATTCTTCATCGAGTCGTTTTTTAAATTATAACAACTAAATTAGCTTCGACCTAAACTCTGCCACATTAACGACGTTAGTAGGGCATTGGTCAGGTCTCTTAAAGTGCAGGTAGAGTTACTCAGTGTCTAGAACAGGTGAGCCATCGTTTGTATGAGTGTCCGCTTCATCCGTAAAACCTGGACCATGTTGTACCTGCAGCGAATAACCTGGCTACGCAATTGGCTTAGAGTCCTCCAAGTGGGCATGTGGACTAGGAGTAATGAGTGACTTGCTGTACGATCATGGACCATGCCCGGGTCGACGCCGGCGGTCGTGTCCACGCGCGCCTCTAAAAGCTATCAGCAATCTGACGGGTACTCCTTTAGAGGGCCAAAGCCTGCCGGGATCGCGGGACTGTCTTATCAGGTAATCGTGACACTGGAGCGTAAAGGGCTATTGAAGGACACCGTGGATTTTAGTCAGTACGAGTCTGACAGTCCCTCCCGTCCCCTCCTAGGAGTGAGGACTCATTTGATGATTCTTACACAAAAAAGGGTCTTGCAAGTGGACCATCGTAGTTGGTGCCCCGCTGGGTGCTTTTAACCTAGTAACCCTGAACAGATAAAACTCAATTCAATAAAATAGGTGTGACTTTGGTCCGACTTAAGCATTCATTTCAAAGATCTATGAGTATTAACCGAGACCGAGGACTCTGCTATTAGAAGAACTTAGGAGACACAAAGTAATATAGATGGCCAGTTTACGAACTTACCTCAGCAAGTCTAGCTTGGCCTTGATCGCTAAACCCTAGCGACAAGGCCCTTAAATGAAATATGATGTCTAGCTTATAATCCCTTAAGACTACCCGCCTATATTCAAGAGTGTGCCTTCGGGGATTGTATAACCAATTTATTTTTCTGCAGTATAAAAATAAATTGTCTTATTCTTGGTTGTCGGAAAATGTGATAGCAGTTTGTTTGTAGTTTGAAAATTAAAATAGTTAAAGTTATTTGAGATTTCAAAATGTGACTGCAAGGCAACTCTTATATTTTCAACGTCAAATGTCGTTTTGCGATTTTGCGGTCTTGTTTTTTTATTAGTATGTTTGTCTCGTATTGCGGTTTTTCATGTTAAAGCTAAGAATAAACAACAAGAACTTCATGAAATTAATTCATACTTCATTCAATTTTGTTACAATGCAGAACGAGCAAAATTTCAGAAGACTAAATAAAAAATCAAAACTATGTTAGACCCAATAATTACCACATAACTGCAACTTTTTTTTATTTTATTTTTTTTCGTGGTAAAATCATCAAATGAGTCCTCCCACCCAAGGCAGGGCGGGAGGGACTGTCAGACTTGTACTGACTAAAATCCACGGTGTCCTTCAATAGCCCTTTACGTACTAGGGTCACGGTAATCCCTTGGTCCCGCGACCCCAGCAGGCTTTGGCCCTCTACAGGCCCCGTCATTATGCTGACACTCTTTGAGGCGCGCGTGGAACACATAACTCATAACATACATAACACATAACTGCAACCGGAATATATTTCCCGTATAGTATTTTCATCCAGACAATGTTGTTTTACTTTTATTCCGTTTTTAACCCCCTGGACTCATGTGACTTCAATAAATTCACTTTTACAAGCACTTCGATGTCAGACCCCATCTGGCTTGGGAAATCCTTGAGGGTTTCAACCTAATTCTACCATAATCTACATTGTGATTCCCAAAGGAAATTTTCCTTTAGAAAAAAATGTTCGTAAAACGATAATCACAAATTAGGTTGTGTATTAATGTTCGGTATTTATCTTATGGATTCTGCGGAAACTCGTGAATAAATTAAATGTACGTTTGACTGTGTTCTCGTAATAGAAATTATTAATGGCTTCTAATCGTATGATTGCTTAATTTTGCAATTAGATGGTGACAATAATGTAGGTAATGACATAAGATATACAAATGGGAAATTCATAGACAATTAGTAATAGCAGTTGGCTGACCCCCTCTTGTGTAACGGTGATTACTTTGCTCGAATAAATAAAATGTAAAAGATTTATAAAATACTGTCGATTCAAATAAAAAAAAAAACAATAATTTAGTCAAAGGTGGGGTCACTGAGTCAGCTCGCTGTTTACGTGTGTAGCTTGATGTTTATGTAGGTACACGGAAAATTTATGTGCCAATTTATAATTGCAAACTTAGGGAAACGGGGGTCATTCTCTCCGGTGGGCAAAGCACGAAGGCGGGCTAACAAAGCATAAGAATAATTAATCAGCCTCCAATGTTCTCACTCCTGGCACATAAAATTTGACTCATAGAGACAACTTAATATTATGCTTAAAAGCTAGCGTGAATTTGAACGAGTTTAAAGGAATTTATTTTAAACTCGTTTTTCACATGGTTTTGCATATTTATGTATTTAGTTTTAAAACACTTTCTTTTCGTGCTAGAGACTTCGGTTAGGTACATACTTCCCACTTTTCTTATAGGCATAAGGTTCAATCATCACGCTTGCGATCCTTAAAAGGTTACAAAAGGTACACTGTGATGTCCGAAATAGGTCTCGCGTGGCATAATATTATTTGGCCCGTACATGTAAAATGAATTAGGGTCTGTATGTAGAGTATGTATAAATACACTTCTTTTGCATGGTCCCTTGTTATTTATGGTTGGTAAGATATTATGTTTTTCTTTTTCATTCAGTCCTGTCAGCTGTCATGTTATCATTCATTTCCTTTTATGTAGTAAAATTATACACTCGTGTTTTTCGTATTATATTTCATAACAATATTCCTAATCACTGAAGGAGTAGGTGTACTTAATAGTAAGAGCTCCTGTACACGATGCCGCCACCGCGCCGCCACCGCTCCGCCACGGTGCCGATATGATGTGTATACCTTCGCGCTCATTAGTAGCATGCTTCTGTACTTGTATTGAGCATACCATCATACTGACCTTCTTCTTTTTTAAAGCTGTTTGCAAACGTAGAAATTTGATTTCGTGATGACATAAAATATTGCTACCCCTGGTCGCGGGACTCACGAATTACCGTGACCCCGGTACGTAAAGGGCTATTGAAGGACACCATGGATTTTAGTCAGTCAAGTTTGACAGTCCCTCCCGCCCTGCCTTGGGTGGGAGGACACATTTGATGATTTTACCACGATAAAAAAAAATAACCCCTCATACTGTATGGTTTACTCGTAATTTTAATAAACACACCTATTTAAAAATAATAGCATGTTTATTTACAGCTGCATTAAATGTTTCGTATTTCTGTCTAACCACTATTCACAGAAACCGTGCTCTGAAGTAAATATGTATTATACGTATTTTATCGTATGTCGTGTACCTTGTAACGAGTAAACTAAGTTTTCTAAGAACTACATTAGCAAGGCGCTCACGCCACGTAAGTAAGTGGCAAGCAAACGAGCCGTGTCCCCGTTGAATCACGTCATGTTCCTTAAGTGCACACGAAGTGTCTTAGTTGCATAGTACGACCTCCTAGGGAGAAAAAGTCTCTAGGAATGGGAGGCTCTACTATCTTTTACTACAACGTAAGAAGCTTAAATTTTTGCTACAACATAACAATGTTTTTAATTAGTCGTACTCTGAAAACGCGTCTGAAATTGCCTGAGGAACGGGTTTCAGCCTAGTTCAAACACCATAGGGTATTAGGGCCCAGAATATATTATGACAATTACTGACTGAATACAGGATTTGTCTCAACATGAGAGATACAAACTCTTACATACAAATAATAAGAGTACCCTTAGTGAAAAGTTTATTTTTCCGAGTCCCAACAAAGTTCGGGATCGGAAGGACTTTTAGTAAAACTCATAGTGACAATCCGCCTTCAGGGAAGATCCGGGGACACTTCTTTGTTACATGTTGGAAGGGTTCTGTATGAGTGGCATTTGTAAATCTGAATATTTTGATTGAAAATAATGTCTTGAAAAACATAGGAACTGTATGAAAAGAGATAAAGGTGATATGTTACTATATTTCTTACGAAAATAGGCGCCTGACCTTTACGAAGAATATAGAATCTTAGATCCACGTAACCTTTTCAGTATAAATTGTTTGTATATATTTATATATTAATTATATATAGTATAAAACAATGTCGCTTCCCGCTTTCTGTCTGTCCCTAAAAACTGCACAACGATTTTGATGCGGTTTTTTTAATATATAGTTTAATTCAAGTAGAAGGTTTATATTAGTAGTACATGCATAATATAGTAGAGATTGCGACCGTGCGGAGCCAGGGCACGTCGCTAGTTAAAATAAATATTACATCTGGCTATTTGTCTCTGCTTCAGTTGCGATGTCTGAAATCATGGACCCGGAACGTAACGGGCTATTGAAGGACACCATAGATTATACTCAGTAAAAATCTGACAGTCCCTCCCTTCCTGCCCTGGGTGGGAGGACACATTTGATGATTTAGAGACATCAAAAAAGCCACAGAAAATGTCTACGTAAGTCACGACTTCCTAGTATGCCAAATTTCTTTGTTTTGCCGCCAATATATGGAAAAGTAATAATAGTATAATAATAACATAACCTATTCTTTAAAATCTTTGTGTTTAACTAGTTTAAACATACGCTAAATCAAATTTTATGTCGTAATTTCGCTAATATTGATAGTTACAATATTTTATTAAACCTATTTAGGTTAATATGAAATCCATTAATCGTTTACGACTGGCGAGTTATTGGAACATAAGCCGTTAAGACATAATCCTCTCGTATATTAATTCCTGTCTGATTTTGTCCATAAATAATACCCCAGAAACGACGCCTGTCAGGTATCATACCCGGCTATTAATGGTATTTTCTTACTCTGATATAATTATGAGATTAAGGCTTGAGTTCCACGCTTACCAGAAAAATACGTAATATATTATTTTAAAGCCAAAAAATTTAAATACCTGCCAGAATGAATAAACGCTTACCAAATTGTGTATCATAATTAGTATTGAAGAAATTAACCTATTTTCTGTAATATAAAAAAAAATCGACCTATGCAGTCGACGAAGCCCCGCCCAGCGAGGCTTCTATTTCTGTTCGCAGGGTTTAAAGGAACCTTAACAAACCGAACTTCAGGTTATCCCTTTTTAGTATTCAAAAAGAATTATCGATGAGCATTTACATTGTAGCCTAAGATTAATACTATCATTATTATAGATCGTTTCTTAATTGTAATTTTCATTGTTACAGACCAACATGTCGGCACCAACTACGGACAGCACTGAAGCTATCACCAACTCCGGGTACGGCAGCAGCGATGAGACTGCAAGTCTACTCGTCACCGGTCCCTCAGTCACCGTCATAGTCCCCACAGAAAACAGAACAGTCAAACCAGTTCTTCAACGACAAGACTGCACCACTCATCTACGACCACAACTATCAGGAGGACCCGGCAGCGAAGAAAGTGCAACATCCATCAGAATGGAAGAGGGAACCGCGAGAAGCGTCCCTGACATCGAGTTGCAATGTCGGGAGCCGGCAGACCGACCTCAGACACTCGTCTCCCCCGTAGCCACATGCTCGCATAGAGGGTCAGTGACCGGGTGCCAATTAGTACCACAAACATACTCAAGATGTCGCGTTTGCGAGCGGCGGCAGTCCACGGCACCAATATCGGCGCTACAACTAGCGCGCTCTGTGTCGAGAGAGAGCGTTCGCTCGGCCGTACACTACCCTTGCGGCTGTAGTTCGCTTCATGCCGTCAGTACATGCCCTGTCATACAGCCCCCGGCGCTACTGTTGCCTACAACTAGTACGAGGATTATCCGCCAGAGTTCGCAGCCTGAATCTAGCGCATGCGCGGCGCACTGCCCTCATCACGGCCACCATCACCCCAGCGCCTCCCTGCGGCAATTGCGGGAACCAGGCGATGGCATTGCCGGCATCGCCGCGGACTCGCTGCGAATCAACGGGGGCATGCGCCCATTCAAACAGGTAGGTTCCATGTTTGGTAGGTGGCGCTACTACAAAATCATACATTGTAGATTTTTTTCTTTAGTTGTAAGGCTGTTAGGTGCGTTCAATTTACTCATGTCATTTCATAATATCTGCCGGATGGTTAGCGTAGCGGTTAATATTCATGCAAATCATGCAAGCATACGGTGTTACATGAGTAAAGTACTAAGTAGGCGGTAAACAAGGATTTTCTTTGTTCGTTCATTACTTGAAACAGCAATTTCCTGGAATGATTCGATAAAATAATGCAACAGAAAATATTGTTACAGCAAATGAGTTTCTGCAAAAAAAGGAACGTTTTTACAACCAGCAAGCATCGAGGAAAAGGCTATCTTATTTGAGTGCTAAGTTGAATGTTGAAGGAAACAGCTGCATAATTATTGTCGAAATGGCTTTGCACAACTATGTACGAGGTTTGACCTACATTATTCGGTAAAGATAACTTAAATTCTGCATAAATATTCTGGTCTTAACTGTAACCACACAGAGAAACAAAAAGCATTGTAATATATAAATTGTAAATAGCTAAAAAGTAGTAGAAATGCTTTTTGGAAAATTAGTTTCGCATTTGGTGTAAAGCTGTAACGCTCGTCGCAAAGCAGAAAATGTAAAAAGGCAAAAGAAAAGGTAAAAGCAGTCGTAACTTTGTGAAGCAATCAGACATTGACAGAATGTTCTACCGTTGTGTATCTTTGCCTACGTTCCAACGAGATGAGCCTTTTCTTAATGTCTGCTTTTGCAGCTCACGGCCATTTAACTCGCTGCTACGACACTTAATGTTGTAACACTTTCTCAGGCGCTCAAGGCAATTTCGAGATTAGAATTAACAAAAAGCCTCGCAAGAAGAATACTAAACATCTCGGTGGTACACAGTATGTCGGTGTTGTAGTGACAAATAAGTTATTGTGTGTATGTAGGCGTATCATTTAGTGTGAATATAAGTATTTTGCCGGATCATCAATCACTTTCATAGATCGAATTCCTGGACAGTCTTATCCTGGCTCTTAGTAGCGATGCAGTTGGCGTGTAAGTGCTGTGTAAGGGTCTTGAGACGGGTTTTCCCTTCTGACCGAATCAAATCAATGACTTTTGATTTGATTTCTGTTTTTAACCTGCAGGCGGGGCTGCTCCTATGTCCACAAACCCTGTCGCAGACGCGCCGAGCCCGGCTGAGACGTGCATTCACTGAAGCCACGGGGGATACTGTTAACTACGTTAAAACGGTGGGCTTCAACCTATTGGATTATGCACCGTCGAATACTGCTATCGACTGTACAATTTCCTAGTTAGATTTTCCAGTGACCTATTTTTTAATTCAAGATAATGTCAACATTTCAGCGATTAAAGTAATATCCACACACTTAGCTGACACAGAAAGTTTTAAAAGCAAAAAGCACACCACAATGCATTTAGATTTTTTAAATAGATTGCAACGCAAAATTAGAAGCATAGCATGTTAGTGAATAAGCCACGACCCGAAGAAGCAAAACAATTTAGCAGAAAATTAAAATTAGTTTTAGAGTTGCCCCACATCAACGAAAGTCACGAGTTCACGACCCACGTCATGTTGTACAGTCGAAAAGCAGGTATCTGTGGATTTATCACCAAAGTAATTTGTTAGTTGGCGAATGTGTCGTCCCTATAGCTTCGTCTAATGACCACCGTTAGCCATCCCCCCACGCCCCTGACATCTTCCCTGGCACCAAAATTGCTTGTCACGAACAAATCGTTTTCTGTTCATCACTTTGTTCAAGCAAAAATGTCATCGTACCATCGAGCACATTTATTCGAAACTGACAAATTGGCTTTGAATGTCGAGTGTGTTGGAGCACATAAAGCAGGTACTTTTGTTACATCATTATGTTTTATTCACCTCGATCATTTTGTGGAATCATTTTGGAATTCCAAAGTTTAAACGAAAACGTTTTGTCATCGCTTTGGGAACCCATTACTCAAGCAAAATACACAGCACCTACACAATCATTAGCTATCCATTCATTCGCATTGTTTTGATGGATATAGGTAGCGCTATGCACTTTAGATCGGTTATTAGATTGCACAGAAATGTTGCTTTTCGATACATACGAGTAGATGGAATTTCCTTTTATGTTGCTATTATGTATTAGGTTCCTGGTTAAATGTCGCTACTGTTTTGGTGAAAGATTGTTACAGTTTCATTTTTGTTAGGTAGGTATTCAATTTTATAATAAAATCTAATCTAGGAAAATGTTTATTTTAAAGTGTTTAATTATGTCAGAATTCGAATATTTTCTAGGAATTCTCAACGTTTTACAAATTTACTCCAAAACAACACAGGATAGTTTCGCGGTAACATCTCAAAGAGTTTTAAAGCAAGCAGATCTCGCAGTTCGTCGTGATATATTCACATGTAAAATAAAAGATGTATTTGAGGAATTAAATAAGCTAACAAAATTGCAGATTTTCCAATAATAAAAGGGTTTTCTACATGCAGAGTGAGAAATTGGAGATTAGTCTGCATCAAGGTACCATCAATTTTACTGTGGGACGGTAAATATTCCTACCTACCTTACTGCTGCGGGAACTTCGTTTACGTACCCTCTAGACCATTTCATGCATAATACTTTTAGATTTTTTATGAGATCATCAGCGAAAGTTCAAGGTTCATGACGATCGGTACGATTTACTAAGTGGATTAAGTTAAATATGCCTTAATGTGCTTAATATTAGACAGTTGTGATACAATTTGGCAGAAAACCAGACGTTTATTTTAATGTGATATTATTATGCTTGAGTGAAGTAAATTGGACAGAAAATGTGTTGTCTGAATGTCTGAAGAGTATACTCGTTGTGACACTGATTGTATAATCTTCTGGAATCTGCTTACCTTGTCTATTGCTCGGTGAATTAGGCTCCATTTTATGTTCTAATTTGAACTGAAATAACGCATTCATGGTCTCAAAATAAATATAGTTTGGAAAACTGTTAGGTTGAATTTTGATACCCAATAATCTAATCTAAATCTAAACTAATATTATAAATGCGAAAGTAACTCTGTCTGTCTGTCTGTCTGTCTGTCTGTCTTTTCTTCACGCCTAAACTACTGAACCGATTTGTGTGAAATTTGGTACAGACATAGTTTGGAACTTGAGAAAGGGCATAGGATAGTTTTTAACCGACTTCAAAAAAGGAGGAGGTTATCAATTTTTATGTTTGTTACCGCATTACGACCGACTGGGTGAACCGATTTTCATGATTCTTTTTTTGTTTGAAAGCTGGTGCTTCCCGTGTGGTCCCATTGTCACCAAATCAGGATCTGATGATTGGATCTTGGAGGGATCGAGGGCAACCTTCAAATTTTATAGGCCCACGCATCGTTTTTCGTAAATCTTATGAAGTAATTTAAGTACTTGCGTATGGTAATCATCATCTTATGTAGCTGAGCTGATGATGGAAGGTACAACTCCTTAACAGTAAGGAGTAGGCATCGACTGATTCATTGTTCGCATATCTCCGGAACTTCACGTCCGATTTAAATCATTCTTTTTTTTTGTGCTAGGTATCGTTCAACTTAGGGAATACTGCAAGTTTCATCAAAATGGGTTCAGTAGTTTTTGAGATAGGGAATTTTATTAGCTTATTGTGTACATGAGGGATGTTATTACCAGTGCTACGGATTATATTTTAATTATGTATTTGGCAAGAGTTTGGGTTGAATATTTTAACTAAAAAGAGAAAAATTAAAAACTTAAAAAAAATTAACGGCCTTCAAAAAGAGCCACAAAAAAGGGTAAAATAATCTACAAAATAACTTTTATTTCGGAAGCCGGTTGCAAAAAAAAAGCAATGAATTAAAAAATAACAAAACCATCGTTTTTTATTATATCTATTTTTACGGATTAAGCCGCGCTTGCCGAGGTTGGTCTGTGGATGGGTAAAAAGCACTCGGAAAGCACGTAAAGCCGTTGGTCCCGACTGTCATTTGAAGATCTTTGACAGTCGTTACTGTCAGAAGCTCTAAAGTCTGACAACCAGTCTTACCATGGGGTATCGTATTACCCAATTACTGGGTTGTGAAGGTCCGACAGGCAGTCGCTCCATGTAAAATACTCATATCCAGCTGCATCTGGTTTGACTAGAAGCCGACCTTAATATAGTTGGGAAAAAGGCTAGGCAGATGATGAACGGAGCATAGATAATTCTATTAGTAATATATGTCGAGTGGTCCTTATGTTCGATAGATGGCGGTGATCGCGCAATGATGTCGATCGTTACACGAGTTCGGTTCATGTTATTGTTTTTATTTATCGGAAAAAAGTAAATAAATTGTAAAAAGGTATGAAAAAAATAATATCAATATAATAAAGCTTTTAGTACAAAGAAATGCCCGAAAGGAGTATAGATATATAATCCGAGTTGTCACTATGCTTGATAGATGGTGTTGTTAGTTTATAATTATCAAACTCTTATCAAAATGAATACATTTCTCGCATGAAGTATTTAATTTAGATAAACTTTGTCTTTCACACTAAGTAATTTGGCCGAATAGTTAAAAAGTTATCACGATAATATGATTAACTTGAACGGAGCGCCTAACGGCGGCGGCAGCACGGGCGGAGCGCGAAACGGCGTCGCGGCGAACAATGTAATCCAAGCAATTTGCCATTGCTCATACTTTTAAAAATTTAAGCATACATACATAGGGACAAAGAAAGCTACTTTGTTTTATACTATGTAGTGATTAAATGCAAGTAACATTGGTCCGACCTGTTTATTAGTCAGTATTTGGTAATCCGTTTGTGCTGGATAGGATAATCTCAAGCCCGGGGAAGGACATAGGGCTACTTTTTATAAACACACCATACAGGTAAAGATTGATGAAGAAACCACTGGTAGAATTTTGAAATTTGCAGAGTTCTATTATTATTATTTTTTTATCGTGGTAAAATCATCAAATGAGTCCTCCCACCCTGGGCAGGGCGGGAGGGACTGTCAGACTTGACTGACTAAAACCTACGGGGTCCTTCAATAGCCCTTTACGTACCGGGATCACGGTAATTCGTAAGTCCCGCGACCCCGGCAGGCTTTGGCCCTCTAAAATAATGAGCACTTAGAAAGGAATTCAGATAATTACACCCTCAAGAGATTCCCTCTAAATATTAGGTATAGGTGTTCAAAGATTGTATGGAAACTAATTTTGAAGTTAGAAATCTGGGATGTACGATGTGAAGTTACATAAAAAAAATGTTAAAAAAAAGTGTTAAAAAAATAATGTCACGTAACTTAATGAGGCCGACCAAATTCTACGCGAGCGAAGCCGCGGGCAAAAGCTAGTATTATTATAATATCTATTCGTAATTTTTTAATGTGGGTGTTTGAATTCAAATTTCACACGAATAAATATATTACCAAAACGAGAACCGTCGAATATTATTAAATCCAAAGTAACTTTCAATAGATTAGCCCACTTCGAAAATGCTTTCAACAAGTTTCTGCATGTTATATCGAAATATGAAAACGATAACATTTTCCCTAATGGGTGCTATTGTCATGGAAGTACCGAATAACAAGTGGATTGGTTTCAGCTTCAATTACAATTCCTACTGTGCGTAGGTATATAAACCGACAGCGATGTAAAAGATAACTAAGGTTATGTCTTTTTTATTTTCAACAATCATTAGGTGATCTTTTATATGCTGTCGAAGCACGCATTTTGAAAATAAACATGTTTATTGGTAGGGAAACACGTGTATGTTCCAGGAGACATATAGTTGAGGAAATGTGTCGTCAGCTTTAAACTTTAGGGCCCACTTGCACTGCATTAAACATAGTTAAATGGAGTGCCATTTTAAATACCTGCTTTTAGCGTTAAATGCACCCAGTAATTTATCTTGCAAGCGGAAATAAATAAACTAAACCAAACAAATGAACGCGAAATATTTGCTCGTTACGAAATTTAATGCCGGGAATCCCACTATTTCACTCCAAGAAAACACGCCTATTGTTGGTGCTCCATCCTGCCAAGTGTGCGGAGCACTGTATAATTAATTTTAATGCTTCCACTGTATGCTCCAATTTGAGGCTGGTGTAAACGCAGCCAGTTTTTGGTAGATTTAAAGCCAAGCTACAATCTCCCTTCATACCAGCCAAGTTCTAGTAATTGGCACCGGTCCGACGATATCTTGCCAAATAGGTATTGTGGAATGATTTATTGTTTCCACAAACTTTTTTTGTTTGCTAAAGGGTAAGTTCTTTTGTCTGGTTATTGAATTGATAGAAAGGTCGAGTTCGGTCGATGACTTTACGATGTGTAGTGAAGACTGGATTACGAGCTACATCGGCAATGAAATAAATTACGTAAGGTTATGTCAATGAACTGGCACTTCGTATGGAAGCAGTTTTATGTGCTCAATTATTACACTCGACTGAATATTATTTTTTTATAAATTTTACTTGTTTAAAAGTAATTTTTGGCTACGTTCAGTGCTTTCAAACTTCCAGTGTTTCATTTTCCTGACAATCGATTTTGACAGGTAGTATTTCATGTGGGTACACATCCAAAAATAAGTTTAATCAGCTTTTGGAATACTGCCCGTCTTCATCGGAATAGCCGTCTGTGATCGGTGTTCTATCTCTGCGCCCCAGCAGACCAATATATTCTGCACTACCCCTATCTTGCTTTAGGGGATTTTTCAGTGGAACTTTTAAACGATTTTATCTATCATGCAGCACCATTTTATTTTTAGGGTTAGCACCAAATGTGTACCGAAAAGTTTAACCAAACTAGACAATATAAAACAATCAAAAACAAAAATATTGAATTTCCAGACCAAATATCCAACTTCATCATTATAATTCAGTAACTACGACCCTTTTGCGACCTAAAATAATAAGCACAGCAATCTGATTTTTCATTTACGGACTCGCGAATCGAGGTTATGAAAAATAATAGCCTTTAAATTCTAAAACCATCTGTGTTTACCATTACATTTTGAATTATAAACCATTTTTTCTTCTGCTCAGCATTATCCTTGCCTTTATGACACTTTTTCTATGGCTTCGCCAAATCATAATAATTATGTTACTGGGATAAAATTCGTAAAATGGAATATTCTTTTATTTTGCTTAAGCAAATTTTCAACATTGCTACAAGCAACATTGCTAAAGCGGCGTTTTTAGATCCCCTGTTCTGCACAAATTACTTTGCGAGGTAACAGACCTTACAGAATTTCGAATTTGTTTGGACTTTCTTTATGAGTTTGATCTCAGGGGGTGTTGCAAGGCGGATATAAATGTTTCCTTGGTGGTTAGAATTTAAGCGGTTTTTTTTAAAGAGTTTTCTGTCTCTGCTAAATAATTGGCAAGTATTATTAAAAGACACACAGTCTTCAATTACTTTACTTGTTTATAGTATTAATTCATTTCGACTGCGACCTTGGTCTAGACATTTATAACTAGTGTAACTATTAGTATAATGAATCCGATCTCATGACAATTAACTTTGATTTAGTTTTCTTTTATACAGACATCTGTTTTGCATAATTATCTGTATGAACGAATGTGATTATCATTATTAACATCTTGGCAAAAACATACTTTTATTGTGGTCCAAAACTGTAAATCGCAAGATTTCTTAATGTGGCTAAAATATTCGACTTGCTATTTAATTACTAAAAAAAAAATACGTCGTACTTGATAAATTTTGGTTATTTTTTTTTTGTCGTGGTAAAATGAGTCCTCCCACCCAGGGCAGGGCGGGAGGGACTGTCAGACTTGACTGACTAAAATCCACGGTGTCCTTCTGTAGCCCTTTACGTACCGGAGTCACGGTAATTTGTGAGACCCGCAACGACATTGGATGCATTTTTACATTATTTAGTATAGCTTAATGTTAAGTATTTGGCAAGTCAGAAATAGCCCTTGGATTGCAGGAAAAGTCAACTAACTTAACACTTAACCTCTTAAGTAACCTTCAAAAACTAATAAGACATGTTTAGTAAAATCATTTTTCCTACGATAATAAACCTAGGTACATAGTTCTTCTTTGTGTCTAAGCTTCAAACACACATAGGATCATGTGATCCAACTAAGAGAACCCAACATATTGGATTACAATAATATATTATTAACAGTATTATATTATACCAAGAGCGTATTGTCTCTATTCGGCGTTTGTCTCAGTTGATCGGGTCTTTATTAACTCTTGTCTTCAGAATACTAACTCCGATATTGATATTGATAATCCGTGCTCACAGATAACCTCTCCTAGACTCTGCATGCAAGGTAACATGTGTGCGTCACACGTCAATGCCTTCACTTAAGTTGATGTTCGTTTTTAATCACCTCAGTGACGAGCAGACAGTTGGATGCTAATATTTTCTTAAAATCTACTTCTCTCTATCTTCTTTGTTTTAAATAAACGTTGCCCCACACTCAGAATTTGTCCTGTATTGTGGGTGCGTTTAAAAACATAGAAACTCACATACACAAACCACCGACCTGGAACATTACTTGCAGATCATACAAATATTAATTGTTCCTCTGTGAGTCAAACCCGCGACACGTTACGAACCAATTGATCTCCTAATTTGTGCCAAATGTACCAATCTCCACTAATAATAAACGATTAGTACCATTTAAGTTACACTAAATGGCGTTAGCCCCGAAAATCGTATTATACGTAAAACCATTCGACCGTCAGTTATTGCTCCAAATGTGTTTTGCATCCAACCGATTGTATGCTGATTAAATTTGGCTCCATGCGCTGCGGTGTCGTGGTCAATATGAAGATAATTACACTAGGCCACAGAGTAGCGATGTTCATATAAACTGCACTGAGCTCTAAAGTGGTTTTATTTGACATGTGAAATTCCACGTTCTAGGCTTATTTAGACTGGTTCGGAATTGGATAAGCGATGATTCTCAAAATTCTGTTGCTATAGGCTGATTTTTGTATTTTTTTACTCTATTTCATTGTTTTAGGTAATTTTCTTAACGAATACTGGAATCCTGTTATCGTGTATTTACTCCGACAGTAATAGAAAATCCTAATCCAAGTGATAAGGTCGTGGGACTGTACGAATTACCGTGACCCCGGAACGCAAAGGGCTATTGAAGGACACCGTGGATTTTAGTCAGTACGAGTCTGACAGTCCCTCCCGCTCTGCCCTGGGTGGGAGGACTCATGAGATGATTTTACCACGAAAAAAAAAATCCAAGTTATAAACTATCTGTTTACGAAATTCCATCAAAATCAGTTCTGTAGTTTTTGCGTGAAAGACTTACAAAAATCCATTCATTCATGCGCAGAAACTTTGACATTTAAAATATTAGTAGGATAGGATAGGATTGTAGCTAATGGTTTTTTCTACAAACATTTTGTTTATTTCGTGGTTTATTGAGTTTTTTAATACTCATACTCAACGTAGCTCCTGATTAGTAAGAAGGAAGGAAAGAATTAGGACCGAACAAAATAATGTATGTGTAAAGAATCTAATTACGCTGCCAGAAAGGAAAAAAAATAGCTCCTGTAAGCTGTGACCTCGTTTTTTTCTTCCCTTGAGACTCTTCGTCTCACAGTCTTATTATATGAGAAACACGTGGAAAAAAACGAAAAACTATAATTCCAATGTTAGTGAAAATGTGTTACGATCCAGTTTGAGCCGGTGTAGGTTTTATCGAAAACTAAGGGTCCCAAAATAGTTCCGGGTGCTAATAAATTCATTCCCTACCAAATTCTCGTTCATGATGCGTAAGGAAAATACAAAAACAAGAAGATAAGAAATAAACCTTCCAATGAGAGATTTTATCTCGGTGATGCAATTGTTTCAGAGAGAATGTTATGAACGAAGAGATATCTTTATGATAATAGCACAAATACAGGATTTGGCACTGAGATTGAATCTTATCCAAAGATCATTATGCAAGAAGCTGTCTTAGACAGTGGTCTCCCTAATGCCTCGTGCAGATTAATGTAGCAAACCACTTGCCAAATATCGTACCCCGGGGTGCAATCAAACCGAATAATACCCATACTCTTAGACCAAATCCTTTTCTGAAGAACACAAACTTATTTGTATATCAAGCAGAATTTTCGGTTTGCCGTTCATTTTAAATGCTTCTTTCGTACACTAGCATATGGTACAGATGGCATCTGTACCATATGCTATTTGAGCATCCAAATATTGGTGGTCATCCGCGATGACTATGGCATGGTTCCAAATCGCCACAATGGGCCCCTATATAGAGCCTTGTCATATAATTTATGTTTTGGATGCGGTCACACAATACGTTCCATTACATTGAACTAATGTGCCCCGATCGGGAAACGATATGATCGATTTTACGGGTGAGAAGTGTTTTTACAAACAAACATATAAACAATTCAAATCTGTTATCATGTCACTTCGGTTCTCTGTGTTTTGTTTTGTCAAACACTGCTTTGGGGTTGTTTGGAGTTTCTGTTTTGGTAATGTTAACATGGATTATTTGATGCATTGATTGGTACATTTACAATGAATCTTTGGGAAATAGATAATGTATTTGTATTCTGATTAGAAAAGATATATCACAAACGCGATTGCTTAGCTAAAGGTCCTCAGTTTCATTTTCAGATCGGGTAAACTATCATTGAATTTCTAAAATCTAGAACATCAAAACAAATTGCATTTCGAATTAAGCAGTCACAGAGCCTAGAATTGAGCCCTCTTGATGACAATAGGCTTGCCCTTATGGAATGGGACTTAACTATTGAAATGTGGATGTACTATCAACTCTGTCTTACTCATCGGGGATTAAAGGCATGATACTCGTATTATAATATAATGCTGAGTTAGCAACCGACGCAGTAGTTATCGAGCTAATAAACCGTCGAACTTTGTTCTAAACACAGCAGTTAGTTTGACTTCGATAGTGTAAAAGCGCACAGTTACCCATTTATTAACCCAAGGCTCAGTCATTGAAGAAACGTTTACATAGAACATACAATTACTAAAAACGCTCTTCAAAAATAATAACAGTGATGTATTATGAAGTGATGATGAAGCGTAACACGCGATACCCTTGTGTTTGTTTACAGTATAACTAAGCTATTGATTTATGATACAATAACCGGTTACGTAAGACTTTATTGATTATAATATCAAGTTCCATTCCACACTTTACATTTGGTTGCTGCCCCTATTTTATTTTTATAGCAACAGTCTTCTTCATCGAGATGTTGTGATCAAATAAATCTTTTTTCAACATTTATTGCTGTTACCATTTCAACCTTTAATGTCTTATTTGTGTCTCAGGACTGCGTCCTGCTCTTATCTGGCATCAAATTTATGACTTTCGCCATCTAAATTGATCAACTTTTTATGACAACTGCTAATTTCTTTTCTTGGGACCAGAAGTTATTTCATTTTTATTTTAATTATCTGAGTGAAGCACTCACCTTAACGCATGGCCGACCATAACTCTAGAAAAGCCACATAATGGAGTCCATCCATTTAGATTAAACGTAATACACCGTAAAATTTTACAGCTGTAGTCTTCTTTCAGCGTTGATCTACAATCCTTTTAAAAGGCTCGGATTTTTCTGAAATCTTTAAATATTTTTCGTCACATTATTGTTAACGTTTGTAATAAATTTTAGGTGCAGTCTCACGTGTAATATACAAAAAAGTGCCCATGAAAAAGTCTTTGTACATTTGGTAAGCAAAATGTTTTGCCGGCTTAGTATAATAGGTAGGCGGTTTACCGGCAGATTGTGCAAAATGCTTACCTATGCTACGGGACGGATGGCATCGTCAATGAGAATCAGAGTTCTAAATGACAATGATATTCGTATAATGTTATTTTTTTCTTATTTCTTGTTAAGCTATTCGTACTACAACGTGGGTTAGTTAGCATTCGGAGAACTATATACATTTTAAGAGCATGCTTTGAATAAAGTTTCTCTAGTTAAGAAATGTCACCAGGCACGCCACAATCGCGGTGGTAAGACCCCTCTATGAGGAGTGGCTGGATAGGCGTCACGGCGTCCTGACCTTCCGCATGACGCAGGTCCTCACCGGACACGGAAGTTTCGGGAGGTACCTGTGTCTGATAAGGAGGGAAGAAACGCCTGGTTGTCACCACTGCGAGGATCGTCCGGAGGACACGGTGGAGCTTACGGTACAGGACTGCCCCGCTTGGGCAGAGCACCGCCGTGTCGTCACGATGGCGATAGGCGGAGACCTCTCGCGCCCGGCATTGGTCGAGGCCAGGCTGCGGGACGAGATGGAGTGGGAAGCGGTCGCTTCCTTCTGCGAAGCAGTTATGCTCGCGAAAGAGGAGGCGGGCCGCGTGAGGGAGAGGACAGCGTCCTCCCTTCACCCCAGCCGCAGTGGTAGACGCCTACGGTGACGGACGCGGCGGGGCGGGGCGAGGCGCTGGAGTGACAGCAAAATGACGGGGGCCTCTAGCCCTCTAGGGGCCCCCGTCATTTTGCTGTCAAAGCCTGCCGGGGTCGCGGGACTCACGAATTACCGTATCCCCGGAACGTAAAGGGCTATTGAAGGACACCGTGGATTACATTACAAATGAGGTGTCTTTAGAAGCGTCCGCTTAGTTGTCCGCTGGTTATAGGATAGGTGAAGTGTCACCAAATCCAATATGGCGCCTTCTAGGGGATGAAAAGTCGTAATCTATCGTCGTCGTCGTATATAATTTGCACAGTATCGACTTGGGTACCAAATTAAAGGGTTTGATAGATATATATAGATAGTGCACACTTGAAATATATATACATATATAGCTTTTAGTTGCTATTTTTATTCTGAGACTACTTTCTTTTAATTCTTCTACGAAAATATCGCGCACTGAAAAGTATAAAATAAAGAGTAATAGCCGTGGTCGTGTGCGACCTTCGATTATTTCAGACAATCTTTATTGGCTATGTAGTTATTTTTAACTTATTTTTTAGTTATATTTTTATAAACAAAAATTCGTATGTTTTCCGTCAGTTAGATACATATTGTTGGAATACAAACAATTATTATTTCTAAAATTGTAATAAACACCGCACATTTCAAAGTACCAACGATTTATCACTTCTCCCAAAATCGAAATGAATCCACAGCGAAGCATTGACGATCAGTTTTGGTGTACGAAACTGCATCCAATGTATCTTGTTATTAAGGTTGATTTGTGGTTGGCTGCGGTGTACCACAAGGCAGTATCGTAGGACCATTGCGGTCACTAACGATCTAAGTGATTGGCGTTTGTTATCACATTTATAACGAGATTACTGCAGGGCTATTGCCTCAATTAGTTCAGTGGGTCTCAATATTGAACTAATTTCGGATAGCATTTGGGGTAATTTCTTGGGACACGTGTTAACGTTCCCAACAATTGGCACTTTTCTGTTATGTCATATTTTGATCTCGGTGTTTAGGCATATGTTTTCATAGTTCTTATTTTGATATTTGTTATATTTGTGATTCATTATATTAAAATAACTAATCTTCTATATGACAACTGTGCTAAAACTCAAGGGTATAAACTTGACCGAGTCCAAAACCAGGCTTTACGAATAATCGGTGGATTTATTAAAAGCTCCCCAATCCATGTAATGGAAAGCGAACTTGGTATACCACCGCTATATTTAAGGAGGCAATACCTAGCAACAAAATTTTGTTTAAAAATCCAATCCTGGTCTAATAACGTCACTACCCAACTTGTGAATAAGCTGAACATATTATGTAACAACATATATTGGGAAAGGAGAAAAAAGCCTTTAATTGCGACTACATATAATGAGACTAAACACTGTAATGTACACTGCTCATATCCTCTACTTATGTTCAAACTAAATATATGGGTAACATGCACACGTGTCACAGATGTTATTAAAATAAACTTAGATAGTATTAAGAGGGGAAAATCGGAATATGAATATAATCTTCTTAAATGTAATGTTTTGGATGAACTGAACGAAAAATATTTAAGTTGGCATAAAATATATACAGATGGATCTAAAAAGGATAAAGCCTCCTGCAGACACACGCGATTATCCGCGCGTGGCGATTGTTGAAAAAACCTACTTAGTCCATTTTCTATGAAAACAACCACATCTATTCACTCTGAAGCGGCGCGGCGCATCGCGATTCTGATATTATTATTGCGACGGCTTGTGGCAGGATTTGTTGAATTGTTGGATGGAATTTATTTAATTTATAATTAATTGCCCATGGTTTTGTCGCGGCGTTAACGCAAGCAGCTAAGGTAATTTCCACTCTAAATGTACTACGAATGGGTTCACTTCTCTTGGCAGCGCGTGGTCCAGCGGCAACGCGTCGCGTGACGCGCGCCGCGCGCGCGCTCCTGTCGCATGGCCGGCCCATCGTGTCCTTACCGTAGTACATTTACAGTTTATATTTTTGTGGCAATTAAGGATGCTTCGTCGCCCGCCGCGTTGATAACCGCACGCGCGTGACGCGCGCGCTGGTGCAATATGCCAATGTAATTTTCAATCTAAACTTACTACAATTGGGTTCACCTCTCTTGGCAGAGTGTGGTCCTGCGGTAACGCGCTGCATGGCGCGCGTCGCGCGCCGTGCGCGCTTTCTTGTCGCGTGGCTCGGCCCGTCTAGCCTCAGCATAATTAGCATACCTCATCACGGCGGCGCGGTGCTTTGCGCGCTGTGTGAACAGCAATGCGGCAAGGCACCGCGTGCGGCAACCGTGATGTCGCCACGCTCGTATAATCGCATGTGTCTGCACGAGGCTTAATACTTTGGGTGCTGCCTTTTATATAACTTCGGTGGAACATCGTGTTTATTTTAATATTAAGAATAATTTGACTATTATGTCAGCAGAACTCATTGCAGTTTCAGAAGCCCTATCATTTGTCATCCAAAATAAATGGAACAATACAGTAATATTTTCGGATAGTAGAGTGCACTGCAGCATTTGGCTCGATGCGCCTCTGGAGTCAGAGGTGTATCGATAGCCTACGAAATACTCGAAAAGATATTACAGTTGCAGGAACAAGGTATGCTGTTGAGACTGCAATGGATTCCAGCTCATATTGGAATACATGGTAACGAAGAGGCGGACAGATTAGCCAAATTAGGATGCGCTGAAGGAATCGAAATTAACACCTTACCTGACCATTCGGAAATATTAACAAAATTTAAATTACTAAATTACAATAAATGGAAACTACACTTCAACTGACTATCTAGAGACAAAGGAATCTGGTACAGAACTTTGCAATCCGAACCTCTTCGGATACCATGGTTTATAAAAAAGAAAGTTAATAGAAATTTGACAAGACTACTGTTAAGACTTAGATCTGGACACATTCCATCAAAAAAATTTGCATATATGATGAAAAAAGTAGACTCTCCTAATTGCGACTTGTGCGGAGTAGAAGAAGACTTGCAACATGTTTTGATGGAATGTGTCAAGAATAGCCAGGAGCGAGAGTTGCTGAGGGGAGAACTGAATATAAACAAATATGATGTAGGAATCGCGCAAACCATTTTATCATCCCCAACATCTGATAAAGCGAGGATGCTTTGTAGTTTATTTACAGTGCTTCCACAGTAGCTTTCTTCTTGATGCCTTTCTTATCTTATAAGTTTGTAAACTCTAATGATGGACACAATGGGGTTGGCATATCCAATTAAGGATAAAAGCCCCTAAAAAAAAAAAAACTGAATAAAAAAAAAAAAAAACTAATCTTAATGAGTCCTTCCACATCGGGTGTAGAGGCCTAGAAATTAGATCTTCACACGTAAACACATTACAATTGGCACATTCTAAACTAAAATAGGTCCTTACATTTTAAATTTTAGAAGTTTACAACAATAACAACATTTTCGCTTCAATTAAACGCAGCCACTCACCATTTACTCTGACAAATTCCACGAGCTTGAGCAGTTTCGCTGCTCAAATTTAAACTCTAAAAGCTTAATTCAGTGTGAAAAGTCAACTAAGTCAAATAAACATTGTAGGTAAGTGAGTCAAGGACAAAGTTGTAAGCCCAAGGCCACAAAACGTAAGTTTGTGCGTAATATAAACCAAGGTTGTCAGGCCATTTTGTCAATGAGATAGGGCCGGTATTTGGACGCCGTCGTTCGATAACGCTGGTGCCTGCAACTTGATGTTATTTATGTCTTCCTTTGAATATATTTTACGCTGTTAGTATACTTCAGGAATAGATTTCAATGAGTGTTGGATGCGTGGAATGTTGAAGTGGGGTTTTTCCGTCATGTGGTTCTGTTCACATGAAATCAAGTTGGATTTCTGTTGTAATTTATGGAAATGTCTTTTTTTTTGGTTTGCTTTTTAGTTAGTGAAAGAATTTTCAATGCCCATCTTATATTTCGAGAAAAGTACTGTTAACCAGGTAATCATTATAAAAAACTAATATTTTTAATGTATTTGATAAAAAAAGTTTTTAATTACTACCTTTGATAGGTTTTATGTGCCAAAACATAATTTTGCTCATTTAAAAGGAATGCAAAAGTCGGAAAAAAATAACTAAAATCTTTAGTCGGCGATGTTTCCAATAAAAAAGCCGTGAAACGAGGACTGGCCTACTGAAATCGTTAATGTTCGTAATGACATCTTTCAATATGGCTACGAAATATATCATTTTCATGATAATGATGACTTTTCGTTATAGATACAGGTTATTGAATATTAAAAAACCATCGAATTTTTTAGCCATTACGGGTGCAGCGGAGAGGACTTTTAGGTCTTAGACTGACTGACCACCCAGTTCCTAGGGTTGCTCTTTGCGTAAGGGGCCACGGTATCCTTAGACATTCCCGTGAAGTTATTGACATTTGAGGTCATATTTTTGTAAAAAAGTGTTGACAAAAATGCAGTGCAGATATTAAAAAGAAAACAAGTAGGCCTTACAGTAGGTGCTTAAGATGTATAACATCTAACATCTCCCTTGGTAACAAGCAACACGGCTTTGATTTTGGGACAATAGTCTAATATATCCACAAAAAGACGTCGGCAAGAATTGTTTAGCTTTGGTATCCCATCCAAAGATAAAGCTAGACAAACATAGCTTATTGTTGCTCACCTATTCCAAGACAAACCTCGGCAAGAGTAACTATCATCTGACGGCTCATTCTACCACTACTCATTCTGTTACACTTCCGTTAGATTACACAAAACCTCTCCCTTAAAAGCGATAACAAAGATGAAATACATCTACAAAGAAGTATTGGAATCAGTATTCGCTAGAAACTTCTTCTTAGTCTGTTTGGAATTCGAACGCAAAGATACAGCCCAGTAAGCAAGAAAGTTACTTGCCAAGGTTCACGTCTAAACATTTCCAACGTACGCTCCCATTTATTCAACTCAAGACAGTTATTCATTCATGCCCAATGTTACACGTGTAGTTTCAGCGCAATGCGTGGAAATTCTTGCCATGCCTTATTCAAGCTTGATTTGTTGCAGGCATAGCAGAGTAGCTGCGATAGCTTACAAGATTAAATAGAGCATAGAAATTACCGTTGTAAGAGGAAATGTGATTCCGGAATTCACGCCGGTATTTCCGTAAAAGGGTTGAGCGGAGGTCTAGTCTAGGCAGTAAGTGTAGAGGCATGGTTTAAAAAACTAGGTACGTAATATAAAAATTCTCAGCCCCTACTATTCCAACATTTATACTATAAAAGTTCATTCAAACTATTGACGTGAATGAGTTCACGTCAATAGTTTGAACGATGAGGTTTGATCGGCATCAGAACGCCTCACCGCCTACATAAAGGATAAAATAAAACGCAAGTTGAATGCATTTGAAATTATATTCACTTCGGTGAACATATTTTTATCTTCTTTCACAAACTGTAGACTTGAAGCACGTACAGTACTAATGGTCTACATTAGTTTCAGTTAGAAACCATTAAACTTCTCTTTAGATGGGATCTTCGTTCTATTTTATACTACTTGAAGATTAAAATGATACTGGTTTAGATTTCTTTGCGTTAATCTTAGCCTGTACAGCGTAGTTTTTTTTTGTATCATCCCTTTATGTCCCAATGCTGGGCAAAAGCCTCGGGAAGTTTTTCCTGAAGTTCTTGACCCACGCGACCTCGATACCATGGTGTACTAGCTCCTTGGGGCAGGTCTTAGTAGTGTCCTCAATTTTGAGTATATTTGTCAATAAATAATAAACATTATTCTAGGACAGTTATTTTTTCCAGGTAACTTATAGATTTTGCTAATTACAAAAGATTAAAATAAATCATGACAAAAAGAACGCAATTTTTTGTTTACTATGGAATTCAAGTATTTTGTGCCGTCGGTCAATTAAAGACTTCAAAATAATGTTCATTTATGCGACTACTGCTGCTTATTGTAATATACCGGATGGTAGACAAAACAAAACCTGCTCAAAGTAGGAATGAGACACGAGTTTTTTTATGTAAATAGGTAAACACCAAAACGAGCACAACTTTCGAGAACTTCACATCAATATTTAGTAAGTAGTATGTGTGACATAAAGTCGTAAAACGAACTGTCAAAGCGAAAAATACTAACTCAACATTTTAAGGTGGTACTTGCTTCCAGAACTAGTACGCTAACCCCGATAAAACCCACAAGATTAAAGACGTAAAAGTGCTCTTAAAGAAACATCAATGTGGGTAAATCCTCACTCTAACTTATGCAATCTGCATGAAAGGGGTTGAGTACCTTTTGCAGGAAAACATACATTTTATTGTTTTGTTTGAGAGATAAGCTCGTTTTTTAAATTTCAAGTCTAAAATTGTAGTAATTTGACAAAAAAGTGTTAAAATGTTTTGCGGAAAAAAGATTTTGCTAAAGGTAGGTATACAAATTCTTGTTTCTGTGATTTCAATGATCTGTGGCGGCGCGATCTTAATGCCTTTTGGCAGCTTCATTCCGTAATGGCAATCAGTCCTTTTTGTGATTTGGTAGTCTCAAACGGAGCTGTTATTTTCTTTCTCCGTTATTACTTTTTTTCTGTTCATTTACAACACAAATCTTAACTTTCTGTAAATTTAAAATGCCATGTAATTGAAATCCCATTTCTCTAACATTTACATCGTCGATAACTCAGATATTAATTGTATCCAAAAATATATTTCCAATAATTGTTTTATTTGATTTTGCCCACCCCAACTTATTCTATTACATATTTGTTTGACAACTTAATTACGCGAAAGTCATCACAACAGGAAACCATAATTATTAATTAATTCATTTAAAATGTAATATCTCACTTGAATTCCAAGAATAAAGTGGAACAAGGTGGAAAAAATACGTAAAAAGTTGCGCCCTCGACGTTTAAAACAAATATTAAAACAGACGTTGAAAGCTGAAAGCTTTATTTGTACTTCCAGTATTAACTTTGATGATTATAGTGCAGTGTGAGTTTAGAGGGTAAAGCTGACCTATAAAGCGGCAGTTTTTTTTTTTGAGTGAATAATTGATCGTTGTTAGGCAAATAGTTTTGTAAGGGTTGCACATAATTATGTTTGCGTTACTATAGCCGGGAGGCAAAATCAAATATTTTATGTGAATAAATATTTCTAAGAAACCGTTTTATATTTAGTTCGATTGGTACTAAGTCAATCTCAACATAATTCAGTGTCGATAACTGTGCCAAAAGGGGTTTATAGGTCGGCATCGACTGAAAAGCAATCGGAATTTTAGAATAATAATTATAATTAAGGTGGTCATCTGACTGCCTAGCCTTTTTCCAATTCTGTTTGTTGGGTTTGCTTCCGCTGGCTTCATGGAACGATTGCGTATCTGACTCCCACAACCCAGGCCATATTGCAAAAAAAATGCTGAATCGAATATCCGAATCAAGTAAGGAAGAAGCACCCCAAACTGCGCAATTTAGGACGTGCCGAAGCGCTATCTAAAAAGCTTAGTATGTTATTAATTTTGGAACTGTCTGCTTACACTGTAACTTCAGTACCGAACATAATTATTGGCTGCCACTTCGAGAAAATTGGGAACACAAAGAAACCTGATTGTCTTATGTAAACATAGTCAGTCTACTGCACTTTCAAACATGAATTTCAAGGTACATATTCTTAGTGCACACCTCAGAAATGTTTCTTACTAATCTTTTTTTTATTGTGAATGTTTACTAAGCAAAGTACATTAGGCATGAGGTTGTTGGGACTGTCTTAATAAAATAAATTAAAATAAATAAATATTCCACAACTATCACACAACGCCATCTAGTCCCAAGCTAAGCAGAGCTTGTTTTATGGGTACTAGACAACTGATAAACATACTTATATATTTTTAAATACATACATATTATAGATAAATTACACCCAGACACAGAACAAATGATCGTGCTCATCACACAAACATTTGTCCTAGGTGGGAATCGAACCCACGACCTCCGGCATAGCAGCTTCCGCTCCACTGGGAGGACTGACTTATCGTGGTAAAATCCCCCCTCCCGCCCTGCACTGGGTGGGAACCCAGGGCAGGGCGGGAGGGACTGTCAGACTTGTACTGACTAAAATTCACGGTGTCTTTCACTAGCCCTTTACGTACTGGGGTCACGGTAATGGGTAAGTCCCGCGACCCCGGCAGGCTTTGGCCCTCTACAGGCCCCGTCACTATGCTGACACTCCTTGAGGCGCGCGTGAAACACAACGCGCCGTCGACCCCGGCATGGTCATGGTCGGACAGCGAGTCGCTGTTAACTTAGAAAAAAATAACATTCTGAGTCGAGTTAACTTAGCAAAAAATAGCATTCTGAGGTCTGAATTCAAAGTGTTATTGAGTTTTCCATGAGAACTATCTCAGTAACAGCCCAGCTCATCCCATCTGGATACGAGCTTGGTTGCGAGACTCCCCTGTGCATTAAACAAAACTGATGAAATACAAAATTAACGGCAGGGCAGTAGTAAGCTCGGACATGTGGACGATGAGTAATGGGCGACTCGATGTCCGCCCATGGATCATGCTTGAGTCGACGGCGCGCCGTATTCCACGCCTCAAAGAGCTGTCAGCAATATGACGGGGCATTCCCCGTTCCCCTTTGGCATTCCAAAGGCTGCTGGGGTCGCGGGATTTACGAATTTCCGTGACCCCGGAACGTAAAGGGCTATTGAAGGATACCGTGGATTTTAGTCAGTACGAGTCTAACAGTTCCTCCTGGAAGGACTCATTTGATTAATTTACCAGGTTAAAAAAAAATCTGTAGTCAGCATACTAACTAAAATATTCCTCATAAAAAATTAAAGACGAGAACCAACTTCAGTCATGGACATTAAAATGCTAAAAACATTTGCAAATCATAAAATAAAATTTTTCCGTATCATATTCCTTTTTCCTTGCATAAATTTCATTTGAACACGCTGCCGATTGACAAGCCAGTTCTCAGAGTTTATAATGTTGTTTGCTATGGCAGAAGCATTGCTTTGAAAATTGCTTGCCAAAATTTTCCTGGCAGTTCTGTTACGAACTCTGCAAAATGTATTTACATTCTCCGAATATTTTTGGAATTGTGTGTGTTTTCGTCCTTAAGAATTAAACTTTGGTTGAAACTTGATTGATATCGAACTTAAAGGTTTTTAAGATAATGATAATATGTGGCTTTGCATCAGCCAGTATTTTCACGAGTTTTTCGACTGAACCAAGTTCACGTAGGTTTGATATTTATGAGTTATTGGGTAGTGTCCTGTGTTCAATTTCTTGATTAGTGACCGGATAATAGCAAATGTTATAATAGAACAGATCAAATAGTACATTTTTTTTTTTATAAATCCAAAACACGTTTAACATTTTAATTATGTGCATTTACTACCGACGCAAAGAAAAAAAGATAATTTTGTGAAAATAAATGGCGAAATGTAGTACAACATATGCGTAACATTTTAGAGAATACGAATATGATGTATTGTTGCTGGTATTTTGCACAAATGAAGGCAAAATGTTTCCCCGTGGTTTTATAATAAAACGGAATATGTCAGATGTGGTTTTCTGCCTACACGAGCATTGTGACGGATGTCCAAAATAGTACGTGAAAACAAAACAAAAAACCTTTTTCGTCTGAAACAGTCAGTTTGTATGCATATTTTCTCGTTACAATATGAAATTGATGCATGTTCGATTTGTTTTGGTAGAAATATTAATTCGTTTCGAATTCAAAAAGTATTTCGTGTACATATTATTTGTGTGAAATACAATCAACAATGTAACGTCAGTAAATTAATAAGTGTTTCCTTTAACTTCAGTAAATTCATTTTTTTATTGTGAACTAGCTTCCGCCCGCGACTCCGTCCGCGCGGATGTCGGTCTTCGCGTGGATGGTTTATTTCTCCATTTTGAGTAACTCTGACAATGACATCTTATAAATATTACGGCGCTGAATCCACTGCGGGTAATGCAACGTGTGTTCGCGGTTCTACAGAACAACGTCTATGAATAAAACTGAAAAATAAGATTTTTTTCTACGTATTTTTCCAGGATAAAAAGTATCCTATGTTATGCCCAGGATAATAAGGAATAATTATACCAAGTTTCATCGAAATCGAACCGTTAGTTTTCACGTGATGCCTGCACAAACAGACAGACAGACAGACAGACAGACGGACAGACAGACAGACTGACAAAAATTTTTTAATCATATATTTGGGTTTGGTATCGATCCAGCAACACCCCCCGCTATTTATTTTTTCAATATTTTCAATGTACAGAATTGACCCTTCTACAGATTTATTATATAAGTAGTATAGATATAGATAAAGGAGATTGCTCTGCGCCCATACATTGTTCGCCCTGGAACCAAGAGCATCGGAAAATTATATTTTGTGTTGTATATCATTAGTAAACTCCTATAAGATCTTATTTTTATAGCGGACTAGCTGCAGAATAGATATATTCCAAGAAAAGAATCAGATTTTGAGGTTATAATCGAACCATAACAACGAATATTAGGTATAGTTTTTCATAGCTTAAAGTGATTTTTAAGAAACTGAAAAGCAATATCATAATACATTTAGCTATTTTAAGCACCTACCTAGATAACTGGGTAGGTACCTATGCCTAGGTGATCGTTTGAGCGGTACACAGTTCCGAAAATCACAGCCAAGTAAGTCGTTTTTAAAGCAACCAGAATCCGTTAAAATAGCCAAGTCGTAATATGCAATTTAGTCCCAAAAGTCACCAAAACACACCGATATAAACAATTACAAACAGCCAGCGATGCTATTGTAATCATCAGTAGACTGACAGTGACAAGTGACTAGGGATGACGATCTGAGATCGATTAATCGAAGAATCGATTTTTCAGGTCTAATAGATCGATTTTTTTATCGAAAAAATCTGATTTTACTGATAAGAAATAATTTATTATCTTTCTCATTTTTCATAGAATGGATAATATTTACATTATAATGTAAAATTGAAAAATAAAATCGGTTTTTTAGAAATCGATCTTTTAGACCACGATTTTTTTTGTTTTGGCTTACGATTCGCATCAATTACAATCAATTGGGCATCCCTATTCTTTATCGACACGACATGACGTTTGATGAAGATGGCGGCCATTAATGTTATTAGTCGCGTTGAATACTTTTTATTGTTCATTTTGGCATACAGCTAGTCCGTGTTACAAAAGTATTTGTAAGTAATATAGTAAAATAGACAGTTAATTATCGTGTATTTCAAAACATTTTGTTGCATAGGGCCATTTCGGACATTGTCCTTTATGTTATAATGTCAGAGGCCTTACACAATATTTCTGTATTTAAGTTGAAGTATTTATTGCGTTTATTGTATGATAAAGCGCCTCTAGTGTATGAACGAGGAGATTTTTTTCCACCAAAGTAACCGTTTACTTTACATCACATAAAAGTGAAAAGTCTCGCTAAGACCTCAGATTTCTTCTTTAATGGCTTTTAAACTATTAACATACCTAAATATCGAAATTATTCGGGGCGGTAGTCCTTTAAAAACAATTGCATTTGGAATCACCTTCGAAAAGGTAACATAAAGAATTTATTTGTTTTCCTGGTAGATTAATTGACAATTCCAGAGGCAGCTGACATTACAAATGAGTCCCAATAAAACAATTGGAACATGGCAAGGAATCAAATTCTTACGCGTGATGAAAAATAAACAGCATCAGAGAAATCGTAATTGAATCTTTCTTTAACAAAATGTACCTAAAACGTACAAGGGGCACTTGTTTCAGTAAATAGAAAGTTTCCAATCGACAGAAATTGTGCCATTGGTACATTTGTGAGTGCCATTCCAGATATTAAATTCTTAATTATTAATTTTGTATTGTTCCCAATTGGGTCTTCGAATTACGTTTATTTTACGGTTAAATTGGTTCCTGTTACGATTTGTTTTTGTGCGAAGACAACTTCTTTTGCTATAATTGTTATTGCTATCAACTCAAACTTAATTTACGCATTTATCAACTGATTGTACATTGAGACCAGTCTAAGTCGTATAAGACTAAACAATAAAAGGAGAAAAGAGAGACCAGACAAAAACAAACTATATTTTAAATATAGAAACAGATTCTCGTTTTTTTTTTTTTCAAAAACCACAAATTAATGTCATACAAAAATATTCCTTTTACTTCTAGTTCTTGGAACTAATGAGAACATAACAAACATACTTTGCATAAACCCAAACTGGAAGATCATAATGGCACAACATTTTCCCTTACCAAGACTAAAATATAAATGTATGTAAGGATAAAAGATGAGATGAATGCATGCATACCTCCTTGCTAAAGAGGATTTGGTAAGTTGTGCATCCAACCTGAAAGCTTTTAACCTTTATCAAGAATCTTTGTAGTAGTAAAAAGTTGGGTTAGTTTTTAATTGAACTTTGATAGATTCATGAAAATCTTGAGTCAGAGTAACCAATACTTTTCTGATTTCTCATGATGTTTTCCTTCACCATATCTAATCCAGAGTAGTGGCAATTAAACAAACTTCACTAATTATTGACAGGCCTGTTGGTCTAGTGGTTAGTGACCCTGACTGCTTTGCCGGAGGTCGTGGGTTCGATTCCTACCCAGGACAAATGTTTGTGTGATGAGCACGATCATTTGTTCTGTGTCTGGGTGTAATTTATCTATTATATGTATGTATTTAGAAATATATAAGTATGTTTATCAGTTGTCTAGTACCCATAACACAAGCTCTGCTTAGCTTGGGACTAGATGGCGTTGTGTGATAGTTGTGGAATATTTATTTATTTATTTATTTATTATAGAATCTATTTGGGTTTAAACCTAAAACTTTAGAATAATTGGAGCAGAGTTTAAACCACCAAGACTGGGATGGTTGGTGCTCTTTGGGTGAAGACTTACGTTCAGGAATTGGCTAATATGTGTAAAGCCAACTTGGAAATCTGATGTCCGTGTAGTAGCCCCAAACAGAGATGGTCATTAGTCAATTAGTAGGTAATCCAGGTGGGAAGCTCGCCAACTTAGAACCATATGCTAAAGACGTTAATAGTGCAGCGTGTGGGTTGTATGCTGACCTTTAGTATATCCGTCCAAATCTCTCGCTATCTTGCTAACACCTATACATTATATAAGCCGAACTATAATTACTAAATAATCTATAGATCTCCTTACAAACTATGGTAAGGTTATCGCCACACTATATTATGTTTCTAATATATAAATAAAATTCAAAGTTTTGGACCTGTCATTTATAAAGAAAACCAACTGTTTCATATCGAAAGTATAAAATATAAGGTAAGCATTTTGTTTTTGTTAAGAAAGATGTATTTTCTAGGGGTTCAAAATAATGAGATGAATAATGGTGTTCATGTTGTGTTTTGTCGTGGTTTTCTGCCATACCTATACATTTTTTTCTTTCCTTCTTTAAGAACGAACGGTGTTTTGATTTTATAATACTGTGTATTTATTATATGTAAAGTTTGGGGCACATCAGATAGGTAGCGTCACAATCTTACGGAAGACCTTTCATATGCCTCCGGAACTCCTTATCCGAAAATACTTTATTGCCTTGGATTTTTCATAAATAGATTACAAAATGGGGTCACATCCACTCTGCGGAAACATAGTTGACAGTTTCATGGGTTTGTCTGCCTGTAATGTAAACAAATCTGAAAGATATAAGAATTCTAGTTCTTATTAACCTCCCAATAATAGAAATAAGGTGACACTGCATAAATGGTTGAGGTTTTTTTCTTTAATACGAATCGATATAATTTTTACACAAGTGCCCAAAAAATGAGTTTGAATGAATTAAATGATTTTTTTAAATTTATTAATATAATTATTGAAACAAAGTAAATAAAGCAAAGGGTGTCAGACAATTACCTACCTATACCTAAAATCAGAAATCCAAATCAAATTCTCTCATTTTCAGCTATTCTAGCCCATTCTACTAGTCTCAAATAAAGCATAATTAATTCGGTGCTGCACGTACATTAGCAATGCTAATGTAACACGTGACGACTATCATCGTAAGCGTTCGATTGCTGGTCGGAATGCATTCGGTATGCCACAGTGAATATTTATGGTAATTTTTCAGAAAAGATGTAGATATGCCAGTTGATACGATGTCAATGTAATGGAATGGAACAAGGAATTTGTTCCTTAATAAATGTTTAGAAATACTTAAACTGTAAGCAACCTCTAAACAATAAAAATCAACTCTTATTGAAGACGTAAATAAAGACAGTTGTTGGGTACCCAAATAAACTTACAATGCAAAGTAGGTTTATTTAAACGAATTTTGATGTAGCGCTTGAGTAAACTGCTACGCGGCGTAGCTGCTGCTACGGCGTAGCAACTGCAAGACTGTAGCTAGTATACAAATGCTTGTATGTAATGTTAGACTCATAGTAACTATCACAGTCCGTAAGACGTATAGAAGTACTGATTGAATACGTTCCAATTTTACAAAAAAAGCCTTCAAATACTCATGATTTAATCGATTATTCTAAGTTGTTTTCCACATCTGCTCACTACTGTTTTGAATTCCAAATATGTTCCCAATAAATCGACAAGACCTCTCTTGGAATAAATTCCAAATCTATTTCATCACCTTCCATTACGTATACAAAAATAACAGACGTGTTACCGTAAAGCTGTTTACTGAGGTTTTAATCAAGTGTAATGTAACCAGCTTAATTTAATTTTGAAATAACGTGCTTTTCGTACCAAAAAGCGCTTTTAACATCTGCATTTTGTTGGACGGCAAGCTAACAGTTTGTGACGGATTATAGCTAAGTCGACACTAATGTTTTGTATTATAACGACACTTTACATTGGAATGCAGTCTCCCAAGAGAATAAGACGAGAAACGTGATAAATTTGGAAAATAGAAAAAAAAAAAATTTTTTGTTCTTAGTACTGCTGAATTCTTTTAAAACGTGACCGATGGGTATTCTAACCATCGATCACGTTATCCAAAGTAGAAAGGTAACTTTAAAAAGGCTGATTTTATAAAAAAAAAACGGAATGAACATTATGCTTACAAAGCCTTATTAATAAGTCTATATATATAAAAATGTTATGTTGGTTTGTGTATGCTTTAAAAATTCAAAAAGTACTGCACTGATTGAGCTGAAACTTTAGCATGATATGTAATCCGCATCAAGGATTGTTTTTATCTATTTTTTGCATCAGTCACATATCCGCAACCGCGAAAAAACAGTTTTTTTAACGATCAGCTCTGTACCAGTGACCGCGCCATCTACCGGAAGCGAGGATAACACTCGCTGACAACCGCAGTCGTAATGACGCAGTCACATGAGAAGAAATTTTAGCATGATATATAATCCGCATCAAGTATTGTTTTTATCTATTTTTTTTTTTTGTTGAATAAACAGTTTTTTGTGCCACAGCGAAGCGGGGCAGGGTACAGCTAGTTTATAATAATTTAAAGGTGCAGTTATACTGACTAGTCCGGGCAGGACGACGGACAATGGAGTTATATAATATATGTAAATATATGAAAAGTCCAGTGACTGCAGTCAGTTTCGAGTTCGGTCTTGTCGATTAGACAAGGTCACTCCTTTTTTTGAGTTCGGAGCTTTTTTTCATAACCTCTTGAGAAATTCTGCAACCGCGGCAAGTATTTGGACCTATCAGACCCCGTCAGTTTGCAGATGGGATAGTACACGCCGTCGACTTTTCTTTTATCGGATGGTGAGCTACACAGTACTCGCCATTTCTAAGCCGGAAATCGGTTTCCCGCGGCGGCTAGGGTATGAAGGGGAGGATTGAGGCTAGGTCGTCCCTTAAATTGATTTTGTTTTAAATTATTTTCAGTCAGACAGCTTATTCTGTAACAAAACTATAAAAAAGTTTTCTTCTTTATAAAAAACTATAAAATGTTTAACCCGGTTGTGGTTTTTTTGTGGATTTTGCCCATTAGCCTTTGGTGCACTATGTGATGCCGTTACGTAAAGTAAAAAACGATGTATTCCACAGTAAGCTGATTTTATACAAAGCCAGTTAAAGCAACGCATCAAAGTTGAGGTACAATTGGATATGTGGATTGTTTAAATATTATTGCAGTCTCAATTAAGGACAAAATGTTGATGTCGTCTTCAAATTATACGGGGATATATTGGCCGTTCAATTCAACTTATTAAAAAAAAAATGAAATGAGTATTGGTTAATTTGCATCATTAAGAGCCAGTTGTTAAGGTAAATCGTTAGTTAAGCTAAACTATTAGTCTACCTCTCGCGCCCGGCATTGGTCGACGCCATGCTGCGGGGCGAGACGGAGTGGGAAGCGGTCGCCTCCTTCTGCGAAGCAGTCATGCTCGCGAAGGAGGAGGCGAGCCGCGTGAGGGGGAGGACAGCGACCTCCCTTCACCCCAGCCGCAGTGGTGGACGCCCACGGCGTCGGACGTCGCAAGACGATCTCCGGCCACCGTAGGCGCGGGCATGCGGGCGGCGAGTAATGGGCGACTCGCTGTCCGACCATGGACCATGCCCGGGTCGACGGCGCGTTGTGTTCCACGCGCGCCTCAAGGAGTGTCAGCATAATGACGGGGCCTGTAGAGGGCCATAGCCTGCCGGGGTCGCGGGACTTTCCCATTACCGTAACCCCGGTACGTAAAGGGCTAGTGAAGGACACCGTGTATTTTAGTCAGTACAAGTCTGACAGTCCCTCCCGCCCTGCCCTGGGTGGGAGGACTCATTTGATGATTTTACCACGATAAAAAAAAAAAAAAAAAAAACTATTAGTCTGTTAATCTATATATATAAAAGAACAGGGTTTTTTATTAAGACTCGACTACAGCCGAAACCGCTAAACGCAGTAACTTGAATTTTGGACAGCAGTTGCAGTCTACCATGTAGGGGGGCAATAAGACGGGATTTTGCGAAAGTCCTCCTCTAAGGGGGTGAAAAGGGGTAAAAACTGTTGTATGAAAAATCTTATTCCTTGGGTTTATAAACTTGAAACTTGGTACGAATATGAGTATAAGTAAATAAAAAGGATTGGCACCATTATTTTTTTTAAACTACCCTCCATTGGTAATCTAGACGATGTTAAAGTTTGTACGGGAAAATCATAACGCGCGAACCGATGAATTTGAAAATCTGTATTCAAATACTGGTCAAAAATAATTAAACACGTGTCTTTGGATTTTTCGAAAATCACCCCCCAAGTTTATGAAAAGGGGTATTCAAGTTTCAAGGTAAGAATATTAAACGCTAAACGTAGAAAGCTGACTTTTGGGTGGTAGTTGCGGTTAATTATGTAGGTGAGCACGAAGAATAAGGGGGTGAAGAGGGGTGAAAACCTTTGTATGTAAAATCTTAAGTTTATAAACTTGGTACGAATATAAGTATAAGTAAATAAAAAAGTATGCATTATTATTTTTTTAAAACTACCCTCCATTGGTAATCTAGACGATGTTAAAGTTTGTATGGGAAAATCATTACGCGCTAACTGATTAAGTCGAAACTCAGTCAATAGAAAATAGATCAAAAATAATCAAACACGTGTTTTTGGGTTTTTCGAAAACCACCCTCTTAATTGGTGAAAAGGGGTGATTCAGTTTTAATGGAAGGATTTTACTGCTTGCTTCGATAAACTCAAAACTTGGCATAAATAGTTTCCCAATCGAATGAAGGATGCGTAATTATTTATATTTATAGAATCAACCTAGCGGGCGAACATCGAAAAATCTGTTTGTCTACACTAATATTTTGAGTTCGAAGTTAGAAACACGCGCTGACGAAGTCGCGGGCGGAGTGCTAGTCTATTCATATAATAAATCTGTAGAAGGGTCAATTCTGTACATTGAAAATATTGAAAAAATAAATAGCGGGGGGTGTTGCTGGATCGATACCAAACCCAAATATGTGATTAAAAAAACTTTTGTCCGTCTGTCTGTCTGTCTGTATATGCAGGCATCACGTGAAAACTAACGGTTCGATTTCGATGAAACTTGGTATAATTATACCTTATTATCCTGGGCATAAAATGGGATACTTTTTATCCTGGAAAAATATGTAGAAAAAAAATCTTATTTTTCAGTTTTATTCATAGACGTTGTTCTGTAGACCGCGATATATGTAGGCTTAGCCGTATTTGGGTCCAATAGATATTTATAAGATGTCATTGTCAGAGTTACTCAAAATGGAGAAATAAACCATCTACGCGAAGACCGACATCCGCGCGGACGGAGTCGCGGGCGGAAGCTAGTATAAAATACATGTGTTAACACTCGATGTAAAAGATTGCGTCATATTGATGTCTTTTAAATAATTGTATGCACTGAAAGCTATACACTATACGCACTCACTTACACCAAAGTATTTTGAAAATAGCCCATTGTTTCTATATTACTATGTTTGGAGGTTGAATAAAGCAATCTCGTTAATTGAGAGCATGGAGAGATAATATCAGCAATAGTGGAAGCAATATGCGATGTGCACACATAAATCACGCAATTCTGCACTTACGTACAGTGTACATACGTTCAAAATTGCCTTATTATATTAAGTTTCAACTTTGTTCGCAAATATAATCAGGCAAATTGTAGGTGAAGTGTAATATGATTTTACATCAGTAAATAAAAATCGTTTGTAACCGTATTTTATACAGTCTTCGTGTCCTTACAATCAACCGTTTCCTACTCTGTTTTACTTATAATTAAATTTACAAATAAAACTTTGTTAATAATTCACATAATGTATTGACTCAAATGACTGCTCATTCATCCAAAAAAACAAAATCAGCACTCAAAACAAACAATTTCAAAACAAAACATCCACAGAACTTCCAGTTCGAGAGCTTTAAGCGCTGCATAAAACGCCGTATAAAGCGCTTTTCGCTAACGAGGTTGCTATTAATCAGTAAGTGAGTGGAAGCAGTTCCTTATGTAATGAAGACTTGGGCTATTGACGTCGGCGATATTATACATGATTAATAGTTTCCAAGATATGACGGCGTTCCAGTTTTAATGTGAGTTTATAAGGCTTGAGAACTAGGTGACATGGCGGTGTTGTGGTGATTGATTTTTGTTTGTTACATGTGTTTGATTAGATTTTTATGAGCTATGTTGTGTTAGGATGAGTAAGGTCTAGATTTTGTTTAAAAGAATATCAATTTCACGGAAAAAATACTTGAAGTTCTACGAGAAGTTATTCCGGGTCCTTGTGTTTGTGTATGTGAGTTTAAGTGTTTGTAAACGCAGCCACATGAATGTGTAGTCGCAGAATGAGGCAACGATTTAATGAAAAAACGTATGTCATAATAGGGTAGAAATTGGGCTTTTTAGTTTAAAAATAAATAAGAATGATACCCTGTAGAGAAAGAAAAGAGAGATTGAAAGCATGACAGCAAATGAACGTATATGTATGTGTTTGTGTTTCTTCGTTTAAAAGAAAATGCAAAGATCGTCGTAAATGGCAATCAATAATTTGTTCCTAATCCCACGAGAAAAAGGTGAAATTCGTTTATGTTTTTTTTTTTTAAAACCCCGCTTTTGCAACATACATGTAGTCAGTTACGAATTTACTCAATTAATCTGCAATTTATTACAATAGTAATTATAACAGAAGCAATTGGCAACAGTCAAGAACAGCACAATATACAGAAACTCATGGGCTTACAAAACTTTCAAGTGAATACCAAGTTTAATTCCCAAACGACATGACAGTTGAATACAGAACAATTATTGCGGTATCAATACAAGTTCTTGTTAATTTGTCTCTTAAAACTATGTAACTAGTTTATATTGGCAATAATTTTGGTAATATCTTCTTCTAGGAAAAAGTGTTTTAATAAAAAGTTTAAAGATATATTTTTTTAAATTTTTTGTTTTAAAAAACGGCGTAGTGCGAAAGAAAAAAAAAGGGATAAAAAACGCGTTTAAAAAAAACAGATACTTGAAAACTTTACAACAGTGAATATTTTTAATTATTTTAAATAAACAGAAAAAAAACGTCAATGAAAATAAAAGAGGATAAAAAAGTAATAAAATTATAAGTGACGTAGATCTTTTGTGCCTTAAAACTATATACCCACGTAAAAAGTTCGTATTTAATTTCGACCGTAGAAAAATACCTTAAGAGAACGTCAAAGAAAAGACTGAACTTTGACACTGATAGGTGATGCATTGGATTACTGAATAACTTGATTAATGCGTATTTAGATTGAATAAAATCCAGGCTTAGCGAAATCTATTGAACTTGTCTAACGCGCCCTTAAGTCAAATGTATCAAGACGAATCGAAAAATCGAGTGCAATTTTTCACTTACAAAAAACTTTTTCTCAAATCACTCAAGCCATTTACATAGAAGACTCGTGTTGAATAATATTTGCATATTTATGTTTGAACACTGCAACTTATGTAACCCTAGCTATGAGAGTCACAATTTGTAAGAGATTCTTAACTAATTAGACATTCATGATCAAAAGAGTTTTATACTTACGGGGGCAAGTAACCGGTTCTTTTGAACTCCAGGGAGGTGTTAAAGTATTTGATTCAGTCTTAAAAGTTTTTGAAAGTTGAATCTGTTTTACGGTGTCAGCAAAAAATTAACTTACTCGAAAATAATTTGAGCAAGCAAAAAATATGAGGGAACGACCTTGAGACGTAGCAGCTCCCATCGCTGGGACTACTAGACTACTTGCCCCTTTTTTGTTGGAATGTGAGGTATGAAAAATTATGAAAATAAAATCACGTTTTATATTATTGGTCGCGGGCATGCGGGTAGCTCGCTGTCCGACCATGGACCATGCCCGGGTCGACGGTGCGTTGTATTCCACAAGCGCCTCAAGGAGTGTCAGCAGAGTGACGGGGCCCCCCTTTAGAGGACCAAAGCCTGCCGGGGTCGCGGGACTGTACGAATTATCGTGACCCCGGAACGTAAAGGGCTATTGAAGGACACCGTGGATTTTAGTCAGTACCAGTCTGACAGTCCCTCTCGCTCTGCCCTGGGTGGGAGGACTCATAAGATGATTTTAACACGTAAAAAAATAAAAATATATTATTGGCATTAAAACAAAAAGCGTATTTAAAGGAAATAAATAAACAGTCCCTTTATATTAGCCGGTATCTGTAAATTCACGTACAAAATAAAATAAAACAGTTTGAAAAATAAAGTCCAGTGTACATCGTCCAGCGTTTAATGAACGTTACATAAAGTAGTAGTTGTGTACTAGTAACTTCAACATATTAAAGCCTCGGGCAGTGAGAAAGTCGAGCTCATATTATTATTGACTTAGAAGCTAGGGAGGATGATTAAGAAATGCAGTTTGCATGGGAGAAACATTCTATTATTTAAAGCTTTTCAATTTGTCGAAAGAAAAAAAATATTGTGAGCAGGGTTTGAACCTGTGAACCAAGCTATCACAGTCATGCTCAGCGGGGTCAAATTTCCGATTCAATGTTTAACGTCTTTTGGTGAAGTTGACACCATCTATTTTAGAGTTTGTCAAACTACTACACCAACATGTTGACATTTTGACATTACAGTTTCTTTTATCTTTTCACAAAAAAAAAAATAATCACTTGACACAGGCGTTAATGCATATTAAATAGTTTATTGTTTGAAAATATGGATAGAACTGCCTCATTGAAAATAGAACTGTTGTGGTTCAAATAATTATAATGGTTTCCCATCTAATGCGTGTATTATTTTCTTCAACATCACTGTTGTACTGATTTCTGCAACATCGTGTCTTTCTTCTTGTCTTCTCGCCAAAGAAAGAAAAACTCACTCCTTGTGCTATGAATCCTTGGTAACCTGAAACGATATGGCTTTAAATTACAAATGTATGTAAAGGACATCGTCATAAGGACTACAAAAACTAAACCTATCTATTGAAGGGGACGAAAGAAACCTCAACCATCAATATTATTTTTAAAATATTGAAGGATGAGCTCCGTCTAATCGATGTACAAGTACTTGTACTCGATTCGCTGCTAGATTAATCGACTGTCAGTCGTCGGGGTGATCATACTCGTTTTGTCGTTATAAACTGTGAGCGGCAGGTGGCTTTCATGATTTTTAGAAAACCTATTAGGACCCACAGATGGCTAGAACGAGAAAAAAGTATTTGTAAGTTTTAACTATAAAAAACGGTCTTACAGTTATTCAATAGGTGTTATTTATTTATTTAATCATTTATGTACACACAATATAAAATAAAGGACATACAAAAACTTAAAAGTACAAAGGCACTGCTTATTTCAATAGAAATTTCTACCAGCAGACCTGCGACAGGAAGAGTGAAAAACGAAATGTAGACAGTAGTGTGTGAGAACAAGAAAATAAAATGAGATAAAAATGAATGTATACCTAAATCAATATTAGTACACATATAAATTATAAATAATATATAAGTACTTATATAAATACAAAAATTCTAAAATGTATATAAATAAATGTGTCGCTATTGAGAGGAAAGATAATGCTCTTTGACTCTATTTTTAAAGACAGAAATGGATTTCGAGTCTCTAATACTAGGCGGAAGCGAATTCCACAATCTTACAGCATGGACAGAGAAGGAATAGGAATAATAGCTCGTTTTATGAGGATGGGATTTAAGGAGGGATTTAAGGTGTGATCTACAAAGAGCATCGCTGGGACGAGCGTAAGTAAATCGCTCACGAAGATATGAAGGATATGCGGGATTATGAAGAATGTTGAAAAGTAGGCATAATATCCGAGTATTCCTGCGAAAACGGATTGGGAGCCACTTGAGTTCTTTGCGAAGATGAGAAACATGGTCATACTTACGAAGACCATAAACAAAACGAATACATAAGTTTTGCAACCGCTCAAGCTTGTTTAAGAGCTCCTCAGTAGCATCCAAGTAACAGGCGTCTGCATAATCTATAATCGGCTGAATAAGTGTTTGTGCTAATGAAATTCTATTTTTTATAGGTAAAAACCTCTGGAGGCATTTCAGCGAATGGAAAGAGAAATATACCTTTCGACTGACTTCGTTGACCTGTGCACGCCATGAAAGATTCGAGTCGATTACTACACCTAGATCTTTGGCGGTGTCGGAATAATCAATACGAACACTATCGAGGTAAAGCGGCATCAGAGTTGAAACGACAGCTGCATTTCGAACGAATCTGCTGCCTATTATCATTCATCATTGATCGATGCATACGTAAAATGAACCGTAACACAATGACAGCGACAGTTGTCAATAGCTGAGCTAGTGACATAATGTAGCCGTCAAAAACCTAAGTTGTCAAATTAATAAAGTAAAGTTGAACTCAAAGTTTAGCAAAAAGTAATTCAAAAGAAATACTCAACTACCGGCCCAGATATAAAAGTGATAATATGTAACGCGGTCAGAAAGAGAACACAAAACAAATTGGAATGAGCTACTTGCGCAAACGTGTCTTCCTCGATCTTTTAGCGGGGGTAGCAGTAGCTGCATGTGGAGATCCGGGTTCTTCGGATTGCGTAGAATCTTCTGCTTCCACCGAATGAGCCGGGAACTTGTCCAACAGAACGCGAAGCTCACTTGCCGTTTCTATCTTGTGACGAGATTTGTCTGGACAAACCACAACAATCTTGCCTTCTACTGACCAGCAGTTGAGCATGCCGAAACGTTTACGAGCTGCAGTGAACACACGGTGCCTTACTTGGGTCAAGAATTCCGAGATGGTGATCCCAGTGCCTTTAAGGGTTCTCTTGCTATCCCATACCAGCTGTCGGTGTTCCATTTCGAAGAATCGTACTAATATAGGACGTGCTTTTTGCTCTGAAAATCCGAGTCTATGGCAAACATGGATAATATTCTTGTCCCTTCCAACTTCGGTCAGTTTAATTTTGTTGTACAAAATGTTGTTAACCACATCAAGTAACTTCTCGTTGCTCTGCTCCGGGACACCATGAATAAGTAGCACCTTTCTTCTCATGCTGGTCTCATGCTTATCAAATCCATCAGCGAGAAGCTCTATTTGAGATTTTAACTTGGAGAGTGCTTGACATATGAAATGCCTAAAGTCAGTGAACTCACGTGCCAGGACTGCGAGGTCAGGTGAAGCCAGAGTGGTGCAAGAGGTAGCCTGCTGCAGTTTGTCTTCATAATCCTGCATTCGGGAACCGAACAACTGCTGCAGATCTTCCAAGCTGGTAGCAAGTTTGGTGTCCATGTTAGGTGTGCAGTGACAGTGAACCAGTACTTGATGATGATGAAGTGATAGAGACTTGATAACAATATATAGCAAGTGTGGGGAGGTTATAATAAGAACGAACTAGATTAATACATTAAAAATAAAGAATAAATATTTAAAAATAAATATTAACTCAGGAGCACTCAAAAAAATGTGTAAGTACTATGTCTACCCACATATGTTTTTTCACATATGTTATAGTATTAAGAGTCAGTAAGAAAAATATGTGTCGGTTGTTATGGAAAACAATGAGTGTGGACAGCTAAAAAAAAGGGAGAAGGTGACTTAAAATCATACTATGGACGATAAAAGTTGATAATAATGTCAAAAAAAGCATGATTTGTCTCATTTTATGACGTAAACCTGAACTTTGACGTTGATTTGATGGAAAAAATAGTTCCTTACTCGTACAATAAATGCGCTTTTTCAATTTCCCGTACAACAAACGAATTTAATACTTTAAGTACGCTGGACCTAAAATACAGAAATCTTGTGATAAAGGCCTCTTATCACAAGACTTCTGATTTTTTCCAAAGCAGTTTGATTCCGGGTACCAGGGTAAAATATCTTGATGTAACGAATATTCCACCTTAAAAAGATTTTACTTGATACTCCGCAGAACCCTCATCCAACTGCTCTAGCTAAACTCGATGCATTTGCGAAGCAACAAAAGTATTTAAAGATTGCACTGTGAGTAGAAGCGGGGGTAATATCGTGCATAAAATGAGAGATAAAATCCTTACAACAAAGCGATTACATGGAACAAAATAGTTGCATCGTAATACGCTACTAATTTGTTTAAGCATAAGCTTTAGAATTGCATAAATGTTTCCTCGTTATAAAGAGTCTCGGCAAAATAATAGTTCTTGAATTAAAAACTTAAATGGTATCATCACTCTCATCACGGCTGCAATCCTAGGAATTAAAATTGTTTTCTATAGTCCAACAACATTGCAATTTTTTCCATGTATTTAATTGTTACCGTACCTTTTATTTACGAATCCGTAGTGACTACAAATAAAATGGAATTTCGTCACTGATATAATTGATTTTTACCAATTTTGGTTTTATATGCAACTCATTTGATTTTGAAAATTATATTATAAGCAATATTATGATGTTGACTGATAGGATATTAGAGTAGAATATTTTCGAGATTATTTTTAGTTTTCCGAAATATAGATACTTTATGATGTCTTTTACGAATTACACAAAATTAAATACATCATTATTTAATCCTCCAGAGATTACCGAATAAAATAACATTTAACATTATTAATATTTCCATTTGTTCATAAATCTGCATCACAACATGCGGTTTTCCTGGTTCCACAAAATAATCCGTGAACCGGTTTTTACGTTCACAAATTTTCACCTTTATACTTGTTATGCTTTACAGAATAATGATTAATTTCATTAAGTCCTCCTGTAGGATTATTGTGGTTGTCATTTGCACGGGACAGTGATTGTGATACAATTAAACAATTTTCCGTCGTTATGTAACTTTGTTTTTGTGACAAATTGTTTTGATATGGTTCTTTGTTTTCGAGGTGCTGTTACATAAATCGATATGGAAATGAAGTCTGTGGAAAGTTAATAACTTTTGTGAAAGGTAGCACCGCGCTAGGGTCGGGTGTCTAGTTTTTACTTTCTAAGTCCGTCAACGAAAACACGGGAACAGAAACAGATATACGAACGAAATTTGACGGCACGTTTGGCGTAGTGGCTGAGCAATTGGACTGCTGCGCTGTGTGTCGCGGGTTCGATCCCCGCACGGAACAAATGTTTGTATGATCTGCAAGTAGTTGATCCGGGTCTGGGTGTTGGTGTATGTGAGTTTCTATGTTTGTAAACGCACCCACAATACAGGAGAAACTCCTAGAGCGGGGCAAAGTATAAAAAAAAAATACATCAAAATAAAATTGCGGACGGACAATACCGCCACGACTGAAATTATTTTGACGCGATGCGAGTGTCTATATCATTACATCAAATTGCTATAAAAAAAATGTAGTACCTCATGTTTTCGCAGGTCATGAGTAGTGACGCGGACTCTGAGGAGCTATCGGTCAAATCGAAATATCATTCATTCTTAGTTCGGGCTCGTTGTCAAAACGTCTGTCACTAATGCTGACACCACGGCTTTCGTGCTTAAGCCTTTGTCAAACAGACAAGCGTGGCGAATGCGAAGCGAGGCGTTTTTAATGTATGGAATTGTTTGAATCCAGTCACATAGAAAAGCGAAAGCGATCCAATAGCGTGACCGAATCGATGCGAAGACGTGGCGAAGGCGTATTTGCTCTGTTTGACGTCGTTCGTATTCGGTTTGTTATCGCCTCGGATTCGGTCCGGTTCGCTTTCGCCTGTCTGTTTGACAAAGGCTTTAGAGCATAATTATTTTACCTGTCTACTTAAAGTCCCATGATGATAACTAGAGCCGCTGTGACTGAGCAATTTCTAATGGAAAAATCCTATAACACTTTGTCCGACCCGGGAATCTAACCCGGGACTTTAGGCTCAGCAGTCACTCTTCCAACTACTGGAACTCGTTCGACCAATGATTAATTTACTTATACTCTGGACATTCATACTATTATGTATAGTGTCTGTGGTTTCAGCTAAGGATAAATATTGGGCCAAACATGAAGGATATAGTTGAAAGCAACCATACTGTTAATACTTACCTACGCATAAACATAGTATTACCAACACGGATAAACGTACAGTTTGAAACTGTCAGATTATGTATAAATTCTCAACATATAAGCTGTGTGCTTACATCATATAATCTTGTTAGTTCAGCGTATAGCAATTATTTCTCATGTTGCCTTTGACAAGCATTGGTGAAGCGATGGGGTTTATTTTATGCATTGTCAAACAACAAATGTTATTTTAATTGAAACCGGTTAGAAAAAGTACAAGTAAGGTTATATTTATCTCCTTTTTTCTTGATTCAAAACAGCTAATTAAAATAAATGAACTTTTATCCAACTTTAACTTTTCTTAGGTCATAGTAATTTGCACGAAACTAAAGTTACTGCAAGTGCAAAAGGCATTTTTATGCATTTGGATGCACTTAAGGCAAAAAAAAATGGCAAAGCTATCTGGCTGAAAAGCGTATGGACGCACTTATGGTCGCCCAGAAGTTAAGAATCGACCATTATTAATTAAATTTGAAAACTTGTTTTCTACATAAACTTTACCTACCTGTGCCAAATTTTATCCTCATCCAACCGCGGAATTTTTGTTTACATAGATATTGCAGTATGCGTCTAAGTCCACTGCTCCTATTCCGGTGTCCTCCGTTGGTGTCCAGTTTTGATTCGACTGTTTAAGGTACAGTCAAATCATTACTGGAAAAATTAAGATAAAATGCCTCTTACACTGAACGTTACATAGCACAAATTCAAGTACATTACATGCTTTAGTCTAAAGTACTGAAATAGGTTTTATATGTCCCTTTTCAAGTGATTCGTATACAATTTATAGAACATAAAAAGTATAGGACCAATAAATTTTATACTGAGAGAGGTACTGAGACAAAGGGCAATAAATATATTTATTACAAACACACTGTAGAAATTATACTGATGTGCTAGTACGTGGTTCAAGCAAATGGTAATACACCTTTTATGATTTATAAAGTTTTCAAACTGTCATGGTCATAAACACTATCATTAAGTATTCCGAATATCAATACTTTAACAGAACAGACGCACTGGAAATACAAAAAGTTCTCAAAAGTTTCTATAAAACAGCTAGTACGAAATTAATCCAAAAAAAAATATTGGAAGCCAATAGAGCTGTAATTTTTTGATGATTAAAAATTACCAAGAACTTATAAGCAACCTACCTTTCTTTGTCATTACATTTCAATGAACATACTTGTATAATCATGTACAGAAGAATTATTTAATTTTAATGACCCCAATCGTAATTGGATAATATAGAATGTGATTTTCAAGTTAACCTTCACTGCCATTAATATTTCAAAAGACGCGTTGGTTTTACAATGTCTTTAATTACTTGAAATTACGAGTAGGTACAATATATCCACTGCTTCAGAATGTACGCTATGCAATGTGTTTACTCACAGAATATAATAAACCTTTTGCAACATAGAAGGCTTTGTAGACCATTTAACAATTCACCCTTAACAACAATCGAATCGAGCAACAATATGAACCAATTCATGTAGGAAACACTATTGAACACAGGTGGCGAGAATGTGATCGACCGTCACTGCCTACATCGTCCATGTACACAGGGTGGACCACCCAACATATGCAATAAATTCCAGTACAAGCTACACAAGTTAGGACATAACAGAAATCTGCGCCCATTGTGTGCAGACTTGGCTAACCGCCAAAAGGTGCATTAGAGCAGAAACACTTAGCGTCAAACGTTAAAACTTCAACTTTTCATATTGTTCTAGATACCGTCTGGATTGTTCGCGACTATGAACTTTACAGAACCAATTATCCTGTACTATGTCTTGTCGCATTTAAAGCTACAGAGAATTGCAAGTTTACTTTGTAAAGTTATAACTTTAAAATTGTGCCTTATTTACGAACTTCATTGGAATGAAATGAGAGTATGAAACTTGCCTCATAACGTATGAGGAATGAAGTTCATTCAAAAGTTCAACCGTTTTCTAGTGAAGTGGCTGACGGCTTAACTTACAAACTCTCTGCAGCTCGTTTTGAAAGCATGAAATAATGACCATACTTTCTGATTAACCGTCGATTTAATTTTGTAATAAAATTACCGGAGTGTGAATTATAAAAGACGGGTATAGTACTAATAAATGCTCTTTTAAGTTAGGTTAAGGGTAGTTTATACATCATTGGGTGTTTTTCATACTTTTATCCACCCGAAGTAATAAAATTTTATAGCGGCAGTATCTATCTGTACCGAAACTGTGGTGACTCGTTTTTCAGAATAAATACTGTGGTTTCGAAAGCTTTGTATATAGAACTTGTTTTACGAACTCTTTTTATTTTCTATTTCTTCTTGGTTTTAGTTGATTGTTAAACTTAGTATTTTGTTTGTCTCATCTCATGTGTCTTTACTTCATTTTTTCATCTTGCTTCTAGCTTTCCTTAGATTGTTTTTCTTTTCTGATGTTGTAATAACAACAGTAAGTGTCTTGATGAACCAATTTGAACTCGACGCGTCGTTGTGGCAACATACTATTCTTACTTATTTGTTTCTTGTACAAAATCTTCCTTCCAAAAACTCCCTTTGAAGTCAAAGACTAAAAGTACACTCGTCACAGTAAATTGATGAGACCATTAACCAATAAAAGAGTTAAGGTGTGTAACTATTAAAAAAACGTTTTCATCGAACTTGTAAGAAGTAAGAATTTGATGAAATGCTGGAATTGTTCCATGAAATAATTAAATTCCGCGTAGAACTGGAATATATTGTAACAATGGCTATAATTTTCCTATCAAATATGACCGGGAAAATAGTTATTTGTTAAACTTTAAGTTGGTTTTGAAAGTGTACTTTACCTTTTTCAATAATCCGTCCTAATCCTGATACTAAAATTGTTGCTACAAGCGGAAACAAAATTAAAATATCGCTATAACCTTATACAAAGTATCATTACATTCTGTTTTAGGCCTGTTCAGGACCTCGGGATCAGGTGACACAGGTAACTGGATGAGATCTGTTGTTTTTTTTAGTCTTTGGAGCTTTTGGAAAATTTATTTAGTGCTATATACCGCTTTTGATAACGCTTTGGATGGAATGTTAGTATATTTTGGATCCGTGGAAAGATTTTTGGTGTTTCCCTGAATGTTTTTGGATCGATTAGAGAAATAGAATTTATTAGTTTTTTTTAGTAACTGGGATTAAAAGAAGAAATTAGGTTGGCTGTTAAGCTTGTAAGACCCTTACACAATTATAGATTTTGGACTCCCTGTTTGATTTGCGATTCTAACGCACTAAGTGTTATATCAATTCCGTAATGCGCATGAAAATTCCCGTATCAAAATAAAACTATATTATTCAAATGGTTACCTTCAAGGCTATTTTTCTAGGATAGGCATTAGAGCGTGTATACAGATGTAGGTCGATTGAACGGAAACGTATAGAGAGCATTACGTTAACGACATCTTGTTCTAATATTTGTTGGGCTTCGCATGTGGCAGTGCTCCTAATAAGGTAGTAAACGGATTAGTGTAGCTTAAAATATATATTTGTGATCGAGGAATAATAAAGGTTTATTATTGTAAATAGAAAGCATGTGTATTTTTAATGGGTGTTTTATATTTCAGATATTTAAATGTGTTATTTGGATTGAGTGTTGTGTGTTTTTTATAATCCTTTTCTATTAAAATTAGCTTTCGTCAACAGCCTTTAATGTTCTTACTACGGGAACACAGGTGGCCTCTCGGTGAGAGGGTGTGGTCTGTAATTTCACCACGTGGGCCCAGTGCGAGTTGGTAGATATCATTTGTCTTAGAATTTTCGATTTTAAGCTAGTGTCCTCACAGTCGGGCATGCGGGCAGCGAGAAATGGGCGACTCGCTGTCCGACCATGGACGATGCCCGGGTCGACGGTGCGTTGTGTTCCACGCGCGCCTTAAAGAGTGTCAGCATAGTGGTGGGGCCTGTAGAGGGCCAAAGCCTGCCAGGGTCGCGGGACTAACGGATTACCGTGACCCGGGTACGTAAAGGGCTATTGAAGGACACCATGGATTTTAGTCAGTACAAGTCTGACAGCCCCTCCTGCCCTGCCCTGGGTGGGAGGACCCATTTGATGATTTTACCACGATAAAAGAAAAATGTCCTCACGGTGTTTTCCTTTACCGTTTTGAGAGCAGTGGTGATGAAAGAAATAACATAAAGTAATGCGCATGGCTGGTTACAACTCGTAAATTGGAGCCGGTACCACTGTTTGACCATTGCTCACTATGCTACCACTACTCTTGAAATTAGATTTAGTGATTTTGAACTTCAACTACACCTTAAGTTACTGTTTTTTTTTTTAACGTGGTATAATCATCTAATGAGTCCTCCCACCCAGGGCAGAGCATGACAGTCCCTGTCAGACTCGTACTGACTAAAATCCACGGTGTCCTTCAATAGCCCTTTACGTTCCGGGGTCACGGTAATTCGTACAGTCCCGCGACCCCGGCAAAGGTGAATCTTTGAATATTCAAAGATAGTACATAATCTCCAAGGCTGGTTTAATGCACATTACAATAATCTCGACATTGTACCTAAGTTTCACGAGAACATATCGCTTCTTAAAAATAATAGCGGAGTTCGGCCAACCAACAAAAGAAATCTGGCCCAATATAGACAGCCTAAATCCAAACAGAAAAATATATAGAATAATATTTATAGTACATCCTCTAGGGCCAAACCAAACCCTATTTTAGGATAGACTAGACATTCCAGGAATAGGCTTCAAATTTGCGCTACCTGAAAAATTCTAGTAAGTAATAACTTATGCAAACGATGAATGGAAAACAAACCTATTATCAGGGGCTATAAGAGCTACTTTAGCAGAATCATAATTTATGTACTAAAATAATGTGTTTTCGCATACTTGATAATAACAATTTCGATGAAATTTGCATTATGTTGGGTTTACGGGGGCGAACAATCGATCTAACTAGGTCCTATGTCAGGGAAAATTTGTTTTCTACATATTTTTACTCAGTTATAGACTTACATTCAATTTGCTTCACAATTTCGTCAACTGAAATGGCGTATGTGGTCTGATTTGTTAAGTGATGATTTCTACCGCGGGTTCAAACCTCAGCTGTGACCAGGTTTTTTTTTTTCATTTTGTCAGTTATTCTTTTCAAGGATCTCTTTAAATTCTTGTTCTTTAAGGATTTCCTTTATTTGCACCGGAACTAACCTCGATCTATCAGGTATTTTGCAATAAAATTCGCAAAATGAAATATTCTACCCTATTGTTCAAGCAATGTATATAGAACTACTGTTACACAATTCATATTATGATTTTTGTAAAACGGCCATTATAAACCCCTGGTTTGCAAATAAGGGTAATCAAGATGATTGCCATAATATCGTCTATGAATGATTGTCGTGTAATGGTGGTTGATGGAAACAAAGGTTTTCCAGTGAAGGGACAATAACAGTTATTATTGGGGTTTTAACGGTTGACGGTAAATTAAGGTTTGAGTTTATTTGTAAGAAACTTTTGCGTTACGTTTCCGGTTTGTTTTTATGTTAAATGTCTGTTGTAACGTTTGATGTTGATTGATCTTGTTGTTTGGTTGAAAAAGCATGTTTATTCTTACACATTGCGGCCCAAAATATAATAACAATGATTAAATAATTATATAACTGTACAGGTACTGTTAAGTTGCCAATTTATAATGAAGTCAATAAAAGAAAAATACATAACCCTCCTTCTGACGTGGTCGTCTAAAAGGTAAATACGAAGCAAAAGCTGCTGACCAAACAAAATGTTCAAAACTCAGTATTTGTAACACAAAATTTTACGAAAATTGATACAAAAATGCCTTCCAACAGAAACAATACAAATAGAAATCTGAAACGCTAGTTCAGCAGCCCCAATTGCTGTTGGCACCAATGACAATGCACTCAATAACGAAATACTGGAGTCGAATTTACGAACAAACAACTATTTAACGAAGTTGCTTCGCTGTTAGCATTTTGCTTGCTAATAAGACTGGTTTGTCAGTACTTGATGACAAGCGTTTACTAAAATGGCTTGAGTTTTTTCTTCTAATATCCGTAAAATAATGTAAAGTGTATTTTCTTTTAGGTCTAATATTTTAAATATGAATATTTAAATACGAAGACGCATTATTAAAGAACATAAAATGGATACCAAGACGATGATTTTTGTCTGTATAAACGTATTCGAGCATGCCTACAAAAGAAGGAAGATAAAAAGGAATAAAGATACATAAAACAATAAAATAAAAGAAAAATATATATAAAAAATTTAAAATCAAGGAATTTACTTTACATAATAATATTATTTAATAAATTTAAAAAATCATGTTTATGGGCTTAACATTTGACGTAAATATCAATACAGTTATAAAAACATCTATGCAGTTATAACGCCGTGGAATGTCAATGTTCTTCCATTCTTCTTTTTAAAAGATTTTAATAGTATCTACTACAAAACGTAACCTAACTTATTTATGCGACCCACTCACACACACTCAGAGACTCTTCCATACCTACACTTACATTCATGCACACTCAAGCACACGTCCACATAATTATATTTTGTTTTATTACACCCATGTACTGTTTTTATTGTGTTTAAAGTAAGTACATACTATTGTGAAGGAGCGGAGTCTTTGAATAAAGGCTTTATATGCTTAAATGAAAACTCCAAACCCAATATTGTTTTAATATAACTTTTGGACACAATAAACGTTGTTATTATTATTGAAAGCGGTTGAAGAAAATCTTATCCAAAATTTTATTGACATTTAGGTTTAAGACCTTTAAAACCTGAGATGGTTTCCTGAAATGTCAAGGTTTTCTAGATTAGGACCTTCTTAACAGCGAATTTTAAAATACCAAGCAACTTTTACACTAGGAGGTATTACTACCTAATGAGAGAGATGGGAAGTACAACATCTAGATATTGTAACTTAACTTCAGTAAGTTCATAAACATAGGTACAGCCTTCATCTTAAGGAACAAAGTTACTCACCATCATGAGCAAGTTTTAAGAGTCAACCGAGCAACGTGTGTTGTTACATGTGCAATATTCATATGAAACGGACTGGCAACAACATTTGTTTGGCTTGCACAATACATTTGCTCGTATATTTTGAACTGCACCGGTGTTAGTAGTAGAACCAGTAACAGTATAGCTTTTTTTTGTAATATACCTTCTAAACAAGCTGAAATGATATAGACTGGTTAAATAATAAGTTCAGATATATTTAACAGCTCCAACTAATTTAAACATTTTTGACGATGATGATGAGAAAGAGTTTTTGAAAATATGTTTTGACAGTTTATAATGGAAATGGTCAATCGTATGTAGTATAAAAATCTTCCTAATGACTTCCATTCTATCACCACGGAATGAATGCAACTAAATACCAGGTCGGATAGGCAGTTGTTCAATCTAAAAAGATTGAACAACTGCCTATCCGACCTCCACAACCCTGTGAGAACCTACTAGGTAAAATACCACTCAGTTCTTCAAAAATAAAGGAAAATTATCTGCAAATCTTTTGTATTTACGTTACAGCGTCTAACAAATGCGAACACGAGGCATTTCATCAATAACGTCCACCACTGTACCTTCAGTTGTCGGAATTTCTAAAATATTTACTCTTTTACCAAGAAAACTGCTACCCTTGGCCAGTATATTTCTTGCTAATAATTCATCTTCAAACTAACAATGTGAAGGAAATAAAACGTAGCCCAATTTAACAGAAAACGGGGCAAGAGACGTCGGTTGACCGATTAATTATTCGTTTGCTATCGAAGCTACGTCTAAGGTTGAGACGAAGGCACTGTGGCGACATCGATTGCCGATAGTATCGGTATCTACTCGATGAAGTACGGACTACAATTAAGAAAATGTGTACCTAAAAATTTGTTGATATTGCTACAGTTTCAAATGATTTTCAATTTACTGTGACATTTGATAGAAGAGAAAAAACTAGTTGCACCGACCCCAAGTAAAATGGGATAAGGGCAGGATGATGATGTTATGATCGCTACTAAAAATTAAAAGTGAGCAATTATAGAACCAGTATAATAGTCCATTTAACACAACATAAGCTATTCCATGCCGTCCAAATTAATTTACAAAATGCTGCAATGAAATCTAATTGACGGCGAGGAAATTTAAATAGCGATGGGTAGCTATAGCCATAACTAGCCAAATACCGGCTATGAGCAAAATAGCCACGGCTATCTTACTACATCTCTGTCCTTCTTACTCCTAAAAGTTAACGCACACTTTCAAGCACCTTATACTCGATTACGTAGGCCTGTAGCCACTTGCGCTTGCTGGTTACTAGCCGTCGACCAGGTGCCGCTTTGGCGATGCTGAGAGATGATCCTGTTCTGTGCTTACAAAATGGGGACCCCTGGTCAATGAAGAGACGAGGTTATTCTGATCCTAAACATTGCATTTAAATGTGCGCTATGATATTGAGGAATGCTACACTGCTTTGATGCCGTAGGTATTAGTCAATGCTCGGAAACAGTTCGAGAGTTGTTCAAACCTGTTTCTGCCAAGATGCTTTGCCGTGTTCCGATTTAAAGAATATACCGGCTGGTGGAATTGGAGACATGTTTCAGTTTAGTCTGCAGAATTACGCAGGAATTTTTTATGGAGGGGCGACTTAAAGAAAAAGTCGTTTTTTAATAACTTCGTTGAGACCTAGGGTTATGCCAAAATTGAAAGTTATACGTTGCTTAAATCTCATAAAAGTCGGATTGATAGACGATTATGAAAAGTTTTTTATAACGATAAAAATGATAATGTTATTATTCAGTCAGTGACTTGTCACCAAAAAGTTCTGTCTTTGAAGTCCATCTAAAGACCGGAAAAAAAGAATAAGGTCAAGTCCGGTCTAATAATATCAAACTGCGATCAATCGTTTGTAAAGATCCATTTTGTCCTTGTCTATATAGAGTAACCAAAGAAAAATATGTACGTCTCTATTATTTTTTTTGGCCAGTAGTCGTTTGTAGGGTCAGTCGAAAAAATAATGATGCTGTTTTTTTTTGTTTTCAATCATCTTGTGTGCACAACACTGCACTGCTGCACATACATTTTGTTGATTGAATATCGCAATATTGAATAGTCGTACAGATGGTATTGGTTAATAATTGGTCCATTTGTAAAGTGAAAATATAAAGTGGCAGCAGCGGTTCTGATATATAAATATTCATATTTTTGATTTATTCAATTATACAGTAACATCACTTTTGACAGGTAGATACTGAAAGAAATATAGTTATAAATAAATAAATTCTTTAATATACTTTCGTTTACAAGATAATTTTTTATACCAGTTAACCTGCAAACTGCTGTAGGAAACTCAAGCGATTTTCATTTATTTTTCGCCGAAGAAAAATGCTTCCTGCGTTAATTTCTGAGTTGAGCCGTACGAACATTGCAGAAAAGTCTAACAAAGCTTATTTCCTTTTGTTGTAATACAATATCCCGGAGCCTTCTAAAAGAGGTATATTTTATTATTTCTTCATTTTTCTGTTCGTTGTCGCAGATAGGATTACAATGTACTTAGGCTGGAGCATCTGGTTTCCTGTTTTGACTACCTGTGCAGAATAGTAACTATCAAAAACATCAGAATAAATACAATACGGTACTATACTTGACATTTTACAATAATGTTTTTCTATCGATTTTTTTGACTTTGCAACGGTTTTTGATGCTAGCATTTTAAATTGTGATTATAATTATTATAAAAATCTTTCTTCTGGATGTCTATGCAGCAATTTTACGGTTATCCCTTTTACTTATTTAACATATCCATAAATTAGACTTGTTATTTTTATTATTCAACGCAAATAGAGTAGTATACTAGATTTTTTTAATGAATAATACAAGTATTATAAACTTTTATATGAATCTGGTTGAAAAAGAAAAAACAGGCCAAGCAGAGCCGTGGAAACCACCTAGTCTACATAAAAACACAGATTTGCAGTTTCACGCTATTAAAATTTTCCATTGTTGCAATTTGCACGTTTTCTTCTCATAATTGCTTAAGCTTATTTATTCATAAGTACGCTTTTACGTAGGTTTTGCACAAACACATTTTACCTTTTTGGCCAGTTACCGGTGCGAGAAATCCCTTCTTAGTACATGATTATGTCACGGAAGGAGTTACTTCGCAAATTGCATGGTCGACGGTAACTTTGGGATAATTAGCTCGTTTATTTTTGTTTGTATGTGTTATTATTATATTGAGAATAACACGATTAGGGTTCTGTCTTTGTGTTTGAGCAATGGTAGAGGTTGTTCAGTATACTTGGTGTCTCCTTTTATGTAAAACTCGATATAATAATCTGAAATTAACAAAGTTTTAGAAAATCGTTTTAGTATTAACTATAATAATCATAATCACTACGTAGTATAATACAAAGTCGCTTCTCGCTTTCTGTCTGTCCCTTTGTGTGCTTAGTTCTTTAAACTCCGCACCAAATTTTGATGTGGTTTCTTAAATAGGTAGAGTGATTCAGAGGAAGGTTTACATGTATATAACATGCATGATATAGGAGAGATTGTACCTGTGCGGAGCTGTGGCGAATCGCTAGTTTTTATTTTAATAAATTATAGAAAGATAAAATGCAGTAGGCCGATTTTGGTTAAAAGTTTAACTTACACATACACATTTAGTGGTTCTCATCGTCACTGCAACGGACACAACACGACATTTATTAGTATCCCAAGGTTTTGTGTAACAGCACCATACATATAAGTTACATTGTAGGACGCTGTTGTATATACAGACAACAAAAAAAAAGACCGGAAACACAGTTTGCACGGTTAGCGCAGTGGCTGAGTGATTGGACTGCTGCGCTGCGTGTCGCGGGTTTGATTCCCGCACGGAGCAAATATTTGTATGATCTACAAGTAGTTTGCTCCGGGTCTGAGTGTTTGTGTATGTGAGTTTATATGTTTCTAAACGCACCCACGACACAGGAGAAATTCATAAAAAGAAAAAAAAACAGTACATACCTAATTAAAAAGGACACTAAAGAACTAGAGCAATAATAAATTAACCCTAGAAACAATTATTCACAACAATGAACAAGAACAAATGAGAGCAATCCAATTAAAGTGCGATAAATTTAATTCCAATTTTAAAGTTATGTAACTGAACGGGGTTCAGACAAAGACTCAGCAAGAATCTTGGAATCTTCGTACAGTCGATGAGAAAATCGCATTCAACGAAATGAATTGAATGCCTGACGGTATTCGGGGATTACACCATTGAATATATTATCCGTTTTTGAACTCTGTTGAAGACTGTACCATTTTGTAGGTTTTAGAGTTTTATAGGATTTGTAGATGCACTTTTGTCTAGTTGTTTTTCTGTGGAGGTAGCTATAAAATCCAGATTTTAAAACTATAATCCGTGAAGATCCAGAGTATATTGTGTATTTATGAATACAGCTTCGCTTTTATACGAATATCAGAATGTTAATGTTGGTATTAATTTGGTTTCTTTAACGCGATACTTTTTTGTTTCACTTTAAAATCAGTCTCTGATGGTAAGCTATAGAAAAACGTTTTCATAACACAAAAACATTTTCTAACAACACAATTCGAAACTTAATAACTACAACGTAACAACAGCTATCAAAGAAAAATGTGGCGACGAAACTAAAAATACTCCAGTGGCTAATAATTGAATCATAAAACAAACGTAACGCAAAGAACATAAAGCGGGTTACGTCGGGTATAAAACTACGTATTATGAAATAACTTGTTTCATCGCACGCTTACACCTTACCCTTGAAAAAGGGTTTGCACTAGAATTGAAAGGGCAATTTACATGTATATTGGAGTTATACGTACGTATAACTCCAATTTCTATGGTAATGTAGCTAGGAAGGAAAAATAGTGGATATTTTGAGCTAGTTGAAGGAAACAGCTAAGGGATAAAGCTGACAATTAGGCTAGAAGCCAAAGGGGTTATACTTGAAATGTACCTAAAAATTACCATTCACGGACGCTTTATCCAGGCCTTACATGGGCCTGATGTAGACATATCTGCGTCTGTAGCCTAGCTACGATCCGGATACCTCTATGGAGAAACCGAGGATTTGTCTATGCAATTATGGATTTTATGAGGACGAATAACTATCGGAGATATATTGTGAAGGATAGCATGGTTGAAATATGTCGGGCATCCCAACGTCCGGGCGAATCAATCCTTCCCATTATCTCCGTATGTTTTCGTCTGGCTAACGGAGGATATTTGCATAGACACAACCATGTAGCCAGGATAATCCATCAGCAACTTGCTGTAAAATACAACCTTGTGGAATCGGAGGTGCCATACCACAGGTCTGTGCCCGACCCTGAAAGTGACAATATCAAATTGTACTGGGATCAATCCATCATCACTGACAGGACCATTGTAGCCAATAGACCTGATAGGTAGTGGTGGTGGATCGATCAGAGAGGCGCGCAATGACGAGAACCTCGTGAAAGCTGAGAAAGATAACCAACTCAAATATATTGATTTGGCTCACGATGTTATCGATATGTGGGATGTGGATTAAGCGATCATCGTGCCGATAGTCGTATCAGCCCATGGCTTAACTGCCAAGAGGCTCAACTAACATTTAAGGAGGCTCTCGTTAGGCAGCTGGATCAAGGGCCTGATCAAGAAAGCAGTTCTTCTGGACGCGCATTGTTAAAAGGTTCCTTTCCCTGGAGCCCTGACTTCACCTGTAGCTTGGACCCTGTTCCCGATACCGGTGGGCCACTATTGTTCATATTTTAATTTTTTTTTTCTTTTTGGTTTTGTAAAAATATTTAAAAATGTAAATAATAAGGAAACTCAATTAATAAAATGATGTATTTTATTATACCTGTGTTTTATTAAATATTTTAAAATGATTTTTTAAAAATCTGTTGTTTGTAGTTGAACAAACGAATTACATTATAGGAGGAATTAAAAAACATACGTTTAAAACCTGTCCAAATAGAATATTTATATTTAAAAACACTGTCCTGCTTGTCTGGTGGTCTTTTTTTGTGTCATGGGCTTTATCAATTGGTTAGCCCAGTAACAAAAGTAGGTGCTTAAAAAGGAGTGACGCAACATCGTGACGTGAACTTATTAAATAATTATACTATTTGGGCCGAGTAAGTGGTCACTTTTATAGCAGCGTCGAAACCCTTGTACACATCATCGAATACTCCACAAGCATTTTTTTGTTCAAGAGTTACTACACTCGCACTGTGTATTCGATGGATCAATGGTCTCGTTGACGTAAGCACTTCTACTGTACCTACTGTTCTTAGTTCGATTCCAGGATTAGGCAGTGTAACTGGCTTTTCCATTAGGAATTTAGGACTATCTGTGTAGCAAAACACTGATGGCTAATCTCCATCGATTTTGTCAGCGCAACCAAAAACAGGAAAAACTCAGTAGAATATCAGAACAACTTGTATGAAATGCAAACAAAATCAAACAAACAATCATAAAATAAAAATAACCTTTGAGAGCCTTTAAATATAAATATAATGTTTCCCTACACCATACGTGACAGGATCTCATATTCTTTGAATTTAAATTCCAGCCATGTCACATAATATACTCATTCTAAAAATGTCTCAAGCTATCCTAACTTCGTGGTCTTAGAAACATTTTTAGTAGAAACGCTTATGATTTTATCGGATTTCCTTCGTGTATCGTTATCATTATTTCCGGGTTCTCCTAAGTAGAGCAGAATATGTTTCCTTTTTTGCAGGGTTAATTTTATTCTGCTGGGTTCTTAATAAAGTTATCTTAAGCAGCTGTTCTCTTAGTTATTCAATAGAAATGAAAAAAAGTTTATGATTTACTAGCTTCCGCCCGCGACTCCGTCCGTGCGGATGTCGGTCTTCGCGTGGATGGTTTATTTCTCCATTTTGAGTAACTCTGACAATGACATCTTATATTAATATCTATTGGATCCAAATACGGCTAAGCCTATAATAATTAAGGAGATTCGCGGTTCTACAGAACAACGTCTATGAATAAAACTGAAAAATAAGATTTTTTTTTCTACGTATTTTTCCAGGATAAAAAGTATCCTATGTTATGCCCAGGATAATAAGGTATAATTATACCAAGTTTCATCGAAATCGAACCGTTAGTTTTCACGTGATGCCTGCATATACAGACAGACAGACAGACAAAAATTTTTTAATCACATATTTGGGTTTGGTATCGATCCAGCAACACCCCCCGCTATTTATTTTTTCAATATTTTCGATGTACAGAATTGACCCTTCTACAGATTTATTATATGTATAGATTTTTTTCATAAGTTTGTAACTGTACCATTTAAAAAAAAATGATAAACGAAATAATTATATTCCGTGACAATAGTAACGGTAATAATTCCGAAAAAAAACTTATTTTTTGGAAGGTTTCATCAATTTCTATTTGTCTTTATTTGTCACTTGATTTTGAACTTTTTTAAATTTAAAAGCAAATTTATAAATAGAGGACAGATTTAAGATACAAATTCATTTATGTTCAATGTTTTATAAACATTGTCATGGCTAGCCGCATGGAATTTTAAGTCGATGAATATTGCATTAAAACGATACAATAAGATCAGCTAAGAATCCAATAAAGCCCTGTCTGTTGGAAACAAAGAAAAGTAGACAGCAAGCTTTTAAAATTTAAGTCTGGGTTATTATCCCCTTTGAACAGTACCGACGGAATGAAAAGCAATACATTATCCTCCCTTTACTACTGTTTGTGTATTTTTGTTGCGAAAAGCAGCTGAAAATGTTTAAAGAAAATCTCTTGTTTACGAATAAATATTGGAAATTGTGTAAAAAACTGCGTATTTTTGTATATAAAGTTTTGTTTTAAATACGATGACACAAACAAATATTTGATTGATGTAGTAAAAAATTATAACATCGAAGGTATCTTATCTTAATTATTTTTTACTCTCCCAATCCAATAAAAAAAACTGGCGATTGCTACTCGCATCAGACGAATCTAATGATGCCTCATTAATTAACATCAATCAAGCCGTTTAGACTAGACTCTAGACAGTCTACTAATTAATTGTAAATAAAGTATATTTATATTTGGATTCCTTGTGTACGTGTTAAGGTCACTGAACTTCTCCTAAATGGCCAAGTTTAATGTTTGTTTTTACTAACAAGGGTACTTGCATGGTTTACATCCACAATTAGACTACTAGGTGGCACTTTTGTCACAATCCAAAAGGGATTGGACGTCTGCTGGGGCAGTTAGTATAAGTTTGATAAGTATTTATAATTTGATTTACCTGTTACTTTATTCTGACAGTTTTTATGTGGGTGGGGTAGTAATAGAACAGAATATTCAATGGAAAAAAAATTCTTATTGGTCGGTGTTTGGCCCACATTTGGCCATTTATCGTTCTGAGAAAAAATACATGAAAAACCATATGAAATACACTTGCATATTCCAATAAAACCCATTGAAACATACCTAATTCCCCATCGATTTCATTGTAATGACGTTGGAATCATTAACAACACAAAAAAGAAGAAATTTTCTTACCGATAAACGAACTGTGAAAACCTAGCAATTAATGCATGCCATTTTATTTACATTTCGTTGCTGAATAGCCTTATCTCTTAACTAAATGACTTAACTACACTTCTAGCTCAATCTAAAAAGAACTCTACTTCGGTGTACTAAGACGGTTGTTTGTTTATAAATTAGCATGGTCGTAATTCTTGTTATATAGGATAGTGGGTGAATGTTTCACTTGGGTGGGGCTTTTGTGTAATAAAACGAATGCTTTCTTGTGTCTGAACGTCGATAGCTGTGCGTGCTGTGAAATTTCGGCAGAGGTAGTTACATCAAGAGGAATTATGCTAAGAATTTTTGGTAGTTGAAGGAAAATATTTTCGTAGCAAGGTTACTTATGCTAATATTACCTACCTGCTGTTAATTGTGACCTTTACATTTTTGGAATAAAAAAGACGTTATTAAAAATTATTCTGGCGGTGTCTAGAAAACACTTTGAAAAAAAAAAAAGAAAAATTGTCCTATTATCAATGCTGCCCACAATGCAGTCCCCGTAGCAGCCCAGTTCTCCCTATAAGTGGCGATCTCTTCCACAAATATGTCTAAAAAATCCCCACATGACAAAGTTTATAGTGGGTAAGACCGGAAGTAAAACAAAATAATCACCAGCAGAAGTAAAGATTAGGGGACCCGAGTCAGAATAAATACAAAAGACGTACACATGCCAGGACATCAACGTACCCCTATCTGTCAAATTTCTTTCAACAGATTTTCTACTTTATCACAAAAGAAGAAGGTCCATGTTCATTTTTGAAAAATTGTAAGATTGGGGCAGGTTGACGAACGGGAGTCTGTAGATAGGCTTTATTTATTTTTTTAAAGACGACGTGTATTTTAAATGTCTAACAAGAAAAAATATTCTCGAAATGAGTAATTAGTTTTTTAGAAACAATAACTTCCAATGCAACATAAAACTCCAAATTATACACAAACAATGAATAAGATAAACGCCACTATTGTATACTAACACGATAAATTCATAATTCGATATCATACTGGGTCATGAGGGATACGCTCTATAAATATTCCAGACTAAAAGCTTTACCGGAATAGCAGATAAGCCTGTTTTACCGTCTAAGAGTGTTCCGGATAGACCGATGTTTGAAACTGTGGTTGTTTTATTCAGCTTTCAGTATGATCTGGAGAGTATTATTTTGTGAAACGAATCTAACTGATATCGTAAATGCGCCAGTGTCGATGGATGAATGGATGGAAGTTACTCAATCAGATCAGCCCGCGTAGCAGGATATCGTACAGATGTATTTTGACGCCGGAAGAAAAGACAAAACAACAGAATTTAGAAAGATTTTTACCGTTTGCATGGCAATATTTAAAATGTAGTAAATAAATGTTTTTATTCTTCAATGGTATTCAGATCATGCCATTCTCGTGTAAAAAAACCGTCGAATTGTATAGCAATATCCTTTGAATAACTTTGCCTTTTCTTGGTAGAATACAGGTAGAAATAATCATGCTACGCATGCTGAACCAAAATCTCGAAATCTTGACGAAAATTACTTCAGAGAGGCTATAGTCCGAAATAACATATAGGATACCTCTTATCCCAGAGTATCGTTCCCGTGTGATAATATACGAGTTACACGCCACTTATTTCATACTTACAATTTCAATATTAAACGGTAAACGAGTTTAGTTCTTCAGCGAAATTACGTTTCATAAATTGCTTTTGCAAAATTAATTGAGTAAGCAATTGTGTGTTGATGTACAAAACCCATTTGTAAAACAAACAAGAGTTTGAACATTTTGAACATAAAAATAATTGTGAATTTAGATAACTTGTGAAAAACGAAACCAGGCCGTGCAAATGAAAAAGTGACTAACAGTATCGAACGCGCGTCCATTTCGGCGGAGTCGAAAAAAAATTGCCGATTGGATTGTTATTGACTTTACGTCGCATGTCATTCATAGAAACCTGAATATGTCTGCGGCGGAACTATTCACAATCAAACCAAACGAGGGAACTACGAAATATATTTTTATGAGAATTCCGAGACACAAAAGCCGTATATTTGAATATTTCTCATAATACATCCGATGCGAAAGAATGAAATAAAATGTCATTGACAGAAATGCGGATATGAGGGAAACAGACGTATAAATGCATAAGCGTGTAAAGGGAAACACATTGAAGATTTACTCAAAGTCCACCTGATTAAAAAATAACAATCAAGCAGCTTAAGAGCGTAGCTGATAATTCGTAGCACACACTAGTGACGTAGCAGCGCGCGCGCAAGTATCATAGCACCGACAATTGCTCGTGACGAATCAGTGATTCGCAAATCGAAGTAATCGTCTCCGTGGTGCAATTAGCAAGCAGGGGTCACTTTTCACTTGGATGTTTCAGCTTGGTTCGAGTTCAACAAATTACAGTTACCTTTTCAAAAACACTTTGTAAGATAAAGATCACTGTGATTTGCTTAACGTTACACTCTTCATTACATTCATTACTGAACCCAACATCACTCGGTAACCACATAAGAGATGGGATAAATGTAAATTAGTTTCTCGGATTGAAATCTAGGCCGCCCGAGTCCTGCCAAAGCTACCGCAAGCTTCGGAATCAGGGTGCTCCCGACTTTTAGCGAGTTTTTTGCGGGAAAGCCAGTTGGCACACCACAGAGAATCCTGACAAATTTCGTATTTTAATTTTTACCCAGTACGCAAATACACTTTGCGAGATTAACATCCTTTTTATTTCATACGGACAGTATTAGAGGGAAATTTTAAAATTGAGGTTAGGTGCTTTTAAAAATATTAAATGGATCAACAAAAACGGTTGACGATGTTTAAATTGAAACTTTTTTGGCGTGTCCGACCTCGGTTAAGTTTCATTTTTGGGGGATCTTTGTGAAGTCAAATATTTATTATGAACTGCATAAAGTATTATTGCAAGTCAAGGAATAACAGGATTTTGCACACCTAGCCTCTATAAGAAGATAATCCTAACCTCAATTCCGAATTACCTGTTCACTGTTATTACCCATTACATGATAATAAATGGTTTTTGTATAAGAAAATCTAATTAAATGAAATGAGCACGTAGTTTAATTATGTAAATTGCTACAGTGGGTTCTTATGGCAGCTTAAAATAGGAACATTTTAAATGAATAAGTAACTAAAAGGTGGGTGAGTACAGAAATAAGTAAACTACTTAATTTGCTTAAAAGTTTAGCCTGAATCAGTGCCTTGAATTGAAAAAACTTTTGGCCCTCACCTTTTCAAAATAATCAAATCAATCATCTAAGTTAGACATACTTTTTTTAAAGTACCTATAATGAGATTACTGATGAATAGAAGTAATGAAACAGAGAAACACAAGCACATAGCGAATGAAAATTTCTGCTTGAGTGTTTGCAATAAAATTTTATGACACAATAAATAACAGGTCTTTTATCGTTTCTGTTGGTTAAATAATTTCATACAACGGCCTGTGATAAAACTGGAAATGTACCAAGGTTTCTAACAAAGGCATTGGACATAATGCATGCGGTGTTTCGCAATCAGTTGTTGAGTAATGAGATGGCTTCAATTGTATCAGATGCAGTGACGTCAAATCCATTGTATTTTCTGCATCATCTCTGAGATTAGATTGCCATTTTATTTCTTACATGCCCCTCTAGTCCCGTTTGCATTAACTTTCGTTGCGCTTGAGGAGATAAAGGATAATAAAGTGTTACCGCTCTTTGCATTTCCACTTCGTACTGAAGATTTTCAAATTTACATTCAGAGAGAAAACACAAGGAAAATTGTTGTTTTTGTATTTTATTTTAGTAGTTATTGAGTGTCTAGGGTTTAAAAAACTATAAAGTTTAACTAAAAACTTATAAGTTTATAAAAAAACTTCATATCCATACTTTCTGGTACAATCAATGATTTGTTGACTTCCATAAGAAAGTTGAATGCTATTAACACCACTTTGTTTAAGCATGTTAATCGTATACCATCACATTTAATCCAAGTCACGCCCGTACTCAAGGAAAATTCAGTTTGCCACTCACCAAAATTTGTATCAAGACGCGAGTGATACATAATTACACACATAATATTCATTAGTACACCCGTATAAGCCTTAGAGAAACGTTCTCTCCGACGGCTGTCCGTTGCATAGGAGGGTACCGTGTGTTACTGCGTATCTCTACTGTAGTAAAGCGACCTTTATTCCGAATGACATAAGGTTTCTGTCTAAGATAAAATAACTGTGTAAGGACTTTAACAGTCACGTGCGCTTCGGGGAATTAAATGTGTCACTTTAAACATATCATATCTCAAAGCAATTTGTATTCGTCTCGCATATACTTGGTTGTTATTACAGTAGTTACAAACGTGACTAGAGACATTGAGGTTCAGGGCTCGAGGGTTAGGTCTGTCTATGTTTTCTTGGGTTTCCAGAAACATTTTCTCCTGCGTCTGTACTGCAGAGAGATCCCAAAACCACACGTTTGAGAATTTTATGTTTAACATGTAAATCTGAGTTTATATTAGTTTTAAGATTAAATTGATATCTGTTTTGGCTAGTATATAGATTTTCCGTTTTGAATTTTCATCAATGAAAGTCGTAGAAGCAGTCACAGAGTCTAAATTTATGCTCCGTTAAAGGCTAAAGGCCCATTATAGCGAAATGCGGGTGTACTATTATTATACTACTCGCACATCTAGAATAACGTGATTTTCTGTTATGATTTTCTTTCAAGTAATCTGATAGTTCTGGTTAGCCATTAAAGTGCAAGATGATTGGCGTATCTAACAAACGAAATGAACATATCTGACAATATTTTAGGCTTAATGTTTCTATTTATCCCGTACGTATAAAGCGTTTTGAAAATGTTTTCAGTGTGTGCACAAATTAGAACTAAAATTTATCTGCCAGAGTCTGTTTTTCCTGATAGCGACATTTTTTATTTTAAAGTCAAGAGTGAATAGGTTACTTCTAGGCAAGCGTGCTTCACTATCGACCACATAATTGCTTGCAATAAGTCGAGGTAGTGATCAAACGGCAATCTTAAACCAAGAAAATGATCTCACCAACGAATACAAGTCGTAATGTTGAGTTATTATTATGTCACAATTACTTTAACTGTAACTTGTAATAAAGTGTTCATTGGAATAAATAAAATCATGACTGAATAGATATTGATGGATCATGTTTTTCAGATAAAGCGTAAATTGGTTTCATGGCCCTTGAGATGTTACGAAATTAATTGTTTCTTTTCTGAAAATGGATTGAGAAAATGATGAAGTGGAGGGCACCGATTACTTAGGGAATTAGATGAGATTGAAATGGCTTTAATATGCCTTTCAAATATTGTGTAAAAAATATACATTATAGAAGTGATGCAAAATATAATAAATAATTAAAAAGCGGCGCCCCGAGTCTTAGTATTTCAATGATTACAGAAATATTTTTTTATAATAGCTTGTGTTAATACAATTAAACTTCAACACAGTTGAAAAATCAGCAATTGTGTTTTTATCAAGAAAACTTTGTTTTTAGATTTAACATTTTATAATCATAGAAAAATAACCAATTTTTATAATTCAGCAATTTTCCTATTCAGCATACACCCACATCAACCGAAAAACGTTTTGTAAAATATGCAAGTTGTACAGCGAAACAAAAGGGCAACAAAGTGCGTAAAGGGTGTAGCCACATTACCCCAATCATCATATTAGGCTGGGTTCAAAATAACAGTGTTCCGGAAAATTTATACCCTGGGTAACCTTTCTCTAACTTTAATGTAGTTCGGTATGGTGATTTCGCTTCATTAGTTTTTGCGAAAACAAAATCTCATTCAATTTGTTTAACACAGAATATTAATTTGGCTGGTTTTAGATATTGTTATAACGTGTTTAATTAGTTTGTGATTAACTTTTTTTATAGTATTTTAAAATTAAAACAGTCCATAATTATCATCCAAACTTAAAAATTAACTAAAAATAGTAATGGTATAATTTTAAGTAAATTATGCTACTTATTATCTGTACGTGAGTTAAACAACGATTTTGATGATTATGGATGATGGATTTTGATGCGATTTTTATAGGTTTCAAATATCAAAATATATTTTACAAACAAATCTCGATATGTTTTATAATGTAGTTATATCTGTGAAATGCAGGGGTGGTTCGCTAACTGATGGTACAAGTAATAAATCATAATATAATTTAGTTCTCATAAATACATATTTTATATTCTCTAAAATAAAAACCTTTGTAGTGGTACCATTACAGTTTTTATTTATATGAACTTCGCAAATATAAAATCACAAACTATTTTATGCATATCACAGTTTTTGTGATTATAATACCTAGTTTCATTTTTATTTTTGCTTTAAAAAATTGTAGTTTGTAACCATTATACTTTTACAGTATAACAAACCATAAAACAACAAGTGAAATACTATTTTAGCGAAACATCCACTTTTATATGAGAACAAATAGAGACACTTAAATATTAAACAAATAACACAATTGTTCCAGCCAACTGCCACAGGCTTACATAATGATTTCCTTTCTCCATCACTGTGGCAGGCACATATCCTCTGCCTAAGTCCTCAGACGGAGGCTTAGAAAGCTTGGCCGTATTTCACTCATACTACGCACACAAAAGTAATATAGCTCGCGAATAAAAATAAAAGAACTAAGTAACTTTTCCACATAGCGGGGAAATATTCATTACCGTAAAAGGTTCCTACCATTATAATACTTATTCAGGGGGTGCTATGCATTAATATTGATCAACTGAATCACGCTGTGTCCTTGTACAGCGATATTCGAAGATGTAAGACCCTTTGAATTGACCTTGGAACTTTTATTTTTCCACTTTATTCTTTCTTTTATTTTCGCGAGCTCGGAAACAAAATGATAATTAATATTTTCCACGTTTTACGACGACGAGTGTTTTTGTTAAATGAACGCAATTAACGTTTTCATTGATGTTGCCGCTTGCTACGATTGTACGAAAATAATAACTGTGAAGTTCTCTTGTAATTATTTTTCCGCCTCCTACCTTGTCAATAATTGGATATCGAAGAACTTGAAACAAATAAAATACGAGGTATCAACAAAAAGGACTATTCTAGAGAAATAACATTGTTCAAAAGAATAATAAAATAGCTGTAACCTATTTTTTGTATCCTTCTTGAAAAGGTCATTCACATTAATCAAGAGTTTCTTTCAACAATAAACAAAAATAAGACTGAATGTTTACGTTGAAAATTGAAAAGGCAAATATAAATCGCGAATTATCATATCAATATCCAATGTAACTTGATAATAGAGATTCGACGTCTAAAAACTCAAACAGATAACGCAAAGTCCTTGAACTCGAGAAAATCTAAATGTATAAGGAAACTATGCCCTCTATATGAATTTATATACATTGTCGTGGACATGCGTATTGGCCGCTTATACGAACCGAAGCACGAATCTTCTTCACCACAATCAGTGTGACGGGCTAATTTGGGCTTTATATTGAAGTGTTGGAGGTTTAAAATTGGTGCGGCGGCGCGGCGAGCAAGCGCTGTATGTTGGGCGGAGGCATCGAATCGGGGGTGATTCAGTTGGAAACTCGCCGTATACGGGGTAGTGTCGCGCTCGTGCCCCGCTCGATACATAATCACTGATAAAAACCTTCCGAGATGACACCTCTCAATCCATCCAAGGAGACAGTTGTTTAGAATGTCAGTGTTATTTTTATTTAAAAAAACATTTAAAGTAGATTTTTCACCGTTATACGTTTCGGACGCCGGCTGTCAGAATCATTGAAATCAAATACGTGTCGTTCGTCTACACGTTGTTGTTGAAATATAAAGTAATATTAAATCAGATTGATTCGTTAGTGTTTTTTTTCCGTTTTGATTTTGAAGTGCATGTTTTGGTATTGGTTTAAAAAAGTTGAAAATTGTATTTGAAAAATTAGTTTTTTTTAAAGTGCTCGGTTAACAACAATAACAATATATGGATATACCTAATGCCGAAGTGCATCTGTAATGGCTGTGATATAAACTTTCGCCACTGGGTATAAAACTTGTTTTCCTGAAAACAATATTTTGTTATGCTTTAATGCTTTCTGTAGACACGATTGGCAAAATCGGCTTATTTCTTTGTTTTTGTGTTTAATTTTGTTCTTTCCAATTATTATGCTTTAAAACATATTTTTAGTGTTAACTTTTTACGAACACCTTTTTAAACCCACCTTATTAAACCTAACCTCAAAGCAATTTCTTACTTTAAATACTGAAGTTCACACCCTCATTGTAACGTTTTGATTATAACCACACACACACAAAATACACTGTACAGTATATTATATTCCGAATAAGGCCACTATTTTATGCATATGTTAGCGCAAACGATTCCATTTATATAATTAAAGTGTTAATTAAATTTACTTTGTGTAGAATATAGGTACACCTGAGGTGAATGGAGCGTTTAATACGTGGCTGTTTGTTCACGAGTATAATTATTATATTATTACATACCTACACATGAAATGCGAACTTATGAACATTTGGATTTAAGTGGCATTTTCCTCTGCGTTACTTGTGGCACCAGTTCTAACTAACGTCGTCGCATTTTATAGGTTCATCACTCACCAATTAGTTCTACTCACTTTACTGATCATAAAAGTAGATTCACACACTTATGGGCCGTGTCCTACATTTTTATGACTCTAACCTACATGGGTAAGGAATTAAGAAATATAAATTACTTGTTCCTATGTTATTTTCTTCTATAATAAAGGTACTCGACGCAGAACACAGTTTTTCCAGTCTTTCTTCGCAATGTCGTTTATATAAATTAGAGTAGGATCTCCTTTTCTAGGATAGTGTAGGTAGACCTAAATAATGTTCTACATTGTACGGTTCGCAACAAAAGTATTTAATTCGACCAAGATTATATCTCATTTTCCAATTTCCTTCCATTATACGATTAATTATCATAAGAATCATAAGACGACACAAAAGGTAGATATACAGCAAAATAATCTGTGTTACATGTCAAAGGTCTGCTAAAAATGTACATTTTTCAGTTGTTGAAAAACATTTTTTCAGCTAACAGCCTGGAATTCCTGAAGTTTAAATCGTAAATTGTTGTAAAACGGCAAAGCAGAAAAAACATGGAAAAGGATGTCCGTTATGCAAACAAAAAAATTACAAATGTTCAAAAAGAGACCAAAAATGTATCAAAACTTTGTAGCTGATTTTTTTTAAACACAACAAACAATTTTATTACAGAATTTTCACATTCTTTTTCTCATTGCAATCTAATTTTACAGTTGCTTCGCATAAAATTCACCTGATAAAAAAATTAAAACAACAAAAAGATAATTCGGTGAGAAAAAAGGTGTAGTTTAAAGATAAGAGCGCTTACTTATAATATTATCTGTGAATCTCTAGAGAGTTATATAAACAAAATATGCAAAGCATGGTAATATCTGCGTAAAGTTTTCGTGAGTCAACTTTTAAATAAATTAGTTGTTCAGTAAAATATTACAAAGTAGGAGTGTCATCATAGGCTATACAACTGTGTTATTGCAAACATTACCAGATTATTTTTTATTTAATCATGTTTTATTCAAAACGAATGAATTCATTAGCATCTTAGAATAATTTTGAACTAGGTGTTACTCTATTTCGCAATTTCTTTGTGATTTTTTTTCTGGATTACTGTCGTTAGTTTGAGCATCATGTACTATTGCGTACTTACATTAACGATGTTAGTTCTGCTGCCTCATAAATAAAGAAAAAGTTTATTCACCAAAAAAAGTACGTGATTTCTCTCTCAAAAATAAAGATACATTTTCACATTGCCCTTAGGTCAATAGGCATGAAACAGCTATAATGTCATTTTAAGTCGAATACTCTTAAGCGAATACATATTCATAAAAAGATTGCTTTAATGGCCGCACAGATAATTTAAAAAGTAGATTCTTAAAAGTTTGAAATTAGAATAGAGAGATATCAAACTCAATTTGACTAATAGAACTTTCACATTAAAAAAAAAACAACCCGTTAGCCATGACGATCTACTCGTAAATCTTTATAGGCACCTAACAAATGGTACAATAAGTACTATTTAAACGTTTGCTACTTAACTTGAAAATGATTATGATCCTTATTACGATGAAAATTGCCCATTTATCGATGCTAGGAATGACCATTTCACACAAATTTAGATAAAAATACCTTCGCCAGACTTATTGCTTTATTGATAAAGGGTATTGGGAAGACGGATTAAATTCTTTGGAAACGTTACAAATGCTCATATAAATTCTAAAACTTGGCTCTAAGATGGAAAACAGTGACCCATATTTTATTATAGGTACTCGTACACTGTCGAATATGAAAGGAGGAGAATCAATCATTTCATACAACAGAGAAATGATAAATTGTTGCTACTCGATAATGATGCTCATAACTCTATGTTTTTTTTTTTAAATATAAAACCATTTTAAATTAGACATTCACTATTTAAATGTTATTAAACAACAAAAAATGTGAGAACCCCATTAGAATTAAAGTAAAAGAAGAAGGAACAAAACTATCTTTAAATATCACGTATTAAAAAACAGGAAAAACTTAAACTTAATTACAGTGTCGAGAAAAAAAATATATCACGAGCTCTGTAATTATTCCGAAGAATATCTCGGAGGCATTGGGGTCGGGGAAATGTGGCGAGAGTCGCTAAAGGTTTTATTGTGACGCGTGCATCGACCGCCCTGGCGACGCCGTCGAGTCTCCCGCAATCTTGGATGGCTACAGTAAATACATAGATTACAGACAGTAACAGACATGCAATTCTTTTTTGTGGTCATTGGTCGCTTGGAAAATGGTATTGTGAGCTTGTTTTTCTGGCCTGAATATTACTGTAGTAATTTTACAGTATTGTTGCAAAATCATAAATGAACGGCAAAATAAATGTTTCATTCGTAAGCTTAACTTGTTTAAACCTCGATGTTTTACAACGAATAAACGTAAAATCGAAAAAAGTTCATTCCAAATTGCCGTTACATTTATTTGGGTAATTTGATTCGAACAACCGTCTGCGTGTGTTTATTCTATGAGAATAATAAAACCTGGCGCCATCGGAGTACGAGTAAGCAAATTGAGTGAGGGCACAGATAAATTTGTTTGGTACCGGCTACGTGCTAACACGTTCCGTACTGACATTAAATTGGCCCGATATGAGAGCAGTATCGCGTTTTTACTTTTGTATTTTTCGTCTACCAACGTAAAAGTTCATAGGACTAAAGTGCGGGGATTTATACGATTGTCGCCACAATTTTATTTCCACTTCATATCCTACTGCAAATGTCTTCTTCAACACCAATGACGTGGCTTCGAAATGTATTAACTTTTGCCTCAAACTTTCCTGTAATGCGATAATAAATCTTACTTTCTGTAGCATCTCCTCTTTTGGTTTCTTAATTCTTCAGCACTTTTTTTAGGACAGAAAAGTACGCATACGAAAAGGCAACGATAAAACGTTATTTTCCTGCATACACTCTTATTTGTTCGTATTTTTGTTTTCAAGATATACAATATTTTCAGAAGTGTTGTTGAGTCGCAATTTATAGTACTTGAAGCAATTTCCTTTCATTTCTTCTACAAATAAACAAAGACCTATGTAACAGAACTAAAGGACTTCTTAGTAAAAACAAAATAGGAGTACTTGTTAGTTACTGCTATAAAACATTGTGAAAATTTCTTTGGTGCAAATTCTCGTGTTTTCGTTCCAAAAACCGCATTGTTAGAAACCGTAGCCTTATCTGTTTACGTCCAAACAATCCGAAGTTCTTCTAACTTTCCAGTGAAGATGTCCAGATTGAGCGCTAAGATCCGGATTGGGTCCGAACTTAAATTAAATCACTCTTTGCTCTTAAGGGTCTGTGTACATAATGTAGCGAAGAGTTGTTTCCGGACGCCATAATAACGAGACTAATGAATAAAAATCTCCAAAAGTTTTTATTTGATGTTTTCACCTCCCTTCTTTGTAATAAAGTTTCTTATGAAAGTTTTCTATTGTGTATTTTTCGGGCAGACTATGCTATTGATTTTCTCCTCCTTTCTTGTTAAAGCTACTGAACTCTAAATGTTTCAGTTTCCGACTAATACATTCTTAAAAGAGATTTATACAAATTGTGTTTTCGTTGCCATCGGTAACGATTTTACTTCAAAGATAGATGATAAATGTGTCCTTTCCATGTATTTTTCAATTTCGTTTCAACTCTATTTACATTTATTTCTTCGTATTTGAAGGAACTCGTATTGAAAAATACCTGTCAATTCATTTCCATCTTTGATCGTCGTATATGAATTCCTTGGTATCGATTTCAATTTACTGAACTCCCTGTATGGTATCGAGTTTTAATCTAGTTTTCGAACTTGAAATTGAATCAGCTTCAATAACACTCAAGTTTGAAGACCAACAACAGTGCTGAAACAATTGCCTACAAAATACGTTCAATATCTTTGTCGAAGCCTAATAAGTAACATGCCCAGCAAACTTCGTCCAGAATCAACATTCAAAATTCTAGGCCTTTTCAAGGCAAAATTAAACTTGTTCAGTTTATGAACAGAGTTTTGTAGGTAATCAAAATTAAAGGGTTTATTTCGCTGTTCATTCGTTCTTAATTAAAAGGGTACGATAAAAAGCAGGGTGTTTTAAAAGTAAGCGCGAACATTTATCGGTACTGGGTAGATAGTAAAATTTACTATAAAACATTTTAAGTGCTCCTATTTAATTGGAGTATTTATATGCCACGCATCCATTTACAATTATTATGTTCGGGCTATTAAAAGATACATTACACAAATGCTTCCATCAGTTTTAAAGTGATCGAGTAGGTGATTATGTAATATATAATGATTATATTTTAATAATAGTATTTCAGCTGAAACATTTATTGATAAAAGTTAATTAGGGATGGATTTGTCAATCTAAGCACGACTGCCAAATAAATCTTGTTGCATGAATTTCCGTATGATTATTACGAATTGTCATCCTAAATGTATGAGCCAATCACAAGTTACGAGTAACTTGGATTTGTGATAAAGTTTGGATGAAGTTAGTAAGCAGATTTTTGTAAGACATCTGAAAAAGGAGTTCTTAATTGGTTGTTAATTTCCTTCTCCTCATGTTTAATTAATATTCATAATCGGATTATTTGTGCAGCATCTGTTTGATATATAAATAGACTGCAATCCTATTGATATTTTTTTTTCCAGATCAATCACATAAATATACAAATAAGAAATTGTGATTAAAAAGGTATTTCATTGTCGTTAACATTTTCCGAATGAATCAATAATGTCCATTCAGAGGGATCGTAATTAGAAGGCCACGATCAAAGATAAAAATTAAAGCTTGGTTAGACGACAAATTCAACCAATAGAAATTGGTTCCTCTAAACTTAACGATAATGGAAATTAAGGCACCGAAAGATCGATACAAATTGGAGCTGGAGACAAAATTGTAAATGAGTTCTTGAGAATTCGACCCTGTAGCTTTTCACAATTGTTTTAATTTAACAAAGAAATAAGCCGAGCAATAAAAATCAGTTTTCGATAACATTATATTGACAAGTCACCGATATTTGAAAATTAAATAGTAAGCATTTATATTAGGCATGTTGTTTGTGTTCGTGTTAAAATATCTATTTAAGATTTTATTAATCATAACATCTAACTGTTGAATGGCATGCAAGTACTCCATGCCACGTGAACGTGTATCATATAGAAAAACATTTTTTTTTATAATCAGTTCTTTAGAAAACTAGACTAACATACATAACATAGACAAAGGATGATACAAACTGCAAAGTTCTCCCAGTATGAAATGTTGAAAGCTGAGATTTGAATCAACGTGAGAGGCTCAAACAAACAATCTCTAGACAATACCACTTAAGAGATCAACTTCAAACCTATCTGGCCATCAAAACACATTTGGAAATTGGTCTGTTACTAACGAACTACAGAATAGTGTATAAAACCTACCCACTATTTATTTTTGTATATTTTTTCAATATCTTAAGTAAAAGTGCCCTTGACCTCAATTAGGGTAAAAGTGGATATATGTGGGCGATAAATAAATTAAAAATATACGTTTACGTTACAGTACTCGTAGTACCAAGAAATTGTTATAATTCATTCAAGTGCCCCTTTTCTCAAAACCTTTGTAATATAATTTGAAGCCATAGTTACTAAGAAAATTGTTGTTTCCTTTTTTTGTTGTTGAACGAATACGGTTGATCAAGAGTTCTTAAGATAAATTCCAAGAACTTCTTCAATTAAGAAAATAATGACTTATTTACTACACTTAGAGCCTAGTTTCGAACTCGAGCGTGGTTGTAAAATACTTTCGGAAATCGGTCAATTGCTACGGCGTAGCACTGTAGTAGCCGCGTAGCTTATTCGTAGCTACCAACTTGATCGATGCTCTTAGTAAAGCAGCTGTCGACAGTGGCTTGGACGGAGCCTTGTTAACTAAGTGAATGCTCTGCCAAACGACGGTACAATGTGTACTGGGCTTATAATAAACATCCGGTTTTCATTGCAAACATCTGGCCTACAAAAACTTTTTTTGTGAAGTTAGGTACAATTACGTTGTCATGAAATTTTGTGCTGGTACAGTTTTAAAAAAGAGTACCCGTTTAAAAAAAAATGCCCTTTACCCTTTCGGAGTTATTTTATACTTACCTACTTATGTTTGCGAGACTACTAATATTTTTTAAATTACAACTAATTTATTTTCCTTTTGCTGTATTTTGGAACAGATCGTTTATACAGTTTAGCTAAATATTTAGGTAGTAAAAAAACTAAAAAATGATTTAATAAAAATTAAATACACGATAGCCTAAAAACAGTGACCTAAAATCCAGTGCTCAAAAATAGTGAAGTGCAGACTATGTACTATCGAATGTTGACGATAAGTTTATCGATAATCGAAAATGAAGGAAGCGAGGTGAAGGGGTCGAGGATCAATGCTACTGTCTCGACAGAACCAGAACATGCCCTGTCGACGTCCGCGCCGACTTATTTATACCTCTAGCTGATGCAGCGATATAACTCTGTCGATGATAGTCTGCTTTGTCGCTGAACTTTCGTCGTTTCAGGTACGTTTTAGTTTATGTAGTTTTGAGGTTGTATTTCCAACAGAAATGTATGATAATGCAGTTGTATTTTTTGATCATAAGATAAACTAATAGTTTGTTACACTCTCTACATTTCTGACCATTTTTTAAAATGGGTATTGGATTTTAACAATTGTTAGTTTAACTATTGAACAAAACAACTGATCCCAAGTTCGTAAAGCTAATCAATATTATCGCTTATTTTTATAAGCTAACGATGTGATTGATAAGTTTTACGCGTATCCCTGCTTGTATATAGCTTGTGGTAAAGCAACCTTATGCATGAATTATAAATGACATTTATTTCGATATATATTTTTAGAAATATTATACTAACACTTTTGTGTGACATGTGTTTTTTTATCATATTGGTATTCTTTTATATCTTAATACTCTGAAATGTACTCGGAGATTGCAGACACATTAAAAGTTAAGACATTTTCATAATAAGTGTGCTTTTTTATTACACATGTTTTCTTTTTTTTGCAAAGTCTGGCTTTGCAGAAATCGTTTGGATACACTTACCTAGTAAAACTAATTACAAAATAGTTTTTTTTTGTTCTTCAAATAACCCAAATAATATCCAAACATTGATATGTGAAACTAAATAGACTCATTTCTTCAGTCTCCTGTGTGAATGATTTTCAAAGTAAAATAAAAATCAAGCCATAATAGATGATAGGTAAGAAAAGGCGGAACTCCCGATAAAACGCCTTCAAAACTGACTTCGGCATGACAAATGAAAACAGCAGGAACAATCACAACAATAGCTATAACGATGACTCTGCGTAACGGTGAAAAAGTCTTATAAAGGCGTCAAGTCATATTCAAAGCTTTGTCGTATCATCAAAATAATAGGCAGGTCGTTCCACCTCTCCCATCTGCGTTTTGTTCAAAAGATAACAGTCAAGGGAGGTAAGCGTTTGTTGTGTTACTGTAAAAACGCTGATTTAACACCGCTTATACTACCAGTAAAAATAAAAGACTTAAATGTAGCACACGCTTGAAATTAAATTAACAAGTAAGTGTGTAAACCCGAGCGAAAATTTCGTAACGGATAAATTCAAATTAAATACGTTTACACCGTCTCTCTTTCATCACATGTGTTTATGACTTGGACCGTCAAAAACTTTTTCGTTTTAGTACTTTCCGAATTGTGACGATGTTGTTTTTCATTAGTAAGCGAAAACCCGAGAGGCGAAGTGTTTGCGTCGTAATTTATATGCCCTTTCTTACGTAACTTCGGAAAGGGGAAAGTTTCTTGCCGTTTGAATTTATGGATATAAAAATTTAGGTTTCTGTGTGGAGGCGTGAAATATCGTCTGGACATAGATTTATTCTTCCGATAAATTTTATCTGACGGACAAACATAAGTATATACATACAACCAATCCATAAAGTTCATATAGTTTGGACTCACTTTGAGAGTGTGAGAACCAGTCTGAATTTGTAGGTGTTGGTTTAAGGAAAAAAAAAGAAAGAGTACAGAAAATTCGTGGAAATTAAACTAATGTGTCCTTATTTATCCCAAATGTGTACCAAAAAAGTGTGTGTGATATTTTATTATCAGGACCTGCCATTATACCTCCAACACCTTCATAACTCTCCAAATATTCGTGTATCAACACCGTAAGCGATTTTCCTTCCTGGTAAAGACGAGAAGCGACCCGCATTTGACCCGCATTGAAACGAAACCGAAAATTCAAGGTTAAGTAATGACCCACTAATGATGAGGAAATACAGTTTTTTATAGCTATTCGAGGCATCGGTTTTTATAGTTAAATATAACGATGTCACTAAATATAAAAATAATATTAAATATCATCTTTATTGAAGTATTAAAAACTCGTCGATAGTAGACAAGAAGAACAGAACGCTTTACTCGGCGATACTCACAAATGGACGTCTTAAATTGCTTTGTCAATATTACATAAAATTGGCCTTGAGGAATACGAATAGGTACCTACTTTGTCGTTTCTTTTAAAAACAAAAACCTTGTTGGTAGCATCAATCATTTTTAAATCAATCATTTCGTTATTCTGTAACTACTTTAAACAGGATCTACATATGATAAGCGTTCCGGTAACTTACGTCATTCCCAAACATAATTGACGTTTCCATTATCACGACGTCGAACGTCGGTTTACCTAAGTTACGCCTATACCTGTAAGCACGATCAATCAAACGACGATCTTATTAAGATAACACTCACCCATATAGCGATTATTAAGAAGAATCCCTTTCCCGCTCAAAAGGATAAACAAAGAGTGAAAAAAACAGGTGAATTGGCAAAAGAAAAAGTGATGGAAGGTTAATCATTTAGAATGGATCTCTTACGGCAATGGATTTGATTCTGCAGAACATTTCTCAACCGAAGAATATACCCCAGTCGAGACAACGTGATGAATGGATGTTTGCTCAAGGTGAAGCATTTATTAGATCTATGATCATACCTAGAGAAAATCTCAAACGTCTGTGAAAGAAATATCTCAACAAACAACAACAAAATTATTCTTTTGTCTATGTTATTAATAAGGACCGTCATGAGATTGCTATCGGAAAAAAAATGTTACATTCCTCGTATTTCAATTTTCCAATTTGTCGAAGTGACACTTTCTATAAAATTATTCATTTGTTTTATCAACAATATTTTTCGCTTGTTGCCGGATGAAATTATGTTAAAGGTTCATGGTTTTTTTTATTTTTTTTATTTATTTATTTATTCAGAAACGTGAAACATATATATTTAAACACATGATTTCAAACGATTTTTTCTGCCTAGCATCGTTTATAACGGTATTTGCTGAGGCAATACAATCAGAGGTCCAAAAACCGAGCGGCTTTTTCAAATAGCAAGAAAAATATTACACACGTATCGCAAGGTGTAAAAACAAAACGTGTTCGTTGCGACTCCTTTAAAAAACAAAACCCTACAGGCGTTGTATGTTTTTATTTTAAATATTGCATATTCAAAAATACAACAAAAGAAAACCAACATCGATGTTTTTGACCTTCAGCTGCCCACTGCAACATAGAGTAAATATTTGATAGCAACAACACCAGTTGTAAAAATTAAGGAACATTTTTATTTGGGCATCATCGCGTGCTGTTCATGTCCAACCCATTTCTAAATTACTGGTCGACATGCGTGTAGCTACCCCATCTTGAATATTTGAAGACAAACACTGTGCTTAGAGTAGGGCCATGACAAGTTTTTAATGTAGTTATGGTTGAATAGTCACGTTTATTTCACCGCATAGGCAGCGTTCTAAGACAGCTTGTTTTTCGTTAAAGAGTAATAGGAAAAAAGTTGATCTTGACAAGAGTTGCCTTAAAATGGGAAAGTCATTTGATCCAATCAAAATCTTCGTTCATTTCCATCAGCCAAGAATAAAGCCTACTATAGGCCCATCCAAATTTTCCAGATATTTTGTTCCATCTTAGTTTGGGTTTTACGCTTCATCGCTTTTAAAGCGCCTCAAAGGGAAAATTCGAGAATATCATGAAAAGGGATTCCCGACTCCTCGGTAGCAACCAAACGATCTGGGTTTTGCTTTAACTTGCCTTCACTTAAACGGTCTGGACTTAATACGCATTTTTCTTGAGAAGGATTTGAGTAAATTACTACATAAAAGCTTTACGAGACGACTTGGCATAGAGCCTTAGTGAGTTCGGGCATAGAATCAAGCTTTATTTTAACCTTTTAAATTTCTAAAATATAGTAATATCAATAAGAAATTTGGTTTAATGACAGTTACAGTATAACGATCTCTTGCTGACCCAGCATCTTATGGACGTTCAATATAATAAGAGGCCAGGTTACTTTCGTTTTATTCCTTCTGATGAGCTTTTACTCAACGACTCAATTTTCAATAGCATGTCCTAACTATTAAAATTCATGTATTCAGTCGCATAAACACGTCGAGTATCTTTCAATGGCTAAGAACAAAACCATGTAAAGCTACACCCATTTTGCTTAATAAGACTAAACGTGGAAAACGTCTGTTCGCCTGAGTAAACATTCATTTAATTAAACAGGAAGTTCCGAGGACACTCGTTCCCCAGTTTGTTTTTGACGGCGAATCCCCTGTGTTGGCCCGTGTAAAGGGCAATGACAAACAGCTATATCGCGTGCACGTATGTGGAGAGTTTAAAAAATTAAAACATTCATGTAATGACGTCATTAATTTCACTGCTATAACTGAAAAGAGAATTCGCGCTCAATAACACTGTTTTATACATGACTTTATTCGAAAGTCAAAGGTTTTTATTAAGTGTGCTCAAAGATGAAATACGCGGTCTTCATTTACGTTTCGCTTGTACTCGAAATTCCAGTGGCGTTAGAGATACTTTAGTGAAAGGCATCGCAAGCAATACGTCATTCACTTTGTTAAGAAATGATAAATTGCCTCCTCGTCCGAAAGTAGGAGAGCTTAAAATTGCGTGCTAACACTCCGCGGTGACATCATTTTTCTAGTTCATTTCGCTTAGACTAATTTATTAAAAATGAGTGCAAGACGAGTTATTTCCCACTTTGAAGAAATTTAACCCTTAACCACCTGACCCCTAAATCAGTAACGTAACCACCTGCGCGCGGTCACAGTGACCGCATCGAATACACATGAGTTATCTCAGGATATTAAGGTTTTATTATAAGAATAAATTAATAATATTCTGTAATATATATTAAATTATTTATTTAAGTGGAAAAAGAAACAATAATAAAACATGTTCTTCTCATAAATGGGAACAATTAAATTGATGGCACATTTTAACTAAAAATATAACTATGATTACATAACGAGATGTATCAACATAGGGACAAAATATTACATCAAATTTGAACTTTCTTTAAAGAATCTAATAACATTAAAATGAGATAAAAAAATAAAGTTTAAAAAAGAATCAAAACTTCGATAAAAATGCAGAGGGTAAAGTCTGACAATTTTTCACGACAATTTTGGCACATTTTGATAGTACATTCCACACAGATTGTTTTTTTTACAGATAAAAGTTACATGAAATATTTTTCATTTCTTCTTGGGAACACAAGTTAAACACGTTTTACGTGTTTCAAGAGTCCAGAAACAGTAGGCAATTCGTCTCGTCTAGAAGACGACACTTGTAGGCAGTCATCAGATTCATAGTCTTCTAAAATTTCAGAAACTTCCAAATTCTCAGGTTCTACATCACTGCAACTCTCATCAACCACATCTCTAACCATTTCACAACATTTTCGTTGTTTACATCCATTTTTACGTAAAAACAATAATCATGAATGTAATACACAAAAATCACATAACTACCTGCACGCGGTCACCATGACCGCTAGCAAAATATTTTTACTCACCGAAGCCAAACGCGTGCACGTAGATCCTTGCCTAGCGCACACACGACGCTAAAGCACCAACAGAAAAGGTACACAGACGCACGCTAACATGCGATAACGGATATCGACGAAATTCAAATTCAAAAAATTGTTGCGGTCACCATGACCGCTGGCAGGTGGTTAAGGGTTAAACGTTAATTTGTTTCGAAGGACTCTGGGGCAATTTAGATTTAACCTGGAGGAAAGTAAATTGCAATGCTTTTAGTAATAAAGTAGATTGTGCATTATGATAGTTGTACTTTAGCCACTGAAATAGGTTAATAATGTAATTTGGTGCCTTGTTGCTTGCTTTTGAACCTTTTTGAAAACTGCAAGTCCTGCCTAAAAACAACTTAACTTTCAAGTTTTTAAATCATCAAATGAGTCCTCCCACCCAGGGCAGAGCGGGAGGGACTATCAGACTCGTACTGACTAAAATCCACGGTGTCCTTCAAAAGCCCTTTACGTTCCGGGGTCACGGTAATTCGTGAATCCCGCGACCAAGTTTTTATGCTGCGTATGCTTGCTGGAAGACCTTCTATTCTTTCTAAGAAATAAGATAGAAAACTCATCCTTCTGATACCAATTAAAATGTCTCAAGAGATGACGAGATTAAAAAGAAAATTAGTAGCAGGAAAATTAGAATACGAGCTTGTTTACCCTTGAAAGAAATCTAACCTACACACAGCGATAATAGAAGTAATGCCTTATCCGCTTACGACAACATTGTCATATACTAAGTAGGTATGTAAAAAGGTTGTGTGATAAAAAATCTTTGGAGCTCTTTGAGAGATTTCCATTAAGGGGTGCGTCAGGGCAACTCAAATTTCGAATTGGTTGATTGTTGTGACTAGTGTTTTCAACTGTTACTCCTGCTCAGACAGCCCGCGTTTGTTCGCTCTGTGAGAAGAAGATTCTAAAGCACCCAGAAAGCCCTAATCTGTGTTCGGACCTTGGTTGTGTGTCAGTCGTAACATGTCTCCAATTTAAATATTATTAAAAAAATATTTGCTATTACTTTCTTTTTGAGAGCATATAAATCTTAGTGAATGTTTATTTAAAAAAAAAAAAAAAAAATATTTTTAATAATGATAGTGACCGATTTTTGATGCCCTTTAAACGATATATTTAATTTCTGTTATAAATTATACGTTGAACGAATACGTTAATTAAAATATAAATATTTTTACAAATACGAATTCAGTTTATCGTCTTATTTTTTATTACAACTCTAACATGAAACTGAGCTGGCCATGTATAAAAAAAAAGAAACGACGGGTTGCATTCTGGGAGTGCCGGCAGAAGTGAAAACTTGAATAGTAATAAACACACACGAACATTCGCGCAAGCGCCCTGCGCCGTCTTACGAATTTTCGATCAGGTCACGTGTCCTGACGCGAGTTTAACATTTTTTACCCATTCCAAAAAAAGTGCACAACGCCGCTAAAGAAGTTTTCACATCAAAAAAAAAAAAAAAATCGCGAGCTCCCGCGCTGCAGCTTAAGTATCAACCCTCACCTTGTTTACTGTTGACTCTCAGAGACTCATTACCTGCTTCATTAAAGCAAGAGTGAAGCTCTTCAAAAAGCGGTAACCGTCTTTCCCAAAGCCGCTTGGAGAGTAAATGTAAGAGCGTCGACTACCTTTCGTGACTCCCTGTTGTTATATAATAAACAATTGAAATGTATTGTTTAAGTTTTCAATGTCTTCTAGACTTTACTGTAATTAGTTTTAGGAATTGTTTTCAGGGTTGAAGTTAATTAAAATAAGGGTTTGATTTTAATTTTTTGTACGTAAATCATGGGCATTTCAAAATCAATTTTGCTTGCTATTTAAGAATGTCTTACTTAGAAGGAGAGATCTTTACATCCTTAAATTATAATAAGTACGAAATTTTGGAGGATTGGAATCCAAACGGGATTGGATGGATATATGTTATTAAATTACGTCACAGCTACCGAACGAATCTTAATGTTTGTCTGATAACTAGGTTAAAGTCTAGAAGAATAAATATACATAGGATAACGTTTATCCCGTTATTTCGTTCTCGTAGAATAATTTTCAAGTTACACGTGTGCGAAGTCGCTAGTAAATATTATAATGGTGAAGGGGGTGGTGATTTTGTCAAGAGTAAATGAATATGTCTCTTTATTTTAGAATTGCTTAGTTATCACCCCTGGACGTTATGTTGATAACTAAATCGTCATCCTGTATAAGTTTTTTTTTTGACGTGGTAAAATCATCAAATGTGTCCTCCCACCCAGGGCAGAGCGGGAGGGACTGTCAGACTTGTACTGACTAAAATCCACAATGTCCTTCAATAGCCCTTTGCGTACCGGGGTCACGATAATTCATGAGTCCCGCGACCATCCTCAAAAAGTACGATAAATTTTACTATATTCATGGACCGCTAATATCAAAGTGCTATTTGCTGATTGTTCTGAGTGTAATACGCGATGCAATTTGTATGAAAGCAGCAATTCAATTCTTTGTCCACGAGTCAACTGAAACAAAAAAAAAAACCGGCCAAGAGCGTGTCAGGCCACGCTCAGTGTAGGGTTCCGTAGTTTCCCGTCCGTTACAATAAGTGTTAACAAATAGCCTTTTTTTAAACTTGTGTGTTAAAAAAAGGTTATTTGTTACGTTGACATTTTGAACTTTGATAAAAAGGGAACCCTAAAAACGGGCCCACAAAGGACGGTGATAACTAAAAAAACCCTCAATATAAATTTGAAAAGACACAATAACAATTTCCCACAAACCTTTATCAAATAGCTATTTTATTTTAATCGAAAAGAGTAAGTAGTTCAGGTAGCGATTATGCACTCTAAGAACATATATTTTAAGTAGTAGCAAATTTTTACCACAGGTAGGTCATGAAAGCACGAAGACATCGACTTTTAAAATTGACGTCATTACGCAACGCCATCTATCGAACCATTTATGAACTGGTTTTTACCTTAACATTTTATGCGTTTGATAACTTTGGAATGCGCGAACCGATTTCAATAATTCTTTTTTTGTTTGAAAGAAGATACGTTCAGAATAATGAAATACGTAAACGAAGTTAAAAAAAATGCTTGTATATATGATTAAATAATTGATTATACTACAAACTTAGTCCAGGAATTTTGTACCACCTTCTTGTTTTTTTTGCACAAAAACTGTTCTTTCCATCAAGTTCAAAATAATTTTCCTAGAAAGTCCTTATAAAGTTCTACTTTCCAGATTTTTTTCATATTTTCTAAACTTATGGTTCAAAAGTTAGAGGGGGGGGGACACATTGTTTTTGACTTTAGGAGCGATTATTTCCGAAACTATTGACATCATCAAAAAATGATCTTAGTAAACCCCTATTCATTTTTAAATACCTATCCAACGATATATCACACGTTAGGGTTGAAATTAAAAAAAAAATCACTTTCTATTTTACATATAGGGGGGCTACCCTAAAAAAACATTTTTTTCCAATTTTTATTTTTGCACTTTGTCGGCGTGATTGATATACATATTGGTACCAAATTTCAGCTTTCTAGTGCTAACGGTCACAGAGATTAAGCGAGGACGGACAGACAGACAGACAGACAGACATGGCGAAACTATAAGGGTTCCTAGTTAACTACGGAACCCTAAAAACAATTCGTAATATTATTTCTTTTCTCTTATCTACCCTTTTGTTTTTATTTTTTCTTCAAGGTTTCATTGTGCTGAAATGTGCAGTATCATGTCCATAAAATTGTAAATGTTTTTCTTGTATCTTGTAGCGGAATAAAATTAGACCATTAATTAAGTCAGAAACGGTCTAGGCTGTTAATTAAACCATATTTAGAGCGTCCATAAATTGTCTTTGTATTTGGGTCTTTAAAACAGTGATTTGCATAAAATGACGGCAAGTTCTAACAAGCGTTATATTATGTTTAACCTTCCAACCGATTTGTGTAAAGTGACAACCATGCTGTGAAGTTTATTACAAGTCGTTTACGATCAGGCTCGAGACTGCCATTTATTTTGATAGGAAAGCTTGTGTCAATTCTGCCTTGAGACGCTATAACTGTATTGCTCAATTTATTTCCTTGTTATGCTTTCATCATTTTCAATGCAAATATTGCAGATTTAATGACTTATTTAAGCCATAAAACTTGGAAGGGATATGAGCGAAAAAAATATGAAAAGTTAAAAGATTTTTGCGACAACTTTAGATTGGTTTGTAAAGTCCAATATTATTAGTAAATGCTATCAAACTTGGGCAGAAGAAACCAATAAATAAGAGCTTCTTTTATACGACACAGTTATAAGAGGGTAATGTTATATTGGAAGTTGAGAGAGCTATCGTTACGTTGATAAAATGTTGTTTTTGCACGCAAATAGTGTTCCGTACCTAAAGGCTAAAACGAGACGCTATTACTAATACTTAGCTCTCCGCCTGTCTGTCAGTCTGTCCGTCTGCCACCAGGCTATATCTCATGAACCGTGACAATTAGACAGTTGAAATTATCACAGATGATGTATTTCTGTTGCCGCTATGAAAAACAAAAAATATTTAAAGGCTCTCATACAACTTGATATTGAAAATTACAATACGTCGACGCTTGAAATATTGCCAGAATATTTATAAATTTTTATGAAGTTTAAAATAAATAATTAAATTAATATAAAAATAATAATAATAATATAAAAATGATATTTAAAGGCTCCGTGCGACCGTGCGTGAGTCCGACTCACACTTTTCTGGTTTTTTCATTCCATGATGGTCATAAATTCTTTAGAATTGATACGTTTGTTTACAGATAGACAAGGTTGTACTTATGTATTTATGGCTTTTATAATTAATGCACGTTTTACTCTGCATACTACAAGTGTGGCAGACAACCCGACATAATTTCCACCTAGAACCCCGTGAAGGGGTGAAAGGGGATATTCGATGTTTGCTCCGAGTTACAGTTAAGTGCAAACGTGACAGGTGATATGTTCATATTTAGTGAAGTAAATGTTGTTCTGTAGTTTTGTTGAATGTGTTTGCCTACGGAATAAAACCAAAATTGAGACATTTAGGAGTCTGAAGACTCAAGATTAAATGTAATGATATATATTAAAGTTATTAGGTTGTTTAAAAATTTTTTATGCCTGTTTTTAAACCAGATTAAACGGATGTTTCGTACATGAATACTTTGAGCAGAAACGGCTGAAACAAACTCAGGGGTTGTAAGTCATGTGATCAAATTGATGGGCGTACGTTTAAGTATTACTACTCGAAACAGTTATTCTAATATGTGAAATATCCAAAAACTACCATCATATGAGCCTTCAACCACCCATTGCTGGGTGTAAGCCTCCCCATTTTTTTTAAATTTTTGGTTCAATGCATCTATCATCAATCGGTTTCGATCGAGTTTAAAGGTATCGTCAGTTAAACACGCTTTTGTGCGACCATGGCCCAACAGAAGTACTTAAATTAAATCCACAACCAAAATAGCGACGAAAACAAAAACACATTTATTCGCACCTTCTTGTTTTCCATCTTCGGCTGCCACGAAAAATACTCGTAAATATCTTTTTTCTTTGAAGTTTATTCGTTCTGAAAGGCAGAAAAGTGTTATTTACTCGCATATTTTTTATCATAGCAAAGTTGTGCCAGTTTTTAGCGAATAGCTTCCTTGCCTCGTTACGACTTCGTGAGCAAAAATTTTTATCTATCAATCCAATATTTCAAACCAAATCGTCATGCTTCAAGACGTTAAATTGATGTTTCATGTGCAATAAAAATGATGGAGAATCTTATTAGCAATTAATTTCCTGCATGTTATAAATTCAGTTCATTTTGAAGGAAATTAAAAGCAATCAGACATTCAAGTAAATGAGAAAAGTGAAATTTACAATGTTGTAAAACTTGATGCTCATCAAACGTTTCGTCAGGGTTGGTCAATATTGTCAAAGTCTTAATCGAGTTTGAATTTTTAGTAGGCCATGAAAGATCTAGTCGTAAAAAGACAAATTAAACTTTTCAAACTGCGGTATGGACTGGTGTTGGTAGAGATTTACACAATTCCAGAGCTAAAACGAACGTGCAACGTAAACGTTATATAAATTGAAAAGATTTTTTTACCAAAAGTTATTCTTTTGATGTCTCCATATTAGCTTAAATAAGGCCTTAAAACTTAGCAAACACTTTAGAATCGCTTGAGTTTCAATAATGTTTACTTAACACGTTTGTCTTAAGCCTGCTGTTGATAAAATAACTCGGCTGCCACCAACCTGTTTTAATACAAATAGTAATACATTTCCTTCTGCCGAAGGAAAATAAACAGAGACTAATACTTCCATGGAGAAGAAATAAGATAACAGCGAACATAGCGCGCTTATCAAAGGACGTGCACAGTAAACCGTAGTGACAATGGCAAGCTTGTAGAAGCTTTTCACAATGTAATGCATTTGCGGTACTTATTGAATGAAAATATGCTTACAAATGTAACGCTAGTCTAGGTAACTCTATTGCTTCTCGACAAAATAAAGTTAGTTTAAATAATTATACTTAGTAATTAAAGTGGGCGTGGTTGTTGCCCGAAAAGAGAAATCTTGGTGCAAAAGTCTCCTCGAATGGAAGCCAAGGGGAGAAAGTCGCAAGGAAGATAACAAATGCCCTGGAAGGATTATGTGAAGATAGTTGCCGGCTCAAATAACTTACAAAAGTCGTGACTAGTGGAAGGAGTTGAAGGACATACACCAAGATGGTAGAAAGAGGCTGACAAAGAAGAGTTATTAAACTAGGGAATTGTGACAAATCTATCTAAAAACTGTACGAGTATGACTGGTTCACGCAGAAAACATGGTACTCATACGTTTTTTTAGACGAAATCAACAAAGATAGTGCTCTAGTGACACGTTTAAATAGCATTAACCTATATCAGAAGATCTTTTGTCAAGACGGGTCTGTGTAAACAATTTCTACCCTTTCACAACCGACGACGATATAGGCAAGATAGACCATATCTACATATCAGGGCACGAGCAAATTTCCCCTAGATGTATATCGCGGACCTTATTTTCGGCACAACCCCTATCTTTCTGGATAAATAACGCAGGACATTCTCCCCGAATATGTCTTCGCTATGAAATTATTGCTTTGTTTTCGTCTGTACGAGTTTTCCACCAGTTTTTCCCGTTGTCAAACTAAACCACCTCTTTCATTTTGCTAAAGTGTCTATTTGGTAAGTGAGAGATATCCTCAATGGCATTTCAAAGATTTTGGGGTAGTTATTACGTATTCACTTTGGTTTTGTGGTATTCAAAATTATGATTTATGTTCTGACAGTATACTTTAATATTTGATTGTTTTATTGTTTCACCGAATTTTGGGTCTTAGATTTATTTTTCTATTGTAATATACAGGGTGTAAGGGACATCGACGCACAAACCATGTTACCATGGGTCCAGGAAATGATTCTGGATACCCCCGTGTTGGAATTTTTCGTCGGTTCCTTTCCAATTCTTTTTTTTTATTATTATTATTTTTAAACAATGTGCCGCGCGTTATGTACTACAGGTACTGCGGTACTGGACACAGTATTTAGGTACACGATGACCTTTTATTTGAGCTTTTATAAACAGCTGAGAAAACACCCATTTCTAGTATTATTTACATTGCTAGTTTTATTGAAAGTAGCGAAATAATTACTTTTTTATTAATAATATCATTGGGTTAAGTAAGAATAACAATTATGAACAGTCTAAAGTAAAATAAAAACTCAAAAAAATTAGAAAATTAGGAAAAAACAGACGAAAAATTCCAACACGGGGGGTCCAGAATCATGTCCTGAACCCATGGTATCCGTTTGTGCATCGATGTCTCTTACACTCTGTATATAGAGTGGTACGGTCGTTGGCGTGAAAGTATTTGAATTTTGACTGAAATAACAAACAATTTCATGTTAAAGAATCAATGATTGCTGATTCTTCAAATAATTGGTCATATCGTGAAATTTTAAATCTCTTAAAATCTTTTCTGGGTTGTTCTCAAACTTAGAGAAGGCCATATCCTAACTTGTTTTGAACGCTTGTTTTTACAACCTACAAGGTAAATCTTTACGGCACTTTTTGAGAAAACTTCAACACTTATTTGCGCATAAACACATAACTTTTCGACTAACATTTATCTTTGTAAGGGATGGTTAATCCTTCCAACAAATAATTTTGGAGGGGAAACTTTGTGGTCATAATTCTTTTAGGTCAGAGCAACATTTTGAGTAGGTCTAATTAAGTTTTTCATTTTTATTTTACCTTAATTTTGTTGGATTTTGTTGAATTTGCATCTCTATGGTTGATTTCTGTTGTAAGAGACTTGCAGTTTACGATTTCTTGAAAGTGTATTATCTGCCAAGGTAGTTTTTATGTTATGGCGGTAGAAGGAATTTAAAACATGACTGTGTCATATTCAAGCAATTGACAGAAACTAAAACAATGTTTCAGACAGTTTTAACACAAAACGTAGGCCTAAAAACATCGTAATTAAAATAGTTGGTTTAAACACATAGTTTCTGATACTAGTATTGAGCCCATGTTGGGTAACAACCTAAGTTTTTTAATTATAAAGTTTGTTACGTCGAATTAAGAACTTAGCGTTTGAATTTTTTAAAGTTGGCTGTTTATTTATGACAGTTCAAAAACAATTTAATTAGGTACAACCTTTATTGTAAGCAGATTTTATTTTTAAATCAGATCTGTTCCGTGGTATCGTTCCAAGGGCTATAAAATGCAGAAAAATGGTTTCGATTTGAGTTCGACTATTCCATGCATTCATTATTCTCTCAATATTTCTTTTATACAATAAACATCTTAATTGCCATATCAAACTCTATTGAAACAAAAATCATCAAGTATTCCATATTTCATGCCGAAGGAATGTAAATAAATAAACGTGACTCGTATAAAAGAAAAGTAAATAAAGACTAAAGTCGTTTCGAAGGTTCAGCTAATCAGAGTTTCGTCTCTATTTTCCTATATACCGTTGATTGATTCAACCACTACGCCCAACCATGTTGTTTGTGTTCATTAAGCCTAAATTAGGTGCCTTTTTCCGTTCTTCTTTTCATCGCAGTCATTTATCTTGAGAAATTATGATGTATTTAATTATATTTTTTTAGACAAACGGCCCACCTCGGCTTTGCACGGGTTAAAATTTTTGATGTACAAGATGGATTTAACGAAAAATTTCTTTCACAATAATTTTGTCCTGACAGTAAAGAACACAATAAAAAAGAATTATCCAATTTGGTGCAGTCGTTTTAAAGTTATGCGCGTTCAGACACACTTAAGTGGCTTTATTTTATACTATGTAAAATAAAGAATAAAAAAAAAATGAAGATAAATTATCTGTGTATTGATTTTTAATTGCAAGAAAATCCGATTTTGTTTTTACTGAATGTTCAAATTATGATTTAATTTTATGGTTAAAATTTAGTTGTTTTCTTTTCATCTTTTCATAGCTTATTCAAATGACGTCGGTTTTATGTTTGATTACTAAGGTCGACTTTTACTAATCAAACTGAACATAATTGTTATCAAAGTTCAATAGCTGTCAGTGTCTTTATTCCAAAGCAATTATGACGCTGACAGGTATTTACTGACACGAACATGATTGAGATGTTCTGAGACACTAGCCCAAATGCGTGACGTACGAGTATACATATACGAAACATTTCCTTAAAATTATAATACTCGTATTCCATATAATAATTATTTATCTCAATTAAAATTATCTAAATATTTATATTTGTATATTTTTTATATTTATTTATAGCTTTGATGATTACCGTTTGCGTTTTTCGCGAAGAATTCGAACAGACATGCTTAGAGGATACTTGTATTTTCGATTAAAGATCGACGTATTTAGTATACGTTACGCACCCGTATTAATGCTCCTGGTTGTATTTTATTTCATCGGTGTTCATTCTAAATAGCCAAAATTAGATCTTAATTCATCATTATGTTAATTAAATGAGTATTTATATTTATAGAACTGTGTCAATAAAAAGTTAAAAAAAAAAACCGTAAAACCAATCGTATAACTTATTGAGAAAATTAGAAACTACAGCTATTCCAACTAATTGATGGTAATTCCAACGAGACCTCAGTGTCGAATTAAAATTCATTCTTCTTGTAATGGCTCCAGGCCTTTTGAATATTCAAATGCACACTCTACAAACTGAGGACTGTTTACTTAGTATCATAATTGTCTTGAAAAAATATTTCAGTCTATATTAGTGAGCTCCAATTCAGGTAACTTACTTGTTTTTTTTTTGGATATGGTCTGGCAGGCCTAACTTGGAGGTTGGAGGCTGTAGACTGTTTAACCAGACAATCCTGTGGGTGCCCGGAGTCTAAGCAGTATATTAAAAAGTAAGGGACCAAACGCTAAGGTTTACAGAACTGTTAAGATATTTCATCTTCATTTTATCCTAGCTCTCTATATTTTAGCTTAATTACGACGACAAAAAAAATATATTTGTTTCTCTAAGTTCAGTTAATTGCGATAAATTGGAAGCTAAAAGATTCTTTTTTTATCGTGTTAAAATCATCAAATGAGTCCTCCCACCTAGGGCAGGGCGGGAGGGTCTGTCAGACTCTTACTGACTAAAATCCACGGTGTCCTTCACTAGCCCTTTATGTACCGGGGTCATGGTAATACGTAAGTCCCGCGACCCCGGCAGGCTTATGCCCTCTACAGGCCCCGTCACTATACTGACACTCCTTGAGGCGCGCGTGGAACACAACGCGCCGTCGACCCGAGCTAAAAGAATAATAAGACGAATTTTGAAACTTTATCAAATATAAACTTATTACATTTTACCCTGTATCTGAAAGGTGTTGAAACTTTTGTGAACCAGCTTTTTTGAACGAACAAAAACTTTGGTTTTGATAAAATTTTGGGCAAAATAATAACTATTCAATTCACCCACCCGATGGTGTAGACACACCAACCACTGAATAGAAAAATAACATGACGTTCTTATGTCCACGAAATGGTCCGATAACGAACACTATCTAAGCTTAGTCTTTAAACGAAAATAAGGCCCTTAATATCCCAATTTGGCGCAATCCTTATTTCACGCAAGATCTATTATCGGGCGAGAATGTAACTAGAGGAGGTTTGTGAGCGAATTGACCCCCGTATTCCCCTTCGAAGGGCCTGATAGGAATCGGCCTACGCCTAAAGTTTTATTTATTTTATAGCTGGCCATTTGTTAAGGTTCAACTGATTCTTTGGACGGCTTTTGGCTGAAACCCTGTTGTTCAGCGAGCAACTTTTTCTGAAGTTTGTTTTGCAATTTGGTATTGTCACACGTGCGAGCGCGATCGGTGGAATTGAGGTGAAACTCTTTTAGGTTAGCTGATGTCTTTATCTTCCAAGTTTTTTCTTTTCATATTTGGGCATCTGCTTATTTATTTTTCAACTACTATCTAAGCTTATCCGATGGTAAATAATACCAGTGGATGCATTAACTAGTAAATCTCCGTCAATTTTAATTTTTGTTTATGCACAAATAAATCCAATTTCTTGTACAGCCCTTAACAAAAAAATAAAGTTCTTTTACAATTTGTTGCTCCTAAGCAGAGTTATTTCATATTAAAGCATCGCCCACGTATACATTTTGTTCATAATAAGCAAGCCAAATTATTATGGAGCTCTTAAATAAATCAGCGGCGCCGAGTCTTTGCAAGCGAGCCAACGTTTTTACCGTATAACAGAATTACTAAAGTATGGCCATTAAAACGATTTAATTTGTTAACTCAGTGCTTGCGAGATACAATGAATAAATTAAATATTGAAATGCTGTGGGATTACAATGTTATAACCAGGGGAATAAACAAACTTTGGATTATCAGCTAATAATTTGTGAATAAATGTTTTGGGACAGCAACATGTGGTCTGTTTTATTCAATTTAACTGTAGAGGATTAATCCATTGGTACAGTGCAGTGCAATTACAATAAATTGACATATTTCAATAAAGCCTGCATGTATTTTACAAATTGTTTAAACTGTAATGTGACATGTTTCAACCAAATTATTTCACTTAGATTTAAAGTGTAGAAATTAAACCATGTTCACTTACATGTTGAAATGAGTCAATTTAAAAGGCCCGAATAATTTTCTCGTTCAGGCTTTATATGAAAAGTTACATTCAAGTATTAAAATAGTTCTGAATTGTAAACGTTCGCGGCGTTGTTCAAATTGTGTGATATAGGGAAACGTTTTTTTTTTCGTTACACATGATACTTTTATGTACTCAGAGGAGACCACATATTGCATCACTTTTTGCCCGAAATTTTATTTGCTTTGTTAGACGAATCCCAGGCGAGAGTCGAGCCACACTTTTTGGTAGTTTCTACACTTTTTTCGATTTTGTTCCAGTTTTGTAATAGAATTATAGCTTTGCGTTGCTTTTTACGTCGTTTTACAAGTCGCGCTGTCTATTTCGGATATGGTTTTTGAGAAATGAAAATCTATCCACCAAACATACGAGTACATGGTCAATTTTTAATTGTACCTATTACGATACATGAATAATAAACATAATCCTAGTCATAATGACCAAACACTTTTACGGAAAACTAAACCTATTTTCGTATGTCAACGTTAGAATCTGAATTGCAATCTTTTACTTCGCTAACAAAATAATCTGATAAGACTCATACTTTATGGGAAAAGTAGAAAAAGAATTTGTTCAACTAATGCTTTTGTTCTACAGGGAGTTGAAAATCGCTCTAATAAATTACAACGTAAGATTCCACAAGAGAGATAAAAAGGACCGAAATTTCGCGACAAATCTTTCTCTAATTGCTTTGACAATTTACGATCGATTAATATTGATATCAGGAAATATCCACAAAATTTTCTGATTCTTAATATTAATTGGTGTGTTTTTCTACTTCTCAATGCCTGTGTTAGACGACAAAAATAAGTGAAGTCTGAAGTGTATTGAATAGCATTCACTTTGGATTTAAATATGTTAAAACAGAATAATTATTTATTTACTACTAACGACTTTTATATTTAATTGATTTCTGAACGAAATATTTGACATCAAATGAACATCAAATATTTGACAGGTAGGAATAGTTTCTAAGGGAAAACGAAATTGTTGTGTATTCCTCATATTTTTATCATATTTATTCAAAATATTTCAACACCAAAATTACCCAAATCGGTCCAGCTGTTCTGGAGTTTTAGCGAGACTAGCGAACAGCATTTGATTTATATATATTATTATATAGAGCTGTTCCATTTCTTTTTTCTTATAGACTAAATATACACATATTGCAATACAATAAGTGTTAGAAAAAAGAACATTAAAGCTATAAAATATAAACATGTTTTTTGTCACTACAAGTTTTTGTCGCTACAAGTTTTTGTAAAAGTATAACAAGTTTTGACTACAACTGTCATTTGTTCCCTATTTATCTACATTCTCGCTGACTTGTCGTAGATTCTAGACAATATTACGGATTCTGTCGTGACCATTCATTTCTAAACCATTGTCTTCTAAGATGCGCCTCGGAATCCGATTAACCCTTTCAGAAATACTATCTGGTTTAGCTATTATCTTGGCCTAGCACGAACTGGTAACAACAATGTAATTACACACAGGTTCGTAGGCATAATTCTTGAAGTAATCTGTATCAATAGTTACAGGTAGTTCTTCAAGTAAACCAGTAACCGTTATGCATGACAGTTTTAAATGAGTATATATGCAAAAATCTTATTCCGTTACAAGGTTGTCTCGTTATATACAAGTTCATGCATAAATATGCGCAAAACTGCTCTTACATAATCTATAATCTTTGGCGAGCTTTAGACAGTCATGTCCAGAATGTCTAGTAATTTCTATGTCAATTGTCTAGCGATTGCAGGAGCGACTGCTGAGCATGCAGTTCTGTGTTCGATTCCCGATTCAGGTTAAGTTATTGGGTTTCTCTATCAGGAATACCCGGTAACACACAAGAAGCCTGCATTAGTGCCCGGTTTATGGAAGTAGACTAACCCTTTGGAATAAGTCTTGAAAAAAACTTACAAACTATGGGTGTACTGATGCAGTCCATTTGAATAACTCTTGAGGATTGCCTGCGTGTTGTTATGTTTAGATATGTGAGTATCTCCGTTCTTTCAATACGTTGGTTTTTAAGCTTCCAATATATCTGCCTGACTTCTACCATCCACTTTTACCACCTTCCTACAAATGTGTAGTACTCTAAACAAAATCAGTTTATCGACACAACATACTTTGATTTCTTTTCCTTTCTAAATAATTCAGCTCGGCAGTTCAGAGTGATGAGCCTAGAGGATTACCTTATTTATATTGCACAGTATTAACACTTACGTAGCCGTACTAAATATTAGTAATTCATTGGGAAACAACCTGTTGTTCCGCGAGCCTCTACTTTTGTGGACGTTTGGATTCACAGGCTCCGACGTCATTTGGAATAAAGACTTGGTAAGAGTGGTTTTTGTAGTTTTGTTGGAAGATAATGGCGTATATTAAAGGTAGCTTTTACAGTGCTCAATGGCCTAATGACCAGCAGTATTCAGCTAAGTGTTATAACGTTTTTCTATAAAGATTTTTTCGGTATCCGCCCGGAATTGGTAATCATTGTGCCAACAGTACAAACTTCTAAGAATGAAAAATATACTTACTTTGAAATAAGATTGATTGAATTTTTAACTGTATGATTCACCATTCAACCATATGGATGATGGCTGTTCGGCAAAAGTTTCCACACAAGTGCTGGAGTCAGACAACGCCACCGTGGAAGGGGTGGTGAGACTACCGGGATTTGTACCCCAATCCAGGGCTGAGTTCATGAAAGGCATTGAGGGAGATTTGTGCCCAGAATCAGTTGAGTCCGGGTAAGGAAAAATGGTTCCAAAATACTATGTTCGTAAAAACATGTAACGTTTCAATACAATAAAAAAAAAACGACGGGTTGCACTCTGGGAGTGCCGGCAAAAGTGAAAATTTCAATAGTAGTAAACACACACGAACATTCGCGCAAGCGCCCTGTGCCGTCTTACGAATTTTCGATCAGGTCACGTGTCACCGCGAGTTTAACATTTTTTACCTATTCTAAAAAAGTGCACAACGCCGCTAAAGAAGATTCACTTCAAAAATTCTTAGACTCTACACCTAGATCCCAATTTTTTTGGAGCGTGATATTTTCCAACAAGCTCTATTTTTACAGAATTAAATAATCAAATTTCAACTTAAAATACCTATAAACAAAATAATCCACATAATTTTTCCTATATTATGTAGTAACATAGGTTACGGGAAAAAAGTGGCCATGACACACAGTTCAACCTTAGTTTGTTATTTTACGATTTACTTTTATTTTAGTGTCAATAAACTTTTGTCTGTCACCTTGATTTAAAGTCAAGTTGTTGACATTGCCGTTTGTCGTTATGATTCAATAACAATACACATTTTTTAGTACCAAAGTCTTCAATGGACTTTTATAGGAGTTATTTATAGCATAGCCATTTCCATACACACATCAAAAAGGTTTGCGATCGCTTTGAAACATCGAAATCTTTTTTGTTATGGTAGATTAAAATTGTGATTGCTTCTTGTTATTAGATTATTTATTTGAAATATAGATTTTGAATATAAAACAGTTTAATTGCTTTTCAATAAAAAAAAAAACAGCTTATGCCAAAGCCTGCCGGAAAGACTAAAACTTATAACTATGGATATACACCATAGTCATAAGTTTTAGTCATAGATTCAATGCATAATTGAAGGCACAGCATAATTGAAGTTTTTTATTGGCTATAAGGAAAAAAAAACAGTTCCATACAGAGAATAAATTTGACCCTTACACCATATATGGGTACATAAAACTTTTTGGTACCGCAATACTTTTCTAACACTGACACCAAAAGTCGCCGGGACTCCACTACGAAAATGAGTAAGTATCACATAAAATACAGCAATGAAGCTAGATTATCTCGACACGCGAGTCGTGAATCTAACTAAAGGAAATACAGCGTGAAACTCGAAGATAGAGGAGCTAAATTGCATGTATTTAATCTTAAAATCGACACAGTCTTCACCACATATGTGTTTAAGCAGCTTGAAGCCGCTTCAAGCGCACAAAACGAGGAAACGATGCATACTCCGCATTTACGCGAAGTATACAATATTAAAATTTGCATCTGAAGTTTCGTAATTTTACGAGGACTTCCTCGAGGTTTTCCTGTGTGTGCGAGGTTATTAAAATATTGATTTTTTTGCTTACCATACTGAAAGAACCAAGTCGCGTGCCGAGGATATTGTTTATAGCATTTAATATCCTTTGGAGAATTTCGTTGTCATTTCACAAAGGGTTTTTGTTTAGCAGACAATTTTCTCACAAAATTGGTTTTAACTGTTATCTATCTATCTATCTTCTATCTTCTATACTATAATAAATCTGTAGAAGGGTCAATTCTGTACATTGAAAATATTGAAAAAATAAATAGCGGGGGGTGTTGCTGGATCGATACCAAACCCAAATATATTATTAAAAAAATTTTTGTCTGTCTGTCTGTCTGTCTTTCTGTCTGTCTGTCTGTCTGTCTGTCTGTTTGTGCAGGCATCACGTGAAAACTAACGGTTCGATTTCGATGAAACTTGGTATAATTATTCCTTATTATCCTGGGCGTAACATAGGATACTTTTTAACCGACTTCAAAATAAGGAGGAGGTTATCAATTCGACTGTATGTTTTTTTTTAATTTTGTTACCGCATAACGACCGACTGGGTGAACCGATTTTCATGATTCTTTTTTTGTTTGAAAGCTGGTACTTCCCGTGTGGTTTCATTGTCACCAAATCAGGATCTGATATTGGATCTTGGAGAAATCGAGGGCAACCCTCAAATTTTATAGGCTCACCCATCGTTTTTCGTAAATCTTATGAAGTAATTTAAGTACTTGCGTATGGTAATCATCACCTTATGTAGCTGAGCTGATGATGGAAGGTACAACTCCTTAACAGTAGTTTGTTACCGCATAACGACCGACTTCGTGAACCGATTTTCATGATTTTTTTTTTTTGTTTGAAAGCTGGTGCTTCCCGTGTGGTCCCATTGTCACCAAATCAGGATCCGATGATTGGATCTTGGAGAAATCGAGGGCAACCCTCAAATTTTATAGGCCCACGCATCGTTTTTCGTAAATCTTATGAAGTAATTTAAGTACTTGCGTATGGTAATCATCATCTTATGTAGCTGAGCTGATGATGGAAGGTACAACTCCTTAACAGTAAGGAGCAGGCATCGACTGATTCATTGTTCGCATATCTCCGGAACTACACATCCGATTTAAATATTTTTTTTGTGCTAGGTATCGTTCCACTTTGGGAATACTGAAAGTTTCATCAAAATCGGTTCAGTAGTTTTTGAGATAGGGAATTTTATTAGCTTATTGTGTACATTAGGGATGTTATTACCAGTGCTAAGGATTATATTATATGTATTTGGCAAGAATTTGGGTTGAATATTTAAACTAAAAAGAGAAAAATAAAAAACTTTTTCAAAAAAAAAATGTAACCGCCTTCAAAAAGAACCACAAAAAAGGCTTTGTTATTTTTTATTTCATTGTTTATTTTTTGCCACCGACTTCCGAAATAAAAGTTATTTTGTAGATTATTTTACCCTTTTTTGTGGTTCTTTTTGAAGGCGGTTACATTTTTTTTTGAAAAAGTTTTTTGTTATCCTGGAAAAATACGTAGAAAAAAAAAATCTTATTTTTCAGTTTTATTCATAGACGTTGTTCTGTAGAACCACGAACACACGTTGCATTACCCGCAGTGGATTCAGCGCCGTAATATTTAGAAGATTTCATTGTCAGAGCTACTCAAAATGGAGAAATAAACCATCCACGCGAAGACCGACATCCGCGCGGACGGAGTCGCGGGCGGAAGCTAGTACATATAATAAATCTGTAGAAGGGTCAATTCTGTACATTGAAAATATTGAACAAATAAATAGCGGGGGGTGTTGCTTGATCGATACCAAACCCAAATATGTGTTTAAAAAAGTTTTTGTCTGTCTGTCTGTCTGAAAAATACGTAGAAAAAAAATCTATTTTTTCTGTTTTATTCATAGACGTTGTTCTGTAGAACCGCGAATCTCCTTAATTATTATAGGCTTAGCCGTATTTGGGTCCAATAGATATTTATAAGTTACTCAAAATGGAGAAATAAACCATCCACGCGAAGACCGACATCCGCGCGGACGGAGTCGCGGGCGGAAGCTAGTTCTAAAATATGTTTTGAGTAATGTAGGATTACTTTTTTTCATAAATATTACTTATATTAAATAATATTTAACAACAAATAAATTCTTATGTTACATGCGATATCTCGTTATACCTACATGCAAAATTAAACTTCGACGGGAAAATAAATTAGTTAAAAATAAATTAGATAAAATAAATTAAATAACATGCTTTATAGCATGTTATCTAATTTATTTTCCCGTGAAGCATCAAATTCATTTTAGTTTTAATTTATTCCTACCTAATCAGCGTTAGAATCAATACTTTCTGATTTTGTTTTAAGTTATCAGCAGTTATTATCAAAACACTATCAATCTCATTAAACCCAGGAGCTAAATTTTATTAATACTAGATAGTGATTAATGTAATTATTAAAATCATCAAATGAGTCCTCCCACCCAGGGCAGAGCGGGAGGGACTGTCAGACTCGTACTGACCACAGTGATCCACGGTGTCGTTCAATAGCCCTTTTACGTTCCGGGGTCACGGTAATTCGTGAGTCCCGCGACCCCGGCAGGCTTTGGACCTCTAGAGGGGCGCACCGTCAAGAAATAGACTTAAGTTAAATTACCTACTCACAAAGAGTACTTTTTATCGATTGACTCCATGACACAACATACGTCAGTATTGCCCGATCGTTATCAGGACGGTGTCGATTCTAACCGATGTAATGCCTTCCATGATATGAAAAAAGATGAATTATGTTTGCCATTTTGGCAAAGGTCACAATATACCGAGCATCTATCAAAGGGTTATGCGTGCTTCGCCACGCCTTGCCAACTGTTGGGTAATAATGCATGACAGGAGATGCCGGAGTGTGTATGATTATTTTGAAATATTTATGATTGTTTTGAAAGGTTTAAAATTTGTATTGAATTGAACTGGAAAATGTATAGAAGCACGTTGTTTCAGGAATATGTCGGTCGTATACTTAACACACGAAGCTTAACACTCTTTGAAAACCAGTTTCGGGCACTCATTATCTTACATTTTGCTGAAATGTGACTTGTTGAAAGAGATGCAATTTTATTATACTCATAATATTGTCTTCTAATTTTATTTTCTTTAAATATTTAATTTTGTTTTTAATCCTGTGTGCAATGATAAAAAATTACAATAAAAAAAAAGGATTTTATATCTTTCTAACATAAAACCCTGCTACAGAAATGTATGTATATCATATTATTATACTAATGTTTTCTTCTCTGCTCTCTTGTGACACTTATCGTTCTCCTGTTTCGATAAAAATTGTCTTTCTTATTCAATTACTTTTTTAACTCACATAACATACAGAGTAGCATATACTAACGCGTTCAAGTGTAAACAACATCAGGTAATTCCCCAACGTGATATTTACCATAACAAATTCAACCCGTACGTTGCTTAGTGCACGTACGTATAAAGTATACAGACTCCTTGGAGTATTGCATAAGCTATAAGCCAAAACGAGCGTGAAGATAAGTCTTGCAGAACACCGATTCAAGAAAACATGAAGCTGGGAAAGACAAAAATAAAACAATAAATAAAACTGCGAAGACGCTGGTTGAAATCTCGGCGACGTGTATAGTTTTATGATAATATCAGTGTTCTCATGAAAATTGTATGCAAATGCTACCAACTCGAATTTGGTTTAGTATCATTTCTGCAGAGTATCCATAGGTACGTGTACCCTGGGTGTAAGATTTTATACCTCCCATGCAAAATGAGTCGCATCTGAAGATAACTAAAAGATAACAGCATATAGTTTTTGTCCCGATTTACAGCGCGTTCTGAAATTGGACCAATGCAATTTGGCAAACACCTTATGGAAAAAACTCCCAATTGTAACAATATCCTATTTCCTTATTGGAGCGCAATCTGGTGTGTAGGATTTTTTCCAATAACATACTGGAACTACTTAGAACTTACATATTATTATGTGTGTTAACCTCAGTTTTATAAAGAAATAAAAACGTATATTTAAAACATTGTTATCTTACTTAATTAATTTAATAAAGAAATACCTATTACTTTACGCATTCTTGTATTTCTATTGATAAGACGCTTTTATGAAGGGAAAATCGAATAACTTACTCGTCTGGCAATCATTTTAAAAAGACACACATGAAAATTACTTTTATACTAACTGCTTAATTACTATAATCGTTATCGCTGGAAGGCACTTTGTCCATACCCCTTTTTTTGTTGCGGTGGAACATCGTCCCCTCGGATGGAGTGGAAGGAACTGCCAGACTTGTACTGACTAAAACCACTACGTCTTTGTTCCCTTGTGAGGGTCTCTCATTTTCCCATACCCTCAGATCCGATTTTATGTCGTTTAATTATTCATTAATAAAAGTTTCGTAGAATTAAATTTGAACGCGTGTTAGAATAATACGTATTGAAAACTAGCCAGACATGTCTGTCCTATAAAATACATTTAACGCTATGGTTCGTTGACCAGCCAGTAGTCGCTCAACAGGGAAGTTTGTAGCGAGCTACACAAGTCTAGGAGATTATTTTAGAGCAGCACTAATGGATATCGAATGTTTAGTATCTAAGTAGGTCACATCGTCAGAGATATTAATGTCACATTAACGAGAGAGTTTTGGATTAACAACTCGTTCATCCTAATACTAGACAACCTAGGTCATCAACCCAGCATAATTGCGTGACACATTTCCAATCGTAACTCGAAACATTTTGAAGGTTTTGTCATTGCTCGAATGTTGTTGAACGGTCAAATTAAAGCCTTTGTCACCGATATAGGTTGTTGTTCCGTATAAAATATGAATGTGTCAAATAATTTCACGGCAATTTTTTTAGATGGCAGTCCAGTTATATTTAACTTTGTAAAGCTTAAGTTCTACATGATAATACATGTACTTGTTCCCGGCGATATATTGGAACACGTTCGAAAAACCAAGGGAATACTTTTGATTCAATATCATAAAGCTAAACAGTTTCACGGCGCGGCGTCGTTAGCGTAGCGTGTCCTTGGCGTCCGTACTTACTATAAAAATATATGTGAGTCGCCATACAAAAAACGCTAAGCTAGCGCCGACGTTTAGCGGATCGTCAAGTCGGCGCTATTTTCATGGTTAGTAAGCACCCCATGCTAGCGTCGCGCCCGGCCAAACTCGCTGTTTTCCAAAGCCTTAAATTACTTGAATAAAATTGTTGAGTGAGTTACAGTACATACAGTTTTCATGTACACATGTCTGAATAACCCTCATACACCTGTCCCCAAAACCCTTAAAACATGAACCGAAATCAAAGTAAAAATAAGTCAGAATCTCACGAATATATTTGAAACCACCTAAAAGGATAAGGATAATGAATGAGGATACAATTTGACACTGTCGTAATCCGTGCGAACGCCCTTATAATCCACCTGATGCCAGAAAAACAGACCAACATACTTAGGTTACCTTTGTGGTAAAATCAATGCGAGAGATATGTTTATTTGAATCGAAATGAAACTTTTTAATGGGGACATTGCAGGTGTATTCGATACCGAGTTCGAAACTTTTTTTCCTAGTACTTTTTAATGGGGATTGAAATGTGGTTCATTCCATCGAAGTTTCGTTGATTCAAACTTTTTTTTGTTTTTCAAACGAATGGGATTGGTGCAGTTTTTAGGAACGGATGTGTATCAGGGTTGTGAAACTAACGAAGCTGTCTATGTGGCGGTGAAAAAAAAAGGAAGAAATGAAAACAATATATTCCGAAATTAAAATCGAGGTATTTTTTTGATACGTGTACGTGTAAAATCCTGTCACAAAGCTTCAGTTTCGTTTTACAGTTCTGACGTAACTAAAATATGTGAACTGTTTTTGATACCTGTGTTTTATATGTAGTTTTTTAAGCTCTGGTCGTGTATACAATTTTCCATGTCATAGTTGTGCTTATAAGATTATTACTGTCAGTCTGTCAGTTCATGAAGATGATTTTAAGCTTAAATCAATTTGTTATTTCCTCACGATCTTTTCAACTACTCAGACATTGATCGTAATGTTTGTTGTTTTGGTGGATATGGGACAAAAAGTGACTGATCACTATTTGCACCGATTGGAACATCAACTTTGTGCATTAGAAAGCATCGGTTTTATGTTTTGAATCAAACATAGTTTTTCGTTCTAAACCTGAATTTTATTTTTTTGTTCAAAACAACACGTCTATAGGTTTGTCTGGCATATGTGGTAAAGGTTAGAATAGAATAGAATAGAATATACTTTATTGTACACCAAAATGAATATAAATACAAACTTACAATATTGTTAATTCTAAGAGTACAACGGCGGTCTTATCGCTAATAGGTTAATTGTTAGTCTGGTAACTGTGCGTAGGTCGAGCTTTTAAAAGGCTTTTATTTCAACATTTATTGTGTCTAGAGGTATTATATGTTAGTAATGCTATTACGGACCACGAAAAAGTTTGTGGTTAGAGTGGGTTTAATATTTCGTATCATGATTTATCATAGCAACCTAATTATGATTTAAATCACGGTTGGTGGATTTTTGACTTCAATAATATCAATGAGGGTTGTAGCGGACATCATTTAGCTGTATACACTTAGTCAGAAACATCTGCATAGCGATCGAAGAACTAAACATCATATTGTGCATCGCGTAATTAATGTTCTCAATGAATTTATAATTGTAGAAAATCCCGACACAGCGATTTTTTGGCATATACCAGACACAACGCCCGTCTGGTTGAAAATAGCTTCCTTTGCAATAGAGTATCGAAGAAGATTACACCCCCTTTGGAGTATGAGGAACACTTCATACTCCAAGGGTATAAATTGTGGTTTATTCACGAAACATTCAAATCAGTATTTTACACATCACACTGAGTAACATCTCACTCATTTTTTAATTAACAATAAAGGGTTTTGGCAATGAAGCTATCTATCTATTAAAGAACTAAGTAAGTAGTAAGTGGCTCACTAAACCCACTACCTTCCTGGTTTAACAATCTTCACTTTCGAATTGAGGATGAGAAACTTCACATGCTGTTATCACTATTAAGTAAAAGTCCCTCTTCAAGCTCCAAAACCGGTCTGTATCTTTCAACTCAACTGATTCCATTATGAAAGAGCAAAGTAGTTTCTTCGCAACTCCCAAGATTACCATTCCAGTAGCATTAAGTCATGGGAACCTTTCACCTTTTACGCCTGGCCTTCCCAAGAGCTCACTTACGACGGGAAATGACTACCCACAATCGGAAGGGAACGTAAGTAGGTAAATATTGGCACTGTTGGCACCGCAGCGTATTTATCTAAGTCATCTGTGTTGGAACGCTTTAGCTGTACAATGTTCTTTCTTTGCTGAAATGTATGTTATATATTTTTTTTTAATCTTGTTCGTGATTAATGGAACTTCTCCTACGCCAATAATTTCGATGGTTAACAAAGACTGCTGTGTCAAAGCCTGAATTATTTTAATAATAATAAAAATCACGCTCAACTTAAACAGCTTTGGATCTTTTAGTATATTTAATAACGAAGGTCAATAATTAGAAATAATTTGGAATTCAAATCCTGAAGTATTGAACTTTGAAGAAGGTACAGGCGCAACATTTTTACGTTGTGATAATCCATCCGGCGCATGACTATTAGTGTAAATAAGACTGCATTTTTCTGGATTTTCATAACAACGATGTTAAGTGATTTTGTGCGGTAGTTTAAATGGTTTTTTGTTTTTTTTTTATCGTGGTTAAATCAGCAAATGAGTCCTCCCACCCAGGGCAGAGCGGGAGGGGCTGTCAGACTCGTACTCGTAAGAGTTATTGAAGGACACCGTGGATTTTAGTCAAAAATCCACGGTGTCCTTCAATAGCCCTTTACGTTCCGGGGTCACGGTAAGTCCCGCGACCAATTAAATGGTCTTTGACACAAATTGGTTCCTTAGAAATTTTGAAGCAACTCACGTCGTTCTATGAGACTTTTACTCCGTTGCAAAAACCATAATTTAGTACCTAAAAGGCCTCTAAGACTGTGGCGTTGCAAATCGTGATTTTTTTGTCTAGAACAACGCCACAGCAGTCCCAAATTGCCTACACATGTGTTACCCAAGCAGGCTAAGCGTTTCGTTTCTAGGTGATTACGTAACATTATCATATTTAATACTTTTGCTACATCAGAAAGTTCCATAAAAGTACAGTAAGTTTAGTATTTTGCATAATTAGCCTATCTATAGTCTCTACTGCAGTGACAGAACTCTTAATCCTCCCAGTATCATCTCTCGTTTTCTTTGGGTCTTAGGACATTACGAGTTGGGATCACGGTTTCCTTAACCCATTACAAAAAGTAAAGTGCCTGTAACGTACGGTATTCAGCGGAATGTTGATATTGAAGGACTTTGTTTTAGTTCCCGTTGTAAGATCAAGGCATAAGGCACTTATTTGCGTGATCCAATGACAAATTAACCAGAACAAGGGAGTTGCTAATCTAAAAATACCATATCTATCGAATCAACCGAAACCTAAGAGGCAAGTACATCCCACGAACAACATCCAAACTTTTAACATAAAGCCTAAAGCACTAACGATAATACCCAACCATATGTGGTACTCGTTACATAATATTTCGCCTTTTGTTCATATTCCCCTGTAAAGCCCAGTGGATTTTTTTCTGTCCATTTCTGATTTGAATGTGTCATTGTTGTGTAAAATTTTGTGTGCATTATTGCCTCTTATGGTGAATTATGTTGGCTTATACAAAAGGATCTGTTCCAGATATAGTTCACGTGCTAAATACTTAGTCTGCAGTTATAATTCAGTTCAGGATTTATTATAATAATCGTTTATTCATTTTAAAACATATTATTACATTTTTAAATATTTCTAACAAAAAAGCAATAAAAAACATTTAAAAATATAAAAATAGAAATCCGCCGGTGTGGGAGCAGGGTTCAAGCTACCGGTGGTTAGGGCTCCAGAGACAGGAACCTACTCACAATGCGAGCCGTATCGAGGAGAACTGCCTTTTGAATCAGGCCCTTGATCCAACCCCCTAATGATAGCCTCGAAAGATGTTCGTCGAGGCTCTTTGCCATCAGACCATTGGCAGTAACGACCATCGGCACAATGATAGCCGAGCTCACATTCCACATATCGACAACCTCGTGCGCTAGGTCGAGATATTTGATTTGTTTATCTTTAATTATTATTATTTTGTTATCTTCATTCAACCTGGGCATGCGGGCGGCGAGTAATGGGCGACTCGCTGTCCGACCATGGACCATGCCCGGGTCGACGGCGCATTGTGTTCCACGCGCGCCTCAAAGAGTGTCAGCATAGTGACGGGGCCTGTAGAGGGCCAAAGCCTGCTGGGGTCGCGGGACCAAGGGATTACCGTGACCCCGGTACGTAAAGGGCTAGTGAAGGACACCGTGGATTTTAGTCAGTACAAGTCTGACAGTCCCTCCCGCCCTGCCCTGGGTGGGAGGACTCATTTGATGATTTTACCACGATAACAAAAAAAAAAAAAAAATCTTCATTCAACCTACGAAACTTTTCTATTGGATATACGAGTAGAGTTTAGACTCAAGAGTACTGTTGCGATAAATATGTTAACAGGTTTTTAATTAGGTAGCTAGTACTTTCTCTTTATCGAGCAATCCTTTTTAGACAGTGTTTACATGTTGATCTGAATCAATTTGATCCATTAAATTAGATGAACCGATGATGACTGATAGCCAAGCTACGACGCGACGTCTACATTACCAGTTAATAGAATACGATGGCATATGTTCCATTGACATGTTGTAACAGATGCACTGACATGATTGATGTCCTCTGTTACTAAGATCTGTCGTCAGATTATATTACAGATGTTGATGCCATAATATAATTTATTAGCATATCATTTATGACTAGTGAAATCAAACACGCTTAATAGCAATGTGATGATATTATGTGATGATCAAACGCAAGCTGTTTTGATCTGTAATTAGGATCCAATTTTAAACAACAACAATTTCAAATAACAGTGTTGATTTTACGATAAACATAGTTGAAGCTTATTCCATTTGGCAGATACCAAAATTTAAACGAGGTGAAGTGATGGACGTCAGTGTTCTTTTCCGTCCAACAAAAGGAAATTCTGTCACAACCCTAGTGCTATGCAAAGTTACGAATTTCTATGCAAAATTTTATCCTCTAAACCTTTTAAGGGTCGAATTTTCAAAAATCCTTTCTTTAGTTATTTGTATTAAGGAACTTTAGACTAAAATTTCAAAATTCCTGACCCAGTGATCAATGAATAGATACTTGCTAAATATAGGATAATATTTAAATCAATCAAAGGCAGAATTTTGGTAAGCTATAGGTACTCCAAATAATGAGATAACCCAGTCGTATTTGTTACATCATCAACAAAATCCCTAGGTAGGTACGAGTGTGAAATTGAGAAATCCCTAGATACCGTAATACCAACTTCAGCATTCATGACTGTAATTTCCAAAGGGATAGATGGAATTCCTCTGAATGTTCCTACATTTTGATAAGGTGATAAAGTACGGTATATTTTTTTCATTTATATCACTGGATTTTAAGCATGTGGTAACTAAGGAACGTGGTAAGCGTAAGCGTTAAACAACTAACTTTTTTTTATATTTCCATAAATGTGCAAAAGCACTTTAACGGTTTAGAGCACACGGTTAAAGTATTCAATAAAAATTATCGTTTTTAATGAAAGTTGCTCAATTGATTACTGTAGTGGTGGGCAAACGCTGTGACGTTGTTTTGTAATGGCGGCATATAGACAGAGTCGTTTTGGGAAGTGGGGATTGTCGAACGGACACTTCGCATCGAGACGCGGACCAAATCACTTCTCCAAAACAAAACTATCGGTTTGTCTAATTAAATAGTCATCACCTAATATTGTCGATTTAGTTATTGTAATTAAAAGTGAGGTTATATTAAAATGTCGTGTTATTCGTGCTATATATATTAACGAAACCTAACGAAATGGACCCTTTACTACCGACCCGAGATGATGACGTCGCTCCGCCGTCGCTGACGTCATCATACATTTATATTTATAATTAAATATTTTTATTAAGTGCATGAAAAATTTAGACGTCTAAAAACTCGAGTGCCGTCAAATAAAGGTCAACCGCTCTTAACATTTTATCCGACGTTCTACATTTTTATGTCACTTCAAAGTATTCACACCGAGGAATTCTTACCTTTAATAATAACCGGGAGAGGTAAGAGAGGAATGATGAAGCCTTTGTCTTCACAGAATTTTATTCAGTTTCCGGCCTTTAGAAAGGTCGATAGCAAGATTAATTTGTAAATATAATCTCGGAAGGTTGAGCTTTCAAAATGCCACCGCACTAATTCCATGTATTTTTTTCTCCGACTGAATATTTCGTGTCGCTAAGTCCGGTGGGATTTATCTCATTTCTAATTCACCCTTTTTGTGGGTGGAATTGTTGACATCTTTTTTGTCCTTCAAATAAGTTTAACCCCTCCTAACCCCTAATCATGAACTATGGAGTAAAATATCCACGCGCCAAAAGATTTCTGGTTGATACTGTTAAAGTTTAAACTCTAACAAAAAAATTTGGACAGAGATTTGTCCTTTGTTGTGGGTGCGTTTTCAACCATTTAAGCTCACAGACACAAACAATCAGACCCGGAACAACTACTTGTAAATCATAGTAATATTTATTCCCAGTGGACCGCAATCAATCACATGACAGGCTGCGCAGCAGTTAATCGCTCACCCGCTGCGCCAAACTGAGTCGTCAAACTTGATTTAGAACAATTAATGTAGAAATGATGAATATAGATCTCTTACAATTATATAACTCTAACAGATCAATATTCATCATTTCAGTCGCTCACTTTACTTTTTGTCCTTCGAGCCGGATGCGTGAAAAGTAATGGAACCATGAATGACGCATACACTAGTCTTTGTGCAGAAACTAACTTCGTCAGATTGACAGAGGCTGAAACGTCGATCATTTGTTAGGACTAAAAGTAGGTATAGACAGTCAAATCTTGGGTTCAGGAGGTCAATCGGTAGATTCTTGGTAAAAACAAAAAGTCAGCCTCAATAAAAATGAAGTGACTGGTACTCTGGCTGCTAATGAGCTTACAAATCGTTTCTTTTATCAAAGCATATTCTGGCTAGAAGCCAAAACATGGTTTGGAGAAGGAGTTTTGTATTGATCACGTTGTGTTTTCATCAAAGAAATGACATTTGAGGTTGTATTTGTTACAGATACTTTTAGAAATCAATAACTTTAACAATAATAAATTATCTTTGAAGTCTGTGACTGTATTAAATTTTTAGTTCAGTTGACGCCCATAAAATTAATAGAAATATAGTTACACGGTGATTTTTGGAGCCATTGGATATAACCTGGGGTGTATGCTCCCCAGGTAGGATGTGAGGAAAGAGTCAAAGAGAAGTTTTGGGAGGATTTTGATACAGTTTTAATAACCATCCCGGCGCATGAGGAATTAATTATTGGAGGTGATTTTAACGGGCATGTGGGAAGAATGAAAGGAAGTTATGAAAGAGTACACGGGGGATGGGGTTTTGGGAATTTAAATAATGAGGGGGAAACTATGTTGCAATCAGCTACTGCATTTGATCTAGCAGTAGCCAACACCTGGTTTCAAAAAGCCGATGGACACCTAATAACCTATAAGAGTGGGACACATAATACGCAAATAGACTACTTCCTTGTTAGACGCAACAAAATAAAGCTCGTCAAAGACTGCAAAGTGCTACCGGGAGAAGATTTAGTCTCACAACATCGACTCCTGGTTATGGAAGTAGTCTTACAAGTAAGGCTTCTAAAGCAAAAAGAGCGTCCCCCTCCTAAAATAAAATGGCATATGCTAGAGAAGAATGATTGTGCTGGAGAATTAAGAGAGCGAGTGGTAAATAAAATGATTGAGATGGGTGATATGAACGGCCAAAGCGTAAATGAATGTTGGAATGAGATGGCTCGGTGTATTAGGAGCGCAGCAAAAGATGTTTTGGGAGAGACGAAAGGCAGGGGCACGATAGATAGGGATACATGGTGGTGGTCGACAGAGATACAGAATGTTTTGAGGGAAAAAAAGAAGAAATTTAAGGAATGGCAGAGCATTGGTAATGAGCGTGCTAGTTTGAAAGCTGAAAAAAAGAGTGAGTATGATGCTCTTAAGAAAAAAGCCAAAAGAGCTGTGGCTATAGCAAAAGCAAATGCCCAAGGAAAGCTATATGACACTTTGGATACTCCAGCAGGCCAAAAACAACTCTACCGGCTTGCTAGAGCTAGGGAGAGAATGGCGAAGGATGTTTGTCAAGTAAAGTGCGTAAAAGACGATGCTGGAATGATTCTGTCAGAAGACGAGAAAATTGTGAATAGGTGGAAGGGTTACTTTGAAAGACTGATGAATGAGGAGAATGACTGGAGTGGTGTGCTTGAAAATAAACCAGTAAATAAGGGATTAGTAAGAAAAATAAGTGTGGATGAAGTGAGGAATGCAGTGAGTGGAATGAAGAATGGTAAGGCATTAGGACCGGACGGAATACCTGTTGAAGTGTGGAAAATATTGCGGATGTATGGTTGGACGTGGTTAGCTTTATTCTTCAATAAGCTGTTGCTGGAAGAAGCCATACCTGACGAATGGTGCAATAGTTCGCTAGTGCCCATTTTTAAAAACAAAGGTGATGTGCTGGAATGCAATAATTATAGAGGAATAAAGCTGATGTCACACAGTATGAAGGTTTGGGAGAAAGTTATTGAAAGGCGACTGAGAGAGGAGAGCGAAATTTCACAGAACCAATTCGGTTTTATGCCTGGTCGGGGCACGACGGATGCTATCTTCGCTATCCGCCAACTGTGCGAGAAATACAGAGGTGCGCATCAAAACTTGCACATGGTGTTCGTCGACCTCGAAAAGGCATACGACCGGGTGCCCCGTGAGGTTCTGTGGTGGGCCCTTAAGGAGAAAAGTGTGCCTGGGAAGTATGTGCAGTTGATCCGTGCTATGTACAGTCGATGCAGTACCCAAGTCCGGTCTACAGCGGGCACTAGCGGCAGCTTCAATGTGGCGGTTGGCTTGCACCAAGGGTCGGCTCTCAGCCCGTACCTCTTCCTGATGATAATGGATGCTCTGACGTCGGACATTCAGGAGGAGGCCCCCTGGTGTATGCTGTTTGCCGATGATATTGTGCTTATTGCCGAGAGCGGCCTAGAGGTCCAGAGCAGATTGGAGGCGTGGTGGCAAAGACTGGAGAACGTTGGCCTGAAATTGAGCAGAACCAAAACCGAATATTTGTTTTGCGATTTTGGCGGTCTCTCCAGTCCTGTGCCCATTACACTTGCCGGAACGCCCATACCAGTCTGTTCCGACTTTCGGTACCTCGGGTCGCTTGTCCAAGGAGATGGCGATGTAGACCGGGACATAACACACCGGATTAACTCGGGATGGATGAAATGGCGACAGGTTACCGGAACAACTTGCGACCCACAGATGCCCCTCAAGTTAAAGGGGAAAATATACAAATCCGTGATTAGACCTGTTGTATTGTATGGATCGGAATGCTGGGCTGTGAAAAAGTTGGATGAGAAACATTTGCATGTAGCGGAGATGAGAATGTTAAGATGGATGTGTGGAGTGACAAGAATGGATAAAGTAAGGAATGAGTTTATAAGGGGAAGTTTGGAAGTGGCGCCTGTTACAGAAAAAATTAAAGGGAATCGTCTGTCTTGGTATGGACATGTGATGAGGAGGGATGACACTCATGTGACTAAGAGAGTGATGAGTATGAATGTTGATGGATGGAGAGGAAGAGGAAGGCCAAAGAAGAGATGGATGGATTGTATAAGGAATGATATGGAAGACAGAGGAGTGAATGATACTGTGACGTTTGATAGAGGAGAATGGAAGAAAAAAACGTGTTGCGCCGACCCCAAGTAAAATGGGATAAGGGCAGGAAGATGATGATTGGATATAACGGGGCTATATTATTTTGTAAATTCATGTTTTGTAATAATTTCACTTATACATACGAAGAGCGCCTGTTTCTTCGCGTCATTCGATCACCCAAGGATTCGTGTAGTAGTTACTATATTATACTACTACTATACATTTATACTATACAAACTTATTTGTAGTCTGTTTTGTAAACAAGGTTATTCAAATGGAATAATTATATGCATACATACGGCGAGAAAAATCCAAACATGTCAGTAAATACAAAGCCATTCCAATACTTTAAACGTTCGATTAGTAAGCGGTTCTGAGAAGTGAGCACTTATGAATTTATTAACTACGACTGTATCTTCTGTTTTGCATAAATAATTATCTTCAAAGTGTGTGAAAATACTTCATGCGCTTATTAGCACTGCTGGGGTGGCCTACCATGACGTCCTTCAGACTGAGTAGTTCCGCTGTGAGAAAGAGACAGAGCTATACAAGTCATCTAGCGCCATCTCGTTCCCACCGCAGAACTACTCACACCAGATCGTAAATGTATATTTTCACTAGTGCTTAGACATAACTTAATAAATGATTTAAGACTATTGGATTCGATTTGAAATGCTTTGTGCTGTCAAGTAGTTATTGAAAATGGAAAAACGTGACTCGGAAGTACAAAACAAATGAGTTTGGATTTGTGCCCGGTGGATGAAAATAAGTTAGCTTATTTTCGTCAATATGTGTAAAAGTTAATTTATTTTGAATGAAGATAATACTCCCTATTACGTCGCCTATGTACAATCGTTTGAGGTACACATTCGTAATAACGTGTCGTTATTTTAATAATAATTTCTGTTAAAACGAATTAATCTCTCAATATAATAATCCTGCCTAAAAAGTACAATACTCACGCGTCAATAAAAAACCCAGTTCCGCAGAAAGGAGTTGTATCCGAAATTATAAATAATATACTGTAATAAAATAAACAAATCATCGTGAGCCTTACTGGCAAACATTTAAAAAGTGCACTTTTTTTTTTCATTCATCCATATTAAAAGTAATTCGTAGTAGTGGTAGGTATGTACCCCTATTTCTCAAAGACGTCTGAATTATATAATTTCCTTCATTAAAATAAAATTGTTAACATTGGTTATAACTGCACGTATTTTCTCAGCGAACGCACAACTTGAGGTAGTAATTGTATTAACACCTATCAAAATCATGTTGGAACTAGTAACTGGTGAGTTTGATGGCTAACTTAGTTATTGTAGGTAAGTTACAATTTTACGTCATCAATATTTTATCCCTTAGTAAGGGCTGCGAAAAGGCTGATAACTAGCCCTTTCAGCCGACAGCCTGGCAATTATCAAAGTTCAGATCGATTTTTGAGGAAAGTTAAATTCGGTTGCAAGTGGGATTTGAACCCAAAAAATCATCTTTACGATGTGCGTCTCATAAGTTATTGCGTTTAAAAAAAAAAACTATAAAATAATGTTCATTATTTGTTTTTAGTTTTCGATATTTCGGCACGGTCACAAGCGCCGTGATCACGGATGAACTGAAGTTATTGCGGGTGAATGTCTATGAGCAAATAAATCGGTCTACACTCCTTCTTGTTCGTTTTTTTTTTTGCGTTCGACAGCACTACCATTTGTCACTCGTCTCACTCACAACAGGATTTTGTTCCCGACACACAAAACTCACTGTATCCGCTCGCGAAGTAGTTACCGTATTTGTTCAGTTTTTACATAATTTGACCTCTGGGTTCCATGTCTGATACTATCTATGATCTATTGATGATAGCTATAGATTTTCAGTACCTCATATTAAAAACATGACTGTCGTTCCCAATTGACAGTGAAATTTTTGTATAATCCCTTAATCGCCTGTTTCACCGCAATGTACGGATATGGTATCTGGTATGTGGTATCTTTGTTGTTAAATAAACACTAAATTGCAGAACCGTTTATTTAAACAGACACTTAATTGGGAAATTCAATATTGATTGACGCCAGCACATCAGCCATCCCGATCGGTAAATTTTTCGAAATCGACGTCGTGTCATCATCCTCATCATCTTCCTGCCCTTATCCCATTTTACTTGGGGTCGGCGCAACACGTTTTTTTCTTCCATTCTCCTCTATCAGACGTCACAGTATCATTTAGTCCTTTTTCTTATCATTCTTTAGACAATCCATCCATCTTTTGGCCTTCCTCTTCCTCTCCATCCATCAACATTCATACTCATCACTCTCTTAGTCACATGAGTGTGTCCTCATCACATGTCCATACCAAAACAGACGGAACGTGAAGGGCTATTGAAGGACACCGTGGATTTTAGTCAGTACGAGTCTGACAGTCCCTCCCGCTCTGCCCTGGGTGGGAGGACTCATAAGATTTTACCACGTAAAAAAAAACAGGCGCCACTTTCAAACTTCCTCTTATAAATAAAATATTATTAAATAAATAAATAAAATATTAAATAAATCGATGTCGTTTCAATCAAACATTAACCTTCTACCCACTGTTCTGATAAAGTTGAAAATCGATTAACGAAAAAAAAACTCTATTTTCAACTCATCAGAACAGATTAGAGTAGCTTGATGAGCTGTGATCACTTAATTTTAGCAAAGTATCCGGTTCGAAGGACCAATTCTTTGTCGAAAATACAAATTCATGAGAAATGTTTGTATTGAAAAATATAATGTAAATAGCAGCAGTCTAAGTACCACTTTGGGAACACAGTCGGGGTGTATTCCCAAAGATCCGATACATAAGCAAGTAAGATAATAAACTCACAATAAGTCATATTATTATGACATAATAAACAGTTCTTGACATCGCACCATGTTTCATATATCTTCTGGAGAAAACATTCCCCTAAGACCGGTCTTAGGGGAATGTTTTTGTTGTTCCAAAACATGACATATGGATCCGGAAAAGCGTAAAAAGGGTTTTATGTTTGACAGTGCATTTCAGTTTTGAAACCGTTTTTGTGGTTTTGTGTTTTTATTTTGCTAACCAATCTGTTGACAATTGAAATTGTTGATATGGCCTCATGTTGTATCCTGATTCACAACACATTTGCTTTTTTTTAAATAGTTGCTTTTTTTTAGTTTAGCCCACCTACATGTAATATGGACGTAAATTAAAAAAGCTACATAAAAACCTTTGCATTTCACAGTACCTATATTTTATGTACATTTTGTACCATTCGACGTAAAATATAAATAATTGAAAGGCAAACAACGTGTTGGCCGCGTGTCAAAAGCCCCCATTCTTAACTCGTCAATACTTGAGAGCGTGACCCAAATCTAGGCAGAACGTTGAATTATTCGCGTCACAATCGACTCCTCCCGGTATTAAGACGTCAATTTTAATTCTCGAATGCAACCTTTTAGGCTAGAGTGAGAAAATCGATAGAACCTTTTCCATCTCACTTACTTCGACCGTTCACGTTTGAAATTAGTATCAATAGATTTTGAGAGTTCGGCCAGTTCACTGGTTATACTCAAGACGTTTTTGGACGTACTTAAAATAAAGCTAATTTGCTTTTATATCGCGGATAGCTTTGTCCTTTCCTCAATTCCGGTAGGGCAATCACAATGAGGTTTAAGTAAAATATCGGTATAACCTAGAATTGATTTGGGTTAAGTTTGGGCGGTAATGAGCATTTTAGTGTTATTTTATAGGTATAAAAGGTCTTAGGTCCCGGAATAGGCGATTACGGAAAAGAGAATGTAGGTAGCTTAACTTACTAAAAAGTAGGTAAGTTTAATAGTTTTTTTTTTTACGACGGATATGTTTTTACACAATCTTACATTGTAGTTATTAAAAGCAATTATTTGTCTATGCTTTGAAAATGTTTCACTATTTAGTCTAAAGAGCTACCATAAATAACTTTACCACTCTTTGTCATGGCAAAGTTAGACCTTTTCACAATGCCATATCAAGAAACAAACACAAATTATATTTCTAGACTGAGAGGCTACCAAAACAACTTTCCAGGCTAATTCTTCGCTAAACAAATGGATAAGATCCACAAGCATACTTAATCCACCACAATTTGTTATGTCGACCCACTTCAACAAATAGAAAAATGTTATGATAGCCAGTACTCTCATTTAAAGTACGAACGCTCTCCCAACTCAAAGGTTCCCATTCAATCAGCAGAACAAAGACAATTCTGCCGTGACCAGTCCTATTTTTTTTCGCTCCACATACAGACAGATTCATTTACTATCTCTCTATTGTTTTTTAATCAGTTTATTTCTCTCTTTCCAATATAAATTGCTAATTAAAGTTGGATCAGACGTCCTTTGCGTCGGGCTGTGTCAAAACTTTTGTGGACGAGGAACCTTTTTAGAATGAAACTTTTATTGTACCTAGAAGATCTATTAAAGGATTGAAAGGTTTTATATTGGATCGTAAAAGTTTTATAGCTAAACATTGGTCTCTTTGTAGACCGCAACAATAAACGGTCTTGAGGGAATAATACAGAGCTTAGTACGGAATTATTCGAGTTGATTGAATGCTATCAGTGCTAATGCAGTGAGGCTTCAAGCTCAATTTGAATTCAAATTGTAATTTGAAGCAATGATGTTCTTAGGTGATAAGTTTGGTCGCGGGACCGTACGAATTACCGTGACCCCGGAACGTAAAGGGCTATTGAAGGAAACCGTGGATTTTAGTCAGTACGAGTATGACAGTCCCTCCCGTTCTGCCCTGGGTGGGAGGACTCATTTGATAATTTACCACAATAACAAAAAAAAAGGTGATAAGTTTACCACTGAGTAAATTGATTCTTCCTACATTTAAATAAATTTTTACAAGTATGAATTATCAGCGGCCATCTGTCAGGAGTCACTCCGCCAATTGTTTAAATCTTGTGGACAAAGATTGGCATTTTCTTAGGCTTATTTTATTTCAAGCAAAAGTCGACATAATTCAATTCCACGTTTTAAGGTGTATTGACAACTATAGTTTGTGAGATAATTATTATACGTTTCGTAACAAACTACGTGCACTTTCTTTGTTTTCGTTTTGATTAAAAGAAATACACACACCAACAGTTCTCGAACAAAATCGAGCACATGCGACGTCACAATGGCAAACTGCTGATAAAAGAAATTAACATTGTAATGATTTATGGTTTATTTGATGCTGCTGGACAAAGTCTCCTCCATAGCCTTTCACTCTTCCCTTAGTGCGGCTTTCCATGGTCTCGGGACTTACGAATTACCGTGACCCCGGTACGTAACGGGCTAGTGAAGGACACCGTGGATTTTAGTAAGTACAAGTCTGACAGTCCCGCCCTGCTCTGGATTTTACCACAAAAAAAAGTGCGGCTTTCCATATAATACATCAAAAAAAAAAAACTAATACCCAATTGAGACTAAATACGATTAGATGTGATTTTTACAGAGTTTTTTTTTATCGTGGTAATATCATCAAAGAGGGACTGTCAGACTCGTAGTGACTAAGATCTACGGTGTCCTTCAATAGCCCTTTACGTTCGGGGGTCACGGTCATTTGTACAGTCCCGCGACCCCGGCAGGCTAACGATAGAGTCTAACTGGGCAAACAATTAAAACGGCTTAAAACGGGTCTTATAATAATATCCATGAAAAACTGGCCTTGAAACTAGGACATATCTATTAACCGAAATAATGTAGAAAATCCTTCTTTCCTTCCTCTAGACATTTCCATTACTTCTACTTGTCTTTACGAACATTTGCCAGTCATTATGATTCGTGAAAAGCAGAAATATCTCTATTTTGATTGAACTTCCTGACCAGCTCATCCTATTAATCAGTGAATTGCTCCGTCTGATAAATGATAATCGAAAAAAATGATAAGTCACTTTTTGGTTTCATTTTTGGTAGTAGAATTTTGTCATATTATGCGTGATTTTGGCTTAAATTTGAGTTGATCTCATGAATTTGGATTATTCCATACCGTCCCGATTTTGAACGTTACTCCACACTAGGAACTTTACTTGTGTCGAACCAGACTGGGAACAGTTCGGTCATACTTTTTTTGTGCGGAAATCAAACTCGCCAAATACAGCGCTGCAGCCAAACGCTTAGCCGCTGCACCAGTCATGTCTTCGACTCAATGTTCTACTTATGGTAACAAAGACCATCGACAACATACCAATAGTTCGTTTTAGTAACGGAATAATAGACGAAATTAACGGATTATTGATTAATAATCCGTTTAATTATTTCATTAAACATAATGATTGTTCAAATATGAAGTAATATTGTTTTTAATTTGATTGAAGTTTTGATCAACGTATCAAATAATTTACAACGAAATCCATAAACATGATTATTAAATATTATACATTGCAAAATATAATATAACGCAATGTGCAATTTTAAACATTTCACACTTTTGTATTAATAACTGTAAAAAACAATCGTAGTTCTCCACATTACTTAAAAATGAATATTTCACACCTACCGGCTTTTGGATCCAATTACAGTATTGACGCGAAGGGAATAATGACTACATTATTTTCTGATAAATTATATTTCACAATAGTACATTGTTCACCGAGAGGAGAAAGTGACCAATTACCGTCGAGGTTGTCGTTTGAAGCCCGAGCCGTAGGCGAGTGCTTTAAAACACCCGAGATCGGGAATCGCACTTTCTCTCGAGTGATACATAGTGCTTTATACTACACCTGCGTGGAAAGTACCTTGATACAGGGAGATAAAACATCTGAGCGGGAGAGAAAGCGTTTTCTCCCCGCATATTTGTTCGATAATCAATGACGCACTTTCTACCGTTTTGATAAAGTATCAGGGTACGTTCCACGCAGGTGTAGTATAAAGTTAATATCTCGCTTTCAAAAATAGTAACGAAATATTTATTTTAATATTTCCGTTACATTTTAACTCTGTAAAATTCCGCTATAAATTAACTTGAGGCTGAACTGGAGAGAACTTGTTCAGAAGTATAAAGTACTGAGGAGAATAACGTGCACGTCACTTGCAATAGTTACTGGACTTAGTACTAGCAACCAAAATGTCGAGTTACGAGCAAAGAGTAGTAAAGTGTAAGGCTGTCGCTTCACTTAAGCAGTAAGCGGAGCGGAGCGAGGAAACTATAACAGTGACAATTTGTTCAAAGCAAAGGAAGTGAAGTACGGTGCACGGTTTCAGACAATATGATACGATTCGGTACTTGAATGTCGTCTTATTTTTTCAGTTTGTGCCTTCGCTATAATTTTATCGCTGTATTTGGATATCTGTCGGAGCAGTCTCTTCGCTTCGCGTAGCTCTGAACGCCTATTATATTTTGCAACTTAAAATTATCCAAATAACCATAATCCATATTCAAATATGAATGCCTTAGGCTCGAATATGCAACATTAAATTAAAATATTTTACAACCTGCATACACTAAAGTGTATGGACTCATAAAGAATAACAGCAAGATTCCATCAATATTTTTATGGAAAATTCTTACTGATTAATGTTTGTCACTCTGCATCTACAAAGCACAACTCCTTTCTGCTCCAATGCACGCTCAGGCTTAATAAGCCGTATGCTTTGTAGAACGGCGCTAGTGAGTCCTTTAGTTAGAAATACAAATTGAAGAAGCCACTGTAATGCTGCACAAGTTTTATGTACTACGTAGACCATCGATTTGTTAGTAAACGTACCATACACTGAATGGTTAGTTTAGTTAACCTGTTAAATGTTTAGGACGTAAAAGTATTATAGATACTTCACAGAATTTGATCCTTATTAGCGACTCTATCGAATGGTGCGTTTTTTTTTTTTTCAAAATCTGTGGGTTCCATTTATGGCTTATAGGTTTTAGTTGTAATAACGCAGTTTTAGTTTTCCTCAAAACGACCTCGAGACTCCTTTTAGTATTTTTTGATATTCCTCATAGTTTCGGAGATGGTAGGTTCATGGTAACATTTTGCGCATCTCATACACAATTTATGACATTTTACATATATTAGATAAAAGAGGAATGCCAATAAGTATTGTGCTACTAAACAAAACTACGAAAGGAAATAACTCTACAGAAGTTTGCACGTACAGAAACCGGATGTGACTGAGTAATCGGATTGCAATGTCAGTTCATACTGCGATACAGAATGGAATATCTCTGTGTCAGTTCACAACCAATCGACAGGGCTGTCAAAACTAGAAACACGGCTGTCGATAACTAACACAAATACGTTAATCGGAATAATGGACTTGTACCCGATTCTGAAACGAGAATTTGAAATTAGAAAGGTTTGAGGTTGAAAATATAGAAATTACCTTAACATTCCAATCGCGGGTCGCGGGACTTACAAATTACCGTGACCCCGGAACGTAAAGGGCTATTGAAGGATACCGTGGATTTTAGTCAGTACGAGTCTGACAATCTCTCCCGCTCTGCCCTGGGTGGGAGGACTTATGTGATGATTTTACCACGTAAAAAAATAAGATCGCAATATTAATTAGTCAAAAATTTGTATATTATATTATATATTTTTAGCAACTTTTTAAAATATCCTCCTTCTTATATTATATATTTATAGAAACACAAAGATATACTTCAGCCAGGCGATTTCTTCGAAACAAAATCTTTCCTACATTCTGTAAAATATTTTGCATTTTACAGGTACGTCGAAGGAATACCTTAGGTTATTATTAAAACAGCACACGACAAGTTCTCAACTTTATATTTGACACCGGGTCTCATGCACAGGGCATTTACACCTTCAGACTAAGCTCTGTTAATATGTTAATAGTCTAATAGTCACGTACGATTTTATTTATGAGTAAACCATAACGCGCGCGTTAGTGTTTATCGAACTTCGACTATTAAATGAGCTCCCCTGTGGTGTAAGATGTTTTAGTACTGTAGATTTTTAGCATTTTTACTAAGATAATGCAATTTTCCACGAAATGTTTTGTAAAAGTTTTTGACGTGGAACGGAATGAACACGAATGTCTAGAGTTTCATCTAGTAATTTGTTGGTGTAACGACTTCCTGTGGGTAATTTCCATTTGCAGTTAGCCTGTATTGTCCTTGTTCAACTTAATTGCTGCACCTTACACTTATAATATAACACTTGGAAAAGTAAAATTACACATTCGTGCCTGCACAGACGTAATGTTTATGAACAGTATTGTAAAGGCTATGATCTTATCAAGAGTTTTATTCTAGTTTACCACAGAAAATTCTAGCTTTTGTTTTCTATTACTTAGGTTCAACATAAAAGAAGGCTCCCGACTTTTGTTATTATAGCGTAGAGTGTAGCAGTTTTATTGGGAATACGGTACCTTACATGTGTCGCAAAGAAATAAGCCCAGGCCTTTTTTTTGTATTGTTATCTTGAAGTTGGAATGTTCTTAAACTTGGCAACTAAACCCCAGGTTTGATGCCAATCTTCTTTCTCTCACTTGAAAACTTTTTTATTGAGATTAATTTAAATATTGCATATCAGTTACAGTCATAAATCTTCTAAATACTACCCAGCGTATTTTATGAGCTTTAAAATGTGAATAAAATATCATATAGCTCTTCTAATAATCAAAAAAAAAATTACGATATTTTAAAACTATTTTTAGAAATCATAAATTTAAAAAAATAAAGCTATACTGTACACAAGAGCCTCTTACATGATTTTAATAAAGCCTTCATCTTGCGATAAAAGTCAAGAGATAACGGACAAAAAAAAACATGAACAAACTCCAGAAAAGTAGACTCTTCAGCACTAATAAAGGTGCTCACACTTCTAAAAATATTCCGTAAGAGACGAAATTAACTTCTAAGTTCTACGAGGAACTTACCTACTCGTAAGTTTTAAAAGAAAGAACGGAATGAAGGAAGTCACTATCTACCCCGACATTTACTTGTCTAAAAACTAGCTTGGCATCTTGCCTGAATAGTGTTCAAGTACGGGCTGAAAACGTTATCTCTGTACAAGCTTGGTTCATTTTAGCCTGGCCTAGGTAATTTAATTCAATTTGCATAGGTAGCTCACCCTAATCGGGCTATGACTTTGTCTGATCGTTAAGGAAATGAGGTGATGTTTTATGTAGGCTGCTGGTTTTTTTTTTGGGTAAATAAAGATAAATGTAGAATGGTATTTTGGCTGTAACATGTCCAAAGTAAGGCATTAAGCAAACCCATTATATTGCCTTTTTTTAAACTAAAGCCGATTTATCTAGACCATTTTAAAACAGTCCATTGCAACATTTATACCGGGTTGTATTGCAACTTTAATTTTTCACGTTCATAATAGTTCATTAAATTTTAGGCGTAGTTGTTAAAGGGCCTGACCAGTACCTAGAATTCGTTTGCCATTGCCATTTTTGTCTTTTTTAGTCCACCCTAATTGCAAAGTTCTATTATTATTAAAAATGTGGAAGACATCAAATTGTACCTACTAACTAGCCGCACTGCACCTGCGTAGTAGATTATGGCCCAGCCACTCACAGAGAGGAGACCTGTGTCCCAGTTGTGGGAACATGATAGGCATCAGCCTATCATGTTCCCACAACTGGGACACAGGTCGATGTCGATAACTTGCATCGACCCTTGTAGCCAAAGTCAGTGTATTTTGCTGTGTTTTAAAAATGCTCATAGAGTATTTTACTGTCCCTGCAAAAAATACACTGCTCATATGCGTTAATTTAGTCGTAACACGAATCATATGAAGAAAAACTATAACAGTTTCGTTTTAGTACAATACTATTTCTTAGAACCTTTAACAATGAATAATGCACAAAAATTACCGACCAATGACCATACGATTGATCATTAAACTTGCGTGTTCAACCATAATCGCTGTTAAACCTACGATTGATAACTTAGGTCCTTTGTTGCCTGGTTTCTATGGAAAATTGGCGTTCACTTACGTTCTAATCAAGAAATCTTTGTGATATTTCCACATGAAGTGACCTTTGGTGTTATTGTGTACGATTGACGAGGCTTTCTTTGCCTTTCTTGGCATTCAAGTCTATGGGTACGATGGGGGCGATAACTTATTTGTTCTGTTAATACGAGTAGGTTGTTGTTTTTCTTTTATTTTGTATAAGAAAATCTTTCTTAGAATAGTGGTGGCAACTCAAGTTATAACTGCAAGGGAACTTTTATAACTTGAGCGGAGCTGTAAACATTTTCAGTGAATTTTGTGACAAGAAAATTGATTAGAAACGAGGATTTTTCAAGACTCTATACTGTATTAGTGGTATAAATATAGGGTGATTTTTATTTCTAGGCAAAATGAAACAGTTCTAGTTACAGCTGTATGAGAACTTTTATAAGTTCAATGGAGTTATTAACGTTTCTGTTTGTGACAAGACAATTATACAATCTGAGGATGTATTTGGACTTAATTCTTTATACGTCAATCGGTGTTTACAAAAACGATTATTCATGATTTTTAAAACGCGTTTTATACAAATATTAATTGTATGTTCACTTAATTGATAACCCCAAAAAGTTTCCCATACACATTTTCTGTAACAAAACCGACCAAAATTCTGTCATTTAACTGACAATACACGAATCAAAATAGGTCATTAAGCTCGTTTGCCGGCACAATGGAAGTCGGCCGTTTCAAAAGACAAAGTTGGCCGACGACGGCTTTCGGGGCAAAGTAATAGAAAATCATATACTACATGCAGTTTGTTACCCGAGGCACGTTTCTCAAGGATGAAAGCCGACTTTCTTCAACATTACCCGCATCAGATGAACTGGACGTACTTGTTTACAACTTTAGATGTTTTATGATTCAATAGCCAACTGGCTAGAATGTTGCTGAAGTTTTCTTGTGAAATATGTAGGCTAGCTTGTACTTGTAGGTTCCTCTGTGTTCAACTCTTCGAGAGTTTATGAAGAGTGATGTCATGTTACGTTTACATTATACGTATGTCTGACTTTTCCGACAAAATGTAACGTGAATCTTTGTGTTCCTAGGTCCAAGTAAATATACTTCATTTAGCCGACTGTGCACCTCTAAAGGCCGAATCCATAGCTCACTATCCGTTGAGTCAAGGACAAACGAGAGCCTATCAGTTTAAAAAAGACCATCCTTATTTAACTGAGAAAAAACGACAATAGTTTTTTTTTTGCTGACTTAAGGGCAAAACTAAAACAGATTCAGCCAGCACATTTAGTGGGTGAAAGTTAGAAGGGTAACCCTTGTCCAAACTTAAGCGAAAAGCATCAAGCAACATGACATGTGACAACCTCTGACAAAATCCAGTTTTACGAATTTTGAATCTACTTTGCCTTACGGTGATAAAAATTGAGAGTTGTGATTGGGTTTATGACATTTGACCCGAGTAATGCGGCTAGTGCAATAAAAAATCTAAAAAAATATTCTCTTATGAATCTAAAAGTGGCTGCAATTATTAAATGCCCAAAATTACGTAGAATGCGCTATCAAAATGGCTGTCCTCTATTTTTTTATGTAGGCAAAATTGCCGTAACTATCTTTTCAGCAAACATGTGTATCGTGATTTATAGTATCTATACAAGGTGACAGAAAATATTGCAAAAATTAGATTCCATTTCCAAATCTAAAATAAAGATCGTACTGACAGAATTAGGTCAACACATTTGACAAGGTCTGCCACATTCGAAGGTGTAAAAATGTCGTAAATCCGTTATTTTGGTTTTATGAACGTACGAATTATTCCATTTTGTAATCCATAATATCATGTAGGGATATTAAGTACCTGCACACACATATTTAAGTTGGCTTAATTTAACACGGCGGTAAAATCCAATACATTTATTGTTGAGTAGTGTAATATTTTGATGAAGTCTCTCGGTTTTGCTCAAACTCTGGTAAGCCAAACCAAAGTTGTTGTGTAGTGATTGCTTCGGGTCGGCATTTTGTTCAACAACTACGAGTATCACCAAATAAAATGATTCACGACGACTATTTGACGGCGTGGCGTAGACTGCTTTTTCAGGTAATTAAATGAAAACAAAACTACAAAAAGATATACATATAGGATAATTAATCTCCTAGTAGTTTTTTAACCACTGGAAAATTATTGTTAAGTGCTGCTGCAACTGACATTAAATTAAATTACGCTCGTTTCACAGAAGCTTGCACTGCATTTTTTCCTATCTGGCACTTGTGCAAGCTATTATGAAAATGCTACATTGTGTTTTTCAAAAGGCATTAAAATGCTTCTCTATTAGGTAAAAATATTCTACTTGCCTCTTTACTTACTTAAATTAACGAAAAAATCTTGTATGTTAGAAGATCACCGTTTTCCTTTTAAATTAGACCAGATATTTCATTGGTCATCAAAATAACGTCTCATCATAAACTTTTTTTTTTCTAAGTCTATTCGCACCCGGTCGTGGGACTTATGAATTACCGTGACCCCGGAACGTAAAGGGCTATTGAAGGACACCGTGTATTTTAGTCATTACGAGTCTAACAGTCCTTCCCGCCCTGCCCTGGAGGTGAGGACTCATTTGTTGATTTTTTCAAGATAAAAAAACATTTTTCCACGATGATTTCTTTTATGTAAAGGTATTCAATACCTGTTCATTCCTACATACTTCGAGCCCCGTCCCGTTATAAAGCAGTATACAATTAAGCACATCATCAATTCAACATATACCCCACTGGCCTTTGTTCTAATCGCGGATGATTATATCGATTTCAATGGTTGGTCAATCGACTATGAAAATTGTGCCATTTACAACTGAACTATAGAAACGGTTAATGTTACATGTGCCTATATGCCTTCAGTGAATGTTAAACTTTTGTCACATCACTGAGACTTGGATGCGGTATTATTTTGGGGTAGGTGGGATATATCTCCGAAAAAAAATCCCTCGGCTAAGGCACGTAGGATACCTGTTACCTACGGTGACAGCTGAGAGATCCCACTGTCAGTTGTAGGACTCACCTAAGTGGCCTGAATCCAGCGCCAAACAGTTTGTACTGAGTTCTATTGGTGCGCAGGAATTCCAGCAGCTTCATCTTTGCTCCCAGGCTGGATCTTTGCTGAGGCAAAAAGCAAACTCATAGAAAATAAAAATACTAGCTGAACGTGTGACAAATAATATTAGTAACGTAATTTCGTGGTATACTGTAAATAAATGTGTTTACGACGGTACTCCTTATTGGGTACGACTTCAGTAAGAGTCACAATATTTTTTTTATAAAATTTCGCTCATGAATACAATAAAATTAAACGACGATTCCTGTAAAAATAGTTTTATGATGGATAATATAAATAAATAAAGCGCAACTGAAAATCGAAAAAGCAGTACCTAATTTTTAACATTTAAAATCAGACAATAGGTATGCTATTAAAATAACTCACATAGCTGTCATAAATATGTTATTAACTCGTCAGAAAACATCACGTCTATAATAGTTCTTGAAGAGCGGAGATAATAGTTCATTTCGCCAGTTGTGTTTCAGTTTCATGATACAGGGGACGAACCTCTAGTGAACTCATACGGTTTAAATGCAAACCTATCAATAACAATCGGTAACGTAGAACATGCGGTATTTAAACCACCGAAACTTCACCTTTGATCAAATATTCTAATAAATTGATGCCAAACCCGCTCTCAAAGGAGAAAATGGCAAAACCACAGTAGGATAGTTCAAATCCAATACAGAAGGTGAATTGAGGTTGATGCTCTAATTCCACGAATCTTAACCACATTTCCTCGGTGCAGTAGATAAAATCAAATCCTTTGTCTTCTGTCATTCCATACCAAGAGATATAGTGACTCAGATAGCGATTCAAATTGCACTGTTATAACGTAAAGTGGACATGGAAGCGATTTTCAAGTATCTGCATTTTGTTTTAGAATTGAAATTTGGGTTTCCCTTCTTTTTATACTCTTTTGAAATGACTAATGGCGCAAAAGTAACTTGCTTGCTCTGAAAATTTAAATAAGTTGTACATGCAACTTATTTTGATTTTCAGAGCACATGTCTTGTTCGCTACAATCAATTAATCATTAACGAATTATCAAAACGTTCTATTTTCTGGTAAAACGGAATGTTGCAATTGAATGATATCATGGTGAATGAATGTTATTTGTTGTTATCTGTGGTTGATATTTAAACTTTGGTTCAAATAACTGTACTAAGAAGACCATGATTTATTTAAGTTTTGTAATACGGAGAAATTTAAACCATGGTTTTACAGATAATCCTGGACTTCATAGGTCAGGTCTAAAGCAAGGTTTATTTAATTTTTTTTTGTAATAAGACTGTATTACTTTTTCAATTTTAGACCCAAGCTCAAAGAGTTGAAAATCTGTTTAAGATTACGAGCGTTTACGTTTATCGCATGCCACTTATCTAGCGGTTCATACTTTTTGTGTGAAAGAGTAACAAACATCCATCCATCCGCAGAACCTTGTAGCAACTTTGAAACGCATAAATAAATCCGTGATAAATACTCATCTGATGAATATAAAGGTTCCTCACAATATACAAACGGCAATTTAAGTTTTGTGCAAACCTAATGGTATGTATAATTTGTGTATTCCCTGGCTTTCATAATCTATAAAACCGTTTGTTTTGAACCAGTGGCATCAAAGATATGTTGGCATGCATTTAAACTGTACACTATCGTTTTGCGTATTATTTTCGACAGCATACGCTAAGTTTTATTGGATATACGGACTATGTGGTGTGTATATGCCAAGCTTGATGTAAATTTGTATTTAAAAAGTTAAGTGAATGATTCTGTGTCATGTGTAATTTTGTCTGTCACTGCTTACCAAATTTTCTCTGAATACATTTGCTACGATATATTTTCCCCTTGTGTTTGCTTTTCTCCAACATTGGTTATGGGCCCAGTACCCAGAAACCACGAGAGAATCTAAAGCATGAGATCAAGGGCGAAAAGAAGTAGTGTGGAATAATTGTCGATATAGTAAAAAGGTATCTGGACACATTAGGTACGGAGAAAATTTTTATGTTCAAACCAGTAATTAATTATTTGTGAAAAGGAGCAAAGATGAATAGTATGTTCAGAATTGCGCCCCTGAACAAAGAAAATTATGACAGTTGGAAAATACAAGTGCAGGCTATTTTAATTAAAAATGATGCATGGAAGTATGCAAGTGGAAGGGCACCTAAACCACTTAACACTGAAGAAGCTAAAAAATGGGAAACGGAGGACGAAATTGCAAAAGCTGATCTTATTTTGTCAATGTGTGGTACTGAACTTCGGCATATAAGAAATTGCAACACATCGAGAGAAATTTGGCTGAAATTGGAGTCAATTTATGCTTCGAAAGGACCTGCTAAGAAGGCCACACTTCTGAAGCGGTTGATGTTGCACAAGCTGTCTGACACAGGTGATGTACGGGATCATTTAAATAGTTTTTTCGATGCTGTTGATAAACTATCAGAAATGAATATACATATCAATGATGACTTGCTGTCTATAATGTTGTTATATAGTTTACCTGGAAAATTTGAAAGCTTTAGATGTGCCATTGAGTCAAGAGACGAGTTGCCGAAACCAGAGGCATTGAAAATAAAAATATTAGAAGAGCACGAATCCAGAGAGATAAATGGATCTCAGAATGAAGGCGTAATGCATACATCTACAAAAAAGGGTTTAAAGAAATGGATAAAAAGCGCAAAAGTTGGAAACAAATCTAACCCAGCTACCACCGGAGAAGGATTTAAATATAAATGTTTTAAATGCCACGAGCAAGGACATAAGGCATCAGAATGTCCGAATAAAAAGAAGGTACGAAAGGATATGATAGCACATCATGTGGTCGTGAACGAAGCACTAACTACTTTTAATGTTTCAGATTTAGAAATTAGTTATGCTGTCAATGTACAAAAAGGCGACTGGATTTTTGACAGTGGGTGCACGTCTCACCTTTGTAATGATGCGAGTATGTTCGGGGGCACTTTAACTGCAACTAGCGGGGAATTAAATTTAGCTACTCACGTAAGTACGGAAATAAGAGGTAAGGGTTCTATAAGATTGTCGGCATGTAACAAACACTCAAATATTGATTTACATGATACACTTTATGTTCCGAATCTGAGGACAAATTTAATATCTGTAGCCAAGTTAACCAACGATGGTTATGATGTCACATTTAAGCACGATGTAGCAAATGTCATTGACAAAAAGGGCAATATTAAATTGAGCGCTTATCGCAAAGGGAACTTGTATTGTTTAAATAAGTCTGAATATTCGTTTAGTTTAAGTAATGCAAATGTTGACATAAAGAGTTGGCACGAACGTTTGGGACATTTAAATGGTAAGGATGTCGATAAACTTTTAACCAAATTAGGTGTCAAAACTGACCCAACCGAAGTACAAAGCTTACGTGATTGCGATATATGTGCTAAGGGAAAAATGACCGCGTTACCATTTTCTAATTCCGGGGGTCCTTGCGCTGAAAAACTTAAAATTATTCATTCTGACATCGTAGGTCCTATGAAATGTGAGTCAGTAGGAGGTGCGAAATACATTATTACTTTTATTGATGATTGTACACGTTGGTGTGAGGTATATTTCCTCAGTGCTAAAAATAAAGCCTTAGAAGCTTTTAAGGTGTATAAAAATCAAGTTGAGAATCTAACCGGATTAAAAATCAAGTATCTTCAAAGCGACAATGGAGGTGAATATTGTAACGCTGAGTTCGATGAATTTTTGAAACAAGCGGGAATCATACGAAGACTGACAGTTGCTCGGACACCGCAACAAAATGGAATAGCTGAACGAATGAATCGAACTTTGGTAGAAATGGCCAGGTGTATGTTGCTAAGTTCTGATCTTTCAGCAGGTTTTTGGGCAGATGCAGTGGATACCGCGTGTTATATAAGGAATCGTTGTCCTACAAGCAGTCTACATGGTGATACTCCTTATGAAAGATGGTTACAGAAAGCAGTGAAGATTGATTACCTTCGAAAATTTGGAACTAAGGTACATATTTTAAATAAAAATCCAAATAAGGATAAGTTCACAGCAAGAGGAATTTTTGGCATCTTTGTCGGATATCCAAAGAATGCGAAAGGATATAGGATATGGATTCCAGAACAAAGAAAATTCATAGTTGCGAGAGATGTGAGATTTCACGAAAATGATCATTCAAGTCACGAGATCTCGATGCAAGAGCCAGGATCGTCTAACGTTAAAGAAGATACGGATAACGAGTTCATTGAAATCGAGTTTTCAAAGTGTACTCAACCGGAAGAACATGATAATCAAATAGAACAAGTGGACGATGAGATATGGAGCGAATGTCAAGAATACTCTTCAAGAGGATGTGAACAAGATGAAGAGATAAACCCTTCAAATATTGATCATCATCAAGAAGAATCAAGAACGCTTGTAACACGTGGACATACTGATCAACAAATGATGATGAAAAGAGCTCCTGGTAGACCTAAAATATTACGGACAGGTAATATAGGTCGTCCAAAGAAAATCTATCGAATGACCGAAGTTGAACCAATCAATTTTACTGATTCTCACGATGTTACTGATTTTGTTGGTTCAGCGGAAATAAAATTGAAAAATGCTCTGAGATGTGTCGATAAACTAGAGTGGGAGGAAGCTATACTATCTGAAATTAGGAGCCTTGTTCAAAAAGAGACATGGGATATCGTTAAAAGACCAAAAAAACAGAAACGTCATTGGTTGCCGTTATGTTTTAACGACAAAGCAGAATGTTGACAAGACTTTTAAGAAGAAAGCTAGGCTTGTAGCTCAAGGTTTTAGCCAGCGATATGGGGTTGATTATGAAAAAACCTTTGCGCCTGTAGCTAGACTGGACACCGTCAGATTATTAATGGCCCTCGCAGTTGAATTAAATTTGGAAGTTCACCAATTAGACATTAATACTGCTTACTTGAATGGTTCGTTGGATGAAGAGATTTATATGGAAATTCCAGAACTATTAAAGGAGACGTTAATTAAGCTTATGAATCGTGAGGGAGAAGATCCAATTATTAAAAAGCAAGCGCAAGTCATGCTCAAGAAATTGGATGATGGTTGCGATTCATGCTTATTGCGGAAATCATTGTATGGTTTGAAACAAGCTGGACGTCAATGGCATCTTAGACTAAACAAGAAACTCACTGAGATGGGATTGAAGCAGAGTCTGAATGAGCCATGCCTTTATTTTAAGCAGAATGGAAATGCATTCTTATTTATATTGATTTATGTAGACGATTTTCTGGTAGCAAGCCAAGAAAGAGGTTTAATAGTCAATTTTAAACAAGAGTTGTCAAAAGAGTTTGACTTGAAAGATTATGGTCAGGCGAAAAATATTTTAGGAATAGACATTATAAGAAATGACAATGTCATTGTATTGTCACAAGAAAATTATATTGAAAAATTGTTAAAACAATTTAGCATGGAAAATTGTAATAAATGTGCAACTCCTATGGAAATTAATTCCAAAATTAAATCGGAAGAAAAGTGTGATACGGAAAAGTATGAAACATTGCCTTACCGAGAACTAATAGGTTGCTTAAATTATCTGAGCAACGCAACTAGACCCGATATTGCAAATGCGGTGAGTAAACTAAGCCAAAAGTTAGCGAAACCCGAATTAAGCGACTGGAAATCAGCGAAACGTATATTACGTTACCTTAAAGGGACAATACGATACAGTCTCGTATACAAGAGGACTGGTCATTGTGTTCAGGGCTTTTCAGATGCTGATTGGGCTAATTGTTTATCAGACAGGCGATCATATTCTGGGTATGCTTTTATTTTAGGTGGTGCATGCGTATCTTGGCAATCAAGAAAACAACGTAGCGTGGCTACATCGACTTGTGAGGCTGAATACGTAAGTCTATCTGATTGCATGAAAGAAGCTGTTTATTTAAATAGTCTTATGAAGGAGCTAGGAATTGTGAGGTACACTCGAGTGATTGTTCATGCTGATAATCAAGGAGCGATATGTTTGGCTCAAGACCCAATGTTTCACGCGCGCAGTAAACACATTGATATAAGACATCATTATATTAGGGAAGTGTTAAGGGACAACAAAGACATTGAGCTGAGACATGTATCCACTGAATCCATGTTGGCTGACGTACTCACTAAGCCATTGTGTAGTGTCAAGCACTATAAGTGCTTAACTGGTCTAGGTCTTAAAGATTATTGATTTTGGACGTATTTTAGTGTTTATAAATTAAAATTTATGAGGGAGTATTGGATATACGGACTATGTGGTGTGTATATGCCAAGCTTGATGTAAATTTGTATTTAAAAAGTTAAGTGAATGATTCTGTGTCATGTGTAATTTTGTCTGTCACTGCTTACCAAATTTTCTCTGAATACATTTGCTACGATATATTTTCCCCTTGTGTTTGCTTTTCTCCAACAAGTTTTTGCAATATTAACTTAGTAGCACAATGCTGATAAGAATGTAGTGCCAAGAAAAAAGCATACCAGCTGTATTCTTTGTGCAATATCTTTGTATTATTTTATTTTATTGCAGATAAAACTGTACTTTAAGGGTGATATTCCTTTGTACAGGAATATTAAAACATTCTTTAAAAGACATCGCACCGGTGAACTGTGTAACAGGATAAACGATTTTTGCGAGAATATGTAATCTCGTATTCTTGACTTAAAATTCTATATATTATATTTTATATTAAAATGATCATTGCGAACAGTGTAAAATTCCTCATATTATCGTGTAGAGGAAACATATTTGTTTTTATTCGCCATCAACTTTTGAATTCTTAAGTTACGGCACGCATATAAAAGTTACTACTGAAAGCCGAGTTGACATATTAACTTGATGTCTTTATCAGGCAAATACATTGTTTGCTTTATTCCTGTTATTAACAACCTTATTCTCGAGGCAATAGTGCTCATAACTGTAGTCACTTTTCTATAACATCTAGATTATAAGTAGATCCCTGAATAATGAGGTTCGCAAAACTATCACGTTCTTTGGCTTAGGAATGCATCGTTGATCGAAACCGTGGTATCAGACTTAAGCCAAGTTTCTAACTTCGGTAAAGTAAGACCGCTGCTTTATTAAACTGCTTTGAGGTTACCTTTAGTATAAGTTTCCTCTTTGAAGCGACATGTTGATGTTGTGCTAATTTGGGTTTTAATCTAACCAGATGAGGTCTGCCTGTATTTTATATGGTTTCCACAACCCAGTCAGTGCTTGGCAAAATCGATTTTCAGACTTTTGGGTCACAAACTATAACAACTGTCAGGGACTTAAAATTGACAGTTGTAACCAACGGTTTACTAAAAAATAGGGAAAAATTAGGGAATTTATGAATAGGGTTCTATTTTCATGATGCTCATTATATGCACAAGTTAGCATGCAAAAGAGAAAGTAGAATGCTACAGGCTGCTAGCTGTGGTGCACCATTTAACCAGAAATATGCATAATTATTTATCTCTCTTCAGTCTATTACCCTCAATTACTGGACGTAAGGTGCCCTATACTTCCAAAGAGTATATTTTGTGAAGCTATAGAAGGAATGTTGGCAAGCGCGGCTTTAACTGGAAGATTGAATCGATCGGTTATAATTCTTTAGCAAAGATTTGTGATAAATCTCATCAAATATCAGTCAATATAACTCTTGTCTTTGCCACGTCTGCAAATAAATTGTTCTTCGTAAACACGGCCTACAGACGTTACAAGCTATTTATTGTTATAGCTCTCTGTTACTACAGGGAAATACTTAATTTATTAGGCGATACTTCATTTTCTTTATTACTGACTACAGTGACGTAATTTTGGCGCTGTGGTTCCATGACCCGCAAATATATTTTATTTACTGTGAGTGTTTGTCTAAAACCGGGTAATAATCGATCCTATTAAAGACTAGAACGAATTTCTAGTGCTGTTATTTGATTCTATTGTTAAAACCGGTTCTCAAATAAATCCTCTTTTCAAATAAACTGTCTCTTTGTCCGTTGTTATGAATTTCTAGATGGAAAAATTGTTGTCTTCCATTGTACGGTTTGCTACCACTACAGGTTAATATTAAACATGAGTCAAATATTTTGCAATTCACCGTGTTACAGCAAGATAAACCAGTGCTCCTTTGTTCTAATAAAGTGAGAATATAAGTATGAATAATGAAGTCTCGAATAATTTAGACGTGAAGGGAGTAAAGAACAAAGCGCTTACTTTTCAACAGCTTTAGTGTGATGAAGTTTAAACTAGATAGGTTACATCAAACTAACCTTTTACTAATAAACTTGAAAGTAATCTTGCTTCTGGCAATAAAAGCGAGAATACAGTTTCTAGTTTATACTGTTTCAGTGTCCCAAAGTACGCAATTTTCAACCTAAACGTATCTTACCTGAGTTAGGGTTTAAACGCCACCTGAAGTAGACCTTTTTCCGTATTTAAGCGATCAATACCCCTAAGTGAGCAGTAAGACCCGACGATTTAATAAACTTTTCTGAACACCTACAATTTGTTCAGCATTCACTTTCGCACTCAATGGACGTTTAGATTAACTGTAATAGTAGGATAACTTATCAAACTTAGCTTATTATTCTAGACTGTTAAGGACGGTATAGTTTTTTTTTTGGATTTTATTTTAGTTTAAAAATCACGCTATGTTTTGGCTGTCATTTGCAGTCGCTACAAGTTGTCAGTGGCAGAAAAGTCTGCCAACCAATAAATACTTGGTAAACCAAGGGGTCTGTTATTGCCCAGTACTTGCTGCTGGAATTTAGATCTACAGGCATTTGATTCATATAAAATATTTGTATTCTGCTATTATCAAGTTAGACTAGACTAGAAGCCGACCTCAATATAGTCTAAGGAGGTATGGTGCAAGAAATATCAGTTGAATAGTGAAAATTGTTATGTATGACGGAATCACCTCGATAAAAGCAAGTGGCTAAATCGTCACCCTGCTAATATCTCAAAACCACTCTTCTGGGTCACGATACCAGCATTGTGGGAGGTATTTTCCCAGGCCTCCTACTGATTGCTCAACCAATCATTTCTTTTAGTAATGCAACTATGATAACCCATTAACAGGCCAGGCCTTGACAGGCCTGTTGGTCACAAACTACGTGCTCCCTTTCATCGGCTTCACAAGGTGCATAATTCATTCGTTGGGGTTGGTATAACCTTTTATAACAAGTTACCATCCTCTTTTCTAGATTTGCCGTTTAACGTTTTTAAAGCAAAAGTAAAAGCTAATCTCTGTGCCAAAGCATATTATTCTGTAAGAGATTATTTAGATGATAAGCATAGTTGGTCGCTGTGTTGAACACAAGACATTGTTCATGTTCTTTTAACATAATTAGCTAGCTGACACGGTTATAGGACTCAACAGCATACACCTCTCATACAACTCTGTATTATTATTGTATTTTACATGAGTTTTAATTCGTTCTTTTTCTGTGTGTGTCTTTTATCTTTATTACGACAGTCGTAGCGTATCATTGAGTACTATTGTCGGAGCTGATGAAGATTGTAAACTATTGTTGCGTTGTATAGAGTCAATCTTTCTAGTATTATATAGTTTCACCGGAAGCATTGTGTGAGTACCGTGTACTTTATAGCTTTCAATGAGTAGATACCCACGTCTTTTAATGACTTGAATGACCCTGGCAGTTGAGATTATGTCATGCTCACTCAAATGTCTCGCTGATGGTGGCGCGTGTGTCGGATCACTTAGTTCCCTTCAAAATGGTTGAGCTGAGTGATGCTGATGCATGTGTCATGTTCGTGAACGGGCGCTGTCAGTCGTGACTGGTCATCTCTTAACAGCCGCGGTTTATTTTAATTATTTATAATTTTATTGAATTGTCTTTTTTTATATGAATTTCCTATGGACACTTTACTTGCTACATCGTTCTCACATAATGTACCATCTCAAGATGAATGATGTAACAAAGGTTCTGTTATAATTTTGGCGATTGAAAAAGAGTGTCCATGGAGTTTCTTGCCCGTTCTTCTCCATAGAGATCTACGCTTTGGAATGGGCATCTACAGTACTTTCACAAGTTTTTATGTCTTGTGACTGGGACTGTAGCACCGTAACTATTTTTAAACTGTTTTATTTTATTTTACTTTTGTCTCTTGACAATTCAAAAGTGCCTGTAAATGGCCTACTTGAAATAAATGATTTGATTTTGATTTTGATTTTGGTCTAGTGGTTAGTGACCCTGACTGCTATGCCGGAGGTCGTGGGTTCGATTCCCACCCAGGACAAATGTTTGTGTGATGAGCACGATCATTTGTTCTGTGTCTGGGTGTAATTTATCTATAGTATGTATGTATTTAGAAATATATAAGTATGTTTATCAGTTGTCTAGTACCCATAACACAAGCTCTGCTTAGCTTGGGACTAGATGGCGTTGTGTGATAGTTGTGAAATATTTATTTATTTATTTATTAAGTTTTTTTTTAACGTGGTAAAATCATCAAATGAGTCCTCCCACCCAGGGCAGAGCGGGAGGGACTGTCAGACTCGTACTGACTAAAATTCACAGTTTCCTTCAATAGCCCTTTACGTTCCGGGGTCATGATAATGTGAGTCCCGCAAGCATTCCGGTAGGCTTTGGCCCTCTAGAGGGGGTCCCCCGTCATTTTGTTGACACTCTTTGAGGTGCGCGCGGTGTCCATGGTCGGACAGCGAGTTGCCCATTACTCGCTGCCCGCGTGCCTGCGCCATTATGGTAGCGTAGGCTCTAAATTACGCTGCTACTCATTCTCCAGGTCTGGCAGTTCGATGACAGAAAGGACTTAACCTCAATCCAACGAACCTTTTTCAATGTCACCTTTAAAAACAAGCTTAATTCATGCCACCTTTTTTTAAATCTGACAAGAGAATTAATTCCATTATGCCGTGTCACCGGAATCTTATCTCCAAAAATGATGGTAACAAAATTAGGAGGAAAGTCAAATCTTTTTGGGTATAAGCAACATTTTTAGACGATATAGAATAGACCAGTGTTTTTACTAAGTGAACAAGAGAATAAAGGATCAGTGAGTTTTCTCTAACCATTCTCTGCAATGTCTACCATTCAACTTACTTTTTCTGCTCGAAAGTTTTCAGTGTTGAGCCATTGAGGCGGTTTTATTAAACGGCCTGCTATCAACTTGATCTTAAGTGAAAAAGTGGAAATCTGTTTACAGTCCCCGCTTTGGCATAAACTGAACTATGCTACCTTAATTCAATTAACCGGCGGATTAGTACGGCCCCTAATTAAAATTTCCAATTTTAGTTTTCAGAACAAATATTACTTTATAAGTTACTTTTCTCACTTTAGCTGATTGGATATTCGATTCTTTTTTATTCCTATTCTCGAAATACTTCAAAGCTGTGAAATGTGAAATGAAAATGTTAAGGTTGCTCAGTCCAGAAGAAAATAATCCAACAAGGCGTCGTATTGAAATGGGTTTATTTCGCGACGAGTACGGGCTTGCAAACAAGGTATCTTTTATTAAAAATATGGTTCAAGAGTTTTTCATCGTAAAACTAGATAGTAGCAATTTTAATAAAAGGAGACGGTTTGAACTTTTATGCATGCACCAGGCAACAGTACAATTTCGAGACTATGTTGAGTACAACCCATATGGTACCAGTTGAGTTTGACAACCCAGTAAAAAGGTATTGGGTAATATAGTGAATGAATTTGACAACCCACTTAGTACTGGGTGATATGGTACCTGTTAGTAAAACTGAACTTTAAACACGTATTGCTTTAAAGTTATTGACATACAAAAGATTTACACTGCCCAATTTAAACACACCACGTTTTAAAAACCCGGTGGTAAAACACGAATGAAAATTGAAAATACAGTAATCAATTCATGTCATAACTTCCCATCCGCCGCAGTCAATATACAAATTAAATTGTTTAACAACAGGGAAATAATGGGATCAGTTCGGCGCGCGCGCTCGTATTAGCCGCACGCCTTGTACGTCTACTATAACCCCCTCCTAGTTACTCGGCATCGCGACTAGTGATGGGAACACGGTCGATAAAAAGTTGTCGATATGGATCGTTTTCTGACACGCTCCAACTCTGTTGGAAAACGCCCTCTCGAAGGACCCATTAACCCTAACGAATGGAAAATTCCCAGAAGAGCTGCGCGTCCAGCAGAACAACATCTTCCGGAACCTGTCAGAACATCGAATAGTTTCAGCTCACTGCCTGGCAACCAAGCAACTGCAGCTGACTCCACCAGACTTCATGACGCTGTTACCAAGAGGACCAGCCGCCTCCCACCCATTGTCTTGGAAATACAATCCACCTGGACGCATGAGTACATCAGAACTACAATTATGTCCTACTCGAAATATTTTCACCTCCAATACAGACGCAATAATCGAGTGGCTGTCATCTGTCATACGTCTGAAAGCCATCAAGCCATCAAAGAAGGCCTGCGTACCCTAGATGTCGCCTTCCATACATACTCACGCAAGGATGAGAAAATGTACAAAGCAGTAATTTTCGGTCTTCCTGACTATGTTGAGGATATTCTTCCAGCCGAAATTGCCTCGCTTGGACTTGAGAAGGTCACTATTCGCAAAATGAAAGTTCCTGCTGGGAAGACATCTTATTGCCCTCCTTTTTTAGTCCAATTGCCACCCGGTGCCGATTTTTCCAAATTTTGCAAGATTAGGCTCCTGTGTAACACTGTAGTACAAATCCGGAAACACAGAAGCAACAATCTTTATGGAACACAGTGCTACAGATGCCAAGGTTTTGGACATTCATCTACGAACTGCAATTTAGCACCACGCTGTGTGAAATGTCCAGATTCCCACCTTACTGAAGACTGCCCTAAAAAGACCCGGGATCAACCTGCTCAATGCTGCAACTGTGGAGGAAATCACCCTGCAAATTTTCGACAGTGCAAAGAGCGCGAAAATTATTTGAAGATTCTGCGGGAACGTCAAGACCAACTTAAAGTTAAAACTATGAAGCCACCGAAGACCAACCTAGTGGATGAGCGACCCTGGAACGCAGTTGCTGCTAATACACAAAAAGCTACTGCTCAAGGTATTCAAGACCAGGCAACAGCGGACATGCTAGCCATACTTATGACAATCAAATCCATCAAAAACCAATTTATAGGGTGCAATAACATGATGGATAAAGTTATTTTAATCTTAACCAACCTTGGTCAGTATGTGTGACAAGCTTAAGTTGCGTATCCTTTACTGGAATGCGGACGGCATTCGCTCTAAACTCTCGGAACTGTTGGATCTGGTAAGTGAGCTATCTATTGATATTGTAGCACTGTCGGAGACCAGAATATCCCCCCACATCAAATTACACACTCCTGGTTTTACTTGTTATCGTCGTGATAAGAAACCCAATGGCCACGGCCAGGGAGTGGCAATCCTAATAAAGTCAGAAATAGCACATCTTCCATTATACCTACATCCAACACAAAATCTGGAATGTGTAGGAATACAACTAGCCCTATCTAAAAACAAAATCGGTTTTATCTCAGCCTACCAATCTCCCAATCTTACATTACTAACGTCAGATTTGGATGCAGTCATTAGCGTTCTCCCAAAAACACTAATTATGGGTGATCTTAACACTAAACACCCCTATTGGTACTGCTCCCAATCCAACATCCACGGAGAAGTTCTTTTCGATCACATGCTCAACAACGACTATGATATTTACGCACCTGCCAGCGCAACTTTGGTCCACTACCACAGCACACATGTACCCTCTACTCCAGACATTATTCTAGCTAACTCTGTCTACCACCTTTCGCAGCCTCAAGTCATCTCCGGCCTTTCCTCCAACCACCTACCTGTCCTCTTCACTGTCGATGGCAAAGTCAATAGACACGAGCGTATCATTTTTAACTACACAAAGGCTGACTGGAGAAGCTATAGATCTCATATCAATGAGTCCATAACCTTAAATCAAGCAACTTTTAACTCCCCTGCAGCTATTGACGTTGCTGTTGAACGTTTAACCAAATCCATCGCTGTAGCAAGAGATAAAGCCGTACCAAAAATATCCAGTAATGGTGATTATAAACTCCCACGACGGATCAGGTCACAAATAAAGATCAAAAATCATTACCGTAGAATGGCACTAGAAGAATTTAATCCGCACCAACGTCGTCAGCTTTTCTTCTTGGTCAACCACATGCAGAAATGTATTAAAACCAAGATCCAAACCCTAAACGATAATGTCTGGAACAAGAAACTGTCGAAAATAACCAACCCTGCGTCCGACTTATGGAGAATAGTCAAGTCAATTAACCATCAGACCGTTTCAATACCTCCTTTATCATTGCCCAATAACACTACCACCTCTTCAGAACTTGAGCAATGTGAGACACTAGCCAACGCTTTTCTAGAGAACATGAATTTGACCAAACATTGGGTCGCTGACGCTGGTACTGAAGAAGCAGTTTATGAGTCAATTAGGGTACTGAATTCTTATCAGACCACTGACTACCCAACCCTAGTTAGGCCAAATGAAATCCGGAAACTTCTAGGTAAGCTAAAGGCCAATAAAGCTCCTGGTTTTGACGGCCTGGGAAATGGTCTACTGAAAAACCTCCCTCAAAAAGCAATTGTGTACCTGACAAAAATATTCAATGGTTGTCTTCGTATAGCATATTTTCCAAAGCCTTTAAAGCACGCTAAAATCATAGCCATTAAGAAACCTGGAAAAGATCAGTCCATTCCATCAAGCTATCGCCCTATCAGTCTCTTACCAAGCATAGGGAAGCTTCTGGAGTCCGTTATCTTAACTCGTCTCTCTAAATCAACAGCTCACATCCTGAAACCAGAACAGTTTGGATTTCGAAGCTCACATTCGACCACGCAACAACTGGCTAGAGTGGCTGAACATGTAACTCATGGTTTAAACCACGGTCTTTCCACGGGCATGATTTTATTAGATATTGAAAAAGCTTTCGATTCTGTTTGGCACGCCGGCTTACTCCACAAATTAATACAGCAGCAAGTACCTATTTGTTTAGTAAAACTCATCCAGAATTATTTAAATGATCGATCTTTCTCTGTTTATGTGGGTAAAGAACATTCTGATCCTAAAACTATCCCAGCTGGTGTCCCTCAGGGCTCACTAGTAGGACCTTATCTTTTTATTCTTTTCCTAAATGATATACCTAAACAGACTCATACACACTTAGCCATCTATGCTGACGACACTGCCACCTTCACGACCGACAAAGATGTCGACATAATTGCTGGGCGCCTGCAGTTTTCTTTGGATTTACTCAGCCAATATTTTAAGACCTGGAAGCTGAAAGTGAATTCAGACAAAACCGAGGGTATACTCTTCTCTGGCAAACGAACATTTCCGAAACGAATCGTTAAGATAGACGATTTCCAGATAACCTGGCGCGAATCAGTGAAATACTTAGGGTTAATACTAGATAAGAAACTGAACTGGAATAAAAATATCGAATTGACTGTGAGGAAAGGTGCGAAAGCTCTTAATTCACTAAAACCTATTCTAAATCGCAAGTCCACTCTTAGCCCTTCTACTAAACTACTTATCTATTCTACCTTGGTGAGACCATGCTTAACTTACGCAGCACCTGTGTGGTCTAGTGTGGCCGACACCAAGTATAACAAACTTCAAGTCATTCAAAATAAAGCTTTAAAATTATCATTTAACACACCATTTCGCACAAACCTTAAAACACTTCATAAACATATTAAGTATCCATTTCTAAAAGATTTTATAATTAAAATTTCGCGTAAATTTTATCTACATAAAAACCCAAAACATAGTAATATACTAGTATCAGCAATTGGTAAAACCAGATTACGCACCTTGCCCTATGCTCGAACGTACAATCGATATCGACTCCCGCATCACTATTTCCTCCATGACGTATCATGACAATAGCTCGCTTACTAGCCGACGCCGCTTTACCGGCCGTTACTTCGCGATTATTATGCACACCTACCCGCTACTAACCTTATATTTTATAATAACTTCGTATTATAATATAAATGTACATTTTGTAACACGATCATTGTAAATATTATGTGGGTCCATACTAAGACTTGCACATATTGACAACCCGTAGCGTTTCAACAACTAATCAATGTTATTACAATTAAGAAAAATATGCATAAATGTTTGTAAAGGCGATAAATAGCCTATGTAACAAAATGAACCATGTTTTGTATACAAATAGAATAAGATCATTTGTAAACAGGATTGTATTAACTCATGTTTTAAATAAAGACCTTGATAAATAAAAATAAAAAAAAATAATGGGAGGTAATTCAGGGTGGCAGCCTGACACTTATGCCAAACTCAATAAGGGCTATAATAGATACATAAATAAAGCAGTTTTGATAGACAATTTAGGAGTTTTCCAGAAACTCGGTACAGTAAGTTGAACTCTAGAGCTTGCATTCCTTTAGCATCAAATATCAATCAAGTTTTATTACTACGAGTAGATACGTTGCTGCACTCTACGCTATTATACGGATGCCGGTCGCAGGGATTTGTGCAAGTATTTTTGGGTACAATTGCATACAGTGAACAAGCAACGTTGATACCGCGCTCTAACCCAACGAGCCACTAAAATGCCATTACTAAAAAGCGCTTTAACGACTTGCGCATTGTCACAAGTTATTAAAGCGCTATAAAGCATTGTAGCTGCAAGTTGTATAATTGCAAATTGCTGACACTAAAAGGTACATGTCTACCCCACGCTTAACACAATAATATCGTCGTGGAGAGTAATCAATGATTAATGGTTCCAATACTTTTAGTGATATTTCACGAATCTTGTTAGGTACTACGAATTCAGACAAATGGCTATCGATTACGGATACCAATCGAGATGAAGCTGTCGGGATTGCGGAATGACTGTTCGAAATATCGGAATAAATGTTCCGAGAATTTGAAATGTTGATAAATTTTTGTGATTTCATCGAATATTAATTCGCAGAATTCAGATTCTTTTGCGGAAGTACAAATTAGTTTTTCTTTTTTTTTAGCTTTATGTGCGTAAACTTTACTTTTAGTTTTTTTTTTTAATAATAGGATTGTTTTACATTACTTTGTTCTTACTAAGAGGCATCGATTTATGTTCTGGTCACCGAAAACATTTTGTATAACTTTTGTCAAAGAAACTATTGACAATTTCTTTGGTAACTTACTTATTATTAACTTGGTAATAAATTGATATCGATGTAAAAAACATAAATCTCAAATTATGATACGAAGTTTCTCATCGTTTCTCAAACCACATTTAGTGACCATCTATTCAATCGCATAATTTGATAGTAATTAGGGTGACCAAAAAGGGGCTTGTCCCAATTTTGTTCAGGAGCAAAAACTGACAAGAAGGCTTAGTTGAGATTTATGCTTACTTCAAACTGTTTGTACAATTAGGAAACTATAAATTAGGTCATTCGTCTTACAAAAGGAACCGTTTGTTTTGTTTTAATGAATGAATTCTTTTTAAGAAAAGCTGAAGCAATAAGTATTTAAGATCTGTTGGGAGATCTTTGGTTATTCCTCATCAAGTTTTGTACTTAGAATCAGTGGCTATGGTCAATTCTGGTTATTTATAAAACATAAGTTTGTGATCTGGAAAGACAATTAAATTTTTGTAGTAATAATAAAAATGACGAAACATTCAATGACATATTTTCACCATGCTTTTGCTCCTCCACTATGCCAATGTATTTACCCCGCATTGGTAAGTATCAGTAAATCTATAATGGCATAAAGTACTCCCTTATAGACTGATTCGTTTCAAAATCTCTTTGATGTTCCTCTAACCATAGCGTCGGCTTGTAACTTATGGAATAGTAACATTTAATATTTAACAAAGAAAATTGAATATTTTGCCGATGACATTATTATAATATTAAAGCAGAGGCTCAGAATAGGAAGGTATGTACCATTGTAGTCCTTGCATAATAAGTTGAGAATGTTTGACCCACTTCTACTTGATAAGTTAATTCCGGACAGTTTGCAGTTTTTGAACAGTGCCCTTGGTACGCCATTGTTGCTTATTTAGTTTAGTGAACAATAGAATACACCTAATTGTATTAAATACACAAAGTGAACATTTGATTGAAACAAACTGTATGGGTAAATCCGAATTGATATGAACATAAACTCGTAGGAACCATTACATTATTTTTCGGTCAAGCGCGATAATACATAAAAAAGTAATCTAAACCTTATGAATGTTTTGACTGTGTTATTAACGGATTATTTCTTTTATTAAAAAAATAACCGTTATAAGATATCCGGTATAAAATATATTATATAAAAATCCGGTATAAAAAATACATCGAGTAGAGGTCTCTAGGAAATACTAAATAGAAAAATATGAGTCTATTTTTCGCGGGAAACTGTTATTGTTCTCGAATGATACACAAAAAAGTAGGTAAAGACATAATTAAGTATTAGATTAGCAAATAGGTACGTACTTATTACTTAACCGAATTATTTTGAATCAAATTCAAAGGAACATGCTTAGCTCAGCTTAGACGAAAGCGTGTCATATTTTGACTTTACCTTTTAAATGCCCAGAATTCCTCAACCTTCAGGCTGACCAAATTTTTGTGGCTACAATTTAATCTCAAAATCTGGAAACGTAAAGTTTATGTATTAAGAACATAGTACCGTAAAAATTATAACCCTTTAGGTCTTAGTAATGTTGTTATAAAGTTATTGAGATAATAAGATACTGTTTTGAGATGTTGAAAAACTAAATATCTTATTACAACAAACATTTAATATACACAAATACAAATTACAATTTTAAAAAAAATAATTTCTTGCATTCCTTGAGTTATAGCAGACCAAATCAAGGGCATATACTCTTCAAAAATAAAGATTTTGGTCATTACCCTAACGATACCCCTTTTTATTTGGTGGTAAAATCGTCGAATAAGTCGTCCCGCCATGGGGGAGGGGACTGTCAGACACTTTCTAAAAATCCTCCCTGTTCCTTGAATTGTCATTTGCGTTCCACGGTTACGATATACGGTCTCGCCTTTAAGGATTGGTTAATTAGTACGGATAATCAGGCACATTGTGAACGCATCTCAGCGTCAGTTTCTCTGTGTACTGGTCTCGGTCCATTTAAAAAAGCTTGATTTCTAGTAACATCAGTATTCTTTTTGGCGTAACATTTTGCATTATTGTGAAAACGATAGAAAGTCCAAAAAATATTTTTACTGATTTTCAGTCATATGTAAAACTAGCACTATGCCCGCGACTTCGTCCGCGTGGGTTACGTACTTTCCTAATTCCCCCTTTTCACCCCCTTAAAGGTTAAATTTCCAAAAACCCCTTCTTAGTGCTCCCCTACATTATAATAGGAAGCCGTGTGCAAACTTTCACATTCCTAGCCCCAGTAGTTTCGGCTGTACGTTGATATGTCAGTCAGTCAGTTCTCCTTTTATATATATAGATAGAAGATAGAAGATAGATAAAGGAGAGTTGAAATTCGAACTACACTGACTTAAGAATTTCCTTTTTATATAAATGTCACTACTTCAAACTCGGTTACCGTCATTATCTTGGCCATTAATAAGTCAATAGTATGACGTCACATCGTGTGACATATCGTGACGTTGTATAGGCGACAATCTAAAGGAAGTATTGATTGTCAACTACTGTTCTCCAATACTCATTTTACTTTTGATTTAAGCCAATGTAACCCTTATTCTTATAGCCGTAAGGTTTATGTGTGTGAAAGAACTGTAGTTATTTCATGCACAGATACATATTTCAAAAGGCGCTTAGATATCAAATATGTATGCGATGCCATTGAGTAGTGTTTTAGACGGATTAATGTGGGTCAGCTTATGTAGTGTTTTTTTTAAATTGTTTATTTATAAGCAATGATTGTTTTTGTCTGTACTGTAAACGTTTGTTTTTTGTTTTGAAGACTAGATCTATGATAATATTTTTTATATATCGATTTGAGATAATTTTCAAGTATTGTTATAGGATTCTGTTGATTTGGAAGATATTATTTTATGCGTGTTTGTGTATTCTGTATGTGTATCTGGATTTGTTTTTAATATTGTTGTGCTGTGTTTTTATTTTATTGAAATGATCACATTTCTGATTTGATTATTTTTTATTTTTGTTTGACTAGAGATTAAAATCTGAAATACATTGATTGAATGTATATTTCTTTTCGATTAAATAGGTGCTTTATATAGCCTGTCACCACTATTATGAAATTATTTATTAGGTACCTAATGCTAAGGTAATATGTATTAAATGAAATTGAAGATCCTCGCAATGTCTGTCTGTGTGACGTCCTTGTTCGTATGAACTCCACAGCTAAAGTTTAATGGGGTTATCACTATCGTATTGCTTTACTGTACGGGCTGCACGTGCTGTACAGGGTCGGACTTTGGGAGTCCGCACCTCGGCTATGAAATGGTCAATCTGGCGCTTTTTATGTCTTAATAATATCATTTGACCCTGGGCGATCGACTGCTGCGTAGCGTGTCGCGGGTTCGATCCCCGCACGGAACAAATATTTGTATGATTTGCAAGTAGTTGTTCCGGGTCTGGGTGTTTGTGCATGTGAGTTTCTATGTTTGCAAACGCACCCACCACAGAGGAGAAATATCTAGCGTGAAGCAACGTTTTGAAAAAAAAAAGTTTTTTAGAATAAATGGTTTTAATGAAATTAGATCCATTGCAAAAGTTTATAACAGATAGGATAGACTTTATCCTGATTTAATGCTCTCGTGGGATAAATTTCTAGTTGAAGCGGACAACAGCTAATGTTTATAATAATCAAAGGTGACAAATAACGAGAATGCTGCTTTGTCAAGTTTTAAAACCGTGCGAAGCAGGGGGTGTTGCTAGTAATAATACGTATCGTATTTTCGCAGTTACAGTGTAGTCTTAGCTATGAATGGGTTGTTCGTACGGGGATCTCATCAATTTCCCCTGAGGGTAGTACGAGGGGACTAAAGAATTGCATTCATCAGGAGTTAGATATCTCGGGGGAAGTGAATAGAGAAGTATGAAAGCAGAAAACACGGAGCGCCGACCCTAAATGAATTAAAATTAGGGTAGGAAAATAGTGATAAAATAAAATTCATTTTAAATTAACATTTTTTTTTAATTATTTCTATAATTTTCCTGAGAGCTCAGTACTAAATTAATTTTGTAGGACATCAGTTTACCCAGAAACAATGTTGAACAGTAGGTGAAATTATCTCTCGAAATATATTTTCATATACCCTTTTGACTCTTGTCAATTCACAAACCATATCACCACAATATCATTTACCTCTATAATAATAAAACATTCACGTTCATTTTCAGCGTTAAAATTCAAAATCTCCATTTTATTCAGGTCTCATCGTTAGAGTGGTCGCACCCATGACAAAAATGACATGGGCGTTTTCTGGTCACGCACAACCTAAAACATAAAAACAAAATTAAACCATATCTCTTGCAAAATAAAAGCTATTTTTGTACAGACGTGACTCTAAGCCAATGACCTCGCTGCAGTAATTACGAACGAAGATAACAGGCCGAATAAATTGTGATTTAACGCAGTTGTAATTTCATTAATAGGTATCTATGTGGAACCCCCTTTACGTAAAAGTTTGGTGGTTTTAAAACAATTTGATCTAAATTACGAGCAAACTTTTCCGGTAAAAGGAAATTATAATGTTTTGAAAACTCGTAAACGTAGAAATTTCATTTTTATTTTGCCCTTACTTTGTACAAAACAAAAAAAAGTCACGATCATAAAACATTTAGTAGTTACTTAATAAAAAAGTGATAGTGTCTGGACAGACGTGAAGCACGAAATAGTCGCGTGACCAAAATTATCTAACAGGATAACAGCACTACCCTAGAAAAGCAAATCAATAATGCGTAAAATATAAAGAAACTATTTTGGGAACTGCACATACCAGCAAGGTAGGTAGAAAGACATTTTTGGGACCTGTCGTATGTAATAGGGTAAATGAATAAATTGAAAATCTGTTTAGTCCGTCACTATATAGAAAAATAATAGACACGTATTTTGTGTTCTTTTAAATCAGTGAATATTGACAAAGATAAAACACTACGACATTCGGGAATGAGGGCTTGTGACGTCATTGCGCCTGTTAAATTATACCGACCGAGTGACGTTTTGTGATTTTTAAAAGCATTGTATCTTCGTCGTTTTTGGTTTTTGTAACAAAAGAAAAAACACGGGTTAAATATTTTTGCTAATCTAACTTTCGGACTAATATTTTTTTTTGAGTAAAATAGCGTATTGCGGTCCACAAATTCAGAGCCTTTACAATTAAAGTGACTTTACCTTGTTTTGACTTTTGACAGTTGTACCTACATAAGTCAGTGTTATAGAAGGCTGTTATAAAAGTTGCAGGATCCAACACAGTTAAATAAGTACTCCCGGATACGTCGAGTTTCACCCCTGGCTGGAGGCCTTAGAGTAATTTAAGGCATCCACAGAAAGGGCGGTTAAGCAGCCCACAACCTCTTCTAGGTTGACCTGTGAGATGCCATTCACAAAAAAAAAAGTCGAGATTCATTGTGACGACGATTTTCTTGTTGACGCCACTGTTGATTCTGGCTTTCAGGAGTTGGTTTGGGTATAATGCGATGGATTTTCCAAAAAAAAAACATTTTAAATAATGTAACTTATTATTATACGTAATGTTTTAGGAACAAACAAAGAAACTCGACGAGATAACTGTTGTATAAGCAAATAATTGTAGTTTTAGCAAATAAATGTTGGCAGCTTTACGACAAATGTATTTTGAACCAACAGTACTAAAAGAAGCAGAACGAAACTTCACCGCTGATGCATTTGATATGTCTGCTTTTAGAGTGAAAGCTTTATATTTAATGTCGCCCTACTTTTCCTAAATCTACTGAAATATATTTCACAAAGTGATAAGCATCTCGCACACTGGACATGAATATATCCACACACATTGTAGGTACAAAATTTCTATGTAATAAAGGTAATCATTTGCTAAATACCTATGGTTTACGTTTTTAATGCCACGTTCAAGCGGCGTCAGGTGTTGTTTTGTCCACAGATAGTCATATCTGTGTAACAATGTTACATTTTTTTGGTTTTCATAACACATAAAAATTAATAAACAAAAAAAACAAAAACCCTTCCTCGGCATTCGGGTAAAAAACGTTACCCAACAGTAGGGTTTTTTCCTGTATCGTAGGTGCATTTAAACGCGCACATACAAACCGCGGGACCTGGAACAACTACTTGTAGAACATACAAACCGGTCCGCAGCACAGCAGTTGGAAGGAAAGAAAGAAAGAAAGAAAATAAGTTTATTTGACACGCCTTAGGCACACAATTACAATGAAAAATTACGAGACAATAGAAAAGGAAGAACACAAAAGAAGGTACCGTGTGCCTCACGGCTGTGCTAAATAGGCTCAGTTCAGCAAAAAGCCAGGCCACAGGGTGCCTGTTTCAGGCCAGGGCGCTGTTTTTCAACTGAGCCTTGCGAGACGTCACAGATGTAAATCAGCTCAGTCACTGCGCCAACTTTGTTTAACACCTGGTAGGTTATCATTACCAACAAAGGTAGCATTCTTTCACCCACTATGGAGTATTAAGCGCCCTCGTTTGTGTCATGCTTTTCTGGGGTACTTTTCTGTAAGAATAGAGTCCAGTGTCATCACCATCGTCTACGACGACATAAACAATAGCATAGCCGTTCTTAATCAAGTCGTCAAGTAAAATTTACATTGACTAAACAAAAGAACCACATTCTGCCGAGATTTTTCTTTGTGGTAAAATAATTTAGATATTAAATATAAATAAATAAAAAAGTTTTTAGGTTTCACAATCAGGGTATTGGTACTTGTATTCGAAGTCTCCTTTTAGGTAGACAATGCCTGTGTTAGAAGGCTCCGCTCTTCCATAACAATACAGATAGATGTCTTACTATTTACTTTTAAACACATAATCATAATATAGGTCCTATAATCTACGAAGGGTTGGGTAGATATGCCAAAAAGCATACCTACCCTTATTTCGCAGTTATGTTTGAGTCCCTTGTAGCGGGGGGCAGGGCTTTTTCTTTTTTTTTTATCGTGGTATTCTACCACGATAAAAAAAATGAGTCCTCCCACCCAGGGCAGGGCGGGAGGGACTGTCAGACTTGTACTGACTAAAATCCACGGTGTCCTTCCCTAGCCCTTTACGTACCGGGGTCACGGTAATTCGTAAGTCCCGTGACCCCGGCAGGCTATGGCCCTCTACAGGCCCCGTCACTATGCTGACACTCCTTGAGGCGCGCGTGGAACACAACGCGCCGTCGACCCGGGGGGGGGCAGGGCTAGGGGCTGTAGTTATCAGTCGGACTCGAATCCAGACTCCGTGACTGCTATTTAAGATTTTTGATGGAAAAACCCAATAACAGTTTTTCATGACTTGGAAATCTAACCCAGCTTAGCGGTCGCGCTTGCTATGATACTACATCAATAAGGCAAAAAATATGTATCGCTTCTGAATAATCTACCACTCTAACCGTAGATCACTCATCAGTAATCTTGTGACCGAAGTAATCTGACGGTCAACAGAAATTCATTAAAAACTGTAAGTTCATTTTGTGGAGAGAGAATATTTTTTTAATAATTCAAATGCAGACACCAAACAATATGTCTACCACAACGATGAGCAAGGATAACGTTTGAAATGAAACATTAAATTGGATTTTAATCTCATCCTCATAGAATGTCAGGCGTAACTTTATTAAAATTTGCTAAGTCTCAGGGAGATTAATTTATACTTTTAATGAACCTAAATCAGATACCTAAAATTTAAATGATTTAATCCAAGATATAAGTTTTTACCAGCGACAATAATTATACCATAAGAACGTATTATAGGGTTAAAAAGTACCAATATTCGTGTAGTACTCGTAGTATACTACGTTATAAAGAGATAATAGTTAAGTTCTGGCTCATCCACCTGGACAAAAATTCAAATCTATTATATTTTTTTTAAAGAAGTAAAGATTTTGTAAAAATAATAATTTAAAATAACGATTATGAAAGGAACGCCTATTCAAATGTGAGATTATAGTGACACCTTGAAATAGACATTTAAATGTGAAAAAGAACCATTACATACAATAAAATAACCTACAAAGTCATACACAAGTATTTAACTGAACCATCGATGAAAGAAGGCAGGTAAACTTTTTTTTTATCTTGATAAAATCATCAAATGAGTCCTCCCACCCAGGGCAGGGCGGGAGGGACTGTCAGACTTGACTGACTAAAATCCACGGTGTTCTTCGTGAGTCCCGCGACCTAGGCAGGTAAACTAGACGATTTCCCTATGGTAATGAATTTGACTTCTTCTCCGAATACCCAAATCACAGTTAACAGGTGGAAAATGACATCAATGTAATTAGGTCAAATCGGTCCGTTTGTAGGATCTAATTAACATAATTATTCTCTGCCAAATGTTTGGAGCAGCATTAAGCTTGTATTTATTACTAGGTATTGAAGTGTTTGTACAATGGGACCAACTTCAGTTCGGAATTCACAAATTGTCGAATATCTAAAGCAAACTTAAAGCTTCCGTGTAATAATAGCCAACTTTGGCAAAAGCTAACTAATAGCCAAACGATAGCTTGAAATATTTTCTATGGCACGGGAAACGGCCACTAGATAGTTGCCAAAAAAGAAATACAGGCTTGGCGCGTTACCAAAAATAGAAACCGCTCGATGAAATGCACTTGTATCCAGTAACGTATTGGATTTAGGATGGGAGCTGACGGTCGATTTGAGTGTTAGCTTTTCCTGAACGACATTTTAGAAGTTTGTTGAAAAAATGTGCGAACGCTTCTATAGACAACAGTAACTTTATTTGTAATTGGCACCTTTAAAATTCTCTTCTCTGCCCTTCTTTTTTATTTAACCAATGCTGAGTTAAGTGAGGTTTTGTATTTTTAACGAGATCGTCTGTCCACCTAGTCGCTAGTATCCCTACATCTCTCTTTCCTATCCGTGGCCTACATTACAACCTTTCTGTTCCATCCTCCATTTAATCTTTTTTTTATCGTGGTAAAATTATCAAATGAGTCCTCCCACCCAGGGCAGGGCGGGAGGGACTGACAGACTTGACTGACTAAAATCCACGGTGTCCTTCAATAGCCTTTACGTTCCGGGGTCGCGGTAATTCGTACAGTCCCAAGACTATCTTCCATTTAGTCTACGGCAAAAATGGTCCGCCGACTTCCGCTTTATTCTTGCTATCACCCCCGATGTGTCTGTAAATCTTTGGGTGTTTCTCACTTGTTCGTAAAAAGACAACATTAAAATTAAAATATCCCATTTCTAGAATAATAATTCTGTTCGTAATGTAATAATACTCCATATTAAAGCACTGATGTTCGAGAATATGAATGATGTATGCGATCAATTATTGTTTTAATGATGCCAAAACCAATTTTGATTTTTCATTTTCAGAAAGATACAGTAACTATTTTGAACGAAGTTTGCGCAACAACTAAACATTAATACCGAAACACAAAATCATTGAAATTGTGTTTGAGTTTGCGAACTATGCAAGTAGCAAGTTGAGTTTGATTTGCATCCGAAGTCTATATTGCCTGCAATTAAAACATTTCAGCTTAACGTTTAAAATAGGATACTTTGAAATATTGACTACGTTATAGTAAATGTTATAGCTGTTTGTCATTCCCGTAAAAACTTCCAAAGTCTTCGAGTAAAGGATACTGAACGAGGCATTAAGACCACCTGGGTTTGAAAGGGCACGCCATTTATGAAAGTTTGAACGCCTTTGGACACAAATGACCAAGGAACTTAAGTGTTACTTTTGCCTGATTTATTTTGGTTAAAATATATATTATGACGATATTACTTGAACCTGCTGAGTGAACACTACTCCCTATTATTTTCAATTTCTTGAGTTTTGTCCACTCATCCGGAGTAGAGACAATTGTCTAATCGAGGTGTCACAAATTTTAAATTCGTGCTTCTAACTAATCTACTATACCTATACCCACGCAAGTATGGAGTCGAAGTTATGGAGTGGAAAACGTCCGAAAATACGGGATACGCAATTAGAAAGCAGTGCCTTAGGGCCACAGTACCCTGTTTGTACACAAGACTGGTTGTTAGACTTACGGGCACCTAAGTAACCTTAATTACATACTGTCTAAGATTTACTGAATAAGAGCTGAAAATAAATCTGAATATTCTTTCAGTGAAACTAGGCAATAAAATATGCAAAGTAATAAAAGCAAGAAATATACTACAAGATATAAAACCTCACATTGATATGTCTACATTCGCGCTTCGTTAAACCAGACAAACAGTGTTGGCAGAAAAACTCAGTGCTGAACGCTTTAATGCAGTTTGATTAAATGCTAACATTCCAAAGCTTTTGTGAAAAATTGGACTGAGAAGATTTTGTTTGTTTTGAAGAATCCCCGTCTTTTCTGTTATTTTCATGAAAACTTTGCTTTGAAATATGAGAGCAAAATGGATTGTATTGTTAACAATACAATCCATTTTGCTCTCTATTTGTTTTTAGCATAAACTTTAAAGTTTATGCTAAAATTTCAAACTTTGCGCTAGTTATTTATTTTAAGTTGCTTAATGGCTAGTCGATTAATTAGGTTTCCGAATAGGATTAAAATTACTTAATAAATGATGGCGATAAAAAATAAAAGTTACGAGTAAAACTTTCTCGAAACATTTCGGCATAAATCATTCTTCATAACTGAGTAATTTTCTTTAAAATTGTGCCAACTGATAGTGTCACTTAAAGTAATAAATGCTTATTATCATTAGCTGTAAATCATTGTTTCTTATAGGTTACAATATAAATTAGGATCGATTTAATATTTTAAAATCGAGAAAGAAAACAAAACAAATAAAGTATCACCTAAAATTATTTTTAAACCATACAATAAAAGACTTTGAGAGAAATCTCGCAATACTTTACTCATAGTGGAGGAACTTTGAATGCTTTTTAATATTTGAGACTCTGTTGATGGTTAATGATATAGTTGAAAGCAACGACTGGAATGACGATAAGTAGAGAATTGTGGAAGAAAGAGCAAAGCTGAATAAGTAACTACAAAATAATGATGAAGATTAGACGTGTTTGTAAGTCAAATCGACTTACAAACATGTCTAATCCTTGAACTATATTCGAGTTGAAGGCGACGATAAGTCTGTTAACAAAATAATATTTATAAATGTTGACTTTGATAAAAGGTTATAATTATATAGTATGATAAACAAATAGATTCAAATAATGACTAGAAAAGAGCCAGACATACTGTTTCGTATTATGACAATAATGATTTGAAAACGCAAGCAAAACATAAAGTAGAAGTTAATATTGAAAATCCCGACTAGACTAATAACCCGAAATGTTCAATTTAAATAAATTATAGCATTGAAATGCTTTGTACTACTCGTGGATATTTCTTAGTTACAATAAATCACAAAATAAATTCCTTTGTGAAATATCCGTTTTATTGTAGAAGCTGAAGTAGCAAATTAGAAATGAACAATTTTTCATTTCCTCTAAAATGAAACAGTTTTATCACATTGGCGTCAATCCAAAATATGTTGTTATTTGTAGAAAAGATTAATTTTATAGCAGAAATGAACTAAAAATTTGATCTTATAATTTGAAAATGCTCTATAACTTCGATTTCCATAGTGTTTTATCCGCAACCTTCAAGTTATGAACTATAATTTTTCCTCGTTCTTTAAAATAATCTTTAAATTCAGCGTACAAGACTAAATCAATCTACTACTCTACTAATTTCCAATTCATTGGAAACTTTGTCTTCACCATTTATCTTCCATCGACAATCATGGCTAACAAGAGAAAAGGTATTCTAGTTACTCGCTTCCCATTTTTTTTTTGCCACGTTCCACAGATCCTTGGCATCGTATGCTTAATTTATAACTTTGTTTACTTCCAAAATATTCACTTTTGATACAGGAGTGACTTGATTTGTTGAGCATTGCAAATGGTGCGTAAATTTATGGAATCAATAATAACTTTTGTTTGAGTCTCTTTTGGAGAATGTTGCTATATGGGAAGTTTTCATATTCGTATCTTTATTTTCATTCCATAATGTCTATGGTCAAGTATTTCCGGCTTTGTTTATCTTTTATTTTTGTTGTTGTAATATCATCAAATGAGTCCTCCCGCCCTGGATATCAGACTGTTACTGAGTAAAACTCCACCCTATTCCTTCCGTTGCTCTTTCTTGTTCAGGGTCGTGGTTACCTTTACGGACGGCCCCGAGAGCTTTTGCAAGTTATAGTTCATAAGTAAGTTCTGGTTTATCTTCACCTTTATATTTTATATTGATATTATTAACCCTTTCATTCTTAAATACCGTCCTCGTACTTGATTTCACTACACGTCTCCCAGGTGGTGTAAAATAAAATTTATGTCGTAATATCCTCCTTACCTTTTTCGTTTATTTCTGCGTAGCAACTCGAAGTGAATGGTCCACCTGTACATATTTCGCGACTGTATCCCAGTTTACGAGTTATCTGAGCGTTTGGATGGACGCTATCGGACATTATTTGTTGGCTGATTTATGATATTTACTCCTGAGGCCCGTATTGATACACCTAAATATACAGTGTACCTTTGTTGATAAATAATAGGGCTGGGACCGAGGTGTTTTATGAGCTTCGTATTTGCAGGTTCAAATGGTTTTCGGTGTCAATTCGGTAATGGAAGAATGGAGGATTACTTACTGGTGCTTGAAATACAAAACCGCAATATAGTTTTGTTTTGATTTGTTGAGACATTTTGTATATTTAAGACGTCTGTAAAGGACCCAGACATTTTTCTCATATTTTATGGTAATGCTTCTATAAAACAATGCTTCGCAAAGAAGAAAAGGTCCGTTTCTTTCAAAGCATCTATGAAAGTAGTGTCCATCAGCATTATGGAGACATTATTAACATTATCATGTCAGTATTTTCACATGTTAAACTATTCCAGTATTAACCCATTCAAATTATTCTAATAATATTTTTACCACAAACAACCCTATATCCAAGAAAAAGGGTTTAATTTTACGGTACGTTACATTTGTTAAATTAAACATTAGGTATTTCAGTCCTTTTATGTGATGATATTACAAAGCTTTGAAAATATACTATAGTTGAAGACTTGAGGTGTCCTAATTAAAATCTTCAAATTGGAACGTGGTCTATGCAACTAGAATCAAACTCCTTTGTTTTAATTTGAAATTAACATTTGAGAAAATAACATTTACTAATTTTTGTTAGACAACTGAACTGGGTTCATTCAATAAAGATTAGCGACTTTTTGTTGTCACTATTGAATGTTCTTTTAAGACTTCTCCGTAAAACTTACAATCAATAAAAATCACTGAGTTTTACAGTGGCACACCAAATGAGATTAGCACCGAGGATTTGTCATTGATACGTTATCCGTGGTTTACGTACGTGCTTCATTAAAATAATTATATTTAACAATGGAAATTACGGCCTCCTTAGAGTTCGTGGCTACATAACTATCGCAATGGTTGATCAAGTTATAAATAAATAAGATAAACAATAAATACTTCATATAAATAATAATAAAATATAGTAAAATATCATCACTGGAAACGCAAAATAACTAAACCGCCATTTTTTTTTTTTTGTTCAAACAGGTGTACTATTTTTGTTGTATTCCAATTAAAAAAATTTGAAGGCAAAAAATCTTCATAATATTACTATCTGCGTTTTAACATAAACATATTGCATTATAGTAATACAGATTTCCTATAAGAATTTTTTTAATGTAAAGCTGTACTTTTACCGACGTCTACCTGAATAAGTACTCCTTTCTTTCATTCTATAATTGTTAGACATCTTTCAGTGGCGTTTCCGAAAAAATCTTTTCGTTTCGTGATGTTTTTTTTTTGTGAATGGCATCTCGCAGGTCAACCTAGAAGAGGTTGTGAGCTGCTTAACCGGACTAGGCGCTATTGCGTATAAATATGTAAAAAAAAATAGAATTAAACTTTTCTAGAAAAACTATGTCTAAAGAAAAGACAGATGGTTCGTTTGAAAGATTGCATAGGCTGTGTTAGACGTCGATCCCAAATAAACTAAGATAAGAACTGAAGGATCACTTTGTATCAAAATCACGACGACCCATAGAATTACCTAATACTAGCTGTAGTCAACGACTTTTCCCGCGTATAACTAGAGAATTATCCCACAGGAACAAATAAAAAGTATCGCATGAATTAACCCAGGTAACAAACTATATGTATGCCAATCTTGATGCAAAACCGTTCAGCTGTTCTGTCGTAATTGAGTAGCAAACATCTTTTTATTCATCCAACCTTTCGTATTATTTGTAATATTAGGAAGGATGTATTGTCAATTTGCTATTTTTTATCATCCTAGTTTGGAGAAGGAAGTCACAGGCTTTACGGATCTCAAATAACATGATCGAATAAATTTCTCATTTCCATTCATTAGCTTTGGTCCTTTCATAGTCACGACTTTGACAGATGAATGGTTCCCAAAGGTGGGGACTAACTTTATAAATCATTCATAGATCATATTGATCTATTGTTACAATTATATCTATAATTCATGACTTAGTATCATGCATTGATTAATGGTTGTACTTTCTGGTACTAGTACCGACATTGTAAAATCTAAAAATAGTACTGCTGCTCGCTAAAAAATACGGCATCTAAAATTAATATCTCGTATGTTCTTGTCCTGCCAAGGTTTTATAGCCTGAAAATATATATTGCCCTTCTGCTAGATAATACCTTCCTCGATGAATTCTGCTGTTTTCGATCACTTCTTGCCAATTCATAAGAAAGACTTCCAAGTCGTCCCACAATCTCGTTTGTATTACGCAGATATTATACTTAAAAGCATAATTTAAAGAGATTTTCTCGCAAAAGAAGTTTACATCTTGAATTTATGGTCATATGCTCATTCCTATAGCTATAAAATATTCAACACAATTTAGAAAATGTATGCAAACACACTCAACTGTTAAATTTGTAAATTTTCAAAGCTTAAAACCGATGTACTGAATTCCCTGTGATTCCATGTGCCAGTGCTATTTTAAATGCAAACTAAGTTGAATTGATGATTGCCACTGAAGCCTTACTGGCGCTAAAGCTAAATAGTGCTAAAATGCTTAATTGCACATTCACTAATGTTGTAGATATAATATCATATCATTAAATAAAATAATAGATATAACAAAAGTAAATAATTATAAATAGACCGGTCAATTTTGACATTCGACGCTACATAAATTCAAAATATAATTATAAGTAAATTTGGAAAGTTCCCCATCTCTGCCCTGTTTGGAAAAAGTTTTATTCAAGATCAAAAGTCGAAAAAAATAGTTTTTTTTGCGATTTTCAGCAAAAAGGTAAGTTTTATCATAAAAATACCTCAGACAAAAATTATAGATCATAAAATTATCTATTAAAAATTTAAATAAATTTGAGTGATCTTAATGTACGATAAGAAGTATCTAAGAACGTTATCTAAAAACGTAAGATAAGAGTGTTATTGCTATTGAGAAATAGGAAAAAATCCACGTAAACAGAACAATAAAAATGTCCACCGTCTAATTTGTTGTTTCCCATTCATTTATTTGGCCAAACTGATTTATAAATCCAAGACTATGCGCTAATTTAGATTTTGGCCACATTTATCCTTCAATAGGTTTTATTTTTTTTTGTTTTGGGCTATCACACAATATGTAGGGCGTAGCAGTCAGTATGAAATTTCCTTATCCTGGGAACATTAAATATATTGAAAGACAAAGATCCTACTAAATTATTTTGAATAAAATTTCTGGTTGACCTATACTAACGCTTCACGAACTTCGTTTACACTTTGTGCTGCGGTTGCAATGACTTGGCACCCGAACATGCTTCAGGGAGACAAACCATTATAACTGGTGTATTAGTTAACGATCACCATAAGTCGAGTATAAGTAGAAATTGCTCGTTTCCACAACAAATACACTGCCGAATAGAATGTGCCGACCAGAACCAAGCACCTTTTGATAGTAATATCAGAAAAAAATGTTTTACTGTTAGCATTTACAACATCTCTTCCACACGAGTAATAATCACCAATTATTGCGATATAAATATAATTTGTTGCCAGTTCAAACACATTAAATTCGCAGAAATCAGATATTTAAAATTACTCCAATGTTTCGCAATCTGATATTTTCTCCCGAGAGTTAATTAACCTTGAATGTTAGGCTTCGTATCGATTTAAATGTTCAGACTATTTTTACACAATCCACAAATACGAGAGGTACTGCGGGTCTAAATTTTTAATGATATTGATTAAATCTTTATATTCGCTCTTCCGTTTGAATTTTTAATACTTGACTCAGAACTAAAAATGGTCCTTTAGCATTAGTTTGTCTAAGTAAGTAATTCTAGGATTCTCTTAAAAATCCAGATACTGATAATTATATTACTTACCGTAATATTTTAGTTATATTTATTAAACTTTTAAATACACACTCTTCAATTTTTAATGCTTTACCGGTAACTAAAACAGTCCCTTGGCATTGAATTACTTTCCTTGGTGACATTGTATAGAGCAAGTTCGTTCGGCTATTCATAAAATTACAATATGAATAGATTCTTTGCAGAAAACTTTATGAAGTACTGAAGTTCTCCCGACCTTTCGCGTACTAGTGCTACTCCCGAATAATGTGTAGTACCAAATCCAATCCATCATCCACTCGGTTCTCCAAGTGAGTACTATGATCAATGTTGGCTCAAATCAGACAAGGATGGATGACATAAACCATAATTAAGGTTCAGTAAACAACCACTTTTCCTTATAAACTTTTTGTATCAACATTGAAAGCTCCTGAAACTTGGCGTAGTCAATTACATCGTACCAATTATAATTGAAAGGGGTATCGGTAATATTTCTTTCAATAAGTAATTGGTCGTTACAGAATTTGAATAGGCGGTTTCATAATGTATGTTACGTGTGCCGTTGAAGTACTTTCTGAAGCCACATAAAGAACCTAACGACTTGTAACTTATAAATATTTAACGTGTTCTCTGAATATTTTCATATTTCCTTCATGCTATGATAGTTTATTTGCCTTTGACAAACGACATTTGCTACCGTCTACCATCAAACGCTGATGACATTGTAATCAGCTTCAACCTCATTTGAAAACAGAAAATGTGGCCAGTATATTGGCGTTTAAGCAATAAGCATTCGCGTTCCATTTTCAAAATACAGCGCTGCGATTCATGGACGTTGTTCGCAAAAGCTCTTCTTCGGCCCATTCATATTTCACGTTGCATTGAAATTTCCAAATGGAAATTCTGGAATTCGAATGTACTGGTTAATTCATGAGACCAATATGACATCCATTTTGAAAATTAAAACACGTGTTACTAAAGTACAGAATTATTAAAACAAAATGGTCTGCGATTAATGGGACAATGTACAAAGTTACATTGCATAAACAAAATTACATGGGTAAAATTATTTAGTGCAGTATATATTTAATATGTAAATTTACATTATTCATAAATTCCATTACTGAAGTCCTCAAATGCTCTTACCATCTGTACGCTGATGACTTGCAACTTTACGCTCAAGCCGATGCCAACTGTTTAGATGACTGCATTTCCACCCTAAACGATGACTTGCGTAGTATTAGTGACTGGAGCAGGCAGTTTGGGGTATCAGTCAACGTGAACAAGTGTCAAGCCATGGTAATAGGCAGCGTCTACCATATGCGTAATCTCAATATTCTTGGTCTTGCACCTATTACATTTAATAACACGAAAATTCCTTTATCTCCTCATGTTAAGGATTTGGGTTTACATATTGATGATCGACTTAGTTGGGAAAAACATGTCAATTTGGTAAGTCGGAATGTTTCTGCCACACTGCGATCCCTCTATAGATTTAAGCACTTTCTTCCATCTAACACTAAACTACTGCTTGTCCAGGCTCTTGTGCTCCCTATTATTGATTATGCGGATGTTTGTTACTCTGATGTTTCCCAAAACCTCTTAAACAAATTGGATCGACTTTTAAATAACTGTATTCGTTTTACATTTGGACTTCGAAAATATGATCACATTTCCAGTTATCGTTCTCAGCTTAAATGGCTGCCTATCCGCCAGAGAAGATCTCTCCGATCACTCTGCTTGCTTTTCTCCATTATTAACGATCCTTGTGCTCCTAATTATTTAAAAAGTTCTTTTCAGATCCTGGGTAGCTCGCACGATCGTAACCTTCGTGCTGCTGAAAATTTGCTCCTTCAGATACCTTCTCACCGTACAGGTTTTATATCCAATTCCTTCGTGGTTACGGCAATTAAACTCTGGAATGCGCTTCCCCTTGACATTAAAAAAGCTAAGAGTAAATTTTCTTTTAAACGCCAAGTTCGGGAATACTTTTTAAAAACACTCGTTCCTTAGGTTCCCATTTATTGATATGGTCGTCGTCATATTATATATCCATTTATATTTTATTTATATTTAAGTTCATTGTTATTATTAAGTATTATTTATATATGTATAATATAGGCATATATTTTCATATGTACCTATTCGAATAAATTATTTATGTATAGCCATAGTTAGATGTAGTAGATTTAATTGTTTCGTATTGTATTGTTGTACCTATTCCAACTGCTTCTCCTTTTGACCCAAAGGTTGACTGGTAGATAATGCCTTGTGGCATTAAGTCCGCCTTATGTACCACAATTGTACGTAAAAGTTTAAATAAATAAATTATTACTTTTATATTTTACCAAAACAAGTGCTTACGTTCAAGTTTATATAAACCTACTTTTTTATAAATTTTATATTTTCCTGTAGTTTAAATTAATCATTATATTCCCTCCACCAAAGAACATTTGTCACAACTAACGACTCTTCGTATTTATTTATTAACTGAGTAAGAAATCCTAATTGAGTCGAGGATTACTGATATAAATATTAATTCCATGAATCGGTAATAAACTTCTTATGTAAGTCCACCCACAGCTGTATCTAAATATATTTGTATCCAAGTGTCTTCTACCACCCTACATTCGAATCAGTCCCGTATAATCTAACCACATACACCACATACCCTGTACTAATCATTTCGGAGTCCACCCACACATGCCTCCGTACATATAGGTGGGTCCCTACATCACATACCTCTGTGCTTATAACCTCAATAGAATTGGATTACGTACAGGAATGCATCCAAAGATTTAGATCGTTAGAAGAGATCATCGTGCTTTATTGTTATCATCATTCACATCCTGATTTTAAGATATACTAGCTTAGTCCAATTTTTTTCACCGATGGCAACTTTTTGGTATAAAGGTCAGTTGATTGACCAACACTTGAATAAACTATTAATTATTAATGCATAACCTTTTAACTAATTAATAACTGGCCCTAAGTCGCGTAAAAAGTGTTCACACTGAGAACAATGAGCTTAAACGAGGGATAAAGGAGCGAGTGATAGAGTAACAATAGACGACATGAAAAAAATACATATTCGGTAACCTACGTGCAATGAGATATGGACAAAACGATTATGACTGTCAAGAGAGACATACACCGTTTAGAAACGAGTTTTAATATGAGTGAGTGAGACAAGATTATTCAAATTAACAGAATTTGTAATTATTTTTGACACCGTAGGCGCGTCTACACTGGCTAGCGTAGTTGAGCATTCCTCGTATTCTTTGTGTAACAGGGATTTAATAACTCAAATTTTAAAATCTTTAGAAATGACCTAAAAATATTTTAAAGGTCTGCTGACACGTGATTAATTTTAGAGCGTATTAAACGATTTAAATCTTTGTAATACCTAAACACATTTCAAAAGGTCCGTTCACCACACATGTGCAGTAATCAACAAATGGCAGCATATCTGACATTTGCAGTTCAATTTCCAGTTCTGTGTTAGCCTATTTTAGTCAGTATCGATCAGACCAAGCTCGAGGCAAGCTTCATAAAAAAGTAATACGTAATTACCAGTTTCCTTTGGCATTTGTGTTATAAACGTAGTATGTATTGTTACTATAGGTACCGTCAATTAGACGTTTAGTTACCTTGTGTATTGTTGTAGGACCTACTTTTGTTTTTTGTTGACGTAACAAAATTATGAGAGCTTTCTGTCGTTTTCGATAAGGTTAATAGGTAATATTATAATACTTGTCTGAACTTTTTATTTAAATAACTACAATGATTGATTTTAACATAAGTGAATCTTAACAGCAGATTTTCTCGCACAACTGTGATCAACCTTTACATTTATTAAAAACTGTTTATTCCGAATTTGTAGATGTTCACTCCTTTTTATTTATCCTTTTTGTTCTATCGGGTTGTTACTACTAATTATAACTGTTGCTTATAGCGCCATGATCTAGTTTAGTGATGTGTTGTGTTCAAAATTTCAAATATGTAAATTTAATTTGAGACAGTAAGCATTTTATTTATTTGTAGATCAATGCCTAACTTAGACTTATTACGTAGACTAGTGTTTATACGATGATCGATGGAACGTCTAGTTTCAAATATTCGTTTTGTTCTATTATTTTACTTTGATTAATTACATCATTCTAGGATGTCACAACTTACTGGTACAGATGAGTCTTACAGACCCATCCTTTATAAACTCTGAACCTTGTTAAGGGGTACATGCCCTTTCTTAGCTCGAACCATTTCTCATCATATAAATGATAATTGAATACGTAAATCATTAATCCATTTATACACAGAACACGTATTTACATAGATAGCTTAGCCAACTGCTAGTGATCTTAATCTAAAGTGTAATGTATTGCTGTAGAAATAGGTACGTATCTCGCATTGATATCACTTGTGCCCTCATCCATTACCTACGTGATAGAAAGGGTTAAAGTTTTTTTCTTAGACTGTGCTTAGACTTGAGTCATCATTTTTAGAGATTGCGCTTACACGCAACAAAACAGTTTTTATTACAAGCTGGTAGGCATTTGTTTCTATATCTAACTAATTCTAGTTGATCGCGTAATATTAAGCTTCAATTAATTACTATGGAATAATGTGTTTCCCATTTTTATTTTATAAAGCTTCGATCATAAGCAAAACAGTGGACTCTGGTGTGCACACTGTCTCGTCCGTCATCTACCTTGCCTTTTCTAACGATTTTTTTATTTATGTTCACACAAAACATATACAGATAGAATAGCACAAAGGTGCTGCTTATTTTATTAAGAAATTTCTTCCAGCAGATCAACAATAGAAGAACTAGATGTGGAACAATGATACAGTCGGACTCACGTGTATACCGGTTAAAATTTTACTGGATATCAGTATTTTAGATAGAGCGCCAGCTTAGTTCATTTCCATAACCCAATACTAAACCTTTTAGTAGGACTGCTTGTCAGACTTTAAGCTCTCTTACTACCACATACTGACTAATATGGCTAAAAAAGTATTACAGTAATAAACGTAAAACAGTATTTTAATTGCAGCCTAATTTAAACGGACTAAGTAAAGAAACCCAAGAACACGACGAATATTAATAGTAACTTTAAGAGCTTGCCGCTTAATTTGTTACCAGGTAGTTTCCGCTTGCAAATTTAATTATAAAATGTACTTTAGTTTTCTTTAGTGCTGCAGTGGTCAAAAGCCAGACTGTAGCAATCCTTTGTGAACAAGAGTTCTAAAACTTAGTAAAGCAGACTAACTGGATAACATAGCCGAACATTAATTTCTACGTTGAAATTCCCAGGGGTCGCGGGACTCACGAATTACCGTGACCCCGGTACGTAAAGGGCTATTGAAGGGCACCGTGGATTTTACAGGACAGTCCCTTCCGCTCTGCCCTGGGTGGGAGGACTCATTTAATGATTTTACCACGCTAAAATAACGTTGAAATTCCCATTTAGTCTTTGGTTTAACCACTTTGGAAATATTAAACTAATTTTAATGAAACAATGCAGTAACGAAATTGGCTCTGAGGTTATTAAGGCAGAATATTATGTAAAGTTCTAATAACAAAATAAATAGTTCACATTTTAGAATTTGCTGCAATACCCAGAAATTGTGCTTAAAGCGAACAATGTATTTTGCAGCAAAGCCTAAATTAACCGGGCTTAAAACATGACACGCAATTTAAAACCTTAACTTCATAATAATAGGACATTTAAAATGCTTCAGCACTGGTATTTATCTAATATTTATAACGTAGGCTTGAGAGCAATATACCCTCGACTTCAGTTGCATGACTCTTGTGAATAAAAAGGTAGTTCAAGGCATAACGTGCAAAGTATTTTTAGCCTGTGACCAACTTATCAATGCAATATACATTTGAATTATTGAGACCAACATGCTCCTTTTTCAAAGGCCTAGTTTATACAGCTTGCGATAAATATACATAAAGAATTCTAAAATTAGAAAACTATTTTCAATCCAGAGTAAGGTTTGCGTGGTGAATAATTTACCCACGTGCTGTTGATTGTTTCAAGGCATTTACACTGTGCCACGATATTAATAGGCTGTGGTTCATAGAATATCGGAAAAGGGAAAATAAATTCAGGGCAGAATTATAAATATACTCGGGATGGGTCGTTGCTCATTAATCATTTGTGATGTACTTGGAGAGGTTGTGTATCCATCAGACGGGAGGAGTTGGTTGGCCAATACTATAAATAAACATATAGGGTATTCATACAAATTACAAGAAAGAAAAAAAAAGAACCCAAAATTTGAATATTTTTGTTTAACTATTGTATATTTCTAGGTTTAGGCAGATACTCGTATTATTAATTTGCGTTGTAACTAACATGACCTGACACATAATGAATGCCTAAATATTGTAAGCCTGATGGAATTTGTTTATTATCCAGTGGTAATAACCCCGATTTAAAAGTTCATGAGTTCAAACCGAGTTTAATTCACGTTACTATGTGTTATTTATTTCATTACCACTTCTCTCAAAACGGTGAAGGAAAACATCATGTGGAAACCAGCATATCATACTACCAAAAATTCGAAGACATGCAGCATTTACCAACCCGCATTGGGCCCGTGTCCCACCAGTGGGAACATTTAAGGCTGATGGCTGATCCAGGAATCCAGAATCGAAAAATCAGAATAAAAAATTCAACATTGCTCTTTTATTAAGGTTTCGCTTTGTGTTAACCAAGATATTTTGTTAACTAGCTCGATATCACTTCAGGTCAAAAGCAAAGTACAAGATTCTGTAAAATGGAAATACTTTTATGAGACCGCTAGAAAGCAGCCATAAAGAAACCAGGAGCAGTTTTCTTGATAAACTGCCGGTTTCTGCTAGTATTTAACCTCAACTAAATGCTGTTGAAATCAGACTTAAAAGTGCCCCTGGGCGATGAGCCAACTACCTGTCGCCTTTACACTTTATTGCGGTTTAAACACTACAACTCAGACCTGTTCTCAACAGTTTCTTTCGGCTTATCCTTAACAAATTGCCAGATTTTTTTTTTAAATCGCGGAGCAAAAAGTATGACTTAAGATTGCTATTAAGAGTGCAAAAACACGAAAAATGGTCAGGTTTAAAAATAATTGATGTAAGAGTAGGGTGATGTCACGGGACTGCCTAAATGGGTAACGATGACCCTGGAACGTAAAGGGCTATGGAACACCGTGGATTTTAGTCAGTACAAGTCTGACAGTCCCTCCCGCTCAAACCTGGGCGGGAGGACTTATGTGATTTTGCTACGCCAAAAAAAAAAAGAAATGAAGAATGATAAAAGTAAAAAGGTAATTTTTTACACGATAAGTAATAAAGAAACATGGAAGAACAACAAAATAAATTGCGCCGACTTCCTTCAATTAAAGTGCGTTGATGCTCTTTCTCTGATTTCTTAAGGAAAATTTTGATGAAAGAACGTTGACAATCGACTTTAGATTCTTTTGAACACAAGTGAAGAGGGAAGTCGGTTTTTTATCGTTAGGTGTGTGTCATTGTGAGGTATTGTGAAGATAAATGTTAAGTATGTATGTTGACAATGACTATAATCTTTGATGTCTGTTAGAATGTTAGCATTGCCTTCCGTGGTTTATATTATGTAGTAAATTGAACAATGATTTCGATTCGAGTCCTAGATAAACATGATATTTTGTGTGAGTTGTCGTGTTAATAGAAAAAAAAACATTAAACTCAACTAGGGTTTTTCAATGGTTATTACTGCTTCTTAATATATCTGTGCCACTACTACTTCGTTTCTAGTAAAAATAACTTTAATGAATGATGTGAAATATGGAACAGCTGATCTTAATCAAACATGCTGTTCTAAAGAATAATTTTACGAAGAATCATTAATTGCAATTACTGTATAAATCAAACACAATACTCGTATAAATACTGTGCTTCTAAGCCATGTCTTCATTTTGCGTCTATATTATAAGAATATTTTTTTCCAATCATCCAATAATCCGTATAATCTGTAGAAATACATCATTTATCTTGATATCGTTGGCTTTATAGTAAGTCCTCCATCTTTATTATTGTCTGACTCCAGAATATATTTTATTTACAGATATTGTTGCGAATACAGATGATATATAATTATTAGATTATCCTTATTTAATTTTTTTAACTTTTTTTTTAATGATTACTTACATAAAGTTACAATTAATTTTACTCATGAAGATAGTACAAAGAGTTCGTTTTGCCACTCCTCTTCAACTTAAACACTAGGAAACTGAAAAGAGTGAGTTTTCAGGGACTGTCTTTTGTAAACTGGCTTTCAAAAAGAGCTGATGAAATTATCAGCTAAATATGAATGACTTGGGTACTTTTGACTTTGACGACGCCTGCAGCGATCCTGACTTAATTTTTTCTTCATGTTCCTTTACTTTTTCTGCTTCATTCACTCGCCTAAATCGTGCACAGGGCAGCTGCAAGTACTTAAATGGGCTCAATATTCACTCTTGGCAGTGTTTAAAACCTAATCACCATGTCATTCATATTTTCTAATAACATCGCAAAATGAACCTACACCGCTTGATATAACACATAGGTACCATCGTACAATAAAATTGTATTTTACTTTATGATGTAGAAATTATGCATGACAAAATTACAACGTTATTACAACTTTCATAACAACCAAAATTATAGCTGTAATTAATCACGGTTTGTTTACCATACAATTACAAGTTCAATTTGTTGTTAAAATACTGTCTCTCCCCAAATTTGAACGATAAGATCCATTGACAATAATAATTTTCTTCGCTTGGCTTAAAACCGGCGGTGTGCGATGAAATCGTCTTTTTATAACTCACATAATTTTTCAACTTGGAATAGCTACATTTTTGTTTGAAAAGTTAAAGAAAATAAATATTTTTAGTATGAATAATTCTCTGGCAGTACTCACAAAATTTCAGGTCGTTAAACTTAGCCACACCTGGATTACCGAACATGACAAACGCCTTTGATTTATGCTTTTTAATCTTTTCACTCATGAGTACAAAAAGGTATGAAAATGGAATTATTCCCGTTGGATCCCCCTTTTGAGAATAGACTCAATGCTTCAGGCATTCTTCATTTATTTTGTTCAACCAACTTTAGAATTCCCCGACTCTTTCCATGGGCTATTATCCCATGCCACTTTAAACCAGCCCTTATGGTATGAGTCCAAATCGTCTCGCACCATTTTCTGAGTCCGCCTCGGCTGTGCCGTCTATCTCTCACCCGCATCCATATTGTATACAGTCCTTTGCCCAGAAGTCATCGTACATGCAGCTTACGTGACCCGCCCAGTGCCATTTAGCCTTATAGTTCCCGCCACGAGAAGCTATAAATGTAAACACACGTTTCGCAACTTATGGAAAATATGAATGAACAAAAAAAATTCAAAATTAGAAACTCGAATTACAGATAACTTCAGCGTGTAGTTACTGCAAAATGGCGGCCCGTATATTTACTTTCCAAGAGTCAAATAGACAGCGTTCTATATTGCAAAAACATTACCCGACCAAGTAAAGTTGCTCGTTAGTTTCATATTGATTTTTGGTTTATTTATTTTTTATCATTTAATTCAACGTAACTTAGTAGGAGTAACCTAAATACATAATTCAAAACTCACATATAAACATGAGCCAAAATGTCAACGCAGTTCACACAACATAATCTCACTTGAGGATCCAAGCCTAAAGTGTTTGCCAAGACTCATAGCTGCGTCAGCATTTCCTATCGCGGCCATTTGTATTCAAGTCTTGCTCCTATCCCCTATATGTCGTCACCTGACGAGACGAGCAACTCAATACAATTTGGGCAGATCAGAAATATTTCTGAGCAAAATATAATAATACGTATATCCGTATCAAGATCAGCTGTAAAACAATGTATTTCTACTTACGGCCTTTTGTCTCATTTTATGACTGCATTTAAAACATCGAAATATAGAAAAAAATCCAAAAGACTTGTAGGAAAGGTGATATTATTAAAGGTGATTGAATAAACTGGGTTGTTATGACACAAAGCTGATTTGAACAAGATTTACAATGAGCATTGTGTGGTCTAAAGTTGACAAAGCATCAAAATAACCGAACATTATCTATAGAAAACAGCAAAATAAAACATACACGTTGTGTGGGGCCCGCTTAAATATTTATTTAATTTCTTTTTTTTAATAATTGTTGTAATAGTAGCGACAGAAAAACCGTCATTTCATTTCAACTGTTCAATTATCACGGTCCATGTCAGCCTGGACTGACGAACAGACAGACCTACCCTTTGGGTACGGAAGCCTAAAAACAACCAAGGATCATTTCTGTTCTCTCATTTCCAGATAAAACAAATAATATCCATATACCAAAGTTTATTTACACACATCCAGAAAAATACAAGGTCCATTTAAACGTACCTACCCAAAAATAAGAGACCACGTGACATTTAAATTTAAAATGTTCAAAAATGTATTGTATAAAAAAAAAAGTTTTGACGGAAAACGTAAAAGTTTTTCTACGTGTTATGAATCTGAAATGAGTGAATGAATGAATGTGCTTACCCTAAAAATAAAGAGAAAAATATTCACGTTTCGGTTATGCTCGTACGTTTCTAATTTAGTTTGGTGTTTTTGCGAAAATGTTTTTGTAGCAAATGAGTGTTCTTTAAAATAGAATGGTTTAATTTGAGGAGGTTATTTTTCTACAGCAAGATAATCAACAAATCTTTACAATTTTTCACGGGACTTTCTCATCAAGTTACCGTGACCCTGGAACGTAAAGGGCTATTGACGGATCACCATGGATTTTAGTCAGTACAAATCTGACAGTCCCTCACGTCCCGGCCTGGGTGGGACTCATATGATGAGTTTACCACGATGAAAAAAAAAACACAATGACGTAATAGCGAAACTTATCCTTAATCATGACGATAGTAAAAACAGTGAGCTGCAATTTCTACCCATTCCATCTTCATTTTCTAAGATATTTCATCTAGAAAAGAGTAAGCGGATAGTTTCAGAGGACAGTTTATACGAATGGTGCCATTACGATCGGATCACCCAAGTTTAACCGAATTGGCGACGTGATACCGCAGATCTATTCGTTATTAGTGGTAGGTTTCGATGAACGCGTTTCCGAGAATTACTACGCTAGCCTGCTTCTGACTTCGAGAAGTGAATAATATTCCAGGGAAACAATTATGTACCGTATGTTTATACGTCGTTAAGCATAAAATTACTTGCCTTATATTTTACAGAATTAAATACTCGAAGTTTATACTCGTATTTGTGTTGTAGTTGTTAAATATTTCTGCCATAACATCCGCAATCGAAATTGGGAATGGTAGTCATTGGCCAAAAATAAATAAAGGCGAAATATATTTGCGTTCCGTAGTTGATTCCATTATAAAATGAAACGAAAATTGTAAAACCTTTGTTTCATAATTTATAATTATATTGTGTATTTTTTAATTAAACTTCAGATCTCATTTATCTACCTAATTAAAAAACTCTTTTCTAATATTATTATAAAATTCAAAAGGAAAATAAGCTATCCTTACAAAACCATCTCAGCTAGAAATGTTATGTTAGTTACAAAATATTTTCACCCAACATTTAGTTCACGTTATTTTTTTTAAAGTACAAAAAAGTAAAACTAAAAGATTATCATGTTTTTGCTTTCAAGGTTTACTTATGTACACCAAGCGGCAGTAGTTGCATGCGTTATAAGCTTCATAGTTCACGAGCCGCCATTTTAATTAAATATTTAAAACAAGACGTTGTTAAACGTATTAAAATACGTCATACAAGTTCATATACTTTAATTAAGCAGTATACACGCAATGATACATGATTATCGTGTGCAAACGACTTCGCGGACGCATAAACGATCGATTATTTGGTTAATTTAAGGATTCTGTCACGAAACCTCTAAAAGCTGCAGGCAAATGATGTACGGGATGAAGGAATCCAATTTATAGTACCCATTGTTGTTAATTTTATTACAGGTTTAAATCTTGCACGTGAAGAACGAAAACGAAGCAATAACAACTTAAATAAAACAAACAAAATACAAATTTTCAAAGATATACATTTGCATCTCAATTAGATTAAGCTAATGGAAACCGAGAATCATCATTATACTTAAAGGGGAACCAGCATGCATACACGTACATACATAAAATGAATCTAATTAGTTGCTGGCAGAAACATGCTGATCAAAAGAGAAAAGAGCTATTTAGCAAACGGTAGCACGTCACTTTTCCATCCTTACTTCACTCCAACGTTGCCTGAGGCACTCTCAAGTATCCTGAAAATTTTAATTACGCACAAACATGTCTTACCAACTAAGAGTTGGGTTAAGCACGCCATTTTATTTGCGTAGTACTCGTATCTCAAAAATGTTTTCTGCCCCACTTAATTGGACCAAGTTTTGTAAGTATTTCTCATTAGTCACGAAATAATTGCGGGGCCTTAGTAGTACGTGTTTAACCTTGGTCAACCAACAACATCTTCTGAAAGCGTTACATATGAATGGAGTGGTATACAGCCATTTCCTTTGTTGGATTCTTCGACATTTCCATAAAGCTTCATTTTATTAATCTCGGGTCAAGGATATGACGGTATTTCCTCGAGGGCAGCCTTACGGTTCAGAGGATAACGGACATTGTTATGTTAAGAAGGGTAAACGGTTATGAGTTCAAAAATATAACACAACTCTGTGTTTCTTAAGTTTAACGAGGAGTTTTAACTTTACCGTCGAAAATAACACAGTCTTAAACGAAAAGTTTTAGAGCGAAATATTTATTTCTGAATTAGTATGAAGTCCACATTTATATTAATGCGAGAGATGAGACATCGTGGATTGAAATAAACTTGTTAAATATAGAGCTGAATCAAAACATTAATATCGTGAAACTGATTTTAGAAGCCCACCGAACTCCACAGTACGGTTTTAATGTAACATGCGACAGTGTACATTTCGGATTGAAATTTCAATTTTGGTGGTTTCCAACAATTTGCTGACAGTGTATTTCGGTGTATTTCAGCTGCGGAAGCCGGTGTCGACGCTCTCGATCCCGGGCGCGATGAAGGCGTACTCGGGGGGAGGGAGGGACGCGGGAGGCGAGGAGGCCGGCGTCGCACTAGTCGGCGTACACAGCGAATACCCGCGCTTCGGCGAAGAACGAGCGCTTGGCGGCGGCACGTACAAGGGCGGGGGGACAGCTAAGCACAAACCCAATATAGGATATAGGTTAGTGTCCAATGTTCTAGCTGTAATTGGAGTGGACGTGCGTGATGTTTTTATATTGAGTTAAATTGTACCTGAGATCAAATTTGCGGACGTGATAGAGAGAGGAGTTGTCGCGAAATAATTAATTGTGTTATCCTTTCTAAAGGGAAATTGTGTTTTCTCAATAGCGTTTGCTTCTATTTCAATAAGTATGTAGTCTGCATCAGTAGAAGTGCGCTGGTAGAATGTTTAAACAGTTTTGTCATAATAATGACTTTACTCTTCCCTAAAGATAATAACATCAATAACCTCAAATAGAATACAATATTTACAAACAAATGAAAATTTGCTACTCAAATAAAGTCTATTTATTACTAATGTCGGGAATTTCAAAGAATTCATAGAAAGTCTTCGAATCGTGAAGTTTTGAACACAGTAAGAGTTTTTCAAGAGTCGATCAATGCAATGATAATGAAGCAGGCAAAGTTGGCACTTCAGCATAATTGGAGAGCGTCTTTGTAAGATCACACAATGCTGAGTTTTCCATTCTAGCATGTGGATTCGTGTTTACCTAGGGAAATCAGAACGAATATTCTTTAAAATTTTTGATTCGTTCTTCAAAGGGAGATCATTTTCAATTTTGTGAAAATTCAGTGGACATGCCATAGACATTCCTTGAAAGGCTATGCAAAGGTTTAATATAATTCAGGGCGAGCGATATCCTTTCTCGACTGAAAATCCCGCTGCTTTTGAATAACTCCTGATCGAAAAACAGAACAAAAATAATGATCACGATTGAAAGTATAAAAACCTATTTTAAGATCATTCATAGTTTCGTGTTCGATTAAGATCTCAAAATTCACGTCCCAATTGAATTCAAAACGCAAATTAACACCGTGTACTTTTTCAATTGTTCATTGCCGATCGAATTAATAGACTATACGGCTTGAAAAATCCAATTTACAATGTTTCACGAGCGTTCGACTAAATAACGACTACGACACGTTTCGTGTTCTTCATTTTTTTGTCTGTTTATTTTTGAGCCTGAAACCGAGCGAACTTCATTTGGCACTGTTTGGACGGATGTTAGACTAGGCTTTTTACTTTGACTGATTTAGTAGTTATTTGTTACAAGAGGGCACCATATTTTTTGGTTTCTTACAGCGATTCTCCGTATAAAAGTTTGATCAAACCGTCGCGTCGCGGATAAAATGCGGACGTATTTCGGCCACTGGACACTGACAGAATGTTACACTAATGTCAACTAACTAAAGTCTATGAATGTCCGAAATCTACAAATAGATCGCAATAGATAAACTGTCTTGCCAGTTTTTTTGATCATTTAAGACAAGACAGTTTCTATTCCAGACTGTGCACATTCTTGAAATGAAAAATAACAATGCAATTGGACCAAAAATTTCCAATGCTCGATTTCACAATGCAAATAGCGGTAACCATCACTCACGATCAGATCAACTACGATTGCCAACCGCAAAACTGGGAAAGATTTATACACCCACCGATTTCGGTCCGATTTCAATATGAAATTTCCATTTCACTGTGTACGTACGTTTGCTTTGAAACGCTATGTGTAAACATTATTTGAAAGCTAAGTAAATACGGATAGGTATCAATGTTTGAAGTTAAACAACATGGATTGCACTTCAAAAGTTAGGATTTGTGTGTGATTTTTTAATCTGAAAAGCCTTTGTTCGTCGTTAAATCACTTCTGGGTCCTTGCTTTTGTAGTCAATTTAGTCAATTTTCTCAGTTTAAGACACGTTTTTCATTTCTACAAGCTTTGGATGAAATACGTCTTAAATAAATATTCGTAAACTTTGTAGCCTTGAGATGTCTAAGTAGGATGCCGCGGCCTAAGAATGCAAAAGGCACGTGAAGGTACAGGGTAGTTTTGTCAGTAAGAGTCTGACAGTTCTTACCACACCACCTAGGGCGGAAGGACTCTGTTGATGAGGTCCGATTTCAATATGAAATTTCCATTTCACTGTGTACGTACGTTTGCTTTGAAACGCTATGTGTAAACATTATTTGAAAGCTAAGTAAATACGGATAGGTATCAATGTTTGAAGTTAAACAACATGGATTGCACTTCAAAAGTTAGGATTTGTGTGTGATTTTTTAATCTGAAAAGCCTTTGTTCGTCGTTAAATCACTTCTGGGTCCTTGCTTTTGTAGTCAATTTAGTCAATTTTCTCAGTTTAAGACACGTTTTTCATTTCTACAAGCTTTGGATGAAATGCGTCTTAAATAAATACTCGTAAACTTTGTAGTCTTGAGATGTCTAAGTAGGATGCCGCGTCCCAAGAATGCAAAAGGCACGTGAAGGTACAGGGTAGTTTTAGTCAGTAAGAGTGTGACAGCTCTTTCCACAACACCTACAGCGGGAGGACTCTTTTGATGATAATAATACCCCAAACAAAAATAAGAAATCTCTGTAAGCAAGGTCAGTTATATTTCCAAAATAAGACATCATAACAAGTCAGTCAAAGGCACGAGTTTATCCATATTAATAACACATCATCTGCCAAAGTAACTTTTACGATCAACATAAAAAGAACTCTTATGCCATTCGTAAAGTTCAACCAATAAAAGCACAGTTAATACAACATATCATTATTATGGTGTACTTCAAAGATCGTTGATTTTGTGTTCAAAAACGTTATTACATAGCGTTCGATTATCGATTCTCAGGTGGGGTAAAGTGTCTTTGGGTATTTCACTAGAAATTCCTAAGTAGCAACTATGGAATCCGGATTTGAGCCCAGTTGACGGCAACGAACTCGTCTCTTATTACTGTTACTTTTAGCCCATGTCATCCTAATGCTGGGCAAAAGCCTCTTCCCATGACTTTCAACTTTCGTCTCCTGTTAGACAGGACTTTTTTAATGAAAAAATAAGTTAAAAATAACTACAACTCGACTACGAAAAATTCGCGCACTGAAAAGTATAAAAGAAGAACAATGTTATAAACTTTTCATTTATATTTTACCTTTTATTACATAGGCAACTTATAATATTTTATCTTTTATTATCTTCCGTGTTACAGAAAATTTTAAGTAATAGCCGTGAGCGTGTGCCACCTGCGGTTGTTTCACACAATCTTTATTGGCTAGGTGGCCACGGCTATGAGATTACATCCCCTAGCCTTTTGGCTTTGCCGTAGTGGGGTAAATAGTTTTGCTCTTGCCCTTACTCCAGCAAAGATGACACCTACGATGAAGTGTGTTACTCTTTAGAACCGAACTCCGAATGGATGGTGGTCGCAAGCCAGGTGGCCTTGGTGAGGCAATTGTCACCGCAGGTCACAGGTAACCTGTGGAGCCATTGTCCGGGATGGACCGCTAGGAGATGGAGCCTGATACCTAACTGCGATCTTTGGTTTAACTAAACCTTCAGGGATTACATGCGTGATGTTATATAATGTTCATTGTTTTTCCGATAACGTATCCTACTATTTTCATTAAGTCTCGTGGGTTATATAAAACCAATAAGCAGTGTAATAAAGCTGGGGTCAATCCTTGTTCGAAAGCCGACGAGTTTATTCTCTCGAGGCTTGAATACATAAACGATGTATCATCCTACGTATACCGGCCTTACATGTCTTAGTACAATGTCGAGCTGACAAATACGTGGTTTTCTTCAAAACAATGGCTGTTTACGCGACTCTCTTCAGCTCAATTGAGACATAACCGGGTTATGATGATAATTTCGTTTGCAACTGTTAAAGGGTGGCGCATAATGACTGACTATAAAGTACTTTTAGAGAGCCATTTGTGAATTTTATTGTTTTAGGTAAGAAATATATAATTCTATTGCACTTTCTTTTCTTGACACTTTGTGAAGTACTTGTTAAGGACTGTTGAACGTCAAACGTCAAATTCAAAAGTAGTGTTTTCGTTCAAAGCACTCAATCTTTTAACGATTATTCATTGTAGTAAGGTTAAAGTAAACGATATAAGAAACAATGCTACAGTTTCTTTTTTTTACTTTTATGGAAAGTTTTATTAACAGTCACAAATTGAACAGAAATCGTTTAAAAGCTTCCCAACAATAAAATTCTGTCAAATACGATTTAGCAGTTTTTGAGTAGCGCCACGATCGACTCGAACGCGATAAAATTTAAATAAAATGGAAATCTCTAAATAACTGGATTTGATCCAATTTTGAAAACATTTTAAGTGTGTCTATTCGTAGTATCCTTATTATCATTTCAGTTCATACTTCCTTTTTAATAATAATTTAAATGTCATTTTCTCGTTGAATTACAGAATATAACTATGTGTAATTACTATTTAAGCGGAACTGTATACGTTAACTTTATTAAAATTGAAGTAATATTTTATCATAAATTACTCGAAAACCTTTGTGGGATATTTTGGGAAATAAACGGCTTCATCGGTCGTTAAACATTTTATTTGTATTTTTATATTATTTAAATTACTTATTTAACCGTAACTAAAATAAACATTTGAGTTTTTTGTTATTTTTAAGCCTTATATTAATTTCCTACTTCATCTCGCTAGTAGCCTTATTTTTTTTTTATCGACGTACAATCATCAAAATTGAAGTAGGTACTCATTTACCACCCAGGGCAGGATGGGAGGGACTGTCAAACTCGTACGGACTAAAATGTACGGTGTCCTTTAATAGCCCATTACTTTACATGATCACGGTTACCAGACAGTCCCGCGACCCGAGTAGTCAGACCAAACTGTTTTTTTTTTTAATAATTCACTCATGCATTTCTTGGACTACTTAGGCGACGAATATAAGTCTCCTAAATAGTCCTTCCCTGACCACTTAGGCCGGCTATTATACCCGTATGGCCTTCATAGAACCAGGGCCAGAGGTACAAAAACGGGGTAAATGTACAATGTTGTCACATGTCCCATTTTTCCTTTATTTTCGTCAATATCATCCAACTAATCATTATCGTTTCTGCAAAAGGCCATAAAATTTCAACAACAGCAACATACATTGTGTTTCCAAAGAGATACGAGTGGCATAGCAACAAAAATCCTTTCCCAGCACTTTATATGTAGTTTATGGGTTCCAAGCGTGCTCCTATCAGCGTTATATCAAACCCACACTTTTAGGACCTTTCGTATATACACTTACGAATATTACACTTATGTAAAGCCAGTTGTTTTATGCCAACTGTTTTTTCTTACGTCTCAATGAGCATTACTCCTACATTCCAGTGTATTTTAATAATTTTAGATGAGTATTCAACGTTTCTCGAGGTCTACTCTATATGCCCGTCAACGAAAGTACGTGTCTGTCAGAAAGTAGCTTAAATCTTTTATATGAACTACTAGCACTTCGCCCGCGACTTCGTCCGCGTGGGTTACGTACTTTCCTCTAAAAAAATTCGAAGGCTGATTTGTCAATCGATAGAAGATTTTCCATACAAACAAAATTCCCCCTTTTCACCCCCTTAAAGGTTAAATTTCCAAAAACCCTTTCTTAGTGCTCCCCTACATTATAATAGGAAGCTGTGTGCAAAATTTCACATTCCTAGCCCCAGTAGTTTCGGCTGTACGTTAATACGTCAGTCAGTCAGTTCTCCTTTTATATATATAGATGGTTATTTATTATTTTTGGATCCATGAGTTTCGAACACTTATAAAAAGTAGAAAAGTGACATCGTGTTGTTTGGACAAAAAACTATTCGTACTCTATATCACAGAAGTCTGTAGTAATATAGAGTAGCAAACGCCCGTAACATCGGCCGAATCTATAGGATTCGAGCCTATGGAGTAGACGTCCTGGAAAGTATGACGAACATTCTAATATTCAAAACATAATGTTTGATTAGTTTAAGTTACCATTTTCCAGCAGTATAACATAAAATAAACTTGTTTGTTCGCGTTCTAAACAATTTGAAGACAAAATCAATAATGATACGTAATAGAGTTGTCCATCATAATTTGGTCAACCAAGCTTTTTAAGGTATTTCAAGTTCCAAAACAGGAAAAACCTAATCAAACCACAAAAAACTAATTTGGAATACACATTTCAATCACATTAAAAAATCAATAAATAAATCACACAATCTCGATTCATAAAGCGAACACAAGCTAGAAACGTTTTAATAATGCCTATCAACCTTGAAAGAACGGAAATAACTTGCATCAGGGTCGCATCGATTTTATTTGTCTTCAGAATATTTAAGTGCACTGTGTATTGATGGTATCACCATTAGTCTTTAGTACCTAATACAGCTGAAGAGTTTGTTTTGATCTATAGGTTAAGGGAGTTCCAGAGGTGGCTTAATTAACTCTTTATACTTAATTAACACCAAAGAAGACCATCACTTCTGCAGAGGCAGACACGGACGATAAAGCCGACATGTGGAGACCGCGTATGGTCATCGTTAAACGTACTGTGGAACGCACCTGCGTCACGTTAGACTATGATTTGAAGAAGGTGACTAGCAGTGAATGGATGTGTACTGCCCAGGATTGGGATGATTGAAGTTCTTTGTTGGACGCTAGCCTTACGTCCAGCAGTGGGCGGCAATTGGCTGAAGAGAGCGAAATGACCACTTAACACTCGAAAATCTGGAACAACATGTCAGGTTGATGCAGTGATTGGCATATGATTTTTGACTTTGACCCATTTAGAAAATTTAAACAAAACAGAGTTATGTGGCCTGGTAAATAAGCTCCGTAAAGCCTTTGTCAAACAGTCAGGCGTGGCGAATATGAAGCGAGGCGTTTTTATTTGTAATGTATGGAATTGTTTGAATCCTGTCACATAGAAAAGTGAAAGCGATCCGATAGCGTGACGAACCGATGCGAAGACGTGACGAAGGCGTATTTGCTCTGTTTGACGTCGTTCATAAAAAGTCAGCTAATACAACTGTCACGCCTCGGTTCGCTGCATCCAGTTTGACGTCTCGTATCGGTTCGGTATCGCTTCGGACTCGGTGCGGTTCGTTATTGCCTGTCAGTTTGATAAAGCCTTTAATTATTCTTTTTTCATGTCGATGTATATAGGCTATTTAACAATATGCTACAACACTTTGACATTTGAAATTTTTTAAATAAGTAGAACATATTTTGACGTCATAGTCTATTTCTTCTGAGAAACTTCCAAGGCTTTTTAGAACTATTTTTAGATGCTATGTCAGTAGGAAGTATTTTCTTTTAATCGTTTTAACGTAACGTAAAATGGTATCAGTGAAGGTTTTGTTCGTGATCTTCTTAAATATACACCGTGACTTTTTAGTCGTCTTACAACAGCGGCCCAGTTCATGTATCCAAATGACTAGTAAACGTTACTAATAAAAAAATATTAAAAATGGTATTTATGAGATTTTAAGTATTTAAAAATAAAAATATTAATCATTATTATGACGCAACGCGTAGTTAGAAACACCCTTGTCTCATAGAAAGTGGAGATGGAATGATCTGCTCGACTCGTGTGCTGGGTAGGTATACAGTTTGATACGTAAACAGTTTTAACAGGATATTTCATATTTCTAATGTACTTTATTAATGATAAAAATTATTATTAATGATAGAAAAACAATAGTCGCGCCTAGAGGTATTTTTTGTTGGATACATTGAGTGGACCACTTTTGTAAGACGACTTAAAAAGTCACGGTGTATAGTAATCAGAACGTGAAACGTTGGCAACGTGAGATGCATCGTCTTTGTTAAAGGCACGTACTCCAAACGTGCTGGATTTAAAGGTCACAATGTTCGCAAAGTTATAGTACGTTAATTAAGATGAAGATGGTACAATTTAGCTCAATAATTGTCGGGGAAGTAATGTGTCGGAGTATGATTTCAATACCGATAAGCAAAAAAGAAATATAAAAGCGAAATAACCTAATTAATCCGTTCACTGACAATTCGTCCCAAGCTGGAAGTTAATCCTTTTAAAGACCAATTTACTGATAAATCAATCAGGAAGATTGCGAGGTACCAATCAATGGCTATGGGCCTTCATCAACAAAGTCTAATCCCGTGATACTGGCCGTCGGCACGAAAACTTTGATCTGAGCCAAACGAGACCTAGTTTTGGATACCTCGTAAATTTTGAAGTCTCACAGAAATTTGACATTAACTCCACAGAGAAATAACTTTGCTTCATAATAAATATATACTAAGTACATTTTCTCTTCATTTTTACAGATTAGGTAGAAGAAAGGCGTTATTCGAAAAAAGGAAACGAATAAGTGATTACGCTTTAGTAATGGGAATGTTTGGTATAATAATTATGGTTATAGAAAATGAACTTTCAAGTGCTGGTGTATATACTAAGGTAAGGTAACATTAGAATTAAGATTTAAATTCTGTTTTTAGAATTCAAATTACGTTAACACATGAAAACTTAATTTCAGGCGTCAATATATTCGCAGGCGTTGAAGACGCTTATATCAATGTCGACTGTGATTTTACTTGGCCTAATCGTCGCGTATCACGCTTTAGAAGTACAGGTAAAAACATCAACTCTACAAACATTGCCTCTAAAAGGTTTGAAACGGAAAACTTTCTTAATTAATTTCCGTATCCTTAATGTAGTGGATTAATAAAGCAATTTCACGGCAATTTATAAACAAAAGAGTTTTCAATTCGGAAGTTTGAACATATTATTATGCGACTTCAAATTTTAATTTTGTTGCAACTTCAATAAAATCTTGTTACATTTTTGTGTTTTACTTAACTTTGTATTGTTTTCAGTTATTTATGATAGACAACTGCGCTGACGACTGGCGGATAGCGATGACGTGGCAGCGGATAGCTCAAATCGGCCTTGAGCTAGCTATCTGCGCCGTGCATCCTATCCCCGGACAATATACCTTTACTTGGACCACAAAACTCGCAAACAAGGGAGGCGTCATAGGCGTAGAAGTAGTAAGTACAAAACCCTATTTTTCTTTCATAGTATTTTTTATAGTCTTGGTAGGTATGCATATTTCACTGTTATGAAAGCATTTTGACCTCTCGATTTTAATCTTTAGTTTGTCGTGAGATATCAAAGCCAATGTGTTTTTACGTAGAAAGTATTATAGTTTTTCTTTTTTTTCCGCCTTACCACTAATGTATAAACAAGTGTAACTGCAAAACGACCCTTATATCAATGTAAAATATCGTTTTGACGTTGACAGTTTTTTAGACAAGTGTTCAATAGGTGTTTATCTTTTTCGTTGGAAGACGGTAATGCCTTTGTCAAACGACAGGCGAGTCCGAAGCGATACCAAACCGAAGCGAGAAGTCAGTCCGATAGTTCTGTCACGCTATCGGATCGCTTTCGCTTTTCTATGTGACTGGATTCAAACAATTCCATATATTACAAATGAAAACGTCACGCTTCGCATTCGTCACGCCTGTCTGTTTGACAAAGGCTTAAATGTTTAGTATTCTAGTCCAAAGTTCAATTTTTATACTAAATTCTGTATGTTCATCTCTTGAATAGCTAACAAATAGTAGGTAAATGTGCATGAACGAGACGAGTATAAAACAATGATTATTTATTAGAAACCCATGTTTATTCTTTACACTGGTGTAGATAATGGTTTCACAAACATCATTATTTTCTATCTATTATCCAGATTCTTCCTGTACTTTATTTGCAAACTGACGTTCATTTTTTAATTTTCTCCTTAGGGCATGATGTATAAGCAAATTCAGGTCTGTATTCATTGAATTGAAATGTTACCAAGTTTTAAGTGATGTTAGAGTCCTCGTTTTGAGCATGTTCCCAATTTATGTTCGAACGAAAGTCTCTTATTTTTGTGTATGTGAATTTGATGATGTGGTATGTAGAATAGTGAATGTCACTGATATTTTTGTATTAAGCCGGAATTACACGGTTCATTTCTGGCCTTTCAGTTTGGCTGAACCAACCAAATTGAATGTTCGAATCGTAATAGTGAATCATTTACTATCCCTTCCCTATTTCTGTCTGCACCTTTCTCAATCATCGTGAATCAATTTGTTGAACCGTGTAATGTTACCAGTAGCATAAATATATTATGTTTGGTCTTGTCTTACTTGTGTGCATGTAGGAATTGGTAGATAATAATATTGTGTAAATGATTACGTTTGAGTGACGTTATGTGTAACCAAAACAATGATACTTGCGGATATATTACGAATGTAGATAGATTGTGTGAAATGTGTTTTGACGTTTAACTAAAAACAATTATTTGTATGCAGACAGATAATATGTCTATTCTCTCTGATGGATAGAAGGCATGTAACGAGTATAATCAAAATTTTAGGCTGATTATACAGACAAGTACATTTTAGTCGTAATTGTTGTTGTATGTTCTGATGTATTTATTTTGATGTGCTAAATGTTAAATCACTTTAACACAAGGCACATAGTGTTACTTGTCTCACAAAGTTACTGGCTGACATCACTTGAAATGTTTTAGTACATGTTCCTTAAATTCTGTGTTGAATATTATAATGTCGCGTGCCATAAGGTTTGGAATCTTTATACACTCCTACAAAATGTATTCCAACTAAGTGATTGTTTTTCTCATTCCAGGTTCCTTATGATGTCACGCTGTCTCTGCCGATGTTCTTTCGACTCTATTTAATATGCAGGGTCATGTTGCTTCACAGTAAATTATTCACGGATGCTTCGTCCAGAAGTATAGGAGCTTTAAACAGAATTAATTTTAACACTAGGTAAATATTTAAATTTCTTTTGCAAATTTTGATAAAAGACTTGTGAAAGGAAACTTTTCTTTTTAACTTCTACGCAATTTCAAAGACATTTTTGTGTTTTAAATGTCTGCTGTCTTTGTTTTAAGAGATCTTAGATTTCTGAATCATGTTATTGTCTCAGTAATTATATTTTTAACGTTATAATGTATATATCTATGCTTACACTTTGATGGTTAATTGTTTTAACTTTAAATACTTGCTCTACCTAGTTTTAAATTGTATGTTAACATGTTCACAGGTTTGTCTTGAAGACACTTATGACAATTTGCCCAGGCACCGTGTTATTAGTTTTTATGGTATCTCTATGGATTATCGCGAGCTGGACGCTTCGACAGTGCGAGAGGTTGGTACCGTTCTTATCTATGTGTTGTTGGTGACGTATCTTAATTTGCGTAATGATTATGTGTTCGAAATCTTGGGTGGGGTATTCCAATCCTTTTACAAAATTTGGGAAGTTATTTTGCTCATTCGATTCGTTCCAAAATTTTACTTTCACATCAAAAATCGTTCCTAATTCTCTGTCAGTATCTTCGCTTCCATCGTTTAGTTTGATGTCCACATTCTATGTTTGACACTCAAGTTATCAAGTTTTGAAATCACCGGTGTATTGCCTATGTGGGCATGCTATTGCTTTTGTACTGTGGCGTTGTAAATATGTTTGTTTTTGCTTTTTATACCCACTGTGATTTTTGTTTTCAATATCTACGTTAAAAGTTTTACGGAGAGTTAATGTAGCGAAGCTAGGTTCATAATCATCACAAAGATACAAGAGTTTGACTTTGACTATTTTCGCAATATGTAGCTTTTGTAAGATGTATTGAGAACACAAGTGCTGTAATTTATATTTTGTTAGTTGATGTGTTAGATGTAGTGGATCAAACAAATCGTTGTAAAGAAAGAGGATGCTTGTTGTGACATAGTAGAATAAATGTTAATTGAAAACATGTTATCACTAATACTGCACAATAAGACTTTTGATATAGATACCGTTGATTTATATCATGTCTTTGATAACGCAGCATAAACAATCACAGCACGGCTTACCACAATAAATGATATTGCAAAAATATCGTACACAAATATAAATTAAACCAACTATGAGAGTTTAATCACGCACAAAATGGCTCTAGGTTACAACACACTAAATGTTAGATAAAGCTTCTGACTTACCATCAACATGCACAGAACCATTGCACCTTATCATATCATGCATCAGACAAGTTACCTCTTCTTCCCGTTCGAAGCAAGTTGCTTGTAACTCTATCACTTTTACGTGTTTTTCCTTCTCTCTTCTCCACCGCCAATCTATATACTAAATGTTTATCTGTGTTATCATGACCTTCACCTAAGGTTTAAAATTTAATTCACGCATGGCTACAAGTATAATTATTTCGTATTGAACCCAGATATATGTTTAGAATGCACGTTGTATTTATGAATCTTTATATTCGATATTAGTACGTACAATATCTGTGTAGTAAGAAAGTTTTGTTTTACAATAGGCATGACAAAATTTTCTTTTGTGTATAGGAGTTCTGTATGACATTAATGTTTATCGAATTTAAAATTTATTCCATACATTTTAATAGACGTGTCTTTTCCATTGATTTTGCCACAAAGTCTTTGCTTAAAAGTCCCTATTTAAAATTTGCATTTTAATATCTCTTTGAAGTTGACTTTATATTGACTTTAGTAGAAACAACCGGTTATCTGTGGTTCTTGTCGGGCATTTTGGCTCTCAGGTTCCACGATGAAGACCATGCCAATTTGCTAAACTCAATGTGGCTGACAGCTATAACGTTCCTCTGTGTTGGCTACGGTGATATAGTCCCCAACACTTACTGCGGCCGTGGCATTACCCTCACCTGCGGTATGGTGGTATGTATGAATACATAGTAGGATACTTTGGGTTGGTTTGACAATTTATACATCTTTCATACGTTTTGTGTGGCTAGGAGTGAATTGTACTAGGCATAGCAAGCGTTGCGACAGTTTTATTAATGGTTTAATTCCAAAACCTTGCCTTGTCTAGGTGACACTATGATAGGTCGGTAAAGGTGAGCCATTTTATGTGTTATTAATAACGTCACAATATGTTTGAAGCAATTTCACAGTTAAATTTTAATCAAAGTCAAACTCTTCAATTCCACACGGATTCCCTCTCTCTATTCTTTTGTTTCATCTCTTTCTACATTTAATTCACTGCGCGTATAGGGATCGGCTTGCGTGTCTCGGGCCAGTAGGTAGGGTCTGTGAATGAACACTTCTTTATCGAACGCTTCGAGTTTAGGGTAGACAGGTCAATGAGTAAAGCGTTGAAATTTATTAACCATTCAGGTTTCACGACGAAGAACACGCTAACCTACTGAATGCGATGTGGCTTATTGCGATAACCTTTCTCTCCGTCGGTTTTGGTGACATAGTGCCAAACACATATTGCGGCAGAGGTATTGCTGTTAGCACCGGCATTATGGTAAGTTCCTTACAAACAAACTTTATGACTGTATGTGTTGACTGACACAATTTTAATAAACTGATGACGACAATATTTATGAAAATAATTATGATGTTTTATTTGAGTGTCGATGTGCGCCAAATCACGCCAACAAAACACTGTTGGAATGCTTTCGCCTTATACAACGCTTTAACGTTCCTTAGATGTGGAAGTCAGTCAACACTATTGTTTCAATGTACCAAACAATTCACACACCACACTAAAATGCTTCACTCTCTCGAGAACTAACGCTAAGTCACAACTATTTGTCGGTGTATTCGATGTTATAAATATTTATATTAAGTATATTGATGTTCACAGATATCTGTAACACGAAATGTTTTTGTTGAAATATTGTGAATGCAGTATTATATCTATATACACACACCTGTATAATGTCACCACTTCTGTTACTCACACTCAGTATCAATATTTTGAATATAGGGATACTATCGTAATATTTTATTCGTAGTTCTTGCAGGCAACAGCATTATTTGGATTACCTTTATCAATAATATAAGTACGGTTTCGATATTTTATTTAAATAAAGTTACGTCCATTTCCCTGTTAAAGCCAGCTATTAGACATTATATAATTTGTAGTATGGAATGCTTCATTTCTCCTAACTATTTCTAGCTCTCTCTTCACTTAAATATTTCACTGGATTGCACAATACGTTTGTTTTAAAATGGCTCACTTTTCCTAAAATTATTTTAATACAGAAGTGTATAATAAATCTTAATGCACCTAAAATAGTGTTTGTGTAAATGTTGATCAAGTTAAATGAGACATTAGATGTTCTTAATGTTAAAATGGAAGTAAACGTTGAATTGATTCAGTCTTGTGCACCTATTAGATGGAAATGCACTCAAATAACTGTCGTGTTTGATGACAACTTGTTAATTGTTAAAAACAACATGAAATTACAATAAAAGAAGGAAACCAGTGCAAATGCTTTTATGAAATTTTCGCGTAAACAATTACCATAGGTAAGACTTTTCCTTCTTTTATTCTATTTGCATAGTGTTCTGCATTTTAGCACAAAAAGTTTGAATAATTATAAGCGAACTTAATAAATTAAATCTACCAATATATAAATAATTAAATTTTAAATATCCAAGCTATCTAAGAAGATAACTGAGACAATAGCGTGAGATGCGACTTTCAAGTAGCTTTTATAATAACAATCCTATTGTGTCTGTTATCCTCGTTAAATTTTAATTCTAATAAAAACAATAAATAATCTAAAGGATAGCACATAGCTGAAAAATTATAGTTTATTTTTGATTTTTAGCCTTCAAACTTGCGTTATTGGAATGACAAATTCTTGAATGCTTCTACACGTTCGCTTGCATTTTACATTAAGGTATTCACTTAACAGGGAGCTGGATGCACAGCGTTATTAGTCGCGGTTGTTTCAAGAAAATTAGAATTAACTAGAGCCGAGAAGCACGTTCATAACTTCATGATGGACACACAACTTACTAAAAGAGTAAGTATTGCTGTGATATAAGTTCATCACAATTATTGTTAATCTAATTAACAGGGGGCGGGATGTACAGCATTATTAGTGACCGTTGCTTCAAGAAAATTAGAGTTAACTAGAGCGGAGAAACATGTCCATAACTTCATGATGGAAACCCAGCTTACGAAAAAGGTAAGGTGACTGTTACTCGAGTAACAGTTAAAGGATACTTTCAAGGTAAGACTTACCTGCTAGGTTATGCTAACAAACAAGAAATTAATAAAATGAATTATAACGATAACAATCTGCTTAAAATTGATGCTTGACACAGTGATTAACACACATTAGATAAAATTAATGGTATTGTATACTTTCACAAGAGTAGCGACACTTCGCTAGAAAATAAATAAACTAACAAATAAATAAAAGTACTAACTAATAAAATCGAAGAAGAACATTGAGCTAACAATAGTTTGAACCACAGAAAGCTTTGAAAGCATTGGACACCATGTGTTGTCATGTCTTGTTTGGTTGTATGGAGAAGAATTTAATCATCTGATTGAATGTATGGATACTTACAGCTGAAAAATGCAGCTGCCAACGTGCTTCGGGAGACGTGGTTAATTTACAAACACACGAGACTTGTGAAACGGGTCCATCCTGGGAGAGTGAGAACGCATCAGAGAAAGTTTTTGTTAGCTATTTATGCGTAAGTATTTTTGTAAATGTAAAACTACTAAGTTGCCTATTAATTATTGTTTTGATGTCTTTCTTGACTTTGAAGCTTTTGTTACTCAATACAAAATGAAGGTTTTTTTCCAAATCGTTTATTTTTTTTTGCGTTTTCTCAAGTTTTTCTGCCACTTTAATGAAATCGTACATCCAACCAGTCGGTTCGGTCATCTGTAGTGTCTATTTCAACATTTTTCATATTTTTTTTCATTGACTAGACAACTAACAGATGCTATAGGAGGTATTAACTTTTTATCCACGAAAAATGCTTCTGTCGATAACGCTACTAATGGACTAATAATATTTAAAAAAAACTTGACAAGTATAAGAAAATAATTAAATAGTACAATACTATGAGAATTAAAATAAAATACGAATATGAAAAATGTATTGGGAAATTGATTAAAAAAGGTACCATCACATTTCAGATTGCGGAAAGTGAAGATGGATCAGAGAAAGCTGATGGACAATGCCAACACAATAACAGATATGGCAAAGGTACGTTGAATCCCATAAATTGTACTATTCGCTATTGCTACACTCATACACTCATTTAGAGGTAGAACCCTAGTTAGCACTTTAGGAATGCAATAAATAGATTTAGCGGTAGAAGTCCTCTTTAACTTTTTATATAAATTTTACTGCCCCTCCTTCAAACCGAGTGTCCTTTAGATGCTATCCCTTTGAATACTGGGTGTAGTTTTAAAAATATGAAAAACCGCATTGGAATTTAAATCATAGCATGCTACAAAATTTTATTTCAAACCCATTGGCCACTTGCTTTGCGCATGCATTTCATAGACCAAAATTATTTTGCTGATATAGACCAACCGAATCCCACTAATGACGTGCATGATTTAGAATTAGAAATCACTATATTTTCCAAAATAAATGAGGACATGCACAATATTATAGACATTCGTTTAAAACTACAGGACACACATGAAACAGACAAAGATACAGTAACTCCTACACTAACACGAACTAGTGATTAGAAGCTACAGTTAATAATGAACTACAAAGCGATTGATATTAGGACCCCTTTCTCTTACAGACCCAGAACACAGTCTACGAGATTGTTTCGGACATGAGTACGAGACAAGACACCATAGAAGAGAGGCTGACTAGTTTAGAAGAAAAACTTACTTCATTACAGGTAATAAAAAAATTATTGTTGACAAAGACTATGTAAATGTGGAAATTGAAATACAGAATCCCGATTATCCGAACCTCGATTATCCGAACCATCTGATTATCCGGACTCATCCGCCTCGGCTCTAATTACTTTGCCGCAATGAAAAGATGTGATTCATTACGTCAAACAACAATAACAAGTTACTTCCAACTAAAATTTGAAATAACATAGGTTTTATGTAATTCATTATCTATCGTTAAAGCTCGTTTTCAGTGTTCCGTAGCCAAATGGCAAAAAACGGAACCCCTATAGATTCGTCATGTCTGTCTGTCAGTCTATCTGTCTGTCTGTTCGTCCGTATGTCGTTTGTATAGCTATCTTGTTGAAACTTGGTAAGTAGATGTATTTTATGAACCGCATTAGGATTCTCACACAAAATTTGGGGGTTTTCCATACTTAGAATTGAAATTCAAACCAAACCCATACGTGTGGGGTATCTATTGATAGGTCTTTAAAATGATATTGAGGTTACTAAAATCATTTTTTTCTAAACTGAACAGTTTGTGCGAGAGACACTTCCAGAGTGGTAAAATGTGTGTACCTCCCATGTAACTTAAAACCCATTAAGTACGTAAAACCCATTACATATTAAAAAATATTAAATTTTAAATATTGATTTTATTTGAAATGCTTTGAAATCGGTTATCCGAATAATCGGGATTCTACTGTACATCATTGGCTACGTGGCAAGTGCGTAAGTGTAGCAGCAAACGATAAAAGGACAATGCTCACGCTTCAAAGAAAAAAAATCAGCTCCACCGGCAACGAGTTGTATTTGAAATTATCAATTTAGTGTCATAAAATAATAACCGGTTATGATCGTGATCCTTACCGGTAAACATAAAAGAATCCAGTAAAACCTTCGATCAATATGACTATTATTAATCGAAGAGTAAAACTGGCAACTTTCATACACTGGGTTTTTTTAATATTCTCTTTTGATGAAATACAACTCCAAGAAGGTCAGTAAAAGTTTTATATTTCCATGAGTGAAATATAGTTTGTAGAGTCTTATTTGCTCTGGGTAATTGATTCTTTTCTGTCTTTTTAAAACTTTCTGCTGTTTATCTTTCTTCTGGAGGTCCCTAAATTTACAATACTATTTAGTCAAATTGAGTAGTATTAGTAACCGCATGCTAAATACAAAGAAACTAACCCTAATACGATATGTCCTCTTGTGTTGATTGTAGTTATCATATTTAAAACCTTGATATGCAAACCTTACTAATGTTGGGGGTTCTACAACGTGCTGAATTCATGGTAATAGTTATAAGGCTGCTACATACAGGGCCAGTGACTGTCCCAATGTCATTCCTTTGTTGAATAGCCGCCGGGCATTGTGGAGCATGCCGGTCGCTACTGCTGAGAACGCCAGCGGCATGCGGCATAGTGTGTCATCATATGTAAGACTAGCACTTTTCCCGCGACTTCGTCCGCGTGGGTTACGTACTTTCCTAATTCCCCATTTTCACCCCCTTAAAGGTTAAATTTCCAAAAACCCCTTCTTAGTGCTCCCCTACATTATAATAGGAAGCCGTGTGCAAAATTTCACATTCCTAGCCCCAGTAGTTTCGGCTGTACGTTGATATGTCAGTCAGTCAGTTCTCCTTTTATATATATAGATTTTGTTTTTCTTTTACTTAACAAAACTCCACAACATGTTTCAGGAACAAGTAAATAATTTACCCGACGTCATGGCTCGGTGTCTACAGCAGTGTTGGGAACGGGCGGAGCAGAGAAGAAACTTCCTGCATCCCGACACTGCTGCTGTACCTACTCCGCCCTCATCTACTATAACGCCTTACACTAGGTATGTTGTGATCAGTTATTCAAGACTTACTTTAGATCTTAGCTTTGCTTGTGATTATTATTTTCGGATCTACGAAATACCAGTGAGGGTTGTTATGAGAAAAAAAAATAACAAGTAATGTTTGATATCTTATTGCTCTATCAATAATGACTTGGACTCATGTACAAGTGGGATTGGGTGGGCAAAAACAGCCCATCTATGTTTATTTCACGATTCGTAAAACATTATCTTTGTCACATACTACCATCATCACTTTGACAATATTTATCGCAGGTTTATTGTGAATTTGATGATTTTGATGTATTACTTATTATTTTCTGTCTCATTTCAAGGACGCTGGCAACAGCGTCACACCCGTGGCCACCAAGCCCAGTGCTGCAGCCGGCGGGGCGAACGCATTCTGCTCCAGAGAGCACGACAACGCATTCGCCGTCGCCGGCGCAGCCGCAGCCTTCTAGCCCCGCCCCACACGCGTCTCGGCCTCCTCTACCCAGCTGAGTACCGCCTTCCAACTCCGAACTCCTGTGCTGAACTCGACGAAACTCGGCGCCCGTCCTCTGACCCCCCCTTCACGACTACGCCCGAAAGAGGTTGCCGGGGAAGTTGTTTTACTACGGAAGACAGAGATTTGAAGATACTAGTTCAATGAACGCTTTGCACGAAAAATATTGAGTTATTTGGAATAGCAAGCCATGATATCCAGATTTGCTATTGTTTCTACAATATAGCTCACAAACCAGCACGCGAAATATAAACAGAAAAAGTCAACTGACTTTTCGTATGTACATTTTATCTTATATTTATTTCTTCATAAAATTGCAAATCAAAACGAACAATTACAATGTGAAGATTTGTATTTTTATATCGACGCAAACTAAATTCGTTTATTGAAACTATTTTCGACATCTTTATCTTACGTTGGGTGACGAACGGATCTAAGTGAAACGATTTTCTCGGCAAGCCGAAGGACCACGCCGCGGTGCGAGACAAGGTCAGCCGTAGTTTTCTTCGCTGTTCCCCAAAGTTTCGGATGTGCCAGACTGTTTTCTAGTGATATTGTTTAGATAGTGAAAAGAAATGAGGCGGTACGGACTTGCTGTTGTGATTATACAAATGCTTTATCGATAGACGCTTTAGCTAATTACGTTAGACGATATTTTGAATACATTATCAGCATTAGTATAGGTAGTTATTACCTACACGTCTGTTCACGTTTTATCTGATGTTCAAGGAACCAATGACACTGTTTTATAAGCTGAGTGTGTTTTTACTAAGGTTTTTTGTGAATGCCACCGATATTATGACATTGAGAAGTCTTTGGAAACGAATTTAAGAGTAGTCACTTTCATAGATTTCTTAATGTACAGACACATAGCAGTAAAATGAAAAATATAGTGACTAAAGAAATAATAGTAAACACATAGATTTGCATTTATATTATGCAGTCTTTATGTAAACTGACTGCATAGGCATTTACTGTAAATTACACATAGAGGTCACTATAGATTGGTTTCGGTTCCTTGTATAAGTATTTATCATTCTAAGGACAGTCACACAATTTGGAATAATTATATCACAATGCCAGAATTAGCTATGAAATAAAAACTATACATAAATCCATCTAATTTAGAATTGTAAATGTCATCCTCGATACTTTTCGAATGGTGATTGAAATAGGTATATTTTATACAAAACTATGAATACGATGATCTGACCGCTTTATTTGTAATATATTTTAAATATATAAAGACTCTATAAAACAAAGTTTTATTGGGATAAACACTAAAGTGAACTATGTTTTAAAGAGACAACGAAACAAAAATTAAGAAATAAATGTTGAGGTCAGATTATGGCTACGTATAACGTGGTTTAGCATATGCTAAGTATGATTCCATTCCAATCGTTCGAAAATTATCGAAGCGAGACATATTGCACATATTCTAAGAAAACCTGTATACACACTTTTAGATATAATGATTAGGTAAATTGAATTGTTACTACCTGCCTATTGACATGTAGATTGTAAACAATTTTTTCTAAGAATTAGACCTAAGTAAAGCTTTGTATAAGACATAAGATTGATGGCTGTCTAAATAGTGCCTAAAACACTACGAAATTTCGATAATTCAGTTTTATTATCTTAATAACTTATGAATGTAAATAGGTAATCTAAAATTTGAGAGCATAATATTTAATAAATATCTGAATTTTGTAGCTGTACGAGTTGTATGATGGGATCAATTTGTTTGTACATTTTAATTTTAAAAGTTCCCTTCTCTATAATCGTTGTTTGGTTTAATTTATTGAAAGTCTACTGATAAAAAAAACGGATTTCGCATTGAAGATGAGTTTCAAAACTTTGCTCAAACAAATCTGCACTGATTTTACACAAATCAAATTCAAATAAATATTAAATAGCAGGTAATTTGGCACGCATGTTTAACCTAAATATATTAGACCAGTATTAAAATAGAAATACCTAGATTGAAACCACGATAGACTTAACGGCCTGTTTACATTACACGATATGACTCGATTGCTATTAAGACAATGTATTGACCCTCAATAATACTTAATACTTAAAAGCACCTGAAAAATCTCGAAAGAGAAAAAAGATTGAAACTAAAATTTTCCGTAAAACACAAAATTACATAAATCTAAGTTCCGTTTATAATGGGAAACACGTTATACTTAAACGCTAAACGTGATCAAAACATCAGATTAACGAAAACAAAATGTGTTTTGTGGTGCAAGATACTAAGGGTACTGAAAATTTAAAAATCAAAAAACAACACAGGACGAATGTGAAAAATCATAATCAGATCACTGAAACAAGAAATATTTCGCATGTAATGACTGAAACAAATGTAAATGAAAATTAAATAATATTATAATTAGAGATATTGTCACAGAAATAGCACCGTACGAAAATACCTAGTATTTTTCATGAATACTGTTTTTGCTTTTATTTAGTTCTAGTTGTAATTCACTAGGATTTAAATTGTTGCATGTTTTTTAAAAAAACTTTATAATTTTATCATGTGAATTATAGTGCACGAAATTTTGTTAATCTAGCTATGGAATAATACAAAATTAATGCTGCTTTTATTTCACTTTATGATCTGATTAAAACAATTATTGAAGTGTAGAAACACAGTATTATTTAATGCACTTTTGTTCATTTTTCTTTGTCTGGGTGAATTACAATTAGATCTAAATCCATATTTTTTCCATATTTTCAGTTATTTTACAATAGCTGTAATTAGGTAGGTTAAATAAATAATCCTATAAAATTAATCGTTCGTAATGATATACAAGAAAACACCAACTAGTATATTTAGACATACGACAGAATTAGTGTAGAAATTAAAAATATTTCCTGCATTATATTTATTATTAAATAATATCTTACCCATCTTATTAAAACTTTTCCTAAAATTTTCATAAACAGTGTTTTAAAAAAATACTTTCTATATTCCCTAGTGTTTGTAACTACCTCGACATTTTTACACGTTATAATTACCTACAGTTTAAGTAGTTACTGCCACTTTAGGTGTTTTGCTTTGAAAAATCTTATATTCAACTTCTGTCCTTCCCACCTTTAACGAAAAAAAAAATTCAAAACAATGAAATTATTTTATTCACTTCTTTTTATCTACTTCCCATATTATTATTTTTTTGTTGACAACTTCAAATTCCAAAACGCACAATATTTGTAATATAAAAAGTGGCATTTTAGTAAAACTAGGTATTTACATGATCGGTCTTTACCTAACAGTAGCCTAATAAATTGTCCCCATTATGAAGAATTTTAAAGAGTCTAGTCACTAAGATTAATAAATTGCTTTATAGTCTGTTTTGTCTAGGACAGTTGTTCACAAAAGTGTTTGTACTCGTACTATTTATATTTTATCAATTGAACTCTTCTACTCCTACCGACTAGAATATAATTTATACCTTTCAATGATATTTAAAAGTATAATTATACCTATCGAACACTTTTGCGAGTGAGTCCCAATTTAGCTAAATTTCAAAGTATAAAAAACTATTTATTTATAAATAAGAATTGACCAAAAGTTGTTTAAGAAACGTAGAATTTGTAAATAATAAGCGAAAAATCAGTAAGACATTATGTATAAAATTAAAATGTAAATACCAGTTGTATTTGCGAATTTTAATGTAAATAAAATAAAAAATAATAAAATATGGTTCCAGTAAAATTATTTTTAAATAATACGTTCAATTGTATAATGAAATTTTAAGTTGTATGCCAACGGAATGTTCTATGCGGTGCGTAAACAAAAGATATGAAACTTTTGTGATCATTGTTGATGAGATGAAAGTGTAACTTCGATTATATGAGCTGTAGTATTTTTTAAATTGATTTTTATTTACACCCTATGCCTAAAGTTGAAAATAAACTTGATAAAGTAATCTGGTGTAGCAAATTATTTTTTTATCCCTAAAAGTAGTTAGTGACACTGTTTCTCAGGTTATAGGCAAAAAAAAAATGCTGATGTATGAACGCAACCTCATGCATGAGGAGCGAGGTGCTGAACCTCCGGGTCATCGCGACTGTCTAACTGCCATTGTCTGTGTGTGCTTTCATATTAGCCGGTAACGGTAACGACACGACTCTGGAATATCGTACCTACGCGACGCTTTGAACAATGTTAGTTCGACATGGTGCAGCATGTCGAACTGTCAGCATGGTGCAGAAAGCATCCCCTTTTTTGTTTTTTTTTAGCGTAGTAAAATCATCAAATGAGGCCCCAACCCAGGGTAGAGCAGGAGGGACTGTCAGAGACTAAAATCCACGGTGTCCTTCAATAGCCCTTTACGTTCCGGGGTCACGGTAATTCATAAGTCCCGTGACCCCTGCAGGCTTTAGCCCTCTAGAGGGGGGTCCAGTAATTTTTGCTGACACTCTTTGAAGCGTGTGTGGATATGGTGTCGTAATGTTAAAGCAGCAGCCAATTTTACTGGCAAACGTTGCTTCAATCTGAAGGCTCTCTTTGCTGGTGCGAAAACTCTCGCCTTTTGCCCAGTGCTGTCAGATTTTCTTTAAGAATGCGTAAGGAAGAACATGACCAATCAGTTTTTTAGGATGAAAGGCTAAGCAAAAAAAACATCACACAGGAACAATAAACATTGGTTATTTATTCCTTTCAACGTTCCTGTTTCATTTAGAATAAATAGTTATTCTAAATGAAACAGGAACGTCAGTATTAATCGTTTCATTATCTATACTTATAATATTATAAAGCTGAAGAGTTTGTTTGTTTGTTTGAACGCGCTAATCTCTGGAACTACTGGTCTGATTTGAATGATTCTTTCAGTGTTGGGTAGTCCATTTATCGAGGAAGGCTATATATAGGCTATGTATAAAATCCTGTAATAATCTTTTTCGAAATATATTTGTTGATGATTGTAAGTATAAGATCTTAAAGTTTACCCAGATATCGTCGAAATAGAAAATAAAGATTATCAATGGATGTGTCAACGAGCAATATTGGCGGCGAGAAACAGTAGTTTTGACGAAATTAACGATTTAATTTTAACTAAACTTCCAGGGGATATAGTCACCTACACTTCTATTGATAATGTAATGGATCAAGAAGATGCAGTCCATTTTCCACAGGAATTTCTTAATTCTCTAAACCCGAGTGGCCTCCCGCCACATTCTCTCAAGTTAAAAATTGGTGCCCCAGTTATTTTACTTAGAAATCTTAAGCCACCAAATTTAGTTTCGGGAGGTACCTGTGTCTGATAAGGAGGGAAGAAACGCCTGGGTGTCACCACTGCGAGGATCGTCCGGAGGACACGGTGGAGCATACGGTGCAGGACTGCCCCGCTTGGGTAGAGCGCCGCCGTGTCCTCACGACGGCGATAGGCGGAGACCTCTCGCGCCCGGCATTGGTCGAGTGCATGCTGCGGGGCGAGACGGAGTGGGAAGCGGTCGCCTTCTTCTGCGAAGCAGTCATGCTCGCGAAGGAGGAGGCGGGCCGCGTGAGGGAGAGGACAGCGTCCTCCCTCCACCCCAGCCGCAGTGGTAGACACCCACGACGACGGACGTCACAAGACGATCTCCGGCCACCGTAGGCACGGGCATGCGAGCGGCAAGTAATGGGCGACTCGCTGTCCGACCATGGACCATGCCCGGGTCGACGGCGCGTTGTGTTCCACGCGCGCCTCAAGGAGTGTCAGCATAGTGACGGGGCCTGTATAGGGCCAAAGCCTGCCGGGGTCGCGGGACTCACAAATTACCGTAACCCCGGTACGTAAAGGGCTACTGAAGGACACCGTGGATTTTAGTCAGTACAAGTCTGACAGTCCCTCCCGCACTGCCCTGGGTGGGAGGACTCATTTGATGATTTTACCACGATAAAAAAAAAGACACCAAATTTATGTAACGGGACTCGACTTCAGGTTAAATTTCTTCGCAATAACGTGATCGTTGCAACAGTTTTGACTGGTCTAGCGGTTGGTCAAACAGTACTTATACTTCGGATCCCAATGATTCCAAATGATTTGCCTTTTCATTTTAAAAGAGTCCAATTCCCAATTAAATTATCTTTTGCCGTAACGATAAATAAATCACAGGGGCAAACATTTAAATATGTAGGATTAGATTTACGGCAAGACTGTTTTTCGCACGGTCAACTATATGTCGCGTTGTCAAGATCAGGTTGCGGAAACAATCAATATATTCTTCTGCCACAAAAAAAAATAAAACGAAAAATATAATTTACTCAGAAGTACTTTAAAATAATATTTTAACCCGGTTTAAAGTGGACGGACACTCCCGCCTGTAGTTTTATGTGTCTGGCTGAATGTCGAACAGATAGACAGCTATTGCCTGCGACTTATACAATTTAACTTAATCTATATTTTTCTTAATATTATAGAGCTGAAAAGTTTGGTTGTTTGTTATGAACGCGGTAATCTCGGGAAATACTGATCTGATATGAAAACTGTTTAAATATTCAATAGTCCATTTATTGAGGGAGGCTATAATATAGGCAATATTTTATCTCGGTATTTCCACGGAAACGAGAAAAACGCGGGTGAAACCGCGGGGCACAGCTAGTAATATATATTATTAACTACTTACTTTCCAAGTAATGTCTGTTTTATAACAGAAGTTCTGTGCATTACTAAATAATATATTTTCAACGTTAGCGTACAACGCCATCTTGTGAGCAAATAACACAAATGCTGATCTGCGGTTTCAGAGAGCCTATTTATTCTTTACGCCAACGATCTACGCTTTTCATAAATAACTAGAATAAACGCTAGAGGTCGCTTCTAAAGTTTCTGTAATACTGAACTCAATATCAATACTGTCTTCTTCAAGCGTAGGTACATTAATTTTGGTTTAAGTCCAAAGCGATTATACTAGAACAACGGTAGCGTAGACTAGACGGTTACGACGGATCGCTTACGTCCCAAATCTAAATCCATTTCTATCTGCGTTAAATTGAGTGATTATTGTAATTTAAATTGTGGATCGTTATTATAAAGTTGGTGATCGCAAACCTGTCTACTTATTTCTAAAATACCTCGTGCGATTACCCACTTTAACATGAGTCATTCTGATGTAGGTACCCACGTGCCTTTATACTGATTAATACAAATAAATTAAAGACAAAAGTAAAAAAAAATATTGATAATGTACATATATTTTATATAAGACTACCCTCCTACCTACTTTTTTTTTTATCGTGGTAAAATCATCAAATGAGTCCTCCCACCCAGGGCAGGGCGGGAGGGACTGTCAGACTTGTACTGACCAAAATCCACGGTGTCCTGCAATAGCCCTTTACGTACCGGGGTCACGGTAATCCCTTGGTCCCGCGACCCCGGCAGGCTCTGGCCCTTTACAGGCCCCGTCACTATGCTGACACTCTTTGAGGCGCGCGTGGAACACAATGCGCCGTCGACCCGGGCATGGTCCATGGTCGGACAGCGAGTCGCCCATTACTCGCTGCCCGCATGCCCGTGCCTACGGTGGCCGGAGATCGTCTTGCGACGTCCGACGCCGTGGGCGTCTACCACTGCGGCTGGGTTGGAGGGAGGACGCTGTCCTCTCCCTCAGGCGGCCCGCCTCCTCCTTCACGAGCATGACTGCTTCGCAGAAGGAGGCGACCGCTTCCCACTCCGTCTCGCCCCGCAGCATGGCCTCGACCAATGCCGGGCGCGAGAGGTCTCCGCCTATCGCCGTCGTGAGGACACGGCGGCGCTCTGCCCAAGCGGGGCAGTCCTGCACCGTATGCTCCACCGTGTCCTCCGGACGATCCTCGTAGTGATGACACCCAGGCGTTTCTTCCCTCCCTACCAGACACAGGAACCCCCCGAAACTTCCATGTCCGGTGAGGACCTGCGTCATGCGGTAGGTCAGGACGCCGTGACGCCTATCCAGCCACTCCTCAAAGTGGGGTCTTACCGCTGCGATTGCGGCGTGCCCAACCCTCCTACCTACTAGATAATACAACAGGCCTTAGTAAGACAGCTTGTAAAAATCTACAAAATAACGGCAGCCGAAATCAAGTGCTTTCCGAGTCATACATGGAGGAAACATAGCATGTTCGTCATCCATCTACAGACTGACCTTGGCAAGTATTGCTTAACTTTGATGTATTTCTTTTAGGATGACCTTGTTGACGTGCTTCAGCGTGCTTCTATGAACGCATATGGACGATGCGAAAGGGCTATGTAAGGATCGCAGCAGGTGGCGCTCTTTGATTTCTAACTGCAATGGAAAACAGGCGTGAGTTTATGATTTACTGAATATTAAATAAACATACAAGCACAGTATTAACGAGTTACTGATTGATTTCGTTTTAAAATGGAGAATTTCGCTCAAGTGCTCTGACAGACGGTTGATGACCGCTGAAGAGCTGTTCTCCCTGTTGAGTTCGAGTTCGAGTTTGAGTCATCGTGGTGAAAGGATTGGTCAGCTAGACTCTGCGTTACCGAGTGCTAGCTGTCCAGGGTGCGCCAGGCGCTTAGAATCGCTATACGATGTTTTTAACGCCACTCGGGGAGGCTCCTTTCATGCACCCCTGTTTACAAATTACGAGTATATTGTAAACTACTCGTAGATTCTACTCGCGACTTGCCCTCGTGAAATACAAATTCTGGCATTTGGCAATACTGTAGCTTTCCACCAGTGTTTCTTTTTTAATTTACAACATTTATTCTTGGAGTACGTCTTGTATGTGAATCATATAAGATAACACTTTAACCTATATAATCCTATTTTCTAAACTGAATATTAAAAATGCGGAAATAAGTTTGTTTGCCACTTTTTACCACGTCTAAACCATTGTATCGATCATCCTGAAATCTTGCATAAAATATACGTTGTCAGGTTTATAAAAATCTAGCATAAGCTGATACGCGGGCATGCGGGCGGCGAGTAATGGGCGACTCGCAGCCCGACCATGGACCATGCCCGGGTCGACGGCGCGTTGTGTTCCACGCGGGCCTCAAGGAGTGTCAGCATATTGACGGGGCCTATAGATGGCCAAAGCCTGCCGGGGTCGCGGGACTTGCCCATCACCGTAACCCCGGTACGTAAAGGGCTAGTGAAGGACACCGTGGATTTTAGTCAGTACAAGTCTGACAGTCCCTCCCGCCCTGCCCTGGGTGGGAGGACTCATTTGACGATTTTACCACGAGAAAAAAAAAAGCATAAGCTGATATGGTCGCGGGCCTAACGTATTACCGTGACTCCGGAACGTAAAGGGCTTTTGAAGAACACCGTGCATTTTAATCAGTACAAGTTTGACAGTCCCTCCCGCTCTGCCCTGGGTGGGAGGACTCATTTGATAACTTTTACACGTAAAAAAAAGCATACGCTAACATTTCTTTTTAAATTTTATGGAAAAATAATTTAACTGCTTTTATTATTTTTTAAATTACTTTTTTACTATCTTTTACTCTAAATCTACCACAACAAAAAATATTTCGATGTTTTTAATTAATCGCCAACTTTTTTGATGTGTGTTAGGTACCTTCACATCGAAGAAAGTTCTGTGTCCCAAAGAAAAGAACAGTAGTTACAACAGAAAAAAAACATGTGTAGCTCAAGAAAGTCTTGTCGTATTAACACGAGCAAAGCCGCGTGCAGAAACTAGTTTATGATAAAGAAATCTCAAGTCATGAAAACCCGAACAAAGTATAGATATTTCGCTAGTACGAGTAATGTAATAAGTCGTTACCTAGGAACTATTTCCACGTAGGTGTAAAACTTTCAGCTGACAAATTCTACTGTCTTCGTATAAAGAGGAATCACGTTTTGAACATTATCGAGTCTAAGGGACAGTTTATACGGAGACGCGACGCGACGCGACGTGATACGACGATACTGGAAATGTGCTTTGTGTACACAAAAACTCAAAATATAACTTTACTTACTACAGTAAATAAATTAATTATTTGAGTCGCTATTAAAGTGAGTGCCTGGCGCGGCGCTGCTTCGTGGCGTCATCGGTGAAATGTGTATCGCGTAAATAATAAGGTTAGATTTTGAATCACTCTGTTGAAAGGCGCGCAGCGTCGCGTCTCGGTGTGAATTAACCCTAAGTAGGTAGGAACGTGGATGAAATGTCTAACACCCACAGTGAATGAGTAGGTGGCGAGGTGAAGTTTCTTGAAGTTATTAAATATAAGTACTAGCTGGTGAATAACGTGTAGAAGGATTTACTACTATTCAAATGTCGGGTGTTGGTCCTATATAAAATTTGTATATATTTTTTTTAAGATTGGTTGAGTTTTTATTTTGTGAGAATTTTTCGCTTATTGTAAACTTAGACGATGTTATAACTGGTACTACGAATTACGTAGGTATTTGACAAGAATTTGGGTTGAATATTTGAACTTGAAAGGTTTAAATAAAATACTTTTGCGAAGAAAAAAACTAACCGCCTTCAATTACCACCACAAAAAAGTGTAAAATAACTTATCTTTCGGAAGTCGGTGGCAAAAATAAATAAAAAAAAGAAAGGCTTCCGAAAGATGTTTGTCACCGGATGTTAACATTTGATTTACAAGTATACTGGGACTTGATAAACATTCAGACATTCTCAGATATACGTGAAGCAAAAGCTTTGTATCTCTTTTTGGCGTAGTTAAACTTTTATGGGGGAAAAAGGGCAGAAAGCATTTTTTTTTAATTTACAATTTAGTTGCACCAATAAAAAGATAAAGAACGATCATTTTAAAGTTTCCGCACGTATCTGGTAAGCTCACTCGATCTAAACATTTGAAGCAGGTCAATTTATTTTCTCAAGACAGAATATTAGGACCTCATTAAAATTTATCTCCTGAATTCCTCGAACTTCAAGGTCCGATTTTTAAATGGTCTCCAAAGCAACTAATGTTCTACAGTTTAAGCATTTGAAGTACTTTGCTGAACGGTGTTTTCAAAGGCCAATGTGACCGAAGTTTCCTTATTATTATCTTGTGAAAGGAGGGTTACAAGCCGTTTTATTGCTTAGAATTTTAATTAAAATGTCAATTACTATTATACAGTTTTTACAGCCTTCTGATGCTATATTAATTTTGGCTTTGTCCTTCGTGAGTGATAAAAAATTGTGTTAAATTAAAATTCATACATTACCAAAACAGCAAGGGTTAAAGACCTGAGTTGCCTGGTTACATTATGCTTCGTCTATTTTTATAGTAAACACAGACTTAATAACCTTAATACGTGAAAATAATAGTGTAGTTTTCCAAATATTTATTTTAGGTGTTGGTAGGTCGTGCAGACAAATTGCGCTCGAACATAAATTAATAATTATGCAGGCTTAGCCACAAGCAATACGTACAAAATGAAAACGATTTGTCTTTCGACAGCGATTGTATCAAAAATAAATGTAAAAATTGTATAGTTAAAGCATGCCATAGTGAAGCGCAACTTGCAAAGTGATGAAAGGGAATATCTCAGTAGCCAAGACAGGCTACTAACCTCAGGCAGATTATTGATATACTAACGTAAAGAAAACATAATTATGACAAGCATGCGTGTCGCGTCGCAAGTTGCATAGCCCGAGGCCGTGAACAGAGTCTGAAGCTTTTAACTTAGAACCAGTGTGTAACATAACTTTTTACACTTTACAATTTTACATTGATAGTTCTTTGAGGTCCTCAAAAGTGTGCCGACTTAAGAAATTCGGGATATAATAACAGGAGGATCGCATTAGTTTTTGGTGTCGGCGTGGACTTTTATCCCACACTTCGGTGAGAAAAAGAATACTTAAATCAAAGAAAATATTTGCTGAAGCATGTAGGCACCTACTTTGAGACGTCAGTATATGCGCCTACCTAAGAGAGAGTACCTAAGAGTTAGCCTTTTCGTACACAAGGCGACGCAAGTCTCCGAGACTTTGGCATCCATTGACGCGTACCTGTGTACGAACCTCTATAGATTTGTATTGCCATAGTCACCTGGATACCAAAGTCGTAATGTACCAGAGACTTGTTAATGAAGAGGCTTAGTGAACTCATATTTATTACGAGGAGTTTTTCCGTCGTGTCTGATTTACTAACAGGCAGTCTTTTGTCTTCATTTTTCAAGTTCTTTCCCAACCATGTTGAGGTTGGCTCCCAATCTACTCAGTTACAGCTGATTGGCAAAAGCACTAGAACGAGCAAATGTCATAAAAGGGAAATAAAATTAGCAAGATGTACAATCGATAAAGTTGAATTATGACCCATTTTGACAATAATTAGTTTGAATCCGTCAAATTGACAAAGATCAAAATCGTTATGATGGAAATGTCTGTTTACGCGAATGTAGACGTAATTTTATTTGAATATCTGTAGGAATATAAGCTTATGGTGGATTGTACCATCACACATTGTAATGTGTTCAAAACATTGTACGAAAAACCAGTATATTCAATTTTAAAATCGAAGTACTTATTTGACGTTTACGACGCGCACTCGTGCTTTGGCCTCAGTATTTTAATGAAGCGACTAGGTAACACGGTACCTCTAGATAAAACTGACTAACAACCTTCTTTTGGGTATTTAAATCAAATAAATCACAACAAACTTGCTTACAAAATAGTTCTCTCTTTGAACGTTTGATTCCTAGACAATAGATCGATAGTGAACGTTAAGGTCAAACTTCAGCCAAAGCAACGTTCTCCTCAGAGACAAAACAATTTTATTGAAATTTAAATACCTAATCAATTTTATTGAGATTAAGTTTATTTCAATAAAATTCAGTTCATTTATTCGATTTATTATATTGTTGAGCTAGTTTTCAACCGACTTTAATAAAGGTCCCCAATTTGATTGTATTCTAGTTTTATTTATTTTTAGCGAACAAGCACAGTTTTCAATTTATAATATTGGTTGGGATACTTAGGTACAGGTTATAATTATAAAACTTTTAATAGTTTATTACATCCACTTAGTTTGGATAATTAATAATAAAAAATTCTAACGACGAACAATATAACCGTTTATAGATGACATTCCATTCTCAGATGATGGATTAACAATTAAACGCCCACTAGAAAATGTTCTGTTGTCTTTAATTTTAGCCGAACATGATGTGGGTTGAATCGACGCAAAACATATACCTACAATGGCATGGCAATAGTTTGTTTATTTCTTAAAAAATACATCATAACAAAATAATTATATGGTAAGACAAACATGGTATTTTTCCACTAACATAAAACTTGATAATTTTTTTTCCATTGTTTGAAGAAGTTTCGTAAACAATTCACAGCTTTTGTGATACTAAAAATTTCAATGATGTTTACTAGAAAAACAGAACCAGAATTTAGTAAAATAGAAGATAAGTATGGTGTATTTCTCTATAGAAACATATTTTATATACAATGCGAATAAAACCGTCCTTTGAAAAGCAATTTCCTGGAAAGCCGAGGAATCGAAGCTTTGCAGACTTCAACTGTATACTATTTACTCAGCGACTTAAAGTGATGTCGGACCAAGTCAAGTAGCATTCAGAATAAATACCAAAGCCTTTTACAGTTATGTAGTCAGTTTCAACTAGGAAATGTCTGCTTTCTTCTATCCAACTAGAGAGTGATTACTATCTATACTCTATCAATGATGTTGATGGAAGAAGACGAAGCCCATGGAAAAGAATGGATTGTGTGAGGAATGATTTAAACGAAAAAGGAGTAATCAATGTTTTGACAGCTAACAGATAGGAAGATGAAAACGTGTTACGCGGAGTGAGGCAGAGATCATGTAGAATGAGAAAAGGGCAAGAAGATGACAACATATAAAGAAGCAACAGTTTGTATGTACGGAATAATCTCTGGTATTACTTTATTTCGCTCTTTTTGTATCCGAAGAGATTACATTTCTCATTCAGTTTGTGTACTTAATAAAAAGTATTTTTATTTTTCACAAAGAAGTCTTCTTCATTTGTGCTATACTAATAACGATTTTATTACTACAGTATTATTTAAATGATCATTATTCTAAAATGTAGAGAACGCTTCCTTCTTGCAGGACATGCAATTTTGTTCGCGAAGCTGCATTGAATAACTAAACGTATTGTAAGACCTTGAGAAATGAAAGCCGAGACAAACGTCAGGGTCTACACGACTCGTATTAAATTGTATTCCTTGACACAAACGAGTATGATAAAAATGAGAGATCTGAGATGGACAAGTTTGAAGTAGAGGTTCGCAAAGGTAATCTATACATTTAATAAATCTGTAGAAGGGTCAATTCTGTACATTGAAAATATTGAAAAAGTAAATAGCGGGGGGTGTTGCTGGATCGATACCAAACCCAAATATGTAATTAAAAAAATTTTTGTCTGTCTGTCTGTCTGTCTGTATATGCAGGCATCACGTGAAAACTTAAGGTTCGTTTTCGATGAAACTTGGTATAATTATACCTTATTATCCTGGGCATAAAATTTGATACTTTTTATCCTGGAAAAATACGTAGAAAAAAATATCTTATTTTTCAGTTTTATTCATAGACGTTGTTCTGTAGAACCGCGATCTCCTTAATTATTATAGGCTTAGCCGTATTTGGGTCCAATAGATATTTATAAGATGTCATTGTCAGAGTTACTCAAATTGGAGAAATAAACCATCCACGCGAAGACCAACATCCGCGCGGACGGAGTCGCGGGCAGAAGCTAGTGTTACAATATAAACAATACGCACAGTGTATTTTTCGTCTATTTTTAGATGTTTGCCAATGGTACGATTCATGCAGTTGTAGCTTAGTGATATCGGCCCCGACTTACGAGTTGTAGGTCGTGGACTGAAACCCAGTCAGCCACAATCATTTAAATTACCACTTCTCTCAAAACGGTGAAAGAAAACAGTGAAGAAATACGAAGACATGTAATACCCACACCTTCCCACATCTCTATGAAATAAAAATGATGCCTGTGTCCCAGTGGTGGGAACTTTATAGCCTGACGATGACGGTACGATTCTACAAATATAGTTTGCAGCAAACTATATTTATATGCTGCAAACTATTTTTGAATTAAACTTTAATAAGTTTACAAAAAATTTGAGCAAAACTCCATTTCACATACGGTCAGTGGCCTGCATTACTTGACCCACTTTTCGTTATTCTGCTGTATAAGAAGGCATTTAGAGCTACTGACTAAGCTGGTTTCGCAATAAGCCAGTTTCCACCGGCAAGGCAGAGCGTAACTTTAGAAACTGCAGTGTAGCACACTTGTGCATGAACATTTTCACGTAAGTATGTATAAGAAGAAACTTTACGAAAAAGTTCTCTCATAACTTTCAAGGCCTATGTTTCATGCTTAAGCGTACTTTATTTATTTTACACTAATTTTACAACTAACTTAAGGACTAAAATCATTTCATTTAATTAAAAGCGGTTCAGTAATTTCGACTTGTAAGTTTGTATGTACGAAATGCCATTATGGCATTCACGCTCTTAATATTATGCTATCATTTCAGATCGTGGATTAAGGAAAGAAACAATGTCACATCCATATTTCATGATTAGCTCTGCTTGATGCAAAACTGAATTGAACATGTTTGCTTATTCATTGGCATGACCAGAACTTGTTTATCAAAACATGTTTTGTTTACTGTAAGCCTCTGTTAGCACGTGTTGCGAATATTCTACTTTTTTTCGTGTGAAGATTTTGCCGCTCAATCTGGTATTACAGTTAATTAAGCCGTCTCTAGGTTCACCACAAGCCTCTGAGATAGCTTGATTGTGCTTTTTCTTTTGTTTACAGGTTTTATGTATACATTTCATTTTATAAATAACTAGCTGTACCCTGCCCCGCTTCGCTGTGGCACAAAAAACGGTTTTAAAAAAAAAAGTAGATAAAAACAATCCTTGATGCGGATTATATATCATGCTAAAATTTCAGCTCAATCGGTGCAGAACTTTTTGAGTTTTTAAAGCATACACAAACCAACATAACATTTTTATATATATAGATAGTGGAACAGGTGTTTAGCATTATTATTTTATTGATTATGAGGTATCCATCTTTCTGCAGCCATGACTGATAGGTTTAGGTATTATGTAAATGATCTAAAATAAAATCTAGTCTTTGAACTCTTTCATTTTCAGAAATACAAAAAGTACTGAACTGTAACCGTTCATTTGGTACAGCATTTTTTTTATCTTGGTAAAATCATCAAATGAGTCCTCCCATCCAGGGCAGGGCAGGAGGGACTGTCAGACTTGTACTGACTAAAATCCACGGTGTCCTTCAATAGGCTTTTACGTGGCGGAGTCACGGTAGCTCGTTAGTCCCGCGAACCCAGCAGGCTTTGGCCCTCTAACTAAAATGATTACTTATCACAGGGTTACATCGAGAACGCTGTCAACCGACACATGTATTAATAGCTAGCTAACTCGTATGTTAAATATCTTGAAAAATTTACGAAATGAAAAATAATAATTAATTATTCAAAATTTCGAATTATGATTAAGCGACGAATTAAAACGCTAAATTCATATGTTTAAACACCGTCTGTATGTGCACAATGACAGGTTTTTAGCCTCATTGCATCGGTACACTTGTTATGCAAATAAGATGTCCATTAATACAATTACCCTGATAATGTAACCTCAACCAGTTTTTTAGGTCTTTGAACTCTTAACTGCAAAATACATCAGTAAATAAAATTGTACTACGATGAGTGTGACTCAAGAATTTTCTCCCATCGGCTCCGTCCAACCATCGGAGATCAAGATCAATCGCTTTGCAGGTTTCCATACATACCTAGAAGCCATTCCACCAACTCGCACAAAACTCTTCCAATCATCTCTCACAAAGAGCACATCAAGAGAGTGGAAGTCTAAGGACTTCCACTGCCATCCATTCCACTTCCATGCGTTCGGAACAACAACCTGAATCTCTTCAAAGTAAGAGTGAATAGGTTTCTTTTGGGTTACCTCGCTCTATCGATTACTAGACTAGAGTCACGCACGAGGAAAACCACAATAAATAAGAAAGTAAAAAAAAGTTTAGATCAAAGTTATATTCTAGTAATAGAACAAGATTTTATGAATGGTCTTGACAAATAATTATGACGTGTTAAGTCTTTTTTCTCTTCTGTAAAGGCACGTTTCCATTATGCAATTATTGCATACAATTATGACGTCACAAAAAAAACCAAACTACTTAGTTCAAACTACCTATTTGTGTAAGACTTTGTTCAAGTTGCATACAATTTTCAATTTGTATACATATAAGTAACTTGTGTAATGGAAACGCGGCCTTCAAGTATGATGGAAAGAATAATGTGCTGACCTAAAAAAAAAACTTGAATGATATCCTCTGCTAATAATATTATTATATTAATATGTAATATGTCACACGTCATGTCCCTTTCTCAAAGCAAACAATTTAGTTTTATTTAGGTCCATAATTTGGGTCATTAATCATAGCTTGGGTCATTGACCAGACCTATAAATTTTACATTCGAAATACGAGTATATTACTATTATAACAAAACAAGTAAAGGTCCAAACTTTTGTTTACATATCGCCTTTCAGAAAAGGTAGTTTGAAAGGAGAAAGCACTATTTCTTAGATCTCTTACTTCTTAGTGAAGATTAAACCTAAGCGGTCAGTAGGTCGGTCGCGGGACTGTTCGAATTACCGTGACTCCGGAACGTAAAGGGCTATTGAAAGACACCGTGGAATTTAGTCAGTACGAGTCTAACAGTCCCTCCCGCTCTGCCCTGGGTGGGAGGACCCATTTGATGATTTTAGCACGATACAAAAAAGCGGTCAGTAGGTCAGCCAGTAAGTAAGTATTACAAAATGCGGTTTGACTAAAAACCGAAAAAATACAAAAACGTTATTACAAATTGTGGTTTTGCGATTAACCATTGACAAAACTATAGTTTCTCATAAAATTTAACATTGAAATAGATTTAAACAAATGACGGTACTAAAAGTCAACACTTTATCTTACTTTTGTAATACGGAAAAAAATAAATTTCGACAACGTTTGCAACAACGTTTAGCTCTATTCATTGTTCAGTTCGGCAAAATTTAAAACGGAGAATGTTCGATATTCTCTTACAAGTGAATACACTAGTTTATATATTTATTATATATAAATCTTTAAACAAATCCGCCATCTTCTTAAGTAAACGTCGCAACCTCAATGATTGTATTATTCATATTAAACTATTTGCAACTACGAGTAGATATAACTCTCTAAATAATTGTATTAGATGGTAACAAGTAGAATACTAACAAGAATAGCAGATACTATCAGAAATAATATACAATACTTTCCCACTAATATTTAACTGACCTTAAGAGGTCAAAAAAGTATATAAATGTATAATTAATAGTGTCATGTATTAAGTTAGACTAAAAATACCCCAACAATATTGGGAAAAGGCTGGAAAGATTAAGAAACACTTCCAACCTAAATTACAAATTAAAAATTATTAGCCAAAATATTTAGCATCAAAATTAAAATTCAATTAACAACGTCGGACGGTTCAAAACATTTAATAACCTCTGATAAAGTTCTAATATCTTGGCAAACAATTAATGAAGGTGCCTTTGCTTAAAGCGTTTCTTAAATAAAATAAGCTCGAAATTATGACGACATTTGTAACTTTTAACAATGACCTATAATCGGGGTGTTTGTAAATAATTATTATACATTGAAAGTAAATTCGTCACATACGCTAAATAATCAATGCATTATTATTTATTCCTCACTAGCACTTTTCCCGCGACTTCGTCCGCGTGGGTTACTTACTTTCCTAATTCCCCCTTTTCACCCCCTTAAAGGTTAAATTTCCAAAAACCCCTTCTTAGTGCTCCCCTACATTATAATAGGAAGCCGTGTGCAAAATTTCACATTCCTAGCCCCAGTAGTTTCGGCTGTACGTTGATATGTCAGTCAGTCAGTTCTCCTTTTATGTATATAGATATAGAAGAGTTTTTGATAACTTAAACGGACATTCAAAACTTGCACTACAGATTAAATAATTTTGCCACACGTTTATTATAATTATTAGACTTAAATGCATACGTCTGCGACTATATGTATATAGATGGATGTTTGTTACTCAATCATGTGAGAATTGAACGGATCTTGATAAAGAAGAGTTATCACTATCATCATCACTATCATCGTAGTTATCAGTCAGTGGTATCACGACCTATATATAATGCTGTGGAACGTTACGTGGCATAATTTTCGAGTTAATACTAATTGCTATGGAAAAAGTTGGAAGTGATGAATGGGTGGATAGATGTATAACTGTAGCTCAATTTATCTCATCAAAGCTCGTATCTCAAATGATATTGAAGCAGAGGCGGGTTACATAGTTAATCTCATAATATAGAAGGAAAACACAAACGTAGACGTAGTACTTCTGGGAACCAACTATTTCAAAAAGAGCTATAACAACAAAAATGGTTGTTATCAGTCACCCGCACGCGATTTTACCACGCTAAAAAAATGTGATATTTCAAACCATAATTTATGTCTGTGCCAATATAAATTTCATCCTGAACAGTTAGTTGTTCTAGCGTGAATGACGAACATCCATCCATCCACTAAAACTTTCGCAATAAATCATTAGCATTGAGATGTGTAGAGGTTTGTGTAAATATAAATATAATTTCATTTATTTTGCATTGAATATTAGTTACTTAATATACTTATCAACGAATTTAAATTAATAAATAAAAACAAATCATTACAAACTTCTCTTACTCGTGAGTAAATTGATGATCACAGTCAGAAATTCTACATTGAAATGAATATTTGTAAGTTCAACCCGTATGTCAGCAAACCCTAATAATATTTACTTAGAAACATTTGAGCAAAAGAAACCTAACCAGACCTAAATAAATAAAGAAGAAAATTACATTTCGGGAGTTTTATTGTTGTTTATTTTTAGTGAAACACTAAAACTATCATCCAATGACATAAGGTAAGACTCAGACTAGTTGATTGACTACAGAAAAATAAACTTTTTTTTTACTTGTTTTTATTTTTCGTTTTAGGGAAATCATTTGAAGCCTTCTCTGGATGGAGAGCAACAGAATGTTGAAAGTCTCCGATATCTTACGACTTTGATATCCAGGTGAGATCTTAATACAAATGCATAGAGGTTCATACACAGGCATGCGTCAATGGATATCAAAGTCGTAAAGTATCGGAGATTTGCATCGCGTTGTTTACGAAGGGGCTTACTTACTTTGACTTACCTTTATTCTTCCAGATTTTTATTGCGTTCCAGAACAGCGGTATCCTTAGACATAAAACTTGGACCTACAATGTATATTCTTTTGTTAATCACAGTTGTAAAAGACACTGGTCATTCAGTATAATATTAATGGTCTTAGGTTAGAGAAGTGTGGACAAAAACCAGTTCATAATAAACAATGTTGTGTTTTTTATTCTCATAAATAAATAGTTATTATATGCGATACACGTGTGAGTTGTGATACTAATAATATCTGTGAGTGGAAAATATTGAAAAGACTTCGTTGGAAAATATTTTGTGCTGATTTTAGTGTTGAAAATAAATTATACTGTAAGTATCCACACAAGTGCGTGAAATAAAAATTAACTAGCAACATAACTAAAAATAAGATATTTTTCATCTTAATTTATAAATTATGGGATCTACGTTATCAGTGAGGCATGATTTTGTCATATAAATTATTATAAAATGATTGACATGGGCTATTGAAATGAAAACAAAAGTGATGTAAATAATGGCATCCCATCAAAACCGGATTCTCCGTAAGGCTTCGGCCATACGGCAAGTGGTACGCTTAGCGGGAAGTGGTTAGTTAAACGTTTAAATGACTCATAGCTAGTGATTTAAACCCCGCCCGCTTGGACAACCAGGCTCCTGCCGTCAAGCGTGCCACTTGCGGTGTAGCTAAAGCCTAAGGTCACGGGAGCCCCCTTCTATGTGCACAACTTTACAATTCATCACAATTTTCAAAACGCAGAACTTTGCCACCAAGCAGCCCTCTTGCATTTATAATTGGTGGTAAAATCAGCTAGTGAATCCCTGGAAAAGCGGAAGGGACTGTCAGGCTCGTACTGACTAAAATCCAACGCGTTCCTTCAATAGCTCCTTACGTTCCTGGGCTTCAGTTTCCCGTTGGAATAGTTCCGCGATCCCGGAAGGTGTTTGGCACTCTTTAGTCTTTGGTCTTTGGCTTGTCAGAGTTGAACCCTCACATTGGGAAGTTGCGCTTGCGACAACTAGACCAATCAATCGAGTCTTTAATAAAATTATTATTATGACATAATACATTTTTTTCAATTCGTTTGCGTCTGCTATTGACTTTATCCCTTTCGTCTCATATCACACGTGTCAAAATTGTGTTACAAAAGTAACACAATTTTTTTTTTAATTTGGCACTTAACCTTTTAAGTTTTACTTAAAAATATCTAAGACACAACTTGAAACTGGATTGAATTTTTATAGCGCCAGTTAAAAGGATGGAAATTTAAATGGACACGCCTATTACAAACTATGAACTTTGATCTTAATTTATACAAATACCTTAAGTTAGGCATTCTTATCACAGCTGAGTTTCTGGTACGTACTTGAGATACACTCAAAATTTATACTTCTTTTCGCCACGAGTAACGTGGCACTTATATATTTACTCCATTGAAAAAATATCAATTAAAGAATATGATAACTAATAATAGAATAGAAATAGATAATAATATATCTCCAACACAAAATTGAATATAAAGACGTCTATTTATACAATTTTGTGCGATTAAGTACGTACAAAATATCGTTAAATTACTTAAATCCATTAAAACGGAGTGCTTATTAGGTAAAACCCCGAGGATTACCAAAAAAGTGTGTTATTAAAAATGCGTATTCGAAGAAACAGTCTTTACGAATCTGTGTTTTGAAGTAATTACACGTAAATTATCTTTTTATAGCAAACGTGAGCTCTGTGCTACTTTGTAGGAATATTTTTTTAGTCGTAAAGATTTGGGGTGCTATGACAGGAAACCTCCACGTGCGCCCGTGGACTGGAGTTCCCTCTCGGATACGTCCTGGGGGAAGACCAGTTTTTCGGACCGGTGCACCCTGGCATGCGGGCAAAAACTCTTCCTTAGGCACTGTGTGCCTAAGGGGTCTCTTTGCCCGTATGCGAATAGCCTGTCGGGTGGACGCTCCAACGCGTGTCCCTCTGAATAGCAGAGGGCACAGCGGCGGAGCGGGCTTGCGGACGGTGAGTAATAGGTAAGCTCGCCGTCCGACTAAGGACCAAGCCCGGGTCGATGGCGCGTCGTGTTTCACGCGTCACCGACGGGGCCCCTTACGGGGCCAAATGCCTGCTCTGGGGTCGGATTTTTTCTTAATCCAGGATACCGTGGTCCCGGAACGTAAAGGGCATCCTAAGAAACACGGGTGGATTTTAGTCAGTAAGAGTCTGCCAGTCCCTTCCGCCTCACCCAGGGCGGGAGGACTCATTTGATGAATTTGCCACGCTAAAAAAAAAAAAAAACTTGGTAAAGTTTTGCGGTAATTTAACGCAGTAATATATGTGTTGTGGTGGTTCTTTATTGTATACTTACAGTGGTCCCTTACCAAGAACGGTACCTTTTATAACTTAAACTTGTAAACCATTTGTTAAAATAAATTATAAGATTTCTACAATAGTCGGTTTATCTACTGATCAAACCGCTTGCCCTTAAAATGCAACGATACTTAAGTATTGTATATTTAATACAATTCTTTTTTTCCTGTAAAAAATTGAACTAACTACATATTTTAACGATTATACACGGTTAAATTTTGATCGTTTTAATCCCTTGGACCGGTGGTTTAACTAACAAAATACTACTCATTACAAGCTTTTACTGCGATGTAACATAAAAAATAAAAAAATTGGCAAATGATAAGATTATACTCGCAAAATGTATGAAACCAATAGTTGCGCCACGAGATAGTTACCTACGTCGTCGTCGGTTGTTGCGTATCGGGCAGTGTAGGTACCTACACGGCCCGATCAAGCATAAGGTTATTGACTCGCTCAGCTGATGTTTGCGTAGGTAAACAAATTGATTCCAAATTTCCTTCATACTTTTACGGGCTTAGGACCGACATAACTGTTTTGTGCATAAGACATATCAGCGGTAGGTAAGTACCTACATGTACAAATAAATCTCTACAGGCCTGCTAGATAAGGCGTATTTAAAAATGTGGAATCAAATTATGTACCTACAATGATTTAAAAAGAATCAAAATTATTTACAACGATTTAGAAAGAGCTATGCTAATAACGGTTGGTACCTAGTTAAATTTCACGATAACGTAATGATTGTTCAAAATGCAAACCATTCCTTTCGATACACAGTCTTGCACGTTTAATGAGATTGTCTTTTAATTTTACTAATGTGTTCCTGTCACTTTTTATCACATCGAAGGCGTCCACTATCGCACTTTTCATTTGTTCACGAGTTTGATGCTCGTTTTTGTACACTAAACGTTTTACTTCACTCCACAAATAAAACTCCAGCGGGGTAAGGTCCGGACTCCTTGCTGGCCAAGCAACTGGACCACCCCGTTTGGTTCACTGTAAAGGCGTCGAGCCGCCTGCGCATCAAAACCCGCGATTGCGTAAAACTGCACCATAGCAACGAACTCAAGGTTGGAATACGCGTAATTCCGAGACGTCATTATTAGCGAGATAACACAGTGCACTCCGATGACGTCTTAGAGAAACTGACCCGGGGAAACTCCTATGACGTGTCACTGTCGCGCGGGGTGCGCGGGGTGAGAGAGGCGCGGGGTGCGCGGGGTGAGAGGGGCGCGCGCGCCGTATTCCTTGCCAAAAACCCTGTTTGATTGGCAAGGTATACGGCGCGCGCGCCCGGTGGCGGGACTTTGTCTAGGATTGGCTATTTTTTGCGTGTCCACGTTGACCAGCGACCGCGTCAATGTTGTTACTGATAAGAATGCTGCCTACTAACGGTTCGCATTATTTATTCACTCATGCGAGAATTGATTCGAGTTATTAAAAAAAAAGTGCTTTATTTTTTAATTTTATCTTTACAAATCGATAGTGTTTCATGGACCAATTCGACCCTCCAAGGGATTAAAACGATCAAAATTTAACCGTGTATACAGACTATAAACAAAAACTTACTAGTAATATGTACAAAAAAAGTAAAACAAAAAACATTCAAAGAGCGAACAGTGCTTGAACATTTAAGCGTAAATCACGTTGAAACAATGATAGATTCCGAGTAGGCTTTTAGAACAGATCTTCAAACACGGGTTAAGGAAAATTTAAAAATAGAACTTTTAATGCGGGTTCAAGAAAAAAGAAAAAAGAAATCAGAGAGGCTAGCAAGTTATTTTCAAAACTCTCGTCTCGTCTCTACAGCTCTAATTTTCTGAGAGGCAGAGCATTAAGACGATTCCTACAGATATTTATCTTTTGATGATACATTCATCATCTGGAATGAAAAGATAATATAGGTATCTGTAGTAAAAAAAATTAACATTGTTGCAAACATCTTTCACAGAATCGTGATTACAAAACTAGGTAAAAAACCTTAGGACAATTAAAAAATAATTGTACAGGAAACCGTTAAGACTCTAATTAAGTGCTATAATTTGCACTCACTTATAAAATACCGATGCTATCATTACGTTATTATACTTGTATATAACGCAATAAACTCAAATTTCCTATTTTTGTGTGATTATATAATATTGACCCCAAAAACGGTACGGTTTGTTGATTAATATGGGGCCCGACCAACATCTATACATATAATAAGTCTGTTGAAGGGTCAAAGGGTCTGTACATTGAAAATACTGAAAAAGTAAATAGCGGGGGGTGTTGCTGGATCGATACCAAACCCAAATATGTGATTTAAAAAATGTTTGTCTGTCTGTCTGTCTGTCTGTATATGCAGGCATCACGTGAAAACTAACGGTTCGATTTCGATGAAACTTGGTATAATTATACCTTATTATCCTGGGCATAAAATAGGATATTTTTCATCCTGGAAAAATACGTATCTTATTCTTCAGTTTTATTCATAGACGTTGTTCTGTAGAACCGCGAACACACGTTGCATTACCCGCAGTGGATTCAGCGCCGTAATATTTATAAGATGTCATTGTCAGAGTTACTCAAAATGGAGAGTTTATAATATTTATCGAGTTATGATGGATTTCTGAAATATATCGATATCGAAACATCCGATTATTGATTCTATGAAATACGGGCGCGCACCTAGCGAGGCGCACCGTGTGAAGCAAGTATTAGGTTACAGTTAAAATAAACTACAGATTCAGAAATCAGTTTAAATTCGTCAAAAGTTTTAACTTCTACCAAACGCGTCAATCAAAATAAATCCTAGAAAATGTTTTATAATTTTGCGCCTACGCAGAAACTGTACTATAAAATATATACCTAGAAATAATATTCTTTGAAATATGTCTGAGAAGTTGAAAAGGTTGTAGGACTTTATTTACGTATACCTACTGGCTCTTCAAAATTGGACAACATTTCAAACTCTCTACCAAGTGGTAGACGTTATCTCTTAGACGTTTGTGACATATGTATAAGCAATCAAAGACAAATCCTTTAAATTTTATCAAGTACTGTATGGTTCCTTAGACACGAGGTCTTTGACAGAATTAATTCCGCCATTTTTCACTTTCAATGCTATCTAAAGAGACAGTATTACTAGTTTTTTTGTATTTTTACAATATAATGTATTTGTACCTAACCTTGTAAAGGGATTTTCTATCGTATCAATAATGCCCTCTTGAAATTCAAGCGCCAAAAGACACGTTCAACGTGTTTTAATAAATATTAGGAAAATTAAAAAGTTCAGAATACCAATCCTTTGAGCGTGTCACAACCATTCTGTTGCCATTCAAGTTACATGCAGCAATGGTATGACGAAGAATATGTCTCGATATATGTAAATCTTTTGACATACGCAAATTAATCAACTATCTTCATTAATCTTGTAGTTTTTGCCACACCGCATGATGGTACGAGTATTACCGAGAGTATTTATTTTCAATTTTAATTTGATTAAAATGAAATAGTGCAACCAGGACATTAACCGTGTGTCAATTCTGCTCCGCACTGGCCCGCCCCGCCTCTCTTCGCTCCTCTCTCGGTGCTAGCCTAATCTAGCCTGTTTTTCCGATGTTTTAAACAATTCCGGTTCTCTCGGCCAATGTTGTTTTCTTTGAAGCGGAGTGGAGAAGAGATATGGATTTTAAGCTTCTCCGTTTCTCCACTCCGCAGCTTCTATCGACAGGCAGCCTAATTATTTCGAACTTTACCATTTTTTTCGTTTCTCGATGGTTGAAAGATTGTACACTACAGCATGATATTTTGTTTTTACTCACAGGTGCAACGCTTATCGCTGTCTATGTAGCCACAGTCTAATTAGTACTAGCAGAAACACACAATTTCAAATTACTTCTTGTCTTTTCGGCAAATCAACCACAAAGAAGATAATCAAATTGGCATTCGATTAAAGAAATTATTGTCATTTGTAGTTTATTGCAATATGGTATCGTAGGCGTTTATGATTAGAATCATTTTCGTGTTGAGTTCTATATCAATCAACAGATTGTATCAATCTACATAACATTATGTCTTAAATGGCATTATAACTTATCACTAATGAACTTTAAATCTTGTGTAGGATGCTGAGTAGTTTATGATATGTGCAAAGGTATAAGAAATATAATTTCGTGAAAAAAACGTATGAAAAATATTAATATTAAATAATGAGAAACATAATTATTATCGTTACTGTATTATCGTTGCTGTACTAGTTACTACTAATTTTAATGAGGCTAATTTCCAGTCAATTCCATTCTTTAACAATAAATTCAATAGTTCTCAAGAGGAATATTTATATAATTATCTTGCTTCAACTAGATCACATAGGAGTAATAACATTGTGCTGATAATGAATAGAATGTATTCTTAATAAAGTCATGCTGACCGTTTTTGGTCATGATGATCAAACTCTGGGGATATAAGCCATCGGCGCGAGAGATTAAGTAGGTATAAAAGTATGTGCGCAGACGCAAGCTCTCATAAAAAGATGAGATGGCAATCCGATGAGACCGGAGATCAGAATCCAGCACAATGGTTTTGATTTCGCTAATTTCTAAACTTCGGGCTTAACAGTGGGTCGCAGATTCGATTCCGTTTTGATGGATTTCGATTCAACGGCACGGTTAGTGCAGTGGCTTAGCGATTGGACTGCTGCGCTGCGTGTCGCGGGTTCGATTCCCACACGAAGCAAATACTTATATAATCTACCAGTAGTTGTTCCGGGTCTGGACATTTGTATATAGGAGTTTATTTATTTGTAAACGCACCCATGATACAGGAAAAAAACCTAATGTGGGGCAACGTTTTATTTAAAAAAAAAAACAAAAGAAGGAATTACGACACAGAAAAAAAAAATATATATAATTGTGTCGTAAGTTTAAAAATATTTGTAAACGCACAGACGATACAATAAAATCCAAGTACTACAACGTTTTTTTTTTTTTAAGTAAATGATAAAAACATTATATGACATGATGATGTCAAATAAATTATGAGACGGTTATAAAAGAAAATGTAGTAAATAACTTCTTAAAGCTACGATGAAACACGTCGCTTCTATTAGCCTTTTTTTAACAACGATGTTGCCACCCACTCGTTTATTTATCAAAATTAATCCCAATCACGCTCCGTAATAGAACTCTTAAAATAGACCTCAAAAAGCCCGAAGAATATATAAGGCTTACGTACACGTGGGCGAGACCATTTTATTCTTAGTGATGAATGGAAACTTCTAGAATGGTAGACATTTTCTTTTTTTAATAGTGTGAGTTGGGAGAAATGAAAAGCTTACGAAAACAAGTTTTGAAAAATAGTTTTACTCATAATCATCGAATCTGTAGCTATATATGTATGCAGCTACTTACTTCCATGTAAATACTTTTACTAAGTGTTTATTTTTAAGTAGGTTTTAATGTTTAAATATGTATTTCAATGTCAAGGGTTAAGCTTGCTCGCGGGACTAACGACTTACGTTGAACCCGGAACGTAAAGGGCTATTGAATGAGACCGTGGATTTTGCTCAGTACAGGTCTGAAAGTCCTGCCCTGGGGGGCAGGACTCATTTGATGATTTAAACGTAAACAAAACCGGCCAAGTGCGAGTCGGACTCGCCTTTAAAGGGTTCCGTAGCAGCAAGTAACATTATATAAAAGTTGGTTGTAACTTTGAAAGATAAATTGCGGTTTACGATTTATGACGTATTAAAAAAAAAATGTAAGTTGGTACGCACAATATTGAGTGATTTACCATGTTATTTTAATATCATGGACTTCTTATAGGTTTTCCTATAATCTATAAGGAGAAAACTAATTTCTGTATTTTTTTCAAAATTTTAGGTTCAGTAGTTTCGGAGATAAGGGGGGGGGGAATGGTCAATTTTCGTCTATTTTCTTGAATAACTTGGAAACTATTTATTTTAAAATTACAAAAAAATACATTTAAGATCTTCTCAACAAGACCTTTCATTTGATATGCCACACGATGCAGTTTTCAGATTTTTTTTTTTTAATTTTCCCCTTCCCCCCCAAAAATGGATATTTTGGATTCGGAGATAATTGACTGTAAGCGACGGACGGACAGACACACGAGTGATCCTATAAGGGTTCCGTTTTTGTATTCAGACGTACGGAACCCTAAAAAAGGGTTGAGCTTGGCATACCTAGTATTTATTACTGCATAAGTGGATGCCAATGTTAAAGACTACAAAGAATATAAATAAAAACAAAATGATCCATCAAGTTTAAACCGCTCCGCTCCGCTCGAGTAATTTGGCGTTTACAAATTACATGATAAACTTACCGTACATTTTTCAAAAGGCGAGGTGTTTGTGATGCCAACTGGTTTTATTAGGCATTTGAATTATTTAAAGAATATTTCTAACGCTGTTACCTTCTCAGTGTTTTTCACGACAGTCTTCAAAGAATTACGAGTATCTTGTCACTACCTCAACGTTGAAGAAACTTGAGCCTTTTCAACAAAAGAAATCGTTTGTTTTTTATCCAAAATTCAAAGCCAGGAGCGATTGAAGCAAGGAGTCGATAATTAGGCACGAAATGTTTTGTTTCTACGACTTTGACCTCATTAGATACAAATAAAAAAATATTATTTTCCTTAGTAAATGCTGCATGAGTTTCGTTTTGACATCTTTTGTAAATGAAAAATACACAACGATCTTTTTTACGGTTTTTTTTAGCGTGGTAAAATCATCAAATGAGTCCTCCCACCCAGGGCAGGGCGGGAGGGACTGTCAGACTTGTTGTGTCAGATTGAAGGACACCGTGGATTTTAGTCAGTACAAGTCCTTTACGTACCGGGGTCACGGTAATTCGTTACTCCCGCGACCCTGACAGGCTTTGGCCCTCTACAGGCCCCGTCAAATCTGTTTTACGGTAAAAATAAAGTTAAGTATTCACTCAATTTACACTCAATAAACTTTGGTCTAAGCGTAGAGCGGTGAGGCAGGCGGGCGCGAAGAAGACTAATTAATTTGTAAGTACGCGTATTTCCCAGTGGTGGCGCCTCGTGGCGTGTTTCAAACCGCTTGCCGCCCCCCATTAAGTCACCACTCAGATCGTGAACGTGCCGTTAGGGCTTTTTTATCGTGGTAAAATCATCAAATGAGTCCTCCCACCCAGGGCAGGGCGGGAGGGACTGTCAGACTTGTACTGACTAAAATTCACGGTGTCCTTCAATAGCCATTTACGTACCGGGGTCACGGTAATTCGTTAGTCCCGCGACCTGCCGTTAGGACTACAATAAAATTAACTATTACATGAAAAACTTGTCTGATGCAACAACCTATCAACAGCCCTATTATAATAAACATAAAGATCACAGGTTTTGACGCAATTCAAAAACATCTGTGAAAGCTATATACTTTGTTGTTATAAATGAAAAACCTAATTTTCTTATGTAGACATGCAGACGTCAACTATCGTTACTATCTTGCACTGAATCTCATCATGTGTCGACATCGTAAACAGTCCATCTATTTTTACACTTTCCTCTTAAGCAACTCTAACACTTCATCAATACGTATTAAATCAACATTGTTATACGTACTAGATACATTTACATTGAATGAAAAGGAATCAATTATCTTGTCATAATTCTTTTATTTATTGTGAGATTCTTCGTTCGAGCTCGTAAAATGAGAGGTTGCCATTTCAATCGCTTTCGCTGGAGTTGTAATTTGTAATGAAATTAAACGTTGATGAATTGTAATTCACTTGAAACTGAAACGTGAAACTGAAATATGAAACTGTGATAGTTTGGTTTTCACGTCAAAGGATTGTACCGATTTGATGGATTTCGGTGCAGAGATTGATGGGACCTAAAAAAAACGGTCATTACTATTTATTTTCAACCATTTTAAGAGGCCTCTTACAGTCCACTAGCGCCGCCAATCGAAAAAATATCATAACTCGTAAATAGAATCAAAAATACAAAATGTGGTCTGTAATTACTGTAGAAAAGGCAATAACGTAATTTTATAACACATTGTCAACACTTGAAATATAGCTGTTTAGCTAAATCGTGCATTTGTAACAAAAACGGCCGTTTATGTTTAGAATGCACGATTTAGCTGATTTTTGATTCTATTTACGAGTTATGACATTTTTTCGATTGGCGGCGCTAGTGGACTGTAAGAGGCCTCTTAAACTCACAACAGCCCATACAAATACCTGCTCCTGCGGGAGAACCCGCCACACGCAGCGCAACAGTAAATCGCTCAACCATTACGCCAACCGTGCAGTCAAATTGACGGTTCATTGGCCGTCAAAATAATGTAGTACTCAGATCGAGCACTACCTCGTTTTTTATTTCTGTAGGTAAACCATATACTACATACATAGAATAGCGAAATTGAAAACGCCGAAGACCTATATACATAATTTAGTATTCTGACATCTATGCAATGAATACATGATTTTATGTAGGCTGGGACCTCCTACCAATAAATTCTATTTTAATATTTCAAGATAAACATACTTTTTTGATAACCTGCAATTAAATTACTTATGAAGTATCATATAATAAAATATAATTATATTCGTAGGTAGATAGTGTAGGAGAGGTGAAGTAAGACAATGGCTAATCGCGCCCCATTTTGGGTGACTGGGTTATAGAACTAATTTGTTCTTAATTTGGAGCCATCAAGGCTGTAGAGTAGTCTAATTGAGCTTTGTTTGTGCGCGACACGATGTTAGATAATATTTAGATCTTATTCTAAGATAAGAAAAGTGAACTTTACAAATTGTCCAATGAATATTGTTAATTCTGGTGAGTAACAAATACAGTACAATATTTATTCTAGTTGTTTCTCTGAAAATAAGCTACGGTTACAGTGTTTCACTTTCAACCTATTAAAAACTTAAACTAAATAATAAATAATTAATAAACTTTGAAAAACATAAAACTTTTAGGATTTAAGTCAGTACGAGTCTGACAGTGCCTTCCACTCTTCCCTGGGTGGATTTATGTGATGATTTTATCACGTAAAAAAAAAGACGTCATCCCTATATATGTTTTAGTGCCGCTAGGCCCTTGGAATTCCACAACAGGTGTTCCAGATCTTCAATTTTTATACATCGCTCAGCCAGTGAGCCAATCGTGTCGTCGGAATATAAGTATTATTGGTGACATAGTGCTTTAAAATAAGAAATTAAATACTTAAAATATATTTATTCGATTAAAAAACACGATCTTGCCATTTTTCATGTACTACTAAATCAGATTCTTTCCAAAAAAAAGTATCCAGCTGGTACTCGTAAAATACATCCAATAGATGAAGGTATTCAATATAATAAAGCTGTCTGTAAACATAATTTATCGGAACCGCTTGGGATTTTGGGTCGGAATAAATGGTAGAATTTAGTGTGCTTAGGTACATGAAATACACAATGACAAAAGTAATTTTGGCTATATATTCACTTACATCCTACGCAGACCGTATCTGTGTCAGTAATATTGAAGTCGGTATATTACATACAATACAATATCTTCTTCCTTACTTTAATAAAAGTGCAAAGAACTGAAATTGAATATGGGCTATGTGCGTAAGTAAGAATCGTAGGCGTATAAATTTTCGCTGCGATCACGGCTATAAAAGAGCCCTCTTTGAGGAGTGACTGAAAAGGCGCCACGGCGTCCACCTACCGCCTGAAGCAGGTCCTTACCGGACACAGATGTTTCAGGAGGTTCGTGTGTGTGGGAAGGAATTTAAGAACCGCCTGGGTTTCACCACTGTGCGAATCCCTCCGGAGGATACGGTGGAGCGAACCGGTGCAGGTCTGACCCACTTGGGCAGAGCACCGCCACGTTCTCGCGAAGGAGATAGGCGGCGGTGACGCCTCGCGTCCGTCATTGGTCAATGCTGCGGGTAGAGACGGTATAGCGTTCGATCATGGCGCGTCGTTTTCCACACGCGCTTATAAAATTTATCAGCTGTCTAACGGGGAGGAGGTCAAAGCTTTCCGAGGTCTCAGGTAACCGTGACCTTGGAATGTAAAGGGCTAATTGAAGGAACAACGTGGATTTTAGTCAATACGTGTCTGACAGTCCCTCCCATCCCACTTTTGGCGGGAGATCTCATTTCATGATTTTGTGTTATTCGGTTCGTGCTTCTAGGACCAGGAGTCTGACAGAATGGAGTAGATAAAAAAGTAACTTTTAGTCAGTTTTTTCAATTTTTTGGTTTGTATCAGATTACATGTATTTGTAGAAGTTAAATAATGGAAACAAACTATATCAAAAACAAATAAAAAATCGTAGGATTTCATTGTCAACGGTTTATTACTTTGAAATTAACTGTCAGGCGCGGTGATTAAATTCTACACCAAGACTGACATATAAATCACCTTTCTAAATATTTATCAACTTCTGAAAAGGGTCTAGCTAGATTTACGATTCGTTGCCTCCACGTTTAGTCACTAGATTCTTTAAATTGATTTAAATAACCTAAAAAAAATATTATTTTTGAAATAATATGCATATAGCATGGGTTGATAAGAACTATTCGTCTAAAAAATTCCTCCACAGGATCCACTTAGACACTGACGCGAAAAAAAAACTCTGCCTCTGTTTGATAGCCATTTCAAAAATTCTTAATTATGATTACATAAATTAGCTTATGTATTGTTGCCAAGTTGCCAAGCAAGAAAAGTCTTGGGTTCAATTTCAAGGCCGGGCAAAGAGTAGTGTTTTTTCCATTAGGAATTTCTCAGTAGAGTCCCGGTGTTTGGATTTGTGCCAAATTGAAGGCATTAAAGTCCTACACTTAAACATAACTGACGAAGGCTGGTTGCTGTTGGTCAATTGAAAAAAATCCAAGCATGGTGTTCTGTTTAAATAATGCTATTCGTTAGCAAATTATAATACTCAAAGATTTATGCAGCCTATACAAATATTCACGTGATTTATGGAGTTGAAGAGAACCCGTAATGTGTTGGAATAATGCAAACTCATCACTTACCATAGCAGCGACAATTTTGACCCAAATTTTCCTTTGTCACAGTAAATATAACGGGAGAACCTCTCATTATTAATTTCAATGAGTTGCAAAATACAGAAGTACCAAATTAGATCCCTGACAATTTGATCGAAGAACCGTTTATTTGATGCACTTAAACCTGAAAACGTTTTGTACCTTTATTTTAGTTTGAAATGAATATAATTTTTCAAATATGTAAAATTTAAATAATAATGTAATAAAATGTGTATCTGTAATAAAATCCACAAAAACTGAACAACAGGTTGTAATTCGTGCACGTGTAACACGGCTTAATGAAATAATTATCCTACATGATAACAAAAAAGAACAACTTTTGTGAGGCCAAAGTTCTCATACAGGGCTAAATTAATTTACTTTTTCGTTAAGACCGATCCCTTTCCTCAAGGTTATATGAAAGAAATGAAGAACGCCTTAGTGTGGCTTATAACAGTATGTAGTCTAAAAGCTTTTATGACCTGAACCATTATTATTGCTATTTACAATATTAAAAAATAAATAGTTCGAAAGAAGGGCGTAGGCGGTTAAAATTCTGAAATTTTGATTATTAAAAAAAAATATATTTAGGGCTGGGTAATATCCCAGTGTCATTGATTATTATATTTTAAATGTTTCCGCAAGTAAAACCGCTCACAAAGGCATGTAATATTTTGAAGCACTGCTGAATTTGTAGTAAATCGCAAGACAGTGATCACACCATAAGTTATTTTTGTATATATGAAAATAAATATGTCGAATTGAAAAATATATCGTCCCTTTTTGGGTTAAATAAGTATAAGTTGCCGTGAAAACCCAACGGTTGGGTTAAAGGTTAAATAAAAATAGTTCCAAACGTCCTCGTCGTGTAATTAACTAAACGTAAATGTTACTTTTATTTTTTCATTTGTAAATGTTTAATTTAGTTTCATGTAAAATTATATTTGATTATTATTAGTTTTGTACGAACTTTAACTATAAGAATTACTTAGCTCTAGGTAATAGATACTGTAAATCCCACTATTTTGCTGTGCCCTGACAGGGTCTACAACGGATCTTAGCTCTAAGCTCTTTCTAACATCTTTGTACCCTGTGGAATGCAAATAAATGAATATGAAAAAGATGAACATGAAATAAATAAGAATACTAAATATATATATTGCTTAATCTAGTGCCAAAAAAAAAAAGAAATGATGTGGTAGTTTATTTGACTAGTTTTGGCAGAGGCACTGCCGCATTTTCTGCCTCATAATTTTTGATGTTTAGTAGGCAGTTAGCCTCGAAATCAGACTTGCTGACTAGGACCTTTTTTATTATCCTTTTTTTTGTCGTCGTGGAAACTATTTTGGGTTCCTGCGTGGGCCGCTGGGCCTAGATTGCCAATCATCCCAATCCAGGTCCATTCGATTTACTGCCAGCCACCTTCTTCAAATTATGAATCCATCATGCTACACACTGCGATTGCCCATAAACGATCTCCACGCTAACATCATGTCAGCTCCATCACCTGTCTGTGCATCTGCAGACATGGTAGACTGATTTGGTCATGATTAGACATCAATATCAATATCATACTGTAGAAATTGATTTCTGAGAGCTCAGACGCTCAGAGATTTAAGATACTAGTTTTCCATAATTTATACAATATTTACATAATGCTATGGAATTATTTATATCTTTGAGGATATTGATTGAGCCCCCATAACCGATCTCCATTCCAACATCATGTCTGCTCCATCACCTGTCTGTGCATCTGCAGACATGGTTGATTGATTTGGTCATGATTAGACATCAATATCAATATCATACTGTAGAAATTGATTTCTGAGAGCTCAGAGGTTCAGAGATTTAAGATACTAGTTTTCCATAATTTATACAATATTTACAAAATGCTATGGAATTATTTGTATCTTTGAGGATATTGATTGAGCTTTTCATACATGTTTGAACCTTAATGCTAACGTTGTTTGTATTTTTGATAAAAAACCGACCCATTTCATATACGTTACGCGCTCGGGGCCCTCTGTGCACTCCATATCGATAAATAATTTATTTTCCTCCTCACCTTTTATCAATATCAATCATATGTCATCACTTATGTGAACTTCTACCTAAGATAGTTTTTCTTCCTCGATTTTCCTTAAGCAAATTCTTAAACGTTGCCAATGGCAAGAGGCTGTACTGTGACAGGCAAAATACGACAGTAACTGGAAAAGATTTAAGTTGAAATTGGATTAACTGGGTTCATGTTAAGTAATGGACTTATTGTTTATTACAATGATCAGTTTCTGGGGCACGTATAAGGAGCTCAACTTTAACATATATTACAAAGGAACAAAAACTAATCCCGTTTTTCATCCTTTTATCAATTTTCTTATAGAGTACACTTCGTAGTATCATAAATAGTCGCATATAAATGTCTTTATACTTAAAAAGGAGATCACACAATGGCTCATACGGGATAAAGCCCAAAAAGTCTTTGTAATATAGAATGGTGAATATCGCTTTATTAAATTATTGTAGAAAAATGACCATACGGTTTCTTCAATTTGTCATTGTCAATAAGCGACTTTGCTTCGATCCAATTTTATTAATCATATTATAACGGTAATTTCTGTTCAGACAAATGGACAAAAAGTTAGACTATCCATCATGGAATAATGCCTAGAAAATAGTCTTTAGTATTATTAGACAGGCAAAAAGTACTAATGTGATCGTAACGACAAAACAAAGTCTCGTGTTATTGTTATTAAAGATATGATGATTATATGATAGTTATCTTATTGAATCGACACCTTTTTTTTATCGTGGTAAAATCATCAAATGAGTCCTCCCACCCAGGGCAGGGCGGGAGGGACTGTCAGACTTGTACTGACTAAAATCCACGGTGTCCTTCACTAGCCCTTTACGTACCGGGGTTACGGTAATGGGAAAGTCCCGCGACCCCGACAGGCTGTGGCCCTCTACAGGCCCCGTCATTATGCTGACACTCCTTGAGGCGCGCGTGGAACACAACACGCCGTCGACCCGGGCATGGTCCATGGTCGGACAGCGAGTCGCCCATTACTCGCCGCCCACATGCCCGCGCCTACGGTGGCCGGAGATCATCTTGCGACGTTCGACGCCGTGGGCGAATTGAATCGACACCTAGATATAAATTGAATAACATTTGTATGAAATCGGGAAACCGAAATTTCAATAAATAAACCGATTGAACAATTAACTTTTAAATAAAATGATAATTTTATTGAAATAATAATTAAAGTAACATCCGTGTTCGCATCTTGCACGTTAATTGGATGCAGTTTATAAATTTGCTTTACTTGCATCCGTAAACAGGCCACATAATTACCCACTACAAAATTAAAATGCCAAACCTGTTAAAATATTTATATAAACATCCTCCATTCACTTAGGAATCCCCGACAGTTTCTGTACAAACACAATCATAAAATTGTACATACATAGGAATAATAGGACTATGACTTGGTGTTTATGGTCGCGGGACTCACGAATTACCGTGACCCCGAAACGTAAAGGGCTATTGAAGGACACCGTGGATTTTAGTCAGTACGAGTCTGACAGTCCCTCCCGCTCTGCCCTGTGTGGGAAGACACATTTGATGAATTACCACGTAAAAAAAATTACTAGGTGTTTATAGTATTGATACTGTAAACAATCCTTATTCATTTATTAGTAAGGCACATACGGTGCTACCGTATGTGCCTTACTAATAAATGAATAAGCCAACCTATTCCAATCTGTCAATATTTTTACAACATGTACCTATCCTGTAAAAAAAATGCGAAATAAACTGTCGGAATTCTAATACACCTTAAATCAATAAAAAATAAGAAACTCTTCATATTTTTACCGGTTAAAAAAAGGCTCAGAAACACTAAACACAATTCTGTGTAATACAGCTAGTTTGACAAGGTTATAAAAATGATTGATGAGTAATAGTAATTATCACAATGAACACAACCGTGCGTGTGATAATAATAAAATAGAATAAGAAAAAGTGTACAAATGATGTTAGCCGCAAGATACTTACAAGCAATTAACCTCGTAATGCAATTAACGGGTAAACTAACAACAACGATTCATTCATGATTTTTTACAGCTTAAAAAAAGATGTACGCTTACAAAATGTAAGTGATCATTGGTAAAACACAAATCGAAAGTAAAAGCAGCCTCAAAGACATCGAAACCGGATTTTGAACATCAAACTGAGTGACGTCATCAGCCTAGAATGTTCGTACTACTACAATACAAGCCTGCTCTCTGTGAAAGGAATGGCCTTTAATCCATCACAAAAACCCAGTGTTTCCATAGAGTCTACTAGCGTGTCCACGTCGTACACAGGTGTATGCAAAAATACAAACAAAAGTGAAATGTATTCCCTCACTCTAAAATTCCGATTGGACAGCAATACATCACAACCGGAGAGAGATCATAGTATGTTTGGTTGGTCGAAGGTAAAATATTCGTCTTTCCACTTCTCTTTTATTTTATTTATATTTGTCTAATAAAATATCAACCTTAACCTTTGAGACACAAATCTAAGATGCATGTAAGCTGCCTTAAACAGTTTGAACGCTAGTGTGATAAAATTTAACTTGAAAATTTTCCACACAGACCAACAATATTTTAATCCTATTACACTCTGTATTTCTCTGTAAAAAGTTAGTGAAAAGGCCCCTGTGCCGTGCTACATAGCGCTTGAAATCGATTGCATATTTTATAGTTAAGGAAGGAAGAACTACTCAAAGTGGTAGTAAACATCGGCTTTTCTGAACACGTGGAAAAGGCACGTGGTGTAAAAATGTTTTCCATCTTCTTTACACTGGGAATGCAAGGTATATAAGTACTAACCAGTAAATATTTTTTTCATTACAGAAGTAATGATAATGTTCTGGGAATCTGTGACTAAATGAAATTTGTAATAATGCCCGGTAAAAAAAAACACATTAAATTGACCAAAAATATTTTTACGAGTAATAAAAAAAGTTTGCCGTCACAGGACTCCCGGCAAATGTTAAACATGAGAGTTGAATGACATTTTCGAAAAGTTATAAAAAAATATAAAAATCTTTCAAGTATTTAACAGTACAGTTCCAGGAATATAAAAATAAAAAAATAAATATGAGATACTGTTTATAAGTTATTTACAAAACAGTTCTGTCACAGAAAGTTTATTATAGTCGAATATAAAGGTACGCGCCGTACTCTTTTTACAAAGAACAGCGACGACGTGTATATGAGTATACACGCACACCTATCCACAAGGGCAGCCGTATCGTAAAGAGGCAAGGTGGCATTAGAAAGCGTCATCATGTCGTTTGGAATCAACTTCTCACTATTATCACGACTCAATATCTTTTTTTTTGTATAAGTAACCATACATTTGTGTCCACCTACACGTGGATTACATACTGGTTCACGTCATGTCACTTTCGTCTATTCTTTCCTTCGAATTTGAATAAAAGCCCCATATAGAATCAAAAGGTCACAAAGTAAGATAAATCGCTAAGGGTTAGCATTCGATGACAACACATCTACGAAATTGAGATAAATATTCAGCTTTTGCGCTTAAACGGGACTACAAAAACTTATCGCGTATTCCTTTAGAAAATGTCGGTCTGTCATAGTGTAATGTAGATAAATTGGAAAAGAGTTTGTGTCTGAGTGTAAGTTTCATGAAAGACAAGACAATGAAATATACGAGACGAAGAGAATTACCAGCATAATCGAACTAAGTGATACTACTCGCGCGGGCATGCGGGCGGCGAGTAATGGGCGACTCGCTGTCCGACCATGGACCATGCCCGGGTCGATGGCGCGTTGTACTGTTCCACGCGCGCCTCAAAGAGTGTCAGCATAGTGACGGGGCCTGTAGAGGGCCAAAACCTGCCGGGGTCGCGGGACCAAGGGATTACCGTGACCCCGGTACGTAAAGGGCTATTGAAGGACACCGTGGATTTTAGTCAGTACAAGTCTGACAGTAGCTCCCACCCTGCCCTGGGTGGGAGGACTCATTTGATGACTTTACCACGATAAAAAAAAAAGAAGTGATACTACTCACTGGCTAGCGTTAGCATAGTTGAACTGCATATTTTACGTTTATTACAATATGCAGTGTTGCTTAGTGCGTTTTTTTACGCTGACGCGATAGTATCGATTAACCGCGGTTGGTGTTCACATTGGTTGAGAGTTTTCACAGCCTTGGAGTGGGCCATCAATCGATATTATCCTTTTCTATGTTATTACTATACTCCTATACTAGAACAGGACAGAACATCATAATCAAATGGATAGTAGCATGAAATCTGTTCCAATAATAGGTAGACACTGATTGCCAATTAATGTACAGACAGGAGATTGTGATGTATTGATCAGACAGTGTTATTCGATATATCGGTCTTTAGACGTCCATATTCTGATTTAAATCAATGGCACGTAAGGGTCAGTTTACACTGAGACGCGATGCGACGCGACGTGACGCAACGATACTATGCGGAAAGGTACACATTTCCATGTGTATGATTTCGTGTAGTAAATAAGGTTAGACTGTGAGTCGCTCTATTGAAAAGTGCGCGCAGCGTCGCGTCTCGGTGTGAATTGACCCTAAGTTCGTATGTGAGTGGTAAAAAAGGCAGTATGAACAGAACCCAATAGCGTAACACATATTCTATCATATTATAATTGATAATTATAATAATTTTAAAGTTCTCCACATGAATACTCTTGGGAATGCAAGAGTGTCACACAAATTACTCCCTTGGAACCTTATTATTAGTATTTTGAAACTCCAATCTAAATTTTATGATCGCCCTGCGGTTGCTTGTATTTTTCATCTTATTTCAAACTTAATATAAGGCTTTTGTAATTAACTCAGTTTATTTTGGCAACATCTTAATAATTTTGTTAACCACTTTGGTCGACAAGAGTACTAAAGGGTTATTTTAATTTATAAGGTGCCACTGCTGGGACACAGACCTCCTGCCTGTCATAGGGGGTGGGCCATAATCCACTACGCGACATCAGTGTGGGTTAGTAGATGTTACATGACTTCAAATTTTTTGTTCTTGGACATACCAGTATATTCATGGTGTTTTCCTTCACCGTTTTAAAAGAATTGGTGATGTCACTTTTCACTTCAAACTTATTTATTTAAAATTCAAATTCTTGAATAGATTTGTAAATATAAAAGTTTTACCGTAATCACTTAAATTTTACGTAGTTTGATACTTACGTAAAATCGAAGGCGTTCATGGCTTTCAGTTTCGACTCTAAGTAGCCAGTAGAGGGTAATACAAGGAATCCCGAAGGAGCCATCAAGAAGCCAGGTAATTTAACTACTGACGCAAACTCTGTGGCGGCGCTATTAATAAACGCCTACGTAATCAGATACAGAGATAGGACCTCTGTGAATCATGACTTCCCGTTTTTGTGAACTGGAACTTTGACGTTTTGAAGAAAAAAAATAGTTCCTGGTTCGTACCTTAGACGCGCTATTTAATTTTTTCACACAATAAATGCAGTAATTACTTCAAGTGCGCTATAAATAAAATATGGCCTCAGGTGATAAGGCCTCAGGTGTGCTAACCAATTTTAAATGTCCTGAAGACCAAATCCTAACAAACTACGCAGTTTAGTTTGTTCAGACATTTTTATTTTGTTAACTTTAGGGATAACAATGCAATGAAAAGGATAGTGAAAATCCTAAGAATAATATAAAATCTGATTAATAAAGCTGCATCTGGTGGGTATGACTGAAACCCCAAAATAGTTGAGATTAATATAGGCCAAAATGCAGACATGCGCTCAATTCTACAGTAAATAAAGATATACTAACAATGGGGGCTACGACCACCGTAAAACTTCCATCGGATAAATACATCGAAGGAAAAATGTACCTACTCGTTTTGAGTGAAGACCACTAAGGTCACGATGGATGAAGTTTACGAGCTCTGTTTATAGCCTATATGTTTACTCTCTTATCTTGAGGTCAACAAGACAACCTTAAAGCGTGGTCTATAGTTGCCTACCGGGGTCGCGGGAGCATGCTGGGATCGCGGTACTGTCTAATCGGTAACCGTGTCGCTGGAACTTAAAAGGCTTTATTGTAGGAACGTCGCTTTTAGGCTGTACGAGTCTTACAGCTTCTCACGTTCCACCCAGGATTCGAGGACTAGTTTGATGATTTTACCACGTCCAAAAAAAGGCCTTATTAGCCGAAGAGACGTTGTTAGGACGTGTAGCGATACCGAATAACCAAAGCAATAGAATGGACTTAATAGTTATTTTGCATAGCGTAGCTTTTGTCGGAAAAAGAATTGCGCCTACGCTTCCAGGTTATGTCACCACCACTACTTGAAACACCACTGCCGCAACGGGGCACAGCACCTAAGGAATAATAGTTGGAAAGAGTTTTAGAAATTAATTGGCAAATGAGATGATTTATGTGGCAAGATCAAGTAATTTTTTTTTAGCGCGGTAAATTCATCAAATGAGTCCTCTCGAAAACAAACCATAAATGTTCGTCGTGATTTCTTCACTAAAATTAGTATACCATTTAATTTTGGTAAGTGTAAAGTTAAAGGTCGTGATTTTTATTCTTAAAATTATATTACTTCAACAAAATATTTTTTTTATTCATTCATAAAATAAAATAATCTGGAATCATTACACTAAACTAATTAATAGTATCAAAAAATCCTCCAGCTATGCTGTCAGCGTTGGTAGCAAAACATAACCTCTGGTTAAGGTAAAAGTCAGTCCTTGGATCACTCAAAGAACTATTTTAGCAAGATACTGTGGCCCTGGAACGCAAAGAGCAACCAAAGGGTGGACTTATAGTCATTCTGGCAGTCCATTTCCGCTCCACTCACAGTGTCCTAGTAAAAAAACTGTCTATACCAACTTGGGTATTTACAAAACGTCAAAGAAGTTTGTATTTCCTATGTCAACGAATCGGAAAGAAACACGGTTTCTTTATTTAAAATATTATCAATAACACCTGTATTGAACTAAAAATACAAAACATAACATTTCATGGAAGAGTTGTATTCATACATAGTTCAGAAACGAGTGGCTTTGCTCAATAAAGCTAAAGTCCTGGAAAAACACGTCTTTCTACGTCGAATTCAATATAACGAAGTTTGTTCGGTTCAATTGAAAGAGAAAGTTCTCATTGAAACTTGAGAATAAAGATCGGGAAAATAATTTATTTGAGTAGGTAGATTTAGACACTTTCAAGGCATGCTGGCGTCAAGAACATTCTTCTATGGTATTGTAAAAGGTCATTGTGTGACAATAAGACCTGCAATCAAATTTACCAAGGAAGGAGTAAGCCGTCAGTCACGGATGTCATTTGTAAATTTTTGACATCGGTTTGAAGTAGAATCCGCGCCATCAACCCATGACCTTTAGTTGCGGGGCGCTATTGCTTATGTCATTCCATTAAATTGCATTAAAAAAAAAATTGTACCTAGAATTTTCTGCAAGCCATACGAGTAAGTGGTTGCGTGAGAGGACTCATTTGATGATTTTACCACGATAAAAAAACCCATAAGTGGTGGCGGTCAGTGGTCCCAAGTAGGGTCTGAAATTCTGACAACTTGACTTAGCACCGAGATCGACTCTATGAATATAGTTGCAAAAAGGCTACTGCTTCTAAATTATTAAATGATTTATGAAAGATTTAAGAGTGTCTTATAGTTTCTTTCCAAACCTAGGATTCAAGAGCATTACCTCCATAAGGTACAAGACAGACTAATAAGAAGGTAAGAGTATAATTATGGTTAGTATTTTTAAGGCTACTCTTAGATTTATGATGTGATATGGAACAATTTTTACGGGCAGTATTCACATTAACTGTAGCATCGTCATAAAAATGTAGTGCTGATCACGCTCAAGCTTTTACAATTTATGACCCTCTTGGGAGAGCGTGGTAGTCCTATCTTGGCGTGCAATGTTACGCCTCAAGATTGGAGTCAGTTAATACGGTGTCAGATTTGCGAGAATTTAGAGCATGAGTCATAAAAGTTATGGTCATGGAGAGCTATAATTTTGCTCGTGAATACGTAACTATCATTGGTTGGAATAAGATAAGAAATTCCATGAATTTTGAAGTAGGAAAAAACACCAGTTTCTATATTTATAGAGTTTTTCACAGAGAGTTGACTAGAAAAATATGTAGTAACTAGCTTTTTACCACGGTTTCACCCACTGCTCGTTTATAAATGAGATAAGATAACACAGTTATCAGATCCGTGCTCAACGACCTAGGTGCGAAACTGGATATTTACTAAATATTTTCGTATAAAATGTTAGTCACCAAAAAATATATATTGAGCACCTATTGTACAAAGTGGTTTACTATGGCTTTTTATCGCGGATCCCCAATAAGCCAACGAAATGTCGTCAACGAAATCACTTCAACCGGGATCACGTTGCACACAGTTCCTCCTGCCAGTGTTAATAAATAAAGAAGTCGGGTCAAAATATAGGCTACATATTATCACGCTATCACCTACAGGGAACGAGCAGTGTTCCTTTATTTCTTTAACTCATTCACGCAGACGATGTCGCGGGCAGCAGCGAGTGAGCAATAAAAAGTGTAAAACGTTATTTTTATATCTACTGTTAGTGCAATTCATTCATCATTAAATAGAGTATGTCATTAGTATAAATAATGTAATCAATAAAACGCTGGACCACCAATGGCAGTATCTTGGTTTTTTAGATCGTAAATAAAACACTCATCGATATTGATACGATTAAATTGATCGAGAAAAATCTAAAGCTTTCAATATTAATTTTTTGCTTGTGTAATACAATAATTCTGTGCTGGCACAGACATCTGTGTAACGTTATTATTGTGTCGACGTGAACGGTGGTCAAAAATAAAGTAAACAATATTTTGGCTACCATTTTGGTTTGAGGACAAAGGTTAAGGTGAAAAATGAATATGCATTTTTTATTTATTTCAAAAATACGTATAATTATAAAGAGTTATTGTTTACTTGTAAGTTTGTTTATAGATGGTAATCTCTGGAGCGAAAGATCCGATTTTTTTTTTCTGGTCGATAGGAGAATTCTTGAGATAGGTAGGCTCTGTAGCATCACGCTTCAACCCTAAGAAGCAGATAAAAATGAAATAAAAGATCATAAAGAACGGGCGCGGACAGACGTTGGGATGCGAATGCATATTACAAACTTTGAAACAAATGGTGTTTTAAAATATAAATTTTATTGCAAAGGCTTTTTTTTTTTTTTTTTAACGTGGTAAAATCATCAAATGAGTCCTCCCACCCAGGGCAGGGCGGGAGGGACTGTCAGACTTGTACTGACTAAAATCCACGGTGTCCTTCACTAGCCCTTTACGTACCGGGGTCACGGTAATCCCTTGGTCCCGCGACCCCGGCAGGCTTTGGCCCTCTACAGGCCCCGTCACTATGCTGACACTCTTTGAGGCGCGCGTGGAACACAACGCGCCGTCGACCCGGGCATGGTCCATGGTCGGACAGCGAGTCGCCCATTACTCGCTGCCCGCATGCCCGCGCCTACGGTGGCCGGAGATCGTCTTGCGACGTCCGACGCCGTGGGCGTCTACCACTGCGGCTGGGGTGGAGGGAGGACGCTGTCCTCTCCCTCAGGCGGCCCGCCTCCTCCTTCACGAGCATGACTGCTTCGCAGAAGGAGGCGACCGCTTCCCACTCCGTCTCGCCCCGCAGCATGGCCTCGACCAATGCCGGGCGCGAGAGGCCTCCGCCTATCGCCGTCGTGAGGACACGGCGGTGCTCTGCCCAAGCGGGGCAGTCCTGCACCGTATGCTCCACCGTGTCCTCCGGACGATCCTCGCAGTGGTGACACCCAGGCGTTTCTTCCCTCCCTATCAGACACAGGAACCTCCCGAAACTTCCGTGTCCGGTGAGGACCTGCGTCATGCGGTAGGTCAGGACGCCGTGACGCCTATCCAGCCACTCCTCAAAGAGGGGTCTTACCGCCGCGATCGCGGCGTGCCCGATTGCAAAGGCTTAGAATCGATTTAATAGATTATTAATTTACCAAAACAATAATTTATTATCCATTCTAAAAGTTCTCGAAAGGAATACTGGTTACTCATTGAGAATTTCTGATGATCTTTCGAAAACTTTTCCTGAAGCATGCCTTAATCTGTTTGTAAACAATTAGAAGTATTCAACATCATTTACAAGTCAATACAAACATCGGTTAAACAATAACTGATTTCAGTACAAACTTAATTGAAAATTATGAAGTTCCACTAAATTGTCTATTAATTTTGCTTTACTAAATTGTTAACAATTTGTCGGTCCATCTTGAAGTTTCGAAGTGTTTCAAGGACTTGAATTAATTTAACATCGCTAGACTTTTTGTCTTGTTCGAATTTTGTTGTAAATTTTTAATCAGAAGTTAACCGTGTTATTTCTCTGTCTTTTTTTTCTGAATCAGAAAATTAAAGATCTTTTCATTAAGGCTAGCCGCTCACTGGACTTTTTAGTCCATCGCCATTTTCACTCTTAAACAACATTTTTCATCAGTGAAATCCACCTTTCTTAATCAAATTGTAAATCGTGAACTTAGGTATTCGGAAAATATGAAAAAGCTAGTATTTTTCAAGTATTCACATAAATAAATAAGATGTAAAACTGTTAACAAAGTAATTACAAGCAGATACGTTACTTATCAGTAAACATTATCCTCGTGAATAGCATCCCTTCGACGACGAGAGGGGTCAAAGCAACAGCGGGACGATGTGAATATAACAAATTATTCCATTTACATAAGCATGGTTGGGTTACAATATACGGATAGAGTAGCCCACTATTAATAAAATGTGGACGTACTACGTGACCATATTTCATTAAAAGAGGGTTAAACGGGGTGTTCAGTGAAAATAGGTGTAATTTATATTGTACTAGCGACCCGCCCCGGCTTCGCACGGGTGCAATGCTGATACTAAATACACCACAGAAAAACTGTGAACGTTGTATATAAAAACATAGCGGCCCGCTCTGGCTTCGCACGGGTATAAAATATATAGCCTATGTGATTAAAATCGATCCAGTAGTTTTGATTTATTCATTGCTGCCCGTGGCCCGCACGTGTTAAATTTGGAGTAAAACAATCCCCCTTTCCCTATACCATGAAGATTTCCTGCTATCTTTGGAATATCTAAATTCATACACTACATTTTTACTTATTTACTTTTTACATTTTTAACTATTTATTTTATTTTTACCACATATTACAGAATGTAATTTAAACAACGTTGCACGCTCTTGCCGCACCGGGCGGCCGGCCGGTACCGCCGCAAACGCTACGTCCCGCAATTTTTAAATCTGTAATATCTTCGAAAATATTCACTTAAATCATACGGTGTAAAGGGCCATATAGATCTATATTAAATGAACAATGTATTCAAGGTATTTAATTGGTTGAGGATTAATGCTGTATTGGTTAAAATCGCTTCGAAAATTAGCCATTATTTGTCGTAAAAAGTAAATGACAAAAAAAAGCTATTATGGGTTATCCATAAGAGATAGACATATACCATCACGGACTTTTCTGTAGGCCTTTTCAATGTGTACAATACTTAGTACATCATTTTGATAAAACTCGTAGGGTTCAGCCGGCGTTTGCAATGTAAGCGGAAAAAAATGTAATTATTTACGACATCACATTAGAAACCTCAAAAATAGCAGCACTTCTCCACTATTTAATGGATGTTATTATACATATAAACCTTCCTCTTGAATCACTCTATCTATTAAAAAACCGCATCAAAATCCGTTGCGTAGTTTCAAAGATTTAAGCATACAAAGGGACATAAGGACAGAGAAAGGGACTTTATTTTATACTATGTAGTGATAATTAACGTACAAAATAGCACAATGTAAACCAAATAAAAATGACTTTATACTTTTTGTAACATTAAAAAGATAAAAATAGTCATGATCGCGAACGAGGCTCCGCTCCACAATTGAAATTAAAATGTGAGGTGCCATCGCTGCAGCCTAGTTGGCATCTCGCAATCGCCCTTTGTTGGCGCCCTGGCTAAGGAGACAAAAACAATTTTTTTTAGGGGAACAGTTTAAGTTTGAAATGGCGGAATAAATAATACCTTAGGTCGCACTTTGTTGCTCGGACATGAGTGACAAGAAATAGTCATAGTATGAAAATGGAAGTTATCTCATCCAAAACGCAGAAAATATTCAGTAACATGACATCCATAGTTAATTTTCAATCGAAATGTCGCTTTAAATGTACATAAAATAGCGAGCTAGTCACTCTGCAAATATTGAACAGTAACAGCTGTGCAGCTTATTGGTTTCGACACAACCTATATTAACACTCAGTTTCTAGAACTTTAATAAATGACGGCGACGTGTCTAGATTAAATGCATAGCAAATGATCTGTTTGGCAGCCTTGTTGCACCCACTGCAGAATTTCCATGTCCACTTCTTCTTTTATCATAAATATGCTGTTATAATGCGTATGTATGTACTTTCTAAGTTTGTCTTGAACATCACTAACATCGGTTAATGAAAACATCGTGAGGAAACCTAGACTGCAATCAATTAAAGACTAAAGTTTTGTCTGGGATCTGAGGCGTACCTGGTGGCTCAATTAACCCTGACACAAGAGCTCACCTCATGATCCTCATCCAAAAAAAGTAGGAACGAATTCGACCGGGTTTCTCACGTTTTTTTGAACACATAGCAATTTATCAACATTATTTTATTCGTTATGTTAATTCAGATTTTTTTTAGATCACATCTAGAAGAGCGTGCTTCACCGTCGATTGCATTTTCACTTGCTATCAGGCGAGTTAGTTGTCAAACGCGAGTTTATCGCAAGGCGATTATAGCCGGTCGCGGGACTAACGAATTATCTTAACACCGGTACGTAAAGGGCTATTGAAGGACACCGTGGATTTTAGTCAGTACAAGTCTGACAGTCCCTCCCGCCCTCCCCGAGGGAGGACTCATTTGATAATTTTACCAAGCTAAAAAAAGGCGATTATAGCAAGTGCAATTACGAGCATTTCTTTAATTAATCATTTCGAGTCGAGTCGAGCGTACTCTTAACATTCCTTTTTAGATTCTGAAAATGTATGACTAGTAATCTATAATGTCATAGCAAGGTACTTCAATTATTGTTTAAGTATCCATGAAGTAGTAGATTCTTCCAGAAGAGTCAGTTTAAGAGTTTGCGCTCAATTGATTTGGAAACAGTCCAAAAGCGATGTTTTTGAACTTTGTAGTTTTATTTGAAGGCTCTTTGATATTATTAAGGTATGAAGGAATTACCATTTTATCTTAAACGAAAAGAAGAGAGACAATATTTTTATGTAGGAGAAATGCTACTACTCATTGGTAGTTCTTTTACAATCATCTTCATCTTTGATAGCTGCAGGCCAACAAGAACCTTAAAATAACGACGATAAGAATCACTCTTATTGTTATCAGCATAGAATTTAAATGACGACGATGCGAGGGTGGTAGAAATTGTGATAGAACTATAAACTTGACCTTTTAAGCAATGTGGTTCTCAAACTTTTACGTAACAGGTCATATTTGTACCCTACCCTTTGTAACAAACTTTCTAAATTACACTACTTTCACAATAAATTTCTCATTAGTAGTTTTGTTATAAGTAACATAATGGTTGTCTATCTATATATATAAAAGGAGAACTGACTGACTGACATATCAACGTACAGCCGAAACTACTGGGGCTAGGAATGTGAAATTTTGCACACGGCTTCCTATTATAATGTAGGGGAGCACTAAGAAGGGGTTTTTGGAAATTTAACCTTTAAGGGGGTGAAAAGGGGGAATTAGGAAAGTACGTAACCCACGCGGACGAAGTCGCGGGAAAAGTGCTAGTAAATTTATAATTGGAAATATTTAGTAGTTATAATGATAAATCTAAATTTTGGAAAAGAACTAATCGTTGTTGTTTTTCATTTTAGAATGTCATACATACATTAACTCACTCATGTTTCCCGTGAGTGTGGGTTAAAACTACAGAACGCTGGCTGTTATGATTGTAAAGGTGCTGACAAACTTAGGCATTCACTAGTAAATTACAAAAAAATAGACGAAAGCATTTTAGTCCATACAATAGAGCAAATTTATAACCCTTTCAGTAGTTGAATGTTAAGGCCACGAATTATTTTGAAGTCAATCAAAAAGCTATGAGTTTACTTGACTGGTGAATTAGAGAATAATTATTTAGTGAATAGGTTGAAGAAAACTTTGATTAACTTTCGTCATTATTTGCATGCGTGTTAAGAACTTTATTCGTAGGCACATAATGAAGTGAACGAATATTCAATTGATTCGTTTCAAAACGCTTTGTTGTGTTCGATTTAAATTTTAAAATGTTCACTTTGTGAATGAAATGAGTATGAAAAATAGTTTATTAGTTTTAACAATTAAACCTTAACAACTAGGGATAGGAGCCACTTTTTTATCAATAAAGTATTGCAATGATATTTTCATGAATTATTCAGTGTAAACATTACATGACGTGTTCTTTTGTTTCAAATGTCTTTAAATACAAGTAATATTCATATTTAATTAAAATTGGCACTAAAAATAGTTTGTTTCTCCAGACGAATATCAAAATTAAGTGAAAAGCAGACCTGAAACGACGAGTGTGTTGTGTTTCACGCCGATTACCAGACGACTTTTTTTTATCCTGGTAAAATCATCACATGAGTCCTCCCACCCAGGGCAGAGCGGGAGGGACTGTCAGACTCGTACTAACTAAAATCCACGGTGTCCTTCAATAGCCCTTTACGTTCCAGGGTCACGGTAATTCGTACAGTTCCGCAACCCACTACACGACGACTAGCTTAGATTTCTACTAGTGTTGTGAGAATGTTTTAAGATCTCACCGGGGCCCTTTTTGGGTGGTAAAATCATCGAATGAGTCCTCCCACCCTGCCCTGGGTGGGAGGACTCATCACGCACTCAACTGTCATACTTGTACTAACTAAAAACCACCCCCACCAACTGTGTCCCCACGTTGTCGTCGTGGTGGGGCTTGCGTGTTTCGATGATCTCTGGGCCCCTGCCGGTAGAGGCACTCGTGCACTCATGCCGGACAGGCTCAGAGGGAGAAACCAGACCAAGAGGGACACACCGGGGAAAGGCGCGCCGCCTGGAGGATCGAGCAGTGTTCGAGCTTCTAGGCGGCGCGCGGCCCAATCTCAGAGATTGGGTCAAGGGGGGGAATGGTTCGCTTCCGGTATGCGTCTGATCATCAGACGTAACCGTGAAGCGAACCAGGGGAGGGGAAATCGGGTTGTAGGGAAAGAGGAACTCACCTCTCTAAAAAAGTTTAAATCAAAATGAAAAAGTGTATGCCTAATGTAATACCCCAGGCGGGTACCAGCTGCTCCGCAGTTGGAGAATCCCGCACCGGACACGTCCGGTCCGTCCCACCGTACTCTGGGGGGGACAACATCCACTTAACTCCGGCAGTCGCCGCATCGAGCCAGGGGGGCTCACGTACCCGTGGCGTGGAGTCGCTGGATCGGACCAGCACGTCCACGTCACCGCTACCAAACGAGCGGGCACAGAGTGCCGCTCCGCGGACGGGGATGGCGCTGGTGCTCGGGTCGGAGTCCGACTCGGCATCAGACGCCATGAGCTTCCAGAGCGTAGCCTCTGGAAGCGTAGGGTTGGGGGCCGCAGAGAGGAAGAAGGACTTCCTCAAGCGCCCCCGATCAAAGGAGGACGTTTCGTCCTCGGAGGAGGGCCTTGCTTCGGCCCGGAAGATCCCCACTAGCGTGCGGGGTAAGGGCCGAGGCAAGACTTCGGGGAGGGGGATTCCCCCCTCTGGAGAGCCCGAAAATAGTCTGGCCTCAGACGAGGCTAGGCTGACAGAGGTCGTAGCAGCCGCCATCCTCTCCGTCACTCGGAAGAGGATGAAGGAGACGCGGGGGAAGGCGATCGGCGAGGCCACGGCCTCCATCGTGGCGGCTGCGCTCAGTTGCGGCGGGCCTCCGTCTGCAAGGGACGAAGTGTCCGAGCTGCGGACGGAGGTTGCCCGCCTGACTGCTGCCACGGAGGCTCTCCAGAGGGAGAACGCCGCCCTCAAGGCGGACCTGGCTGGGCTTCGGGGAGGCGACCAGCGGAACGCGCCGCTGCGGGGTCGACAGGAGAAAGGCCAGCCCACACCAGCAGAGAACTCTGTTCTCAACCTGGTGCGACAGGAGCTGGCCGCCTTTCAGCAGCGGTTCTCCGTATTGGAGAGCCGCGTGCTGCGACCCCCGTTGGCGGCTTCTTCCTCCTACGCGGCTGCGGCCGCGTCGAAGCCGCCCCCGACCAAACCAGCGCCGGCAAGGACAGCTGCGGCGAAGACGGCCCCTTGTAGGACTGCCCCGGCAAAGCCTAGCCAGGCAGAACCGGGTCCGTCCAAGCCGACCCCGACCCCGACACCTGCGGGGCCGGCACGGTCGGCTCCAAAAAAGAAGGGAGCCCAGGCCGATAGGCAGCAGCCTCCGCCCAAGACTCCCCCGGCCAGCGCCGATTGGCAAGTGGCCGGGGAGAAGAGAAAGGCTGCCGGCGCGGCCAGGGCCAAAAGGCGGAGGGAGAGACGGCGGCGGCAGCGCAGGGAGCGTGGCGTCGCGGCGCGACTGCGCACCCCAAAAACTGCGGCTGTAGTGATTACGCTGCAGCCGGACGCGGTCAAAAGGGGCGTGTCGTACCGCGACGTGCTTGCGAAGGCGCGGGAGGCGGTGGACCTCACCGAGCTCGGGATCGTCGGGGGCCTCCGTTACCGGGTCACCGCAACGGGGGCTCGGATGCTGGAGGTCCCTGGCGCGACCAGCGGCCCAACCGCTGACGCTCTGGCCGAACGGCTCAGAGCGTCCTTAAATGCGGAGGAGGCCCGAGTCTCCAGACCCACCAAGCGCGCAGACGTGCGCATATTGGGTCTGGATGATTCCGTGACGGTGGAAGACGTAGTGGCCGCCGTTGCCGGGACTGGGGGTTGCCCTCCCGAGCAGGTGAGGGCGGGCGCCCTGCGTCCTGACTTCGCGTGGCTGCAGACCATCACGGTCAGCTGCCCCGTGTCGGCGGCCAAAAAAGTTGAGGGGGGCCGAAGGCTCTTGGTTGGGTGGGTAGCTGCGCAGGTGAAACTGCTGGAACCCAGACCTCTGAGGTGCTACAGATGCCAAGTGGGCAACCACGCGGCATGTAACTGCACTTCGGAGGTGGACCGTAGCGACAGGTGTTTCCGCTGCGGTCAGCCCGGTCACAAGGCCGGCTCGTGCACTGCCCCGCCGCACTGCTTCGCATGCGCGGCGGCTGGCAAGCCGGCCGATCACCGGGCTGGGGGCAAGTCCTGCGCCCCTCCCACCAGAACCAAGGGCAGAGGTAGGCCCTCTGCCACCGTCGTCACCGCCACACCCGCCGCCGCCGCCGCCACTGCTGCCGCCGCCGCCGCCGTGGCTGTACCCCCGCGAGGGGCCCTGGAGGAGGCTGCAATGGACTTCAATTAATGGCTCCATTGCGCTTCCTCCAGGCGAACATCAACCACTGCGCCGCTGCTCAGGATCTCCTGCTCCAGAGCATGGCGCAGTGGTTGATAAATGTCGCCGTGGTCGCCGAGCCGTATTTTGTCCCGCCCAGGAATGACTGGGTGGCAGACCTGAACGGCTCGGTGACCCTCATCTCGTCGGCCGCCGCCGGTACCCCGCCCCTCGATCGCGTCGAGAGAGGGCGTGGGATCGTCGCAGCACGGTTCGGGGAGATCGCCGTGATAGGCGTTTATTTCTCCCCGAACCGAACTATCGCCGAGTTCCAGGACTCCCTATCGGAGCTGGGAGACGTCGTCGTCGCTTTCGGTTCCCTCCCCGCGCTCGTCCTCGGGGACTTCAACGCCAAAAATGTGGCTTGGGGTTCCCGGGTTACGGACTACACGCGGGGCAGGATGCTCGAGCACTGGGCCCTGGCGCATGGCCTAGTCATCGAGAACCGGGGTTCCGTCCCCACGTGCGTGCGGTGGACGGGCGATTCGGTGGTGGACATCACGTTCGCCACCTCCGGTCTGTCGCCGCGCGTCACAGACTGGCGCGTTGTAGAGGAGGTGGAGACCTATTCCGACCACCGGTATATCCGGTTCGACGTCTCCGCCCAGACCTCAGACGCGCCGGTTCGACGGAACCCAAGTGGTCCGCGATGGGCGCTGAAGCAGCTGGACCGGGAGCTATTCCTGGAAGCCTCGATCGTGCAGGCCTGGGTGTCACCACCGGACAGGCCTGCCGACATCAACGACGAGGCGGGGTGGTTCCGGGAGGCCATGTCGGAGATCTGCGACGTGGCCATGCCCCGGGTTCGGCTAGGACGCGCCCGGCGTCAGTTGTACTGGTGGTCGCGCGAGCTAGCAGCGCTGCGCGAGGCGTGCGTTGCCGCGCGACGCCGGTACACCAGGTTCCGCAGGCGCCGCACCCGACCTCCGGATGCGGTGGCTGTAGAGACGGAGCTGCAGGATGGCTACAGGGCAGCGAAGACCGCCCTCCGCGACGAGATCTGGTGGGCCAAGGAATTGGCCCGCAAGGAGATGCTGGAGGCTCTGGACGGGGACCCATGGGGCCGGCCCTATAAGTGGGTGAGAGAGAAGCTCCGCCCCTGGGCTCCCCCGTTGACGCAGAGTCTCCAGCCTCAGTTCGTGGAGGACGTGGTGAGCGCCCTGTTCCCCTCGCGGGAGGAGCACACTCCCCCGCCCATGGCTCCGTCTCCGGCGGTGCCTGAAGCTGACGCAAACGCGGACCACAGCGACGACGACGTCTACGACGCTCCGGAGGTGACCGAGGTAGACCTGAGAGTGGCGGTACAACGGCTCAAAGCCAAAAATACCGCCCCAGGACCCGATGGCTTGCCAGGAAAAGCCTGGGTCCTGGCCTCGGGGACTCTCGGGCCTCGACTGGGTGGGCTCTTTAGCGCGTGCCTGGAGAGGGGCCAGTTCCCGCTTCGTTGGAAGACGGGGAAACTGGTCCTGATCCAGAAGCCCGGGCGCCCTGCGGACTCTCCGTCCGCATTCCGGCCCATCGTGCTGCTCGACGAGGTGGGCAAGCTCTTTGAAAGAGTAATTGCAAACCGCCTCGTCGGGCACCTGAATCGGGTGGGCCCGGACCTTGCGGAGAGCCAGTTTGGCTTCCGCAGGGGGCGCTCGACGGTGGATGCTATCACGCGCGTGAGAGCCCTCACGACGGGGGATGCGGTTTCCCGGGGCAGGGTCGTCTTGCGGGTGTCTTTAGACATCTCCAATGCCTTTAACACCCTGCCCTGGAGTTGCATCAGGGAGGCACTCCGGTATCACCGGGTGCCGACCTACCTCCGTCGTATAGTCGAGGACTACCTGACGGACAGAGCCGTCATCTACCCCGGTCACCGGGGAGAGTGGAACCGGCGAGAGATGTCGTGCGGTGTTCCACAGGGATCGGTCTTGGGGCCGCTCCTGTGGAACATCGGTTACGACTGGGTGCTGCGCGGCGACCTCCCTGACGGCGTCGGCGTAATTTGTTACGCCGACGACACGCTCGTCCTGGCGAAGGGAGAGTCGCACCAGGCGGCGGCCGACGTGGCGACGCAGGCGGTAGCGACAGTCGCTAATAGGATCCGGCAGTTGGGACTCGACGTGGCGCTGCACAAAACAGAGGCCATGTGTTTTCATGGCCGTCTGAACGCGCCACGTTCTGAGTCCCACATTACGGTGGAGGGGGTTCGCATCGGCTTCGGGAGGACGATGAAGTACCTGGAACTCGTCCTCGACAGCCGGTGGAACTTCAGGGAGCATTTCCTGCATTTGGCCCCAAGGCTGAACCGGGCAGCAGCCGCTCTCAAGCGACTCCTGCCCAATCTCGGCGGGCCAAATGCCTCCTGCCGGAGGCTGTACGCCGGTGTCGTGCGGTCCATGGCCCTCTACGGGGCCCCCGTGTGGGCCCTAAGCATCCGGACGCGACCACTCAAGCTGGTCGCATGCCAGAGGGTCATGGCTATCCGGATGATCCGGGGATACCGCACGATCGCCGGCGAATCAGCAAACCTCCTAGCAGGATTGCTGCCCTGGGATCTGGAGGCGACTGCCCTCCAGCGCGTCTATGAATGGCGCGTGGAGGCGCAGCGTCGGGGTGAATCCCCGCTGCCTCGACAAGTCGAGGCGCGGCGGGAAGAGCTCCGGCGTGATCTCAGGGCAGTATGGAGGGAGCGACTGTCGCAACCGAGGTCCGGGCACGCCGCAATCGCGGCGGTAAGACCCCTCTTTGAGGAGTGGCTGGATAGGCGTCACGGCGTCCTTACCTACCGCATGACGCAGGTCCTCACCGGACACGGAAGTTTCGGGAGGTTCCTGTGTCTGATAGGGAGGGAAGAAACGCCTGGGTGTCACCACTGCGAGGATCGTCCGGAGGACACGGTGGAGCATACGGTGCAGGACTGCCCCGCTTGGGCAGAGCACCGCCGTGTCCTCACGACGGCGATAGGCGGAGACCTCTCGCGCTCGGCATTGGTCGAGGCCATGCTGCGGGGCGAGACGGAGTGGGAAGCGGTCGCCTCCTTCTGCGAAGCAGTAATGCTCGTGAAGGAGGAGGCGGGCCACCTGAGGGAGAGGACAGCGTCCTCCCTCCACCCCAGCCGCAGTGGTAGACGCCCACGGCGTCGGACGTCGCAGGACGATCTCCGGCCACCGTAGGCGCGGGCATGCGGGCAGCGAGTAATGGGCGACTTGCTGTCCGACCATGGACCATGCCCGGGTCGACGGCGCGTTGTGTTCCACGCGCGCCTCAAAGAGTGTCAGCATATTGACGGGGCCTGTAGAGGGCCAAAGCCTGCCGGGGTCGCGGGACCAAGGGATTACCGTGACCCCGGTACGTAAAGGGCTAGTGAAGGACACCGTGGATTTTAGTCAGTACAAGTCTGACAGTCCCTCCCGCCCTGCCCTGGGTGGGAGGACTCATTTGATGATTTTACCACGCAAAAAAAAAAAAAAAACTAAAAACCACGGTGTCCTTCAATAGCCCTTTACGTTCCGGGGCCACGGTTACTCGTTAGTTCCGCGACCCCAGCAGGCTTTGACCCTCCAAGTCCCCGTCAGATAACTTTTTTTTTTACCGGGGCCCTGGATCATAAAAGTTAATTGTTGAAAAGGACTCCGTTAGGCTTACCTTGAGTGGGAAACAACTCTTTTGATGATTTCCCATCCCTAATGACGGATGCTTTCAAAAAAATCGATTATTCGTTGCACAAGATCACACACCTTGTAAAGGTTATTAGACAAAATATGTCGTGTTCCACTGTGCAGTGTTTGTATTTTTAGTAGGCAAGTTCTATCTCTTACATAAGCGCCTGTCTTCATACATATTTTTGGACAACCTGTCCAAAAATATTCTCAAGATAATTCAGAAGCCTATCTCAAAAGGTTTCCCGAAACAATTCCACATACCCATATGGTCGGTCTTAATTAAGGAGCTAGACAGCTATTACAATAAAAAGTTATTTGTAGAGGTTTCCGAAAATTTCTTTTGGTCTTATATTTTTGGGGTATTCTGTATTAGTTAAGGAAAGGTGACCAACACGCAGGCAATAAATAATATGCGTACGAGTAATAGCGACATATTTTCCTCTATTTTATTCTGACCTACGTCCTAAGTATATAAACGACTCATAAACGGACAATTTTTTTTACGTGGTAAAATCATCAAGTGAGTCCATCCACCCAGGGCAGAGCGGGAGGGACTGTCACACTCGTACTGACTAAAATCCACGGTGTCCTTCAATAGCCCTTTATGTTCTGGAGTCACGGTAATCGTACAATCCCGCGACCAATTTGGTTGCAATAACGAAGATAATGGTTATTAATTCAGAAAAAGAATTCAAGTCGTCGTAGACGAAAAAGAAAATTCAAAGCCGTCTAAGGCGATTTCGATGAAAACTAATTTTGGATCCTTAGTTAATTAAAAAAAAATAAATAAATAGAAACTAGCTCTACCCCGTGGTTTCATCCCCGCTGCTCGGCTCCTATTGGTCTTAGCGTGATATTATATAGCCTATAGACTTCCTCGATAAATGGACTAGTCATCATATTTTTTTTTGAAGTGAAAACTTCTTTAGCGGCGTTGTGCACTTTTTTTGGAATGGGTAAAAAATGTTAAACTCGCGTCAGGACACGTAACCTGATCGAAAATTCGTAAGACGGCGCAGGGCGCTTGCGCGAATGTTCGTGTGTGTTTATTACTATTCAAGTTTTCACTTCTGCCTGCACTCCCAGAGTGCAACCCGTCGTTCTTTTTTTTTTCAATTCGAGACAGTAGTTCCTGAGTTAAGCCAGTTCAAACAAACAACCTCTTAATCTTTGTAATATTGGTATAGATTGATCCTGAAACTCTTTGAGTGATTTCGCTATTTCTCATAGTTTAGGATTTGACCTTCAACGCCCATTTGAAGAATTCAGCCTGTATTTCAAAAACTATTATGTATGAAAATATTCCTTTTATCAACGCGTTGTATATCACACATAACTATCGCATTAGATCGTATGAAACCGGCAAAGTGCCATCTTAAGTGTTATCTATTTCAATATTCGGTCTCTGTACTTTGGTACCACGTGCCATTAAACAGCCATTCATACGACGCTGTCCAACGATACTGAGGCTTTTTTATTAGCCTATACACTACTGTGCAAAAGCCTAGAATCCTAGCCTAAAATAAAAAGTATATTGTTTTGCCACGATGAACTCTAGGGTCTTGGGCGACTTACGCCTAGCGTTCATCGTGTGATATTTTGTGTACATTTTTTTCACCACAATAGATTTTTTTAATATGTGACAGGCTCACTGTTGACCTGTAACTCGCCTGATATAAGAAATTATGTTCTTGACTTAAAGTCACAGTTTGTAAATATTACACAAGTGTGTAGCTATCAGGGTTTTTTATCGTGGTAAAATCATCAAATGAGTCCTCCCACCCAGGGCAGGGCGGGAGGGACTGTAAGACTCGTACTGACTAAAATTCACGGTGTATTTCCACTTCGTCTCGCCCCGCAGCATGGCCTCGACCAATGCCGGGCGCGAGAGGTCTCCGCCTATCGCCGTCGTTTAGACACGGTAGTACTCTGCCCAAGCGTCAAGTCTTGCACCGTATGCTCCACCGTGTCCTCCGTGCGATCCTAGCACTGGTGACACCCCGGCGTTTCTTCCCTCCTTATCCGACACAGGTACCTTATCGGTAATTTCCGTGTCCGGTGAGGACCTGCGTCATGCTGTGGGTCAGAATGCCGTGACGCCTATCCAGCCACTGCTCAAAGAGGGGTCTTACCGACGCGATTGCAGCGTACCCGAGCTATCAGGGTTGCAAAAATAAAAGTATACAAGTACTGTTTTGTAGTAGGTTATTAAATTAGTAATACATGTCAACATCCCGTTTATTTTGAGATCTCACGGTCAACCTTGACCCATCTCTTGACCGAATGAAAAATACTTTTCAGAAATCTTTATACATGAATATATTGTACGTAGAAAACCTGGTGAAATGAAGTGATTCAATTTCATGGCATGGCGTATCATTCGTATCTAATAAATATTCATGACTTGATACACATAATAGATACGCAAAACACCTTATGGATGGTACAAGAATACAAATAAAAAAATGTGGAATTCAGTAATTTATCAGATAACATAATAAATTGAATCGTTTTTTTTTTTAATACAGAATATAACAGTCATTGTGATCCTAAAATACCTATAAACCAAAAAAAAAAACTATCGACCATGGTAAGAATGTAGCTCTGACGGCGCCATTTTCTAACACTCACTCCTTATAAATTAACGACATATATATGTGAAAATTACATTATCAAAAAATTGCGACGGTTTTTATATATTATTGTAAACTACTTTACACAAAGATTTTTTTTTTTTGCTAAAGGTAAATTTCAAGTGGCAGTTAACCGATGAAGATCATTCACCTTTTTTTGATATTGTGGTCACAATAGAAATATAACGCCCTGGCTGGAACTAAATTTATACTATTATTGTAGGACATACGATGTCAACCCGGTCCTTAATAAAGCAAATATAAATATAATTAATAGCTGATTGAAAACTGTTTTATTCCTTACCTTTAAGATAGAAATAATGAAAATATAAACAGAAAACATCGTTATAATATGCCAAGATTGTGACCTTGCCTTGATCTTTATAAAATTTGAGTCTATATGTGGTTAATCGAAAAAGGGTAGATTAACGAAACGATTGATCGACTGTGAAAGAGCTATTCATATACATTGGGCGCTCGGAGTTGCGTGAAGCGCGCGTTACCATCTTACACACTGCGCTCTTTCATGTCTACACTTCAATCATCATCTCTTGCTTCATAAAACGAACGTAAGCAAAGCATGCGTTTAAAAGCGCCTATTGAGAAGTATGGATAAAGAAGATGTGGCTCGCTACCCTAAATACATATACTTTTTTTTTATAGTGGTAAAATCATCAAATGAGTCCTCCCACCCAGGGCAGGTCGGGAGGGACTGTCAGACTTGTACTGACTAAAATCCACGATGTCCTTCACTAGCCCTTTACGTACTAGGGTCACGGTAATTCGTAAGTCCCGCGACCACCGTATATAAATATCATTTATCATTTATCACCCTAAATACATATACTAGTACAAGTTTAGTGAACGATAACGATTCATTACAAAAAATATATTTTATTTTACTGTGATGATTATTTATAAATATGAATGATTATTTCATTCGTGTTATTCTTCATACGTAAATTGCATATTAATTGTTTATATTACAAAAATAGCGATGTTCAGTTTCATTTTCTGGAAAATTTTCTTTCATTTCTTTTTAAGTTTGTCGTTTAGGGATTTGGAATCAATTCTCATTGTAGTCTATACTCACGATTCTTGGATTCACATTCAATACGTTTTGTTCCAATAATAGATTTTTATTTAAAGCTTTCATTTCAGCGTTTCTTTTTTATATACGTGGGTTTATCGGATTTATCATGGAAGGATAAATTTTCACAATAGAGAATAATCAATTTCTAACTGAGCAGGCTTCTAATTTTTATCAGTACTAAATGAATTAACTATCGAATTTGAAACACTGTTTTCAAATAAATTTTCCAGCTCAAAATTAACTGTAGCTTTGTTTCACTTGCTATTACAGTGTCTATTATTTATACAAGAAGGAGTAAGAGAGAATTACAGAAAGAAGCCATTAGCAAACAATTTCAAAAACATTTTATGCGAGCGTTATGTTAATAATTGCTTTACTTCCTTCAAAGTATCTTATAAGTGAGTAATTTTGGTGAATAAATCATTTTAACAGTTTTTGTAGCAGACAATAAAAATTCCAGGATGGCGCTGTCTTATTAATAAAACAAAATTAAGAAAGTGTTCTAAAAGTAGCGCTTTCAAATATTTGATATTGTATGACATTCTATTTACATATTTTAAAAGTACCGTTTAATAGCTATCAAGTAATTTACATTTATAGTCAAATGAGTCCTCCCACTCCCTACTGTCAGACTTGTACTGACTAAAATCCACGGTGTCCTTCAATAGCCCTTTACGTTCCGGGGTCACGGTAATCCGTTAGTCCCGCGACCTCCTGGACACCACCGGGGCAGAAATGGACACAGTCTTTTAACCGTTATTTTAGCACACTGACTTTTCTTGTACATCGAGAGGCGTCAGACATAAATCACTAGAAGGGGAAAAGTTCGTCTAAAAAGTTCCGTTAATCGAACTAAATTGTCGTTATTTGCTCGCCCCTTACTCGAAATGTGTTATTAAATGAAAAAGGGGCTAATAAACAATTTACTTCAAACTTTGTAACCCCCTTTTTTTTTTTTTTTTGCGTGGTAAAATCATCAAATGAGTCCTCCCACCCAGGGCAGGGCGGGAGGGACTGTCAGACTTGTACTGACTAAAATCCACGGTGTCCTTCACGAGCCCTTTACGTACCGGGGTTACGGTGATGGGTAAGACCCGCGACCCCGGCAGGCTCTGGCCCTCTACAGGCCCCGTCAGTTTGCTGACACTCCTTGAGGCGCGCGTGGAACACAACGCGCCGTCGACCCGGGCATGGTCCATGGTCGGGCAGCGAGTCGCCCATTACTCGCCGCCCGCATGCCCTCGCCGCCCGCATGCCCGACTTTGTAACCCCTTAACAAAAAGTGAATATGTTACTTATATGTATACATTTTCTACTATTATTATAAGGCAAGTTTACGCAAAAGCAAATTAACCATTTAATACATAAAGTTTTTATTCCGTTAGTACAATCTCGTAGGACAATTATCGAACTAAAAGTGAACAAAACATGGGACATAAGTAATAGCAAAAGTCACCAATAAAACTCAAAACAATCAGGATAATTATGTCAACCACATTTTAGATTTGCTAGTGTCCAGTTTTCTTGGCAATGATGATACCGAGGACTTTTGATTGCAGTTAAGGACAAAATAATACAGCTAGGCCTTTACTCACAGAGCGTGATTCGTCCTGGCGACAAGATCTGACGATGCGATCTGATCGCATGCAATCTCTGTAAAAGCTAAACGCGATGCGATTTGACGCCGGCCTTGAGTAAAGCACATAATGGCCATCCATAGGTTACAGAGATCGCATCAGCAGATCGTTGCACGCTCTGTGGGTTAAGGCCTTTAACGTTTTTATCAGTGAATGAATTAAAAAACATTACCACTACGCTAAAGAACGCACCCAAAAATATGCACTTGTTAAATAATTCTTTCCCATTTTCATAAACTATCTGAACATTTAATGCTACTACGAGCATCTACGTACAAACACTTTAGCTGAAAGTCAATCCTTCTGCCCGCATTTGACACAAGCAAGTATTTATTTGTAGTCGTTGACCTGTTAAGATTGGCATAGTAATGCGACCTTCGAAACCTCCTCACGTAGTCCCTCTAAAACAAACAACTATTTATTTGATTTTTTTATTTTATTTTATCTTTATCGACCGTGCTTAGTTCGAAATTTTACTGAGTTATAGCTATTGTCTAATTATCACTGTTTTGGTGATATCCCTAGATTTCGAAGTTTCGGAAATCCAAAAATTCGGTTTAACAAATTATCCTTCGACATAATTATGCTACAAAATTTGTGTCTATACCCTAAGACTATAGTAAGCGCGTCCAAATAAGACACAATTAAATTGACAGGATTTTCTTAATCGCCAAGAAAATTACTTAGCTTGATAGCGTATATGAGCATCGGACAACATTGACCGCGTTGGCAGTGAACGTGTTAAAGAGCAAAACTTTTTATGATTGAAAATCTTTACGTACTTTAATTATTTACAAATATTTTTGAATCTTCAAATATAGGCGGTGGGTAAACCCCTGTTCAAATGGAAGCGCTACCCGCTACCCCCGTGGTACCAGTGGTAAGAACTAATGGTACCACGGGGGTAGCGGGGACTCGTATAGTAGTATTTCGAGTATAGTGACATGTAGATAGTGAATACCACTCCGGTTTAAATAGGCCTTTAAAGACATGTTAGTTAATTAATTAATTTACGATTTTATTACGAAGTCTTTTCTTCTGCTCTTATACTCCACTCTTGTTCACTGACATGAAAAAAATAATTGAATAGAAGTGGTTCGAATATTGAAAACACTTTGTGCTCTAGAGCGCAAAATCGAGTTTTGCGCTCAGATTTTGAATGAGAAATAGAATCTTTCCGAGCCGACACGCTTTCACCTGACAAGGTGAATAGATTCTATTAGTCAGTTGTGAAATAGTTATTTGTTATGCAAAGTTGTTTTTTGGCGCGAGTATTCGAGAAGTGTTCAAATATAGAATCCTGAGCGTAGCGAAGTTTTCAAAGGTACGAGACGCAGAATAACTTTGCTGCCGAGTGCAACACACAAATTTTCACCTCACTACAGCGATGAAATGCAGTGAGGCCGGCTCGCCTCTCAGTGTAGAAAATAATTGAAGACAAGACGTGTTCGAATTTCAAAAACACTTTGTGCTCTAGAGCGAAAATCGATTTTTGCGCTCAGATTTTGAATAAGAAATAGATCTTTCCGAGCGTGTGAGTTGAAAAGAATCTTAAAGCAATATTTACAATATAAAAGAAGAATACTTTTCTCCCTGTGTCAATGAATGCGAAAAATGAGAATTTTATTAATAATAAATCATGACATCATCTGGAAAAAACCTCTAGTTTCCAATTGAAAGTAATATCACATAAATTCAAAATGAATAATTTGGTTTTGAGAAAATATTGAGATTTTATATTTCTATAGGGTTTTGAATTGTTTGGCTTGCATTGGCCGCTAATAAAAACTATACTAACCAACAGGTGCTCTCAAAGGCAACAAGTTCAGAAACACAAAATTTTCTAAAGTTTCACGGTTCCGGAATTGAATCAAGAGAATTCAGGATCCGAAATGGTGGAGATTAGGATTTAAAAGGTAGACTAAACCAATAACGCAGTCGCTCAATTAAAAAAATCGGCTTCACTTTGTAGTGAGGGCGATCTGTCTAACAAAAGGAAAAAACATTTTATCTTGTAGCTCCTTTGCATTCCCTATAACCTTCACCTCCTTGGTACAGTCACAAAGGCTTAAATTCATAATCTCCGCGCTATGCAAATGGGTTAATAATCTCGGCTTGCCGTTCTAACTTCTACGAGAATGCTGTACCTATTCTCTTGATAATATATAATCCCTTATGCGTGTTTCTTGATGTTTCGCCTATTGTTGCTGATTTGTCTAAAATCGGGCATTTAAACCTGCTGTCGACGTTTTATAAGTGCCCTCAGGGGCCTATGTGAAATAAAAACTTTTGATTTTGATTTTGAAACAAGTCAATTTTTCGTTTTATTTGATTGGTGACGGTGACGGTGACGTGTTTGGAAATACTAATTTGTGCAAGCTATGCGACTGGTCACTAGCCAGCCACGCCAGGCTAATACAACGGAAAATGGCACTCCATCACAGTACCTAACTGATATTCTGTCTTTGTTTACAGGCAAGCAGACAAACAGAATCGCAGTCAAGACACCAGTAAAAATATGTAAACGAGCTGTAAAAAACCACCCCACTTTTAGATTTATGAATGTCTACTCCTATCGGGTAGCATGCTTTGAAACTGGAGTTTAAAATAATAAAATTATAACAAGATCTACCACGTTGTATTCAACAGTATCAATCGAAGAATTTTACTGTTTTCTGTTGTTAGATATTTATTTTTATGTCTTATTTGTTTTCGAAGTAACTTTTGACAAAAATAGTCAACATCAACTCGGCTCGCCACTACCGAAGGAAATTTTATTATTTTCTATTTTTATCGAAAAATAGAAAAGATCAGAAGTATCTTACGCAATAAAATCGCAGGATTTATCAGCCCACATTTCAGGAAACTAGCATATAGGCTCAATCGGGATGACACAGACAAATTGGAAATCTGAAAGCTAAGGCCTTGTTCTAGGTGATGAATTGACAGTTGGCTCAGATAACTTGATTGATATTTTGCTGTTACACTTTGAAAGACTACTGACCTACCTTTGTCAGTCAATACTTCCTGACCGGATTGTCAAAAGAAAGGCCAACGTATAAAAGTGTTGCCTTTTGTTTTTAATGGCAGTCGACCGAATACGAAGGAAGTGATGCAGAACAATATGAAATGATCGATTGTGTATGCTCGGTTGAGACGGTCTTTTTTCTATAGTGGTAAAATCATCAAATGAGTCCTCCCAATGAGGTCAGAGCGGGAGGGACTGCCAGACTTGTACTGACTAAAACCCACGGTGTCCTTTAATAGCCCTTTACGTTCCGGGGTCACGGTAATTCGTTAGTCTTGTCACCGGTTATGATGGTATTTCATAAACTCTGTCCAAAATTACTACAAATACACTCGTAACTCGGTTCGAACTAAAATGAATATCAAATTATTTATTTATTTCCAGTAGGCTGGTTCCAGGCCCTGTGCTTTTGAATTGCAAATAACAAAAAATAAATTGTACATAAAATGGTGCTACAGTCCCAGCCACAAGACAGAATTTTGATTGTACTGTAGGTATACCTACCTACGGTACAATCACAATAAAATTATTCTGTCTTGGGTACCAAAGCTGAACAATTACTGTTGACTACAAACAAAATTTTAATCAAAAGTAATCGATTGGTAAAATAATTATTGTTCGTCTTTCTCTTTACTTAACACATGTATTAAAGTTGTTTATTTTCGTTTTAACCAATGAAATACCTAATCAACAAAGCGCTTTCAACAGAAACTACTAGCTTTCAGCTTTGCGATGTGTGTTAAGTCGTCCGTTAGCATCAATTGGTTTGTAAAATCCAATTAACTACTTATAACCGCCTACAAATCGCATAAATATAGGCGAACTGTTTATGGCTTAGGGATACATATTTCAAAAGTGCACTCGGAGTGAAATATTGAGCAAAATAAAAGAAAAGGGAAGCGGCGCCGCACCTCTTCTAGCGGAATCAATCGTCTGTTGTCAAAAACCTTAGCTAGTTTATTTTCCTTTTTTTTTTTTTTCTAGGGTGGCAAAATCATCAAATAAGTCCTCCCGCCCTGGGTGGGGCGGGAGGGACTGTCAGACTCTTACTGACTAAAATCCACCCGTGTTTCTTCGGATGCCCTTTACGTTCCGGGGCCGCGGTAACCTGGATTAAGAAAAAATCCGCGACCCCAGCAGGCATTTGGCCCCGTCGGTGACCCGTGAAACACGACGCGCCACCGACCTGAGCTTGGTTCTTGGTCGGACGGCGAGCTTACCCATTACTCGCCGTCCGCAAGCCCGCTCCGCCGCTGTGCCCTCTGCTATTCAGAGGGACACGCGTCGGAACATCCACCCGACAGGCTATTCGCATACGGGCAAAGAGAGCCCTCAGGCACACAGTACCTAAGGAAGAGTTTTGCCCGCATCCCAGGGTGCACCGGCCCGAAAAACTGGTCTTCCCCCCGGACGTACCCAAGAGGGAACTCCAGTCCACGGGCGCACGTGGAGGTTTCCTGTCTTAGCACCCCAGTTTATTTTCCTAGACGAAAAGTAAAAGTATCATCACAATTTCATTTATTTATGACAAGCTGACACGGAAAACTTGGTACCGCCTATTTGATTTTTGAACGACTTTTAAATTTAATAGATTTCTGAACGACGGGACGAACATCAAATATTTGACAGGTAGAAATAGTTTCAAAGGGAAAACTAAATTGTTGCTTTTACAATTTTTCTGATATCTTTATAATATTTACTCACCTTTTAAAGCTTCTCTGGATATTTTTTTTATCGTGGTAAAATCATCAAATCACCCAGGGCAGAGCGAGTGTCAGACATGTACTGACAAAAATCCACGGTGTCCTTCAATAGCTTTTTACGTTATGGACCGGCAAAAATAATTCAAAACCTAAATTAACCGAATCATTCTAGCCGTTTTCGAGTTTTAGCGAGAATAACGAACAGTAATTGATTTTTACATATCTAGATTATTTGAATTCCCAATATTACGGATTTGTATGGAGAATAGGCCACTCGCATATCTTCTTCTTTTCTGTAGTGAGTGATGTAACTCTATTACGAAGTGATATATGATATTGTTTTAAGTATTTTATTACCATATCCTGTGCCAATAACAGAGTTCCCAATTTCTGGAAACTTTATCTCAGCGTTCGAAACTTTGAGTAACTCAAATACTTTACTGGGTTAATGAGCTAGCTTTTGAGTTTAGTATTGTTGTTGAAAACGTTGGTTTTCAAGTATCATAATTATTATTTTGAGACATTTATGTTAGCTGCCTATATTATTTTGAGACATTTAAGTTGACATATCGTCCAATTCCTAAATTGGACGATATGTCAACTTTTGAATGACGACACGGTTGGCCCAGTGGCTGAGCGATCGACAGCTGCGCAGCGCGTCGTGGGTAATATTTACTCACCTTTTAAACCTTCCCTGGACTTTTTTATCGTGGTAAAATCATCAAATGAGTCCTCCCACCCAAGGTAGAGCAGGAGGGACTGTCAGACTCGTACTGACTAAAATCCACGGTGTTTTTCAATAGCCCTTTACGTTCCGGGGTAATTCGTACAGTCCCGCGACCTTGCTTCTAGGACGTAATCATTATATGTGATCCGACCGATTCCAGTCAAGGCCATTCCCCCAGCTCCTTTTTTTTAATTTTTTTTTTAAGGGTGGCAAAATCATCAAATGAGTCCTCCCGTCCTGGGTGGGGCGGGAGGGACTGTCAGTCTCTTACTGACTAAAATCCACCCGTGTTTCTTCGGATGCCCTTTACGTTCCGGGGCCGCGGTATCCTGGATTAAGGAAAAAACCGCGACCCCAGCAGGCATTTGGCCCCGTAAGGGGCCCGTCGGTGACCCGTGAAAAACGACGCGCCGCCGACCTGGGCTTGGTCCTTGGTCGGACGGCGAGCTTACCCATTACTCGCCGTCCGCTCCGCCGCTGTGCCCTCAGCTATTCAGAGGGACACGCGTTGGAGCGTCCACCCGACAGGCTATTCCCATACGGGCAAAGAGACCCCTCAGGCACACAGTGCCTAAGGAAGAGTTTTTGCCCGCATCCCAGGGTGCACCGGCCCGAAAAACTGGTCTGCCCCCCGGACGTATCCGAGAGGGAACTCCAGTCCATGGGCGCACGTGGAGGTTTCCTGTCTTAGCACCCCATTCCCCCAGCTCCTAGTCTCTATGCAACAAATTTCCTCGTTTATTTTACTATCATTGTCATTTGTACCGGTTCCTCACCGTTAAAATGAGAACTGATGCCATCACCAGTTATACATTTCTGTGACGTAAAATACGGGGACTTTAACGTTAATTTGGTGGATATTTGTTCCTTGTTCGTATACTGGAGGCACATTTTGATTGACCATACAATTTACGTCATAATACCTCAAGTACGCTGTGCGGCCAAATGCGCTGGAGCCTCTGTAAGATCACCATATTCACAAACTCAATCACTTGCTATCAATCGTTATTGAAGGCATAATTTCCATCACTCTTCGAACAATTGCGTTGGCCCGTCTTACATTAATAGGCTCTTAGAAATATTTTGCAAAATAAACAGTCTATCTTTCTCCAGACATTCAATATTGATACTGAAAGCTTAATATAAATAATAGTTTTGACACTGTGTTTATAATGTTTAATGTTAATTCGAACGATTCTATATTCTCCGTTAAAACAAATTTTGAGAATCCAAAAATTAGCCAATGAATGATAATGATTATGTTTTCCCAGACATATTATTTATGGGAATTCTGAGAACTCAACACAGTCTGGTTTTGATCTCTGGAATCCGTGGAACGTAATTATATTAGTACTTGGGTTTTAACTGACAGACAAAACGAAATTGGGTTTTAACTGACAGACAAGACAAAACGCAATTCTTGAAAAAGATTCACAATTCCCAACTTTTAGACACCTACATTTATGTGCACGTCGTTTTCGCGCCAAAATGAACGAGACTACCGAGAGGCATGGAGTTTGCGATGTTATAGAAGAACTAGCTTTAGCCCGCGACTTCGTTCGCGTGGAATAGTGACTTCCAGCAGATTTTTGGTTTTACCCACATAGTTCCCGATCTCGCGGGATATTCTAGGGAACTCTTCAAAAATCAACATAATGAGCTCTGCGTTTGAATTTAGGAGATGTAAACTCATTTAGGGCATTAAAGCCGTTTTGCCGATCGAAAAAGGCGAAAATGTTATTTTTCCCTTATTTTCTCATCATTCTACTGATTTGACATTTCAGTCCAAAAAGAAAAAAGACTGTTTCTCCCTTGACAAATTTTCTATTAAGTATTTTAGGTTTTAGAGATTATGAAAGTTTCTTACACCAAGACATTTCTGTTTACCACGTTTTTAGTTTAGCCATCCTTTGCAAAAATATAAAGGTTTTGTGGTTTCGACACTCTTGAGCACGCAACGTAGAGTTGTCCATGGGAGAAACAGTCTTTTTCAAGATATACCCCCGCAACTTTTAGCGTTTGCCCTTGGGCTTTATTTATGGTCATTGCAAACGCAGTTTACAGCGGAAACTGAACTCTTTTGAATTGGAATGGCAAATCAGTTGGAATGATGGGAATACGGGGAATAATAAAAGTTTCGCCTTTTGCCATCCCAGTCATAATAACGGCTTTAATGACATTCCGTCCTAAATAGCTTATTTGTAACCGTATGCCGTTATATAGTCTTGGTGGATCTAGTTATATAGTTTCTCATAAGCATCACAGGAACACCAATTATACAACGGAACAATTTAAAATTTTCGAAACAGGACCAGTCCACATAAACTATCATACAACCGACAATAAGTACAATTTTGGTTCCAACGCCATCTATCAATCCATAGTGACAACTCGTGTAACGATCGACACCATTGAACGATCACCGCCATCAATTGAGAGTTTAAGGAATTATCTATACTCCGTTAGAGCATTTCATAAATTTTATTATTTATTTTTATTTTTTTTTAATAAAAACTATCCTATGTCCTTTCTCAAGTTCCAAACTATGTCTGTATCAAATTTCACACAAATCGGTTCAGTAGTTTAGGCGTGAAGAAAAGACAGACAGACAGACAGACAGAAAGACAGACAGACAGAGTTACTTTCGCATTTATAATATTAGTTAGGATTTATTAATATATATACAGAAATGAGCCATGTCTTTGCAAATAAAAAGTAGAGACTACCACTACAGGGCCAAAAAGTGCTGCTTTAAAAAAAATGCAAATTTCAATTCATTCAAAAAACTGATGTGCGAATAATGCTCTCTTTGTCATAACCAGTAGACCATAGACCATACCATAGACCATATAGTTAATAGACCATAGTTTAGACCATATAGTTCGGTGTCTCTTCTAAATTGTCGCTAAAATGAAGTCAACTACTGCTATTGGGTCATCCATCTATATTTGTGCAAGCATGCTTGAGCCGTTCTTGGTCACCTCCGAAATACGTGTATTTGTGCAAGTCTGGACTTGCGCAAGTATACTATAACGTGTGTGGCCGGCTTAAGTTGTGTAGCAATCTGTCCTGCGACCTTACAATTTTGAGATTGTGACAATGTAGGGAAAAACTCTCCGATAACTACGAAAAAACTTGCATACATGTAAGCAAACAAATCTCTCCAAAAAGTGCCAAATCCAACATTTCAGTGCAATTTTTGTAACTCTAACTTTAATACAAAACTGTAAAGTTTAATGTTGTGAACTTTTTTATGCGAATTTGTATCTAGTTCTTTATTAGTGATCGAAGTGAAAATATTTTGTGTATAAAGTTCTTCTATGGAAGAGCGTTTAGTTTTATACTATGCATTTGGTAAAGGATACAAACTATTGTAGCAGTTTAAGGTTGACCCAGAAACTGAACTGCTTTTGCCTTCCCCCTCTACCGTCAATGTATCTGTGTTTGAATCTAGTCTGAAACTGAATGGATTAAATGAACTTGACAGCCGTATCTTAATTGAAACGCCCTTGGTACGGATTGTATCTGTTCTAAATGGCTGCGGTAAAAACCCGTTATCAACGTTGCATGTAAATGAAGCGTATCATAACATAACATCACACTAGTATTTGTTAGCCTGGTGTAATGCACAAACAAATCACTTTTATTATTATTTTCATTCATTTTAAAACAAAATGTTTATATTCTAGCCAAAGGAGATTCAAATTCTCGAATCAAAAATAAATATATTTATACATCCTAACTTCCTGATCCTATCTAATATTAATTTATAAATGCGAAACTAAGTTTGTTTGTTTGTTACCTTTTTACGCATCAAATACTGAAACGGTGATCCTGAAATTTCGTATTGTGAGGTTTACTGTGACGGACTGTTGGTACCTTTCATCCAAAACAATAGGTACTTTTGTACTGTTCTCGAGAAAAACAACAATAGCGTTTATATTATAACAAATGACGCCACATATGCTATCTCGATTAACGTAAGCAAAACCTCGGGCAACAACTAATAAGAAAAAGACAAAAATACTCTGCTATGACAGGTTAATACAGTACAGACTAAATCAATACAATTTGGTGTAATTGACTATTTGTTGAGCTCTAATCATTGCGGGTGGACATTTAATTCGATTACTCGCAGGTCATTGTCCTTAGTTGGTTGGTTCATTACACTTGAACTTGAATGTGTTAATTTGCGAGAGACACTTAATTTCGTATAATTATTGTGCTCTAACTGAGGGATACATAAATGTAGGTACCAAACTGATTATACGTCCCTCAGGGGCAATTCGACAGTCTTCTTTTATACGCATCCGAGCATTTTAAATGAAGTACTTAATTATGGCAATGAAAGAAGCTTTTGTTTACCCATTTGTATTTTAATGACCTGATTAAGGACCATTATAAAAAACAAAAAAAAAACTACGATAAAAAAAGAAAAATTAAGGACCATTATGAATTGCATACGAAAACCCGTAAATGAGAAATTAGGCAGGTTGTACTCACATTTTTTAAAAGAAACAAAATTCCCTACTCATTAACTCACATATCTAACACAAATTACCCTGCTTATATATGTATTAGTTTTGCCCGTGGTTTGACCCGCATTATTAGGTTGGCAATTATTTTACGAGAACGTAATAACGAAACGAAACGTATCATAAGTTCTAACCCATGTCAGTGTCAGTGTGAGGGTGTTCATCAGAAGCTATTCGACCATTTAAAACGGGGAAAGGTTAGAAACAGTCAGACAAACGAGCTTTATAACATTTACAAATATTTTCACAACATTTTGTACCAAATATTTAAAAAAGTTAGGCATTTAATGCTTAACTTTTATTTTATTATTAATAATAAAATTATAATTTAATAGTTTAAAAGTCATCAAATAATTCCTCTCGTCCTGTGTCAGACTTGTATTGATTAAAACCATCCTGTGCCTTCGGATGACATTCTGTTTAGATAGTCCGTGACCCCGGCAGGCGGTTGGCCTCATTAGTTTATTGATGGCTCCTCAAGGCGCGCGAGGAACACGACAGCCGTCGACTCTGGCGTCGTCGTTGATAAGTTAGCGAGTTACCAATTACTCGCCGTTTGCGCCTACAGTGGCGGCAAATCATCTCACGATGACCGATGCCCTGGACGGCTCCCATGATGACTGGAGCGCGAGATGGAGGATTACCTCTCCCTCATACAATCCACCTCCTCCTTCGCCTCTGCTTAATTCTTTAGGTATTATTGGTATGATAATACAGCTAGTTTGTTCATTATTTTCAATTGTAGTTTGTTTCTTCAATAAATGTTTTCATTATTATGTATCCAGGCGTTGGGCTCAAGATAAGATAAAGTAAAGGCTCAGTTGGTAGGAAATAAGGTACAACCTCTTCTATTGCGTCGTCCAAGTTTTATGGCACAAAGATACGTGTCTTTTTAGGTCAAAGAATGTCCTTGGAGTTTCTTGCCCGTTCTTCTTTATAAATATCTACTCTTTGGACTGAAAATTATTTTACAGTTATTATCATCATCATATATTTCAATTTGGTCAATACAGCACTGGCACTTTTGAATTGTCAGACAAAAAAAAAACGAGAATGAATTAAGCCACAGTGTCAGTCACAAGGCTTAATAACTTGTCCAGTTTCAAGAGTTTTTATACCTTGTGCTGCGTATAACATATCGTAGATGTCGGAAAAGAAGCAAGTTCGACGACAATATTACCAAGTCTCCCTTTTCCTCTTTTTACTTTTACTCTGTTACCTAAATGCATAAAAATATGTGCAAAGAGTATTTAGAATTTTTAAATCAAAGTATTTACTCCACGTTTACATCGCGTACTCGTGCTAGCGCTTCAGACAGCTTGCGCCACGCCATAACACCGTACATAATATTTCTAATTCAAGTAAAATTGTCGTTGATATACACATCGCGTGACAATGCTGAACAATCGTTGCGGTCTGAGTAATCATTTCATAGTATTGCTAAAGAGTTTTTGTCGTATTTTTATAATAGTGACTCGTTCTAGTATTAAACGGTTATAATTGTTAACGGGATATATACCTACCATTTTTATTATTTGTTTTGAGTTTCCGATATTTCGGCACTGTTACAAGTGCCATGATCACGGATGAATTACTGAAGTTATTGCCATGGGCAGTCCAGTAGCTCTTGTGGTAGCCAACATTTAGATGGAGCATTTTGAAGAAGTGGCTATCTCCAATTCACCCACACCTATCAAATTGTGGAAGAGGTATGTCGATGACACTAATCATCATCATCATTTCAGCCTGTTGCAGTCCACTGCTGGACATAGGCCTCTCCCAGGGAGCGCCATAGCGCACGATCTCCTGCTTTTTTCATCCAGCCACTGCCAGCTACCTTCTTCAGGTCATCGGTCCTTCTTGCCGGCGGGCGTTCCACCCTACGCTTACCACTCGGTCTTCATTCGAGAATCATCCTACTCCACCTTTCGTCGGTTCTGCGGCAGACATGATCAGCCCACTGCCACTTAACCTGCTACAGTTTTGGACAATATCCATAACTTTGGTCTTATGCCGTAAGACCTCATTCCTAAAACATGAAGACTCAGTTTTCGCCAAAGCGGAGAATGTGCGAAAAACTACGAGTAGCATATTGGTTAAAATCTCCATGTCAAATATTGCTTGTATTATCTGATCGCTTCCAGTTTTGTGAAAATTGAGGTTGATAAAACGTATTGGATTCTAGATAAAAATATCACACAGGTAAAAGTAACACTGACATCGATTTACAAAATCAAACTTTACCAAATTAAATGTTGTGTTTATTTAAAATTCAGGTTATCACTTTAAAAGCTTATGTACCAAAAAGGCAACATTTGTTTTTTGAAACATTTTTCAGGCTTTGCATCAATATTTCATCATTATCACCTGACGAGCTTTTTCCCAACTATGTTGGGGTAGGCTTCCAATCGAACCGAATGCAACTGAATTTCAGTATTTTACATGGAGTGATAGCCTATATGAACTCCAACTGACCTATTTCCTTTTAATAAAATTAAAAAAGAAACCTACTGTCTTCTAACCGTGATGTGGAAGTTACAAGCTGAACTTTCGAAAACTCGCTTGCAAATTGACCTAGTTTAGCAAAAAAAGTCTATTTACTATGCTGGGAAGTTTTTTGTAAGGTCTTATCACTTCATTTGCTGAACCGCTAATGTTTTCCGATAGCGTGAGTTATTTTAACAAAATTTAGTATATAATATAGTGAATGAAGTTTCTTTAAAGCATCAATATTTTTTAAATTCTACTTAAAATACATTTAACATCACATATTTTATCGTTTCACTTATCTTTTACATTTTTTCAATGTTTTCTTTAAAATTTCGTATAATTTGCCATTTGATCAAATCGAGCTAAAATGGATAGAAACACGTATTAAAAATATTTTTTGTATATTTACCTATCTGAGAATCGAACAGGATTTCATCCTTAATAGCGGTTTTGTCCAAAAGATCAACGAGATACAAGTAAAGTACGACATAAAAATGAAATTATTGAATAAACACCAGATTTCGGTAGCTGAAAACAAACTTGCTGAAGCCTAAACCAACTCTCAGAGAGCGTATTGACTGTGTACCCTCGGAACTACTATCTCTATAAAGAACAGGTTAATCGAATCCTTTCATGCAAAGTGCTTTCCTGCACTCGTATGCAACTATGCAAGCAAAATTGAAAGGTTTATTCAAGTGAAGAATATGTTCGTAAGGTACATATTCGTCCGTTCTTAGTGTGACATATTATGATAAATATTTTTCGCGTAGTTAAAGCAAATGACATGCAGATTTAAAAGCTGACACTCCATTTATCATTCTCGTTTGTTTTACTGAACAGGATTGCGATGCCATAAAATATTCTGAAGTAATTTCGTGTTTTTTTTAAGGTTTAGATAACAGTCTGGGTTTTTTTTTTACGTGAGAAAATCATCACATGAGTCCTCCAACCCAGGACAGAGCGGGAGGGACTGTCAGAGTCGTACTGACTAAAATCCACGGTGTCCTTCAATAGCCCTTTACGTACCGGGGTCACGGTAATTCCTGAGTCCCGTGACCAACAGTCTGGGTTACGGTAAAAATAACGCATGGCCTAATTCCTATTTACAGTAGCTTATTTGTAATTGTATGGTTACCATTTTTAACAAAATTCAATTATAAGGATGTTTTCAGCTTGGTCCATTATTTGTTTGTATGTATGTTTGTCCGCGATTATCTTGCGTTTGCCAAAGCCAACAAAATTTGTGAAAAATGTTTTTACATTCTGGAGAGGGTTTAGTTATACAAAAGGATAGCCTGTGTTATCGGCATCATGGATTGGTTATTTGTCCTCATTAACTTTTAATGAAAAGAAAACATCCAAAAAGGGATCATAAAACAAAGATAAATAATTGTTAGCAGATTACTGTTAATTATTATTGTGGTCAAATTATGTATTTTTGTTTGTTGTAGAAATGCAAAACCGAGAATAATTATTTTTTACCACATAATCAAATTAGAAAAACGCTTATCCTAATGTTACAGTGCTGATCTACCACGTTCAAACCCATTGATTAGATAATCATTTTGGTGTTGGATTTTTTAAGCGATTTAAATTTTTTTACGATTTTCTCTATTAGCTTTCGAACAGATCTCAACCGACCAGTTGTGTTAGTTTTGAATCCTTTTGCAGTTTTTTTTAACTTCGAATATTTAAATAATTACTTTGATAAGCTAAATACTATTCGTTTTGCCAGAAATAAGTAGCTTCTTCTTGATAGAACAATATTCATAATATTCGTGTATTGAATTAACTATACATAAAACATAAATTATTACGTATTCAAAAGATAAAATTGTAATAAAATTTTATAATAACAAATGCATGTAGGTACCAATATTTATTCCTACTATTAAAGCACACTACTCTGTAATTTTCATCTGAATACCAAATAATATTAACATAATTTGAAAAGAATAATTAGTAAATAATTAGTAAGAGATTTAGAATTATCATTCTTAAATATTTATTACAACAACATTAAAACTTGCTTAAAAAAAACCTGGACCTCAATTAAAAAAAAAAACAATTTGGGCTTCGACAGTTACATATTAAATTGGTGTTTTCCGAAGATCTGATATATTTTTTTTAATATTTAAAAAGGCAATGCTGTTTTTTATGAGAATAAAGAATTTTATGTTTTTTTTTTTTTTTTTTATAACAGCTGAACAATATAATGTAGATTACAAAAAGGGGAATTCTATATTTTACTACGCAATGTCAAATTGTCGTTTAAATGTAGAACGAGTGAATGATCTTCAACCTACAATTGATTGACAATGAACGAGTTAGTTCCACTTGAACATTTTGATGAAAGAATGAAACTCATTTCGTACAGTTTTACATATGAATGGACTCACAGAAGTGACACTAATGTCATTCAAAGCAAACAGAATATTTTAAAACTTTTGATCAGTAATCTAAGTTTTGTTTAATCCGAAAAAAATCTACAAAACGATGCTTTTATATTCTTTATTTTACAAAAAAAAAAACTGATTTAGAATAGAAGTTTTGAATTACTTGCTAAAGTTTTTAGAATGATAAAATAAATATGTTTTAAATTAATTATCCAAGCACTTAAGTTTATTTACATTAAAAGTTATAAATGCAAACACTCTCTAAATTAGTTTTAATTCGTAAAACATACCTTCTGCGTTTGCTGACCTTCGTTGCTTGCCCTAGAAAATAATATTTATTAAATAAAAATTACAAAAGTAATAGACACAACTTCATCACAAAATGATTTTAGCAACCTGTTATAATTATCTGTATTATGTATTGGGAGACCTGTCAAAATTTTTCAGTAACGCATGGCTTACTCTATTTCCATGTTTTGATAAGCGGCTGCCCTTTCAAAGTGTTCCACTGAGACAGGGTACTGCTGCCCAGAATGCAATTTGATACGGCACTGTGTTGTCATAGGGACTTTTTTTGTAAAACCTATTTAATGTAAAGTTATGTTACAATTTAAGATTAAAATTTGAACTCTAGATTACAAATCTCGACAAAGAAACATAAAAATACTCACTTGTAATTTTCACCACCAGACTCAATTTTGTACAGAAACAAGTGATTACCACGCACTGGTTGTACCTATAATTCTGAGTTCACCTACTCCCTGATGTAATCCTCGAATCTTGTACGTTTAAGGTGAATGCATTAGGTGAGAGAGAGCACTTTTATATGATTTTATTACATTACGATTGTTAATGATTGGTATTAGAGCAGGTACACATTTCGTGCTTTGAAACGCGCGTTTTGAGAACCTAGAGGTGATGTTTGAGAACGCTCAGGCCAGCCGCACGCCTCTTAATTCTCAAAATGCGCGTTTCAAAGCGCGCGTCTGGAAGCACCGAATGTATATTATGTTACGGTAAATGTGATTACTGTGGTTTTTATTAATAATAACCAGTAATTATGAATACTTATTTCATCATTTGGTAAATGTGATGAAAACTGTCAAATTTATCACTTTTACCGGTTTTTTATGAATAGGTAATTGACTATATGGTGTGGTATAAGTAACAAAACAAACAAGAAACAATCTGTATTGTTCAATCTTGACTCTGAATATGTCTTCCATACCATCGACCAAGATAGCTAGACGAAGCCCCGTGTATCCTAAGTCTAATTACTGATTTCCACCTACCAAGTTAGCTTGACGGAGCTACGCTATTTATTACATTTACCATGAGTAATGTGTAATTATTAATAATGAACGGTAAAAGTAAATAATTCCTTTATTTTTACCTTCAATTTTGGTAATTATTAATAACTGTTACTAATCATTTATAATTTTCAATTAATCACACTAACTGTAACATATACACCCTCCCTTACTGCACTCATGCATTTAAATCATAGTATAACTAAATTTCACAAAGCTGATTAAATTAACTGATCGCCTCACATAGTAACAAGTTACGTATCCATCTGCAATATAAATGTTATTTCCAGGAAGCGAGAACCGCTCAAAGGGTTTAACTACCAGTAGATAAACTAGGGTTATAATTGGATACAAGGTTAACATTAAACAAGGTATACATAACAGCCTATTATCCAACAAACCACAAACTCTTGATCCCGATGTCGTTAGACCATAACAGGTGACTTGAGGGTTAAATCAAGTGGGGTGTAAGGGTGTATATTGCAAGTGGACGTGGATTGTTAAATCCGAAACTTTGTATATGGAACAGAGAAAGTTAGTCAAAACGGCATTGGGTCCGATTTTGATGTAAATAAAACTACTTAAAAAAACTCACTCTATATAAAATTATGAAGTTATTTGATATACCAAAAGTGCAGGGGTAATTGAGCTCAAATGTTACACAAATATAACGCCTTAAAAATCCAAATTATAAAAGCGTAAACAAAATTTAAATGGATTCATAGGCATTGGGCTTAACCTTGCATCGGAGGACGCACTCAAGCACCCTTGGGGTTACCCTTGTCATTTCTAAAACTTATGTCAAAAGCAATTACCCTTTAATTGCCAACAACTTGTTTTTTTTCTGCTTTTAACAAAACAAAAATTTTTCAGCATAAAAAAACTCCAAGCTCTGTGGCGGTTTTTTTATTATCCGTATATAAAAGTTGCATCAACACAATAAAGTTAATCTCTATCAACCAGCTGTATTTTATCAACCAAAAACATAGATTATTATTATGACACATAAAGGATAACAACCCGTGATATTAGCTAGAAGACTACTACGAAAATCTGACCCACATAAGGATAACCAACTAATAGAGAAAGTACTTTGTTTATTTTATAAACATACTTGTTTTTGCCTGCGACACTGCACGTGTGGAATTCTAAAATTATGCTGCAACACCCACCCAGATTTACGTTTGAAAAATTGAAACCCATTCAGTCGTTAAAATGTGAAAACAAACAGAATTAGCACCCCGCAGTGACACACTGTGAGTTGCCGAATCTGTCAACTGAAAACCAAAGCTGGGTTGGTCATGCTCAGCACAAATTCTTATTGTATTTTTGAAGTAAAAACTTCTTTAGCGGCGTTGTGCACTTTTTTTGGAATGGGTAAAAAATGTTAAACTCGCGTCAGGACACGTGACCTTATCGAAAATTCGTAAGACGGCGCAGGGCGGTTGCTCGAATGTTCGTGTGTGTTTATTACTATTGAAGTTTTCACTTCTGCCGGCACTCCCAGAGTGCAACACGTCGTTTTTTTTTTATTATTGTTGTTGTTGTACGTGTGATAATGTGTGTCTAATAACCAAATAAATGTTTTCTATTCCATTCTATCATATTTACTTTCTAGTACATTACATTTTTCCACAGATTCGTAAACGTGGACGTTAATTTAATTTTGATATTTTTTCAGTGTGCCGCAGACATGTTTATTATTTTGTCTCAAAGCCTTACCTAGCCGATACCAGGGGTCTATTCTCTAAGCACAAAACCCGTGGTTGCCCCACACTAGGAATTTCTCCCGTATCGTGGCTGCGTTTACAAACATAACTCACACAATGGAACAAATACTTGTAGGTCATACGAATACTTGTCGCATGCGGATAGTGAACCCACGACACGCTGAGCAGCAGTTGATAGCTGAGTCACTGTGCCAACCCCCTTCACACCAGTGAAGCCAGCTTGAGACACATTAGATCCCGCGGCGCACAATTTGGGAACCCCGTCATTTATAACAAATATCTAAAGATGTATTCGGTTTATAATATTAATAGGATAGTTTCGATGTCAACTATAACCACGCATAAATAAAAGAATATTTTCCACTTTCAGACTCATATTTGTTTAACTCGTACCTATGACCCGATTTTTTTATTTCCCTAAAGTAATAAAAAATGTAATGAGTTTTGCATGTTTTATAAGTCGAAACATGATCCTCGTATCATCTTTTTTCTCAAACAAAATGATAAGGGCTTTTTGTTCAAATTGTTCTGTGATCTCCATTTATTGTGAGAAAAACTTCTGACTGAAACATAAAATATCCGAGGGCGGATGATGGTCGTTTGAAAGTTTCAACTAGCTCAATAAAATGTGTAATTTATGTTTATAATTTCCTTTTTCTTTCGTTAATTGCTAAGATGTAGAAAAGAATACGAAATATATATTCATAGCAACATTTGTTCATCACGTATTCAGGCGGTAACATAAAAAAAATCCAAGAATCATTATATTTAATGTACGTCTATATCTATACATCTATATTATTTCCTATACATTTTTTTAAATTAAGGGTTCGATTCTGATATCGCCAAATCAACTTCGTTTTTTTTTTTTTTGTATGTTTTGAGTTCGCTCCTAAACTACTGAAATTTGACAATCATATCATATCTTGCGTTCGATTTCGTTAGCAAATTGCAGCAATACAATCGACGAAAAATGATAGTGTAATGTTTAAGATAAACACGGATTTTTGACATTAATATCGCTTAAAAAAAGACGTTTCCTATGCAAAATTTGTATAATATTATTAATCTAAATTAATATTAGAAATGTGAGTATGTTTATTTTTTACCTTTTCACGCTCAAACTACCTACTGAATCGATCGTCCTGAAATATTGCATATACGTTGTCAGGAGTACAGACATGTTTTTTTTATCGTGGTAAAATCATCAAATGAGTCCTCCCACCCAGGGCAGAACGGCAGGAACTGTCAGACTCGTGTCTCCGGAGTCACGGTAATTCGTAAGTCCCGCGACTTATATTATTACTTTTAATATTTTTAAAACAAAAGCACTCAATAATATTGCGGGCCTCTTGCCGGGAATCCAGTGAACAGGAAACCTTCTCATTATGGAGTAATGCTTCCTAAATCCTGCTCTTGATCCAGCCGCACATTAAGCCAGATTTCATCTTAAATTGAATGCTAAAGAATTTCCCGAACGTTCAGTCAAGAGACTATATAACATAAATCTATCAGTAAGTCTATTTTGGTCCGCATTTATTTTCAAGGTGTCAGATCTCCTGCATAAAAACACCGGTATACTACCGGCATTATAACAAATTTATAGATCGCATAATCAGTGCTTGTGTCATGTATTTTATTATATTCTGTGTTCGTATCATTCGAAAGCTGATTTTATATAATTCATTATCGAAATATAAATGATACGTTTAGATTTCCAATAAAACCCTTTCGTTGAAGATCACAACACATAATTTACAATTACGTGTGTATATGAGAGTGTTAAACGTTGTCATTTTTTTTTATTAAACGTTGATAACCAAAAACAAAAATAACTTTATGTAACAAGAAAATGATACCAACAATAACTCGAAAAATAAGTACGAGACTCACAAGTACTCAAAACCAATTTAAAGACACTTCGACTTCAAAACACTTGTTCAATGAAAGTTTACCCAACAATTACCTCTATACCAACTGAAAAAACAAGACGTTGTCACCGCGAGTGTGAATAACGAGTGAAAATCTTCAGTATGATGCGTAGAGGCTCGCGCTTCAGGCAGTCTATCGCGAATAGCCAGCGTGAAGCGTCGCCTGGACGACACGCATGTCCGCGCCGCGATGAACAAAAGTTTTCGTCAGTATATTTTGAGACTAAATAATTATAATAATTAAAGTAAAAAAGTGAACACTTATTGGATGCTTACTTTGGTGTTTTATTGTGTCTTGGAATAATTTTGCCGAAGGTTAGAAACTATAACGTAAGTTTTACAAAAGTTTTTGTTGATTTCTAAAATATTAATTGAATGTTATCGCTGATAATTAATTTAAAAAATAATAATTTGGTACTGATAATGGTACTGTGCTGTGCTTTTTTTAAAAAAACCTGTTCGTATTTCTTTAATTTAATTATTTTTAATAGGCATTATTGTTTTAACAGTCAAAAAATTGGGATTATAACTTTTGCTCGTGCGAAAAAAATTCAAAATCAAATTAACTTTTATTAAAAACTTGTTCATGAACCTTAATAAGCCTAAAGGATGTCAACCATCACTAAATAATTAAGTACATACACACGCCATTCCTCATAATTAAAGCTGAGGAAGGAGGAAACTCATCAACTAAAATGTTTGTCTATTAGCGTAATCAAACTTCGTGAATCGTGATCCGGCGAAATCATTAGATATATTTTGTCTTTTTTTTTACTATTCATGTTTTACGACTATCTAATAACTTTGCATATTATATCTGATATTATAAGGAAAGACGTGTCTGGTAAATGATTAGATACGCTGGTAAAAAACAAAAATATTACTAGCTGTTGACAGCGGATTCGCCCGTGTATATCTCTATAGTTACCCACGAAAACATAACATTAGGATTAACGGTATCCTATGTGTTATTCCAGACTATAGACTATCTTTGAATCATGTTTCATAGCGATCCATTTCGCTGTTTTATTGTGATTGATTAACAAACATGCGTCCAAAAGATCACTATTACATTAAAACATAGATATTAGATTAAAACCTGTCTTCTAGAACTGATTTATCATCTTTCAAACTTTTTATCATTCCATTGTTCCGGTCAGCTTTCAATCTGTAAAATGCAACTAAATTCCAGTATTTTACAATCAATTACTGTCTTTCTGACTTCTATACTTGTTACCAAAAAAATACGGCAGCTCTTGGTGTGTCTCTTAAAAACTTTAATGTCTGATGAACGTTTTTTTTTGTAGTTTTATAATCCTGTAAGCATTATACTCGTAAATGCAAAAGTTAGTGGGGATAGATAGATGGATGTTTGTTACTCATTCACATAAAAACTACTGAACGGATTGAATGAAATATCATAAACAGAAAAAGAACTTCCGAGTAGATTAATACATTTATGATACTTTTAACCTTGTATGACGTTCCCGTGAGTTGAATACCGAACTTCTCGCGGGCAACTCCATGGGCCTAAGCTAGTATTCAAATAAGTTTTTTGAACTGACATGGTCATTAACACTATCATTAGAACTGAACATGGTAAATGTACCGTTATATTTACGATACATCATTTTGCTATGAGTCCAAATTAATTGGAGAATCTACCTCCAATAAAGCATAATCTAACATCTATAACGAAAAGCATATAAGGCAAAATGGCGGGTTTAATGAATATCATTTAGTTGAATTAATTTTATTTATTCAAATGCTATCGTATAATTTGGTCACTTTATGGGACAGCAACTCATTTTTATAAGCCAACTATTGTTGCTAGGAAATTATGACTATTCTTTATCTGGATTTCTATTCTGAGAACTCCTATACAATACTTGTTACGAAATCGCTACAGGATGATTTCTGTGTCACTCTTTGTTAGGAACCAATTTTGGGGCCCTTTTATTTAGTTCGACCCGCATCCGGCTATCGAATCTTTGAGAGACAATAGAGACATTTTTAGGGGCTGTAACATGTCTACTGTTTATCGATTTGTACACATCGACATGTTGTAGACACCGGACTCTGACTGGTACTTCATTTTGAAATTCGAAGGCGTCTAACTCCCCTTGACAACAACTTGTCTCTAGCATGAGTTGTCGTCAAGGTTGGCGCAGTGGTTCAGCGATTGACTGCAGCGCAGCGTGTCGCGGGTTCGATCTCCACATGGACCAAATATTTGTCTGATCTACAAATAGTTGTTCCGGGTCTAGATGTTTTTGTATGGGAATTTCCACGTTTGTAAACGCACCTACGATACAATTCCTAGTATGGGGCAAATTTTATCCATCAAAACAATATCTTTTAGGCCATGGTATTAAGGTGGTTTCAAAGGAATCTAAAGCCTATAAAATAGACGTTAGAGTCGTTTAATAAAAAATATTGTTGGGCAAAAGTTGTTGTGAAAACAAAGTTCGGATTTTTGGTTTTGGAAATGACCGTTCCAAAAACCAATTAAGCGGTTAACGTCAAAGTTCCCGTATACCTTACGTCATAAAAACGTGAAAAATCGTGATAAGGCCTCGGTACTAACGGTTAAAATTTAATATAAAAAATACATTCATTAAAAGTTATCGGGACTGTTCCTCATTTCTAACTTTTTTATCGAATTAATATGATCAAAAACCTAAAAAACCTACACTGACCTTGTCATGAGAGTACGTAGTAATCGTAACTGGCGTACGTGTATGACGAGATGTATCAACGTTGATAAGGCAATAGAAGTATGTCAGGATCGTAGCAGGTGGCGCTTTGTAGTTTCTGCATAAATGTACGAGTATGTATGAATGATTAAAATATGTGCATTCAAAGCTTATCTATTGACGTCAAGAATTCTATCGTACTATCTAGTATTCAATTTCTAAGTTTTAGTGACAAGAATAATAATATACTACAACTAAGTTATGTTTCATGAGTTTTAGACTTACTTTAACTAAAATGTAACTAAAATTCAGCTCAACTAAATTAAGTAACATAATAAAAAAAATATAAAAAAAATAGTCTAAGAGTTGTAGATTTAATATTAACTAGTGGTTTAGAATTAATTTCTTAAGGCGTTATTCAGCTTTGGGCACGCCACAATTGCGGCGGTAAGACCCCTCTTTGAGGAGTGGCTGGATTGGTGTCACGGCATCCTGACCTACCGCATGACGCAGGTTCTCACCGGACATGGAAGTTTCAGGTGGTACCTGTTTCTGATAGGGAGGGAAGAAAAACCTGGGTGTCACCACTGCGAGGATCGTCCGGAGGATACGGTGGAGCATACGGTGCAGGACTGTCTTGCTTGGGCAGAGCACCGCGCCGTGTCCTCACGACGGCGATAGGCGGAGAACTCTCGCGCCCGGCATTGGTCGAGGCCATGCTGTGGGGCGAGACAGAGTGGGAAGCGGTCGCCTCTTTCTGCAAAGCAATCATGCTCGTGAAGGAGGAGGCGGGCCGCGTGAGGCAGAGGACAGCGTCCTCCCTCCACCCCAGCCGCAGTGGTAGATGCCCACGGCGACGGGGCAAATCCTTTTTTGTATTTCATTTTTAACATGTGACATAAACATTACAACAGCATATTCATGTATGAACATTGGCTTTTCCACTCATGAACAAAGAAATATATCGCACCTTTAGAATAGAAGGGGCGTAATCCAAAATTCCAGTTTTTTGGGTAATGTTATTTATTAATTCAATACCGAGTGACGCGGGGAAAGAGCGTGATTTGAAAGAGACGGACACAATGCTTTTTCCTTTTCTGGGCTAGAAGAGCTGGTTTCTTTTTAATAAACTAATAGAATACATGTTTATAAGTCGTTCGATGCATAAAAGTCATTTTCTTAAAATTTTTAGTTAGGCCACTTTAATTCTAAAGGTGCGATATGTAGAAAGTTTTTTTTCTTTATTAAGGAGCTTTGTTAATGTTGACTATGTCACTCCATCACAGCCAAATTTTCATGTTTTACGACTATCTAATATCTAATAATGAGTTTTAAATTATTTGATATGAATATAACATATTTTATAATATAGAAAGTTAGATATCGATCCACTCATACAAAACAAAATAATTCAAATAAATAACTTACTTAAAATTCTTCGTATACTTTGAAAACTAATTTTCTTTGTTCTGTAAGTGACGGAACTGGAATTCCAACTTGTGTAGGATATTGAAATCTAACTTTATATTAATTTTTTCAACTTCAGTATTTTCTTTTCGTGGATTTATTAAAATTCTTTCTGAATCCATTTCCGATGTGCATTTAAAAATTTAACTCATGTTTTTGACCTGAAATACATATTTGTCTATGCTATGTGTAGCTATGAGTAGTAAATTCCCGTACGGAAAAAACAATTATACGGTACAGTTAGTAGTTTCGGATCTAGCTCTTGTTTATTTATGTGAGTTAAAATATTTGGAAATGCACCCACGATTTTTTTTTATCGTGGTAAAATCATCAAATGAGTCCTCCCACCCAGGGCAGAGAGGGAGGGACTGTCAGACTCGTACTGACTAAAATCCACGGTGTCCTTCAATAGCCCTTTACGTTCCTGGGTCACGGTAATTCGTTCAGTCCCGCGACCGATGCACCCACGATACAAGAGATATTAAAACGTTTAAAACGTTTTTTAAAAGTCAGAGATGAAAAATGCACGTTTACTTAGGTATCACCTGGTGCACTACAGTTCTAAAGTGTACAGGATTATTTGTAAAACATTAACAACCTTTCATGAGCCCAAAGTACTTATGGACAACATTTAGGAATTTTACTATGAAAAAAAACAGGTGTTTTATATAAAATGGAATTTTGATCTTTCAGGGTTGGTTTTACTTTAAAAGTTGCTTATTACCATGGGTACGTTAGGATTCCCATTTGTGTAAAACTGACCTATGCGTTTATAATAAAGAAAAACTTTGTATAATACAATAATATAAGATTTAAGATATTTTATGGTTTAGATAAACGTGGCCAATAAAGAACTCCTCATTTAATTGACACACTTTACTCACTTATGTTTACTTGCCAAAGCTTATTGTGTACAGTGTGTTTATTATACTCGAAAGCAGTTCTTATTGTAATATAGGAGACCATTTTAAATATTAATGAACGTAACAAGAAAATAATACAAGCCCTTTTGATACTTCAGATCCACGTTATACTTTGTTGAGAAACAGACAGCTAAAATTATGATTGATATGTAAAAACATCGTCTTAAAGTCTTGTTCTCAAAAACAACAGAAAAAGCTGTTGTATGATTGATTAAATACGGAACATTTTGCACAGGTTTTCACGAAGATTCGTTTTACTTGTACGTGGAAGGTTCCGTAGTCACTTCAAAGATGGCGTTACTTGTTGCTTATGAGACATCTGAGAATTTGTTTATGTTTCTACTTTCAACGCTGCGCTATAGAACGACAAATAGTGACGTTATGGTGAAAGTCCCAGGAAGCCCAGAACTCACATCACGATAACAGGCCCTGTTCAAAACCAGTGTTGAGGACAAGATGTTCAAGATTTTGTTGAACTCGGCTCATTTGGCGCCACCGTGGGTACACCACAAATGTTTTAGATATGACTTTTTCTTCGGTGTTTTGTGCCAAATAGACGTGTTTTTCTTTCTTACATATTTGTGTGTTTTCTAATTAAGGAATAATAATATCGTGAGATTAATGTCATCACAAAATTCCTTTCTAGGTACTTTTGTAAATGACTTACTCTGGGCACGCCTTGTATGCTTAAATTATTGTATACTTAATTAGAAAATCTTTTGAGTAACCGTAGGAATATTCACATTGAGTTATGGTATTGCTTTTTGACTTTTGATATGATCAAATTGCACTCATATAACTTTTATCTCAGCAGTGACCGAATATTTATAGTTTATCTTCTATTGAATTCAACAAAAATAACATATTTGTCTACAAAAGCTCCGGAACTTTATAGGACATATTATTAAACTATTTTTCAGAGACAAATGGGGCCATTTGTCTCTGAAACCGTTAAATCAATTTTTCTATTATATTTGTTTGGAACGAATTTGCAGAACTTAAAAAAGCATGTCGTGAAAATTCCTTGCTCTTTCCTAGTTCAATAAATGTCAGAATTATATTGATACTTAATTTTATACTAGCGCTAGTACGAGTATTTTGATACGGTTTCAATTCATTAGAAAAATTCAGTTAACAGTTTTCTTTTCTAAAAGACTCGTATTTAACTGGTAATTCAAGTTATTTTGTTTTAGTATATTGCAGTTCTTGAAAGTTATTTATTACTATCAAGAAATTATTTCTAGAAATGTCAAATATTTTACGTTGCACTTTTTAGGTTTGAGAGTAAATTGTAGCGTAGAGATTGTTTGGTCTAATTCAATTTGCTTTCGTAGTAGTATTTCTACTGACCTTGATATTAGCTTTGTTATATTTTCAGTTTGCAAAATTAGTTTTGTTTACAGTTGTAGATAACATAATTCACGTGAGTATTTTGAAGATCAATATTAATTAATTTCTTTTTTGAAGTGTGTAGAAGAGTTTTTTTGTGGTGGAAAATCATAAAATGAATGATGATGTCCTACCGCTCTAGATGGAGATGAGAGGGCAGTCACCCTTGAACTGATTAAGTACCATCAAGTTCCTTCAGTTGCTCTTAGCGTTCCTTACCTACCCTTTTACCCTGTTTAGTCTCGCGGTCAAACGGCCACAACGTATTTGTAGCCGAATTTGACGGATGTATACCTAGGTATATTTATTTTAATTTAATTTAAATTACATTAACGAGCTGTGTTTAATAGTCCTTGAAAACATTTGCGTCAAAGCATTGTTTAATTTATTTACTTTTATTTTTAAACAACAAATATAAGTCCATATGTTCTTGTTGTTTAATGTTTAAAATATTGGGACACAATTACTAGTTAAATAAGTACAATGTTATAATTAAATAATATTACTGGTGAAAACATATTATCCGCTTACTACATGATAGAACTTAGTAGAAAGTCAACCTTAAAGGTCCATCCTCTTTTTCCAATATATTTGTGGTCTTCTTTTACAATATTTCGCTAGTTCTCGTCATGTTCCTGCCAGGGTTGCGGGAATCACAAATTACCGTGACCCCGGTACTTAAAGGGCTATTGAAGGACACCGTGGCTTTTAGTCAGTACGAGTCTGACAGTCCCTCCCGCTCTGCCCTGGGTGTGAGGACTCATTTGATGATTTTATCAAGATAAAAAATAAAAAAAAAGTTCTCGTCGTGTTAGCTCCGTCCCTTCTAGCTTGCTTTCATTCCTCAAATATACACTTTTTTATTTTACATTTTAGTTGCTATATACTTACTATATAGTCCTAAATGCTAATTTATTTTTTGTATATTTAACTTACTTTTTTCACTTTAACTTTTACATTATTTCTTTTTTTTCATTTAAATGTATTAATTACTGTCTTGATAATACTTACGCTGTTTAATAATGTTCCTGCCGGGGTCGCGGGACTTACGAATTATCGTGACCCCGGAACGTAAAGGGCTATTGTGACACCGTGGATTTTAGTCAGAGGACTCATTTGATGATTTAATCGATGAATGATTGTGGACATGTTTAATTATTTTAGCACAGTGAATGCAATGCTCAGCAATTTCTTTGCTCTATCTAATTATGTTCTAGCTAGTGTGTGTTGATGATCCCATTAAAACAAAAGAAATAAATTCAAATGAAGATTGTGAAATTGTTAGGTAGTAAAATATTTTACAAGGATTCTCGAGAAGACATAGGATTATCTTATTATATTTCTGTTCATTCTATTTTAAGAAGCTTTTCGGAAAGCTTTAAAACGTTTAGAACGAATCTGTTTAATGAAGTTTTGTTATTGTATTCCAAAAACATAATAATCTTTTAATGTTAGTAACCCTAGCCGTGCATTAATTCACCCACGACGTAATAGAGGATGGAGAGTTAATCTTGAAAATTTACTACCTACCTGAACAGCATGCGTTTTCATTTATGTTACATTTTCCTTTTTTTTTTTGCTTGGTAAAATCATCAAATGAGTCCTCCCACCCAGGGCAGGGCGGGAGGGACTGTCAGACTTGTACTGACTAAAATCCACGGTGTCCTTCACTAGCCCTTTACGTACCGGGGTTACGGTGATGGGTAAGTCCCGCGATCCCGGCAATGGAGCGAGGACACCCAGGCATAATGGAACTCATTATATTACCTAAGTGCTGCATGACTTTTAAAGATTTATTCAGTATTTAATGTTCAGTTTTAATTTGCATTGCAAGTTATAAAATCAATTAATGATTCAGCTGTTAGCTTAATTGTTACAAATGAACTGCTTTCCATTTGTTAGACGGTTGGCTGGCTTAGCTGCAGCCGCTTTGTTTAATAAAACTTGCTTCATTAGGGAAGTTCAAGATTTGTTGAACTTTTACATTAGTTGTACGTTGCCCGATACTAGGAATTTCTCCTGTCGTGGGTGCGATTACAAATATAGTAACTCACATACACAAACACCCAATTCCAACAATAAGTTAGTAAGTTAAATAAATTCGTGGCAAAGGAGAAATGCTTACTGTAGATAAACCGTTAAAAATAAAAAAATAGGGTTCATTTCAGTCTGCTTATATCAGACAAACTGAAATTTAAACACCAAGTATATTCGAAGCAATTCAACTGAAAACTGGCCTTCAACATGTTGGCACTAAGCACAGTGTGGCTATAACTATTCGACGTAGATATTTTGAGCTTATTTCGAGCATGTACGATTTCGGTAATAGTTTCTGACTTAACTTAAGCCTTTAATCCTAACTTAGTGAAACGTCTCCGTTGCGGACGACGTCTTTACGGGCGAAACATTGAATTACTGGCAGTACTAAGCCTTCAATCCAATGAATTAATTACTCTACCAATTCCCGTAACACTTCATGAAATTGTTTTATTTTGGTCACGACATTAGTTACAAAAATAGCTGGGAAATTAAGTATAACGGCTATTCTATTATACTTCAAGTATCAAGCTATTTATACATTTTTTTGAATTTATACTTTGTTGTTTTACTTTGACATTTATGGCTCCTACTCCTAATAGAGATGGGCTGACTATTATTATGGCCAACTAGCCGACTGGCCGTTTGCCATAGTTATAATCAGTTCTTCTCTAATAATTATAGTTATGGGGAACCCAATCCTAAAAGTAAAGTAGTTTTCCTTGTAAAAATAATAGATCAAAGTAATTAAATGCGTTTTTTATTGACTCGGAATCGCAGTCACGCCCAGGTATTTCATAGACCGCAGGTATGTTTAGCCTTAAGCCTTTGTCAAATAGACAGGCGTGACAAATGCGAAGTGAGGCGTTTCTATTTGTAATGTATGGAATTGTTTGAATACAGTTACATAAAAAAGCGAAAGCGATCCGATAGCGTGACCAAACTATCGGACTGACGTCTCGTATCGGTTTGTTATCGCTTTGGACTCGCCTGTTGTTTGACAAAGGCCTTAAAGTTTGAGCTATAAGTAAGTTTGTTTTTTAAGCGTTGCCCCACACTAGAATTTTTTTCCTGTGTGCGTTTACAAACATAGAAACTTACATACACAAACATCCAGACCCGGAACAGCTACTTGCAGATGATACAAATATTTGTTCCGAGCGGGGATCGAACCCGCGACACGCTGCGCAGTAGTCGATCGCTCAGCCACTGCGCCAGTTAAGCCGTCTGTAAGTACATACTAAATCTCTATGTTGGAGGAGCAGTTGAGTGGGCTATCATAGCCACTGAATTGAACTCATAAAGAGCTGGCGGGTTCAGTTGGACTCAATTTTGAAGGATCGGCTTACATTTTCCTAAGGTGGAAGGAGGGAAGGGAGGCCTTTGCCTTGCATAGGCTCATAAAAATAACTATAAAACAAAGTAACCATGTAAATAAATATGGTAAAAACACATTGACTCTAAACGGTTATTAACATTTAACAATAATTTATTACGTTTAATTGTGCGATGAAAAATGTATCATTATGAAGTTATTTTTATGGTAATGAATGGTCTGAGTCATACGTCTGAAAGGCATATTTTTCCTTAGAAATAAGTAATTTGAATCGGATTTCAGAATGTGTACTTATTTTTTTGAGTCTTTCGAAAATATTTAAATGAATAATTACTATTATATACCTAAATGCAAAAGATGGGATGTTTGAATGGATGGATACATGGATTTTTGTTACTTATTCACGTCAGAATAGCTGAATGAATTTTGTTGTAATACTCAGATATAATTTATAGTCATTAATAACTCATAAGATACCGTTTATTTCGGTGTTACGGTCCAATGTGGAATATTTTTAGTTACAGGAAGACGACGTCACTGGCAATTGCTGGTCTCTCAAAATTGTATGCCTATCATTCTTTAATTTCGTTAAAATTCTATGCTAATGTCACCTTACTTTTTAAACATTTATACTAAGTACAAGACAGAATCTTTTTTTTTTTATAAAGTACTTAGTTTTCAATAAAAACAAAACCCTCACATAAAAATAGTGACTGACCCAAATTTCAGTTTCGGTTTCGGTTTCGGCCAAAAAATCTAATATTGGCCTTAGTTTCGGTTTCGGCAAGAACGTAGCCGAAACTTTCGGCCCCGCCAAAACTCAAGTATAATAATAATAATAATAATAAATTCATTTATTGACATAAGTAATTACAAATACAATAATGAATTCCCTAACACCTACGCTAGTAAAAACTGTGTTGCAGGTGTTAGTGTCTTCCCCTGAATAAAGTGACAAAACTTTATGTCTGACAGAATTATTTTAGCAAAAAAAAAAAAAACAAAAAGGATAGAAATAAAAATAAAAATACAGAAGCTAATAAACGATAAAGTTAAATATCAAGCGTGCTGCCATGGGTGTGTGTGTGTATGGTGTGTGTATATGTATGTGTGGGTGTGTCTGTATGTGCGGGTGTGTCTGTATGTGTGAGACTGTATTTGTGTATGATGGTAAGATACATTAAGTTTTCACAACATTTTCTACTTCATTATAATCTAAAGTCTTTAGCCAATTAAATATGACAATTTTAAATTCATTGTTGTTAAACTTGTTTAATTTCAGAATTTTATTACATTTATTATAGGTATGCGGAGCTAGATAACAATAGTACTTTCTAGCATATTTTGATTTGGTACGAGGTATAGGGTAGTGCTCTACGCGCTTACGTGATATGGGTAGGTAAGGTACAACTTGTTTGTGGTATCTTCTTAGTATTTCGTATAAGAATATCTTTCTAACAGATAAGACTCCTGCCAGTTCATACACTGAGGATGTAGGATGTCGATATGGTAAGTATAAAAGTACCTTAAGGACCATACGCTGTGCCCGCTCGACTCCAATCATGTGAGTTTTTGCCGCACCTCCCCAAGCGCATATGCAATATCTAATAATGCATTCGCACAGAGCTCGGTAAGTTTGTACAAGAAGAATATTGTTTGCTACTGTGCGCAAGTTTTTAAATATATATACTAGTTTTCTAATTCTAGCCATAGTCAACGATATATGCATAGTCCAGGCAAGTTGATCATCTAGCGTTACTCCCAAATATTTCACAGTGGTTACCTGGGATAATGTTGCACAGTCACAGCTGGTATGGATCTCTCCTCTATTGCAAGGAAATGTATGTATTTTGAAATTGTGAGATTCAGTAGGTTTCCCCACAGATGTTTTACTAAAGCATACATACTTCGTCTTGCTAGTGTTTAGCGATAGGAGGCTATTCTCTAACCAGGTGGTCACTTTCGCTAAGCCGGCCTCAGCTAGTTCGTATACAATGTCCCAGGTGTGACCATGAAAGATCAAAACCGTGTCGTCGGCAAACATTAGTAGATCCATATGAGGCAGGGTGGCAGCCATCTTGCATAGACTATTTATATAGATGAGGAATAATGTAGGTCCCAACGTGCTGCCCTGGGGAACGCCATATTTGCACATGGAATCAGTACTTTCATAGCCAGCTACTCTAACGCGCTGGGACCTATCCGTCATATAGTCCTTAAACCAGTCCAACGCAAGCCCCCTTATACCAACGTTTTCCAAACGCATCATTAGTATCTTGACAGACACGGTATCAAAAGCTTTTTGGAGGTCTAAAAAGACCCCAAGACATTTCTCTCCCCCATCTAGACAAGATACAAGAGTTGATGTCAATTCCAAAACTGCATCCTCGGTTGACTTTTTCTCTCGGAACCCAAATTGAAAGTCGCTTAGTAGTTTGTTACTTTCTAGGTATTTCATAACTCTCCTATTGACAACTTTTTCTAGGATCTTGGACAACACTGATAGAAGAGAGATGGGGCGATAGTTGCTTGGCTCATCCTTGTTTCCAGATTTAAAAATAGGGCAGACAACCGCCTTTTTAAAAATTGACGGGAACCTGCCAGTTGACAGGCTAAGATTGCACATGTATGTTATGGGTACTGCAAGAGAATCAATATTTTGTTTTATAATTTCCGGTGTAATTTTATCTCTTCCGGGCGCAGCGTGCGATCTTAGCCCTAGAATAATACCCCTCACCTCACAGGGATCTGTAGGCATAAAGGACATAGAGTTTGTAGGTGAGGAGGTATCCGTGTTAGCTACTTGCGAAAGTTCCTGTTCAGATCTATTCATCCTAGCAAGTAACTCATTAGCTAATGCTTCTCCAACTCCAGTGAAGAAGTTATTGACCCTACCCAGAGACTGTGTAGGTGAGGTGTCAATATCCAATAGTTCAACAATGGGTTCTTTGTTTTTCTTTATGTCACAGACTTCTTTAATCACTTCCCATGTCATTTTTATATTACCTTTGTTTATCTTTAGTTTTTCTTGATAATATTGTTTTTTTAAGGTTTTTATGATAAAATTACACATATTTCTGTATTTTTGATATTTTATTTGTAGGAGCATGTTGTCTGGTGTCTTTACTGCGGTTTTGTGTAGTCTGTCTCTCGTTCTTATAGATTTGACTACTCCTTTTGTTATCCATGGTTTTAATGGCCTATATCTATTCGATTTTTTGATAACACTAGTATTATTCGTAATAATATTCGTTAGTTTTGTCGTTAGAATTTCCGATGCAATATTGATATCAGTAGATGTATAAAGATTTTCCCAAGACTCTTCAGTAAGTAGTTTTGTTATCATGTCATAGTCTATCGTTTCTTTGTGGTACATGACACTTTTTTTATGTATTTTAGAGCTATTAATAAGTAAGAGTATCGGGCAGTGGTCCGTTATAGGCTGTTCAAAAACTGCTGTTTTCCAATGGTATGAGCATTTAATCATGAAATGATCAATGCATGTTTTGATGCGAGTAGGTTTGTCAATGCCTGGTCGCAATCCATGCATAGCCATCAGATTTAGGTACTCTTGGGCTATACCAGACCGGTTTTCTGCTAAAATGTCAATGTTTATGTCTCCGGTAAAAATTACGTTCTTTGTTCGACATTTACATAGTATACCATCCAGTGATTCCAAATAAAGATTTATATTTTTAAAACTCGGTGGCCTATAGGAACAAATAATTGTGTAGTTAGGCTTAATAGTGACAATTAAGCAATTTCCTTCAGTAATCTTAGGCTCATATACACTAGCCACAATATCGCTGCGTACATAAACCACCACACCATCGTTTTGGTTTAAGCTAGTCTGAGTCCAATATTTGTCATACTCATTCATATTTGGTGGCGGATTATTCAAATTTGTCCAGCACTCGGACAATACAATAATATCTATACGCATACTGAGTGCGGAAATAAAAGATACCAGAAGGTCAAAATTACAGTTAATACTTCTAATGTTAATGCTAATTATTGTCATTGTACTACGCGTTTGAAGAGTATAGTCTAATAGTTCCGGGCAAATACTGGTGTCATTAATATATATACATTCGATTGGGTCAGCCAAGTCTATTTGTTCTGTTATGTTTATTTTAGCGTTATGATCGAAAATAAAAAATTAAAATGGAATTGTATCAACGTCAAGAACAGTGCCATTCATAATACGAGTGCATAGATACTCGTAATACCTTGTAATACTTCTGTAATGTAGAAAATGTAATAAAACAAATGTAAATATGTGTGTATAAAACTGATGTAATGTGTTATTTGAAATGTGATTGCTATTAGTTATTAAGTGTAATGATTGTGTGTATTGTGTAAATAGGAATGTAGTGTTGACATGCACGTATAAAAATATAAAAATCAGAAGAGAAAAACTTAAAACTATGTTAAACACTGAAATGTGTACAAGGCATGCAGGTTTCAGACAAACTATCATTTTTTCAGGTCGGGCGCGTTGTTGGGTGATCATCAATGTCTTTAGTCATTTCACTTGTTGCTTCAGACCTTCGAAATCGGATTCGTGTGTTATTCTCTTTGCCGGCGCTCCGTCTTCCTTTTTTATATACACTTTGCCATGCGACGTCCAGTGATACGCGTATGCGTTTAGCTTCGCAAATTCCCTTGCCTGATAGAACAGCCTCTTAGCTTTAGTGGTAAGGCTCTCAGAGATAAATATAGGACTGCTTCCCGCTATTTTGATGTGTGCGCTGTTTAGTCGGTTGGTCTTGTGGTCGCGATTATACTTTTTAATGTTTGTGAGTAGTCTGTCCTTAGTTATAGTAGACACAAATTCGACGGTTATAGGCCCATCAGTTTGGGGTTTTCTGCTGCTATTAAGACGATAAACATCTCTGAGCTCGCTCGCTTGTATTTCTGTGCTCACGGCTACTCCCAGATTTTTGACAACTGCTACAAGATCATCTTTAGACTCATTGTGCGTTTTAGGCACATTACGAATTTCTATGCTAGATGATTTTGCGTTCCGTTCCATGGTCTCGACTTTTTCCTCTAGAGATCCAATATACTCATACGCACTTTTCTTTTCCTTTTCTAGAAGGGCCAATTTAATAATCAGATCGTCATATTTGCTGCTCAAAAATTCAACAGTTTTTTTTAATTCTATGTTTTGATCCTTTATTTGATCCAAATTGCATTGCATCACGCCAAATTTCTCTTCTTGTTCCCTTCTTAAAGTTTCAAATGATGACATAATGTCTTCACGCAGAGATTTAATTTCTGTTGATTGTTCAATACCATGTTTGCGTTTTTGACGTAAAGTGATTCTGTCCAATTTCTGCTCCGAGCTCGGTGATGTCAAATCAGGTTCCGAACTGTGGTGAGGCAAGGGTTCACCACACGGTTTAGGTGGCGACCGCCTTATCATCTCGAGGACAAAACAATCAAAGCACCTGACGCCTACGGATCACAAGTGTAGGCGTGATGACACGCGCTGCTCGGTGTTATTTCGTAGGCGCTTGTGACAGTCTTTAGCCAGTGCAAAGGGTGGAGTCAAGTGGTAATGACTCACGTGCAGTCGACAGAGATGGGTAGCGTGGACACCAACTGCTCTCTCGCTTCGCTCGCCGCAGGAATCGATCTCTTGCAACACTTTGCGCGCCTGGTACTTTCCGTGAATTTATACGTTTAGATTTATTGAAAATTGTATTAAAATTGAATTATTAAAATTGTTTAAATAAAGTAACGAGGTAGACACGTCCGTGCGCAATGGCGGTGCGGAGGGAAGAGCGAGGTAGTATTCGTGAATTTTCGTGCGTCGTTCGGTAAACTTCCCAGCTAACTCGTACTCGCTCGCCGGCGGGTCCCCAGCTCAGTTCGCCACCGTCCAAGTAATCATGAGCTGAGGTCATGTTTTGCAATTGAGAGATTTGGTCATAAAATAGGTAGGTACCTAATAAATATGGTAAATCAAAATATCCAAAAATAAGAATTAGATTTAACTATAAAATCTTGTAAACAGAATTAGGTATTATTAGTTAGATATGTAGTATATGTGTAAAGCACTCTAACTGAAAGTTGTTTTTTTTTTAAGTTTACTTCCTAGACTAAGTCTTGTATATTCATGTCAATAAAAAAATATTATTATTTGTTACGTACGTTAATGATTATGTTTTATTTTGTTTACACAAGTTATCTGTCTAATTTTTCTACTGAGCGTGGATAGCTATATCAGAAACTATGAGGAATATCGAAAAACGTTTGACAAAAACTACATCATTGGATTTTAGTTTTTTTTTATCCGGGTCAGGAATCGAACCTTCTAATTTTGGATTTTTTCCAAAATCACAGCCTGTCTTATTACTCTCGCCCAAAACAGAGAGCAAGGCCGAAAGTTCGGTTTCGGTTTCGGCTGAAAAATCAGTTTCGGTCGGACACTACATAAAAATGCCTTCTTATTAGGTCTATTTTGGCCAATCAAGATTATGCTCGTAGACCAAAACACGGCTTGTCCAAACACCTTCCAAAACTCATAAAAATTCGAAACATTTTCCGAAACCTTCAGTTTTCTGTCGATAATGATTATTTCTATTTCACCGAACTCTGATGAAAAAAGGGTAAATCTTTTATTTATTTTTATAAGTACATACTGCTCGTTAGTGGATACCTTTGAGAAACTTCGCTATCAAAAGTTGGTTTAAGGGTCGACTCTGAAATTCTTTTATGCTGAAGTAGAGTCTGTAATGCAAATCAGATCAAAAACTCAACAAGGAAATAGTAAAGGAGAACTTATATATTTCCGGACTTTTTTCTTTACTCTGTTTTATTTTTCGAGTGTGAGGAAAAAGATTTATTAGGCTTATCTCCGAACTACAATACCACTTAATCAAACTGTTACTTGGCTCATCAATTTGGTGTGGGTGGTATTTTTCCTTTACGTTTTTTATGACTAGTTTATAGTATGAAGGTCAAGTTCATAGCCAACACCGTAATAGGCTTTAATTATTGTGAAGTATCTTCTATTATGATCAGCGGAATGTTTTGGTACAAAATTTATTTACCGAAAATGTCAGAAAGGTGTGTTTAGTCTGAAGATAGAATTAATTCGCTTGCCAGCGGTATTAGGAGTTAAGAAGTTGATGTTTTGCAAAATATTCATTATTTCACTAATAGCATACACATTGCACAGGCAATACAATAAATTGAGTTTCATTCTGTAGAATAGCATTACAGCTTTACAATGTTAAACTTAAGGGAATGGGGAATAAGATGTAAAGTTCCTTGTGTCTCATATCCGAAAAGAGAGAATCCTGTGACCAGACAGTTAATTGGACTATTCTATAGCTAGTTGGACTATTCCATAATGACATAAGATTTTTAGTTTTCACCTTATTTCATAAATGGTGCTGTTGAACTTTTTCTTATAGGTATGTGTTTCATTATGTTTACCTTTAAATTTTAAAACGATCAATTTAATTCAAACTTTAAATAGTTACAAATAATGACAACCACATCAAAAGCCGTTACGTACCTAATTTATAAGAATAACACAGTCGCAAAGACAGAACCTTACATTTAATATAAACTTCACATAAATTCGTAAGCCAGACATTTAAATCGGTACCTATTAAGTCTAATGTAACCCAATTTTATAAAAATAAGAATTTGCAATCATTTATAAAAACATATGGCAATCAGTAGAGCCGCAGATGGCTATAAAAGAATTTGCGATGATTTATTTAAAACGAATGAGTTCGTTTATGCACTCACTTGCCAGATGAGCTCGTGAACATTACACAAAAGCACTACCGGAACTTGAAGCTAGTTCATAAGCTAAACTAACCTTTAACTCATCATCATTGAGAGCACCTACGCTTTTATTAGTGATAGTAGTTGTTACGGAACAATTTAGTACACGATACCGCCACACACAAGGCAAGTCAAAATAAAGGGACGAATCACTTCAGGATGTACTTCTTGAGTTGATTGTAACAAAAAGGACCCCGTATCGAATGACCACTTAGTAATTATACTGTGTAATCTATGACAAATAAAAAACGCTCGAAAGGACTAATTGGAAGGATACGGAGAGAGGCTTTTGGCCAGCGTAGGACAACAAACAGGCCGCATTGACTGATCAATAGCTAAACTAAAAATTTTTTAGATCTCACTATATTTTTAACTTAATGGTTAAAACATAATGGGATTTACCGTTTTTTTACAACAGCTAGTGATCAAATAATTAGCCCTAAAAGCCAGTATGTAAACTAATGTTTAACATTTCATGTCATATTTTTAACCAAGACTAAAATCTTTGATTGCCTAGCAACTATCTCGGCTGCAGACTTATTTACTGAAGCTTTTAACCATGCATCAGAGCAAAATTAGTAATTATATATCCAGATTTCAGCTTTAAAGCCTTTGTCAAACAGACTGGCGTGACGAATGCGAAGCAAGGCGTTTTTATTAATAATGTATGAAATTGTTTGAATCCAGTCACATAGAAAAGCGAAAGCGATCCTCTGGCGTGACAGAACTATCGGACTGACGTCTAGCTTCGGTTCGGTATCGCTTCGGAAACACTTCGCTTTCGCCTGTCTGTTTGACAAAGGCATTAAAAGTTAAACAAGCGGAACCATTTACCTCAAGCAATGTCATTTACTAACTCCCTTATTTATACAGAAAATAAAATTAGAAAAAATACAAGCAAGCGCGTGTCATGATTGTGTCAGTACTATTGCAAAGCCCAAAGACAGAAATAAATCGTGTTGCTGGCAACATCGGGGACAAACTTTTGCATACTGTGTAGTTCAAAACGCAATCAGTTTTCGATAGATTGCTTTTTTATGGTACGTCTCTACAGTTGCTAACATATTTGTTCCTTATTCCAAGAGTATGAACAGTTCTACAAAACTCTCGTTTTTGCCATAGGTTTTTTTCGTATATATTTATTTAGCACCCCGGGTTGGCTTCAACGTTACAAAATAATAAATTTAAAAAAATGTGCAGTTGTTTGTGAGCTACACAAGTGCAGGTAGACTATTCGTAAATTCCATTCATTCTGCCTTCTCACAGGACCGCAAATATTCCAACATCATTGTTTTCCATTTATCAACAAATTATATATAATAGGTACACCAAATTATCCACTTCTTTCCTTAAGCGGTTTTTCATGAATATTACTTTCTCCGAATGCTCATTTTTATGAATTTTCCTTGTAAATACAATCAATGGAATACTCTGATATAAATAAAATCAAATTATCTCCTGTTACATTATTAAAATTTTGGCGCTATTCAACAAAAGCCAAGATCAATAACGAAATTAAAATTTGGAATACGAAAATGTGCATTGTTAGGAAACCTTTTAGCATATTGAATAAAAAATATCAAGAGCTTTCTCAAAGTAAATGGATTAATATGTTTCATACAATATCTTTATATATTGATGTCCCATTACCATCAAAGGGTAAAATTAGAACCTTCAAATATTCCGGGAAAAGCTGATGACTTGCTTAAAAATTATGGTAAATTAATGTTACTATGAAATAACCCATTGATTAGAGATTTTAAGGATCTCATTCGTATTATACGACGTGAACGATAAGGTATGTTTAGTATTCACTAGGGGCAAGTTGTTTGGGGTCGCGGGACTTGATGATTTACCGTGACCCCGGTACGTAAAGGGTTAATAAAGGACACCGTGGATTTTAGTCAGAACGAGTCTGACAGTCCCTTCCACTCTGCTTTGGGTGGGAGGACTCAATTGATTAATTTACCACGTTAAAAAAAGGGCAAGTTGTTTGTCAAAGAAACAATTTGTGAAATCCTGTACATTTTTAACTATTTCTTTAAAAAATGATTAGAATTTTATTCAAAAGTTTGCTTAACTACTAATCAAATAAATCGCCCTTATTCATAGAGAAATAAATTCGCATTAGAATTTAAACTCGAAACGTTCTCTGCAAATAGTTTTTAATTGGTTTTAATATTCCTATGCATTATTGGACTCCCATTTGTATTTCAAAATGAATAAACTGTTATTTTTGAAAAACCGAAAGATTTCAAAGGTCTTAACTGCGTTTAATGTATGGGAAATTGAAAAACCACCTCTGTTTTACAAAAGAGGAACAATTTTTTTCATAAAATTACATCAAAAATTGCTAAAAAAATGGTGTACCACGAATTTTTCGCACAACTTCAGTTGTAGCGCGGAGTCTTAACTGGAACAAAACTGGCACATTCATTATTTGAAGTAAAGTTAAATTCTAAACTTCTTTATTAACCATCGATTTCTAAAAAAGAATAGTTTCTATAACATTTCCGTCGCCGGCACCTTTTTATACAGACTGTGGTTAAACAAATAGACTCATCCTAGTTTTACGATTCGTCTTTAGTTTCATGACGATCTTTACGGATCTCTTACACTTTTGTCTGCGGGAATTACTGCCTCCTACACCATTTCATTATGATTGAGTTGTCACACTTAAGGCTGAGGCTACATCAGATAGAGATTATTCCTAGAACGACAAAGGCAAGCAAAGGAACAGGATGGATTTTTAATCAGTAAGAGTCTGAAAATCCATGGCCCTCGAAGGACTCATTTGATGATTTTACTTCACAAAAAAAGGGACTGAGGAGAACAGTGTATAAGGGGGACGCGAGGTATAATGGGGACATACACTCTTTAGGCATACTTAACACAACACTAACGTAGCGCAAGGACCATCAGGACGTCATTTGCAAGCGGCTATTAACATATAACTTCCTGTTGGCGCTTGCGTTACGTTAGTTTTGTGTTAAGTTTGCCTTAAGTGTGTGATTTCCCATCATACCTCGTATCCCCGTCTTATACACTGTTCCCTTACTTAGACAATCGACAACCCACAAGCTACACTGTATACAGGGTTCACTGTTTTCTATGTTAGTCTATGAAAACTCTTCCAAAAGTCGATTCTAGGGTCTATACTCTCTGTCTACGGAATACGTGCCCGTCCGAAAGTAGCACAAAAGTTTTAAATAAACCTTTCTCCTTAATATTTTTAGATTTTTGAGGTTTGAAAACACACAAGCTGTGGGGAGGTCAGTCTAATCGAGTTGCCATTAATTTTTTTTTGGGCCTCTTTACTTACAATTTTCATGTTACGGACATGATAAGTTAGAAACACTGCACGGTTGGCGCAGTGGCTGAGCGATTGGACTGCTGCGCTGCGTGCCGCGGGTTCGATTCCTGCACTGAGCAAATATTTGTATGATCTACAAGTAGTTGTTCCGGGTCTGGGCGTTTGTGTATGTGAGTTGATATGTTTGTAAACGTACCCATGACACAGGAGAAATCCCTGTAGAAGTAGGGCAAAGTTAAAAAAAAAAACGATGGGTTGCACTCTGGGAGTGCCGGCAGAAGTGAAAATTTGAATAGTAATAAACACACAAGAACATTCGCGCAAGCGCCCTGCGCCGTCTTACGAATTTTCGATCAGGTCACGTGTCCTGACGCGAGTTTAACATTTTTTACCCATTCCAAAAAAATACACAACGCCGCTAAAGAAGTTTTCACTTCAAAAAAAGAACACAAGTAATTTCGCTGAAACTTCGAGGTTTCGTGCTTAGCGAGTGTACGTCCTGTTTAGTTAACGTGGAATTACTTAGAAATTATTTGCTTTCGGAATTGTATCTTTCAACGCTTGAATCCGTCAAACTGATATAGAATTGTTTGATAAAGCTTTCAATTTCGTAAACAATTAGATATTTCAACTCAAAACCCAAAAAAAATATTCAATCAAAAATAAATCCTTTTATTTTATCTACCATTCGCTGAAATGAGAACAATAAGAGATAAATTGTCGGGAACCAATTCGTTTTAGTTAATCATGTAACATTTTGTGAATCCAATCAGTCAAAAACTTTTTATAAATTTCGGTTAATTTATTAATCTGGAGTTTTTGAAAATGTATTATTTTATTTTGACAATATTGTTTATTTTGTTGTGATCGATGAGGATTAGATTTGATTAAGTCGACGGTCCCTACGTACAAACGGACATGTCAAAAACCGAGCTTATCAGGAGAGCGTTTTTAATGTTGAAACCGCTCTAGAAATAATTCTATGTACAATTATGAGCATTTTTTAAAAATGTGTTACTAGCTTTAGGAACTTTATAATGGTATTTATACCTATTTTCTTTTTCTTTTTTTACATTTTTTTAGAAAAACTGATAGGATTTAAAATACCCCACTTAAGTTCTTCTCAAAGTCACTGACATCTATAAAGGAAAAAATCGTGAGGTAATCTAGACTTATTTTTAATGAATATAATATCATACCAGTACCAGTCCAAAAAACAATTACTTAACCAGCCATTACCAGCGAAAAGTTTAAAAAGCTTAAAATAGAATCACGTTTAGAATTAGTATTAAAAACATTTGTTTAGTTAAAGTTATACATTTATACGCAATAACGCCTAACGATTAACTATCGATTTTTTGAGAAAAAAAAAATCGGCTGTGAGCGGGGCTCGAACCTGCGTCTGCTGGATAAGTACTCCAGACGCATTACTTAGGCTATCACAACCACTCGTTTTGAGGCTGAATCTTTCATTCCCTTGTTTTTGGAACGCTTTACACGTTGCGCCATCTATTGGAAGTGTCTCAATATATCAAATCTATGTATATTTAGATATGTTTAGCTTTTTACGGGATTTTATTAACTTTGTAATAATACTACAAATCTTTGATTTTTTCACTGTAAGAAACAATTAGATTAGAGATTTATCCTTTATCTTGCAAATATAAAACAAATAAAGGAAAAGGCTTCGGAATGTAATCCTAAAGCTGCTGACATACCAGAGCCGGAACAATATTAGGTTCATCGACCTTTTTTTATTAAGTACCACAAATCGCGTTGAATAACTTACTACACTCTCCGCTTTTCGCCGGAATGCGAATATTTTATCGGTATTGGGCAGTATTCTCTTCAATTCCAAAAATTAAATTCAAAATTTAACGTGTGGTACTTAGACGATGGAACCTTAGGAGGTGACGTAAGTACCGTTCTAGCTGACCTACAACTCCTGAAAGATGAATTTAAATTAATGGGTCTTCAATTAAACTCATCCAAATGTGAAATTTTTGTTACTGACGCTACCGACAGACAATCGACATTAGATAAATTTAATGAAATAGCTCAAAATATCACCATCTTAAATAAAAGTTCCCTGCACCTCCTTGGTTCCCCTATTTTGGCAGAAAGTTTCCCATCATTTATTGATAACAAAATTAAACATTTTAATGATATTTCGGAAAGACTCTCCCAAATTAGTTTACATTCGGCTTTCACCCTAATTAGATATTGTTGTTTTGGTCCAAATTTCATGTATTTTCTTCGTTCATCCCCCCTCTTCAAACATCCACAACTCTTGGACAAAATTGACAAAATTATTCGTAAACATTGACATCGATTCTTAATGTGGCCCTGGATGACCGAGCGTGGCTTCAAGCAACCCTTCCAATTCGTTTTGGTGGGCTCGGTATCCGCAAAATTTCCAGTGTTAGCTTACCGGCGTTCCTGTCCTCTGTCCACAGCACTGAAAAGCTGACCAGGAGAATTTTATCTTCCTCCCTGGTCGACTCCGAAGTGCCGTGTTTGACCGATGCCGAGGACGCCTGGAAAGTGGCTTGCCCAGATACGGATCGGCCCGTGAACCCGTTTTCCCAGAGACAGTGGGATGAGCCGCTCTGCAGGTTGGTACGGAATAATCTCATCAATACGTCCACCAATACTGCGGATCGTGCCCGCCTGCTGGCTGTGGGTGAGTGGGAGTCGGGCCTTTGGCTTCAGGCGCTACCTTCACCCAACATAGGTACTATGCTGGGTGATTCAACTTTCCGGATAGCTACTTGCCTACGTTTGGGTGCTCCTTGTGGTGCTCCACACCGCTGTCAATGTGGTGAAGCAGTCGACTGCCTCGGGCACCATGGCCTTTCCTGCAGTAGGAGTGCAGGTGGGTTAGCACGACACGCTAGCTTAAATGACATAATCCGTCGTGCTCTTGTTACCGCCGGGGTGCCAGCCGTCTTAGAACCCAGTGGCTTGGCACGCGACGATGGGAAGAGACCAGATGGTATGACCATAATGCCATGGAAGCTGGGTAGGCCTTTGGTGTGGGATGCAACGTGTGTCGACACCCTTGCGCCATCCCATCTTCCTAGTTCAGCGTGTTGTGCTGGCGCTGCTGCTGCAGATGCTGAAAACTCTAAACGGCGCAAATACATTGGCTTAGCTAGTAGCAATGTATTTGAGCTGTTTGGGGTTGAAACTCTGGGGCCATGGGGTCCGAGTGCTCACAACGTTTTTAAGTACATCGCCAGGCGATTAGTCGACTCTTCAGGTGACCAGAGGGCTGGCCTATTCCTAGGTCAACGAGTCAGCATTGCCATACAACGTGGCAATGCTGCCAGCGTTCTGGGCACTGTTCCCGTTGACAGCGATGTGGACGTATTCTTTGACGCCCTTTGAATGTTTTATTTTTTGTTTTATTTATTTTTTGTGTACATATTACTAGTAAGTTTTTATTTATAGTCTGTATATAATCATGAAGCAAGTAAATAAATAAACTATTCCGCAACCCATTTTATAGTTTTATGTTAGACATCTGAGGTCATCGAAGTACTTGAGACTTTTCGTAAACATTCCACCAAGTTTTATGACCAATCATTTCAATTACTGTACAGGTTATATTTCTGTGGTTTACTCAACTGGAGTCAATAAAACAAGCTCAATTATTCGTTGGGTTTAAAATCTCAGTTGTAAATGATTTTACAGTAGAAACTCTTTTTAACTGACTTCATAAAAAGTAGGGTCTTAGTTCGATCTGTATGTTTGTCCGCAACTATCTCGGGTTTGGCATTGATTTCGATTTTGATGCGATTTGCAGAAAAGCGTTAGTGCCATTCTGGAGAAGGTTTTGGTATCATATAACAATAAAGGATATCCTGTGACGTTGCCCGCATGGATTCGTTTTTGCTTATTTGGATTGCAGATTTTCAAAGACGTCTTTTTTTACGTTCGTATAAATGAACGTTAAAAAGGAACCGCCTTTAAAAACAAATACAAAAAAGCGTAAGATAACTTTTCTGTCGGAAGTCGGTGGCAAAAGTCGATAAAATAATGAAGTCAGTTAAAATAACGAAGACTTCCGAAAGAAAAGTTATGTTTTTTTAGAATAAATATCTTTTAATGTTTCGAAGAGGTAGGTGACTATGGGTATTATTGTCACTTTCACAAAAAACTTACTGGAATTGAACGATTGATAATAATAGGATAACCGATGTTTTGGGACTCGAAATTATATTATAGAAACCTGGCAATGATACCTTGCTATGAGTGCTAAGAAAATTTAACCTCGTATGACCTTCATGTCGTGTCTCAGAATTTATTATTCTAAATCAGTTCTAGTGCCAACGGTTTTAAGGTTGCATTTTCTTTCATGCCACCAGCAGTTAAACTAGATGGATGTTAGCGACCCGGTATACCTCGACCTTTATAGCTTACATTTTATTTGAACATTTGTCTACGTTTCCAACACGACACGGATTTTTATTGAATTGCATTCCAAATGTGTACTCTTGTGAATGTTATAAAGGACCATTTGTTTTGCAAAATTTATTGTTGTATTCATTCTTGATCTGTTTGACTTTTGTCTTTAGTTTAGTATTATTTATATTAAGTTTGAACGAGCATGACAAATCCTCAACATTTAATTAGTTTTGTTTTTTGTTTTCAGAATCGAAAAGTAACGGTAAAACCTTGCAAATACATTACGTAATTATTAATATTTGTGACAGGAAACTAGAACCATTTCTCAATTCGGACTCGCGGCTGTTGTCCATGACATGTTGCTAGTCTGTTAGGGCTCTAGTGGGATAAAAGAAACTAAAGACGCAAAATAATATAAATATTGCATCGTATTTGGTTTTCTTATTCAAAAGTAACGGGTGAAAAGTTACAAGTTATGAGAAAGTGACTTTGTACCTTTTCATGCACCTTTAAGGGAATCCACTAAAACTCACGCGGTCTTGTGGACTGTGTGCTGTATTTCCCCTTTTTTTATCGTGGTGAAATCATAAAATGAGTCCTCTCACTCAGGGCGGGGCGGGAGGGACTGTCAGACTTGACTGACTAAAATCCACGGTGTCCTTCAATAGCCCTTTACGTACCGGGGTCACGGTAATTCGTGAGTCCCGCGACCCCAGCAGGCTTTGGCCCTCTATGCTGACACTCCTTGAGGCGCGCGTGGAACACAACGCGCCGTCGACCCGAGCGTGCTGTATTTCCCTTAGAAATATCCCGTATCCCTATGAAAACCACGCGGGTTTTTGCGTGTTGTAGTTTTAACTCATAAAATATAGACACGTGAGCGTATACCCGTATACGCAATTACGCACCCACGCTCGCGTCCGTACACGCAGTCGCGCCCGCACTCTCACTTATTTAAGTCGACGCGACGCCTTAAAAAGTTAAAGTTAGGGTCAATCCACTTTGCTTAGTCAGCCATATTTTATGAGGTAAGATAACGCTCACTCATATAAGCTATGACACATATCAGACCGATGCTTACTCATCATTTTAATCCTTTTTAACTGATTAATGTTTTATGTTTATTTTTATGAAGTCACTGTCACTTTGCCCTGGGATCTGGAGGCGACTGCCCTCCAGCGCGTCTACGAATGGCGCGTGGAGGCGCAGCGCCGGGGCGAATCCCCGCTGCCTCGACAAGTCGAGGCGCGGCGGGAAGAGCTCCGGCGCGATCTCAGGGCAGTATGGAGGGGGCGACTGTCGCAACCGTGGTCCGGGCACGTCGCAATCGCGGCGGTAAGACCCCTCTTTGAGGAGTGGCTGGATAGGCGTCACGGCGTCCTTACCTTCCGCATGACGCAGGTCCTCACCGGACACGGAAGTTTCGGGAGGTTCCTGTGTCGGATAAGGAAGGAGGAAACGCCTGGGTGTCACCACTGCAAGGACCGTCCTGAGGACACGGTGGAGCATACGGTGCAGGACTGCCCCGCTTGGGCAGAGCACCGCCGTGTCCTCATGACGGCGATAGGCGGAGACCTCTCGCGCCCGGCATTGGTCGCGGCCATGCTCCGGGGCGAGACGGAGTGGGAAGCGGTCGCCTCCTTCTGCGAAGCAGTCATGCTCGCGAAGGAGGAGGCGTGCCGCGTGAGGGAGAGAACAGTGTCCTCCCTCCGACCCAGCCGCAGTGGTAGACGCCCACGGCGACGGACGTCGCCAGACGATCTCCGGCCACCGTAGGCGCGGGCATGCGGGCAGCGAGTAATGGGCGACTCGCTGCCCGACCATGGACCATGCCCGGGTCGACAGCGCGTTGTGTTCCACGCGCGCCTCAAGGAGTGTCAGCAAATTGCCGGGGCCTGTAGAGGGCCAGAGCCTGCCGGGGTCGCGGGACTTACCCATCACCGTAACCCCGGTACGTAAAGGGCTCGTGAAGGACACCGTGGATTTTAGTCAGTACAAGTCTGACAGTCCCTCCCGCCCTGCCCTGGGTGGGAGGACTCATTTGATGATTTACCAAGCAAAAAAAAAAAAAGTCACTGTCACTTCTCTGGTTAGGAAATACTGGTTAAAATAGCTGAGTATCCTAACTCAGTAACTGGGTAACCGCTTTAGAAGACTGTTAATTATGCTTTTGGGCTTCTGACTTATAGTAACGACTGTTACAGATTATAAAACGACAACGACATATTTCTCCTACTCCTCCACTATTTAATTATTTTCTGATTAATTTCGTTGCAGCATCATAGACAGTTAAATACATCCTCATAATATAGTCACGGCGTTTTTATGGTAGTTGCCATTGTTGTTTCTGGCTTACAGGAGTTGATGTCTGGAAATAGTGCGGTGGGGTTATCCCAATAATAAAGCTGCTAACAACAGCTTTCTCGCGGGACTACCTTACAAGGTAACCGGAACGTAAAGCGCTATTGGATTTTAGTCCGTACAACTCTGACAGTGACATCCGGTCCACACTGGGTGGGAGGACTCATTAAATGATTTAATCACGTAAAAAAAAAACATAAAAAATATGTGTAACTTTATGTGTGTACATCAAGAATTCTCCATCGTATGTCTACTTATGTAAAACGTACATCGGTCTTGGAAAACTTCGAGATTTACTGTCTAGAGATGACTCATTACTGTGGTAATTACTTTTCTTGGGTTACACTTAAGATTTAACTTTTAGAAATATATTTCATGTTAATAATTATACTTCACAGTATCTTCTTTTTCTGCATCAGCCTCGTTCTACCATGTTGGTGTAGGCCTCCTTTGACACCTTCTATTTTGTAGTGTTGTAGGATTTTTGCATCAGGAAAAATACTGCTGATGATGCAAATGCTGCTAAGCTTCTTAGTAGCATTATTTACACCATGTATATTGGTAATATTTGAGTGTCGACGAGTTTTTTTATACGTTCGAACATAATTTTCATTATAAATCAACACATTTATGTGTATAAATTAAACCACTTTTACGCCGACCATAAAGTTTATGACGTTCATCAAGCGATAGTGTTTCCAACTAGCGTTACTAAATAAACTTTGACAAGCCTCGCTTAATTTCCTACAAAATGGAAACTAATACTAGTTCAAAAGTAACTTTTTGTACCTTAAAACTACGAAGGAAGATTCATCCAAGAAACTGTTTTTGGAGAATTTATTCAACGTTATTACTTTGAATAAGTAACATAATATTTTTAGGTTAGTTTTGTTTATCCAGAATTCAATACACCTGACCGAAACTAGATATATTGCCAATTTTCACCAGAATCTATATATATAAAAATGTTATGTTGGTTTGTATACGCTTCAAAAACTCAAAAAGTTCTGCACCAATTGAGCTGAAATTTTAGCATGATATAATATATTTTATATATATTTTATTATATTATAATCCGCATCAAGGATTGTTTTTATCTATTTTTTGCATCAGTCACATATCCGCGACTGCAAAAAATCATTTTTTTTTGTGCCACAGCGTAGCGTGGCAGGGTACAGCTAGTAGTTTATATTAAGTATCTTTAACTTTTGTCTTTGGTAAGCATTTCATTAAATAAAGCGATCTGAAAATAGTATTTTTTCCAAGATTCAATATTAGATAGATACTTTATCAGAACTTCAGATTTCAGCACCTATGTAAAACATCTGCATTTCTCACAAGTGCTGTTCTATATAAAACTTTAGTTAATACGGACGTGGTGCTATGCAATGTGGAGCACCTGAGTATGTGCTCCACATTACATTTATACAAGTGTATATGTATGGAGGTTAATATACGTTACGAATCTACTACTTATTAAATTGTAAATTTGTGACATGGTTGGTCGAATGAATGGGTGGGTGTTTGTCACTCTTTCACCCAAAAACTATTGAACGGATTTATGTATCTTTAATCTGATCGTGCACGCTGACGAAGCCGAGAGTTTAAGGAAGTTTAAAGGTGCTGATAAACTTGAGCATTCACTTCTAATGAGCATTCTTGCAAATTTCGCATTACAAAAAAACGAACGAGAGCGTTTTAGTTGTTCATTAACGAGCGTTCTTGCTAGCTGTTTGCCGATCCGACTGTCAAGTCTGGCATCTTCGTGAAGTTTTTTTTTTTATAATAAAACGGATTTCAGAACTTTCCCAAAGTAAATTTTGTATTGTGAGTTGCTCATTAAAAATCCCCCATAAGACTCTGCTTATAATAAACCCACTACGGGTTAACGTAGTTAATGTTACAGGTTAAGTGCAAGTTAATGGGTAACCCGCGTCCTTGGCGGTTGCAATATAGAGCTTAGTATAATGTCGTTAACGTTGGTCTATTTGTACCTATACATACATGGCTACTGGCACTATATGGCTGTTCCTTCAATTTCCCATGGCGTGCACAAAAAAGTGCAAGTTCTAAAAGCGTTTTCCTTTAGGAAAAGATTTAGTGTTGTGTTTCCTTACTGTTATTTTTATTGTTTTTTTTTTTATGTTATGTTAAATATGGCACTAGTTAAGTACTGGTTTGGATAATGTGGCAATACAATACTCAATACTCTTTACTGATGTTTTTGTAGCTTTTGTAAATCCATAATGATTATCTTTTTATGATAATCTATTATTTTTAGTTGCTAGTAAGAAAATGTGATTGTAGTAAGCCATCATTATAACTTTATTAAGATTAGCTTTCGTATTTTGCTCGAAGCGAAAATACACAAAATAGTTTAACCTTGAAAAAATATAAAACATTCAGAGCTTTTTTTATCGTGGTTAAATCATCAAATGATCCCACCAGGGCGGGAGGGACTGTCAGACTTGACTGACTAAAATCCACGGTGTCCTTCAACAGCCCTTTACGTACCGGGGTCACGGTAATTTGTGAGTCCCGCAACCCCGGGAGGCTTTGGCCCTCTACAGGCCCCGACACTATGCTGACACTCCTTGAGGCGCGCGTGGAACAGAACGCGCCGTCGACCTGGACGTGCTGCATTTCCCTTAGAAATATCCCAAATATTACGGGCACCAGTTGCGTCTGATGGTTTGCGTGGGTACCAGTAACATTTCATTTTCATGAAAACCAGTCGCCCATTACTCGCCGCCCGCATACCCGTGAACAGCATTCAGAGCTTATAGTAAAATAAATGCAATAATTGAAACTATTTCGAGTAGGGGAGACCGGGTACAAAAGTAACACTTTGTACTTTGACTCTGGTTTCTAGCTATTTATCACATTTTTGATGAACTGAATATAGCCACATCTAAATTTCGATAGTACTAATTACATAGCGCTACTATATGAAGATCGCTGATGTTGCATCCGCACCGATACTTATTATTGCCAATGCACCTATGACGTCAATCGATTTCGCAAACTGTTGTTTGTTCAATAAATTGTAAGAATGATCATTCTATTGTCCTACTTCGACTTGGAATCGTCATTCATAGGATTGATTTTGTAATATTCAATTAGTAATTAAATTAATTTAAAATCATTTCGGTTTTTTTTCGATCCTCCGATCGCAGCAAACGTAATTGGCGCAGTCGGTAGGATACTCGCGGGCCGGTTCGCGAATCGCGTTAGAATCAATTTCATATCGATTACCACGATCGCGAGTCACCTGGGCGACTATCAAGTCACGTCACGAGTATCCTGAACCTACGGACCTGCTGCAGACCAGAAGGAGAATCCAGCCACCGATTCACGAAGAGGAACCAGAAATGAGATACCTGTAAGTACACTTGAAACATTCTCGTGTTGCATCCCTTTGAATCTTAAACCTCAAGATTTATCACCCAAGGGCCTCCAGTGCGCGGGAGCCTGAATCGCGACAGGCTCGCCAACGTACAGTAGATATAAATAGAGATATAACTTTAGATAACTCAGAACTAGACAATATGACTCAAGCTCAGAATAACCCAGATACTATCTACAAGGCTCTTCGCCTTATTCCAGAGTTCGACGGCAACCCGAACATCCTTACCCGTTTCATTAGAATCTGTGATTCGTTAGCTGCGCAGTACTTAAGTAGTACGCCTGGCAGTGAATTTTCCAACTTATGTTTAATAAACGGAATACTTAATAAAATAACTGGGACCGCGGCATGTACTATTAATGCCAATGGAATACCAGAGAGCTGGCTAGGCATTCGAACTGCCTTGATTAATAACTTTTCAGATCAGCGTGATGAAACCGCATTGTACAACGACCTCTCTTTAGCCACTCAGGGTAATAAAACGCCACAAGAATTCTATGATCATTGCCAAACGTTGTTTAGTACGATCATGACTTACGTGACTTTACATGAGACTGTATCGACGACCATAGAAGCGAAACGCGACTTGTATAAAAAGGTTACCATGCAGGCATATGTCCGAGGGTTAAAAGAACCTTTAGGATCCCGCATACGTTGCATGCGCCCACCAACAATAGAGAAGGCGCTCGAGTTCGTTCAAGAGGAACTCAATGTAATGTACTTGCAACAACGCGAGACCCCAAAAGCCCAAGCTCCTCCTAAAGTCGCTCATCCCACTCTTACACCTGTAGCGTTTACCCCACGACCTCATAACTTCCCGACACCAATACCTAATTGGCCATTACCCATGGGCCAACGTCCAGCGGGGCCCGCACCTCAGCCTTTTAAATTCCCTGCACCAGCACAACATCAACAACGTATGCCAACGAGCACGCAAAGAATGTTCAGTGCGGCACCTCCTAATTATAATCCCCGTAGCAACCTATTTAGACTAACACCCCGAAATAATGCACCTCAAGGCCCTCAGCCAATGAGTGGTGTTCAACGATTCACTCCCAAACCCCTACCTCCAACAAATCAGCCAGCAGCCCATGATTGGAATAAGTTTGGAAATCCACCACCTTCGAATTATTTCAAAGCCCGAGAAATGAATATGAATGAGTGCATGACGTATGACGACTCATATTACAACTATTACTACGAACCGGTGTACAATTACTATACTGACTACAATGACAGTGTCTCTGACCCGAGTAGTCTCGCCGCTGACTCGACTCATTATAACGTGTCAATGAACGACCAAGTATTTGATGAATCGCAAGCGGGTGTAATCGACCGTGCTCAACAGGATTTTCAGGAGGCTTCGACGTCGCAAAAACCAAAATAGAATTAAACCTTCAGACACAGAGGCAACTCCCCTATATACAAACTAGAGACCCACCTTTAAAATTTTTAATAGATACAGGTGCTAATCAATCTTTTATTAGCCCCGAAGCTGTCGAAAAACATTTTGCCGAATACCCCTTGAATTTCGACCCTTTCGAGGTAACCAACATACACGCAACAAGCAGGAACGATTACTCTATAACCTTGCCATGTTTTGCGGAGTTTAATGACGCCAAAACCATGAAGTTGTTCATCTATCGGTTTCATGACTATTTCGATGGTCTCATCGGTTTAGATCTGCTAAATGATTGGGAAGCTCGCATAGATTTGAAAGAAAACATGTTGGTAACTCGATCTGCAATAAACCCTATTGTAATGTATAACTCGTGTAACGTAAATTTATACGAAGATATTATACCAGCTGGGAGTACTAAGGTTATCCGTATCCCCATTGATGTGCCAGAAGGCGACGTTTTAATTCGGGAACAAATTCTTTGCAATTGCATAATTCATGAATGTATTACTACCGTAAGTCGTAATCGTGGTTACTTGGAAATCGAAAATCCGACACTAAATGACGTAATATTTTCAATCGATCGCCCAGCGCACGCGGAATTATTCAATATCGAGTGCAGTAGTACTCAACAAACATCGACACGCGCTCAGGAAGTAGTATCGCGTTTAAGAACTGATCATCTAAACCCGGAAGAAAAGGCTAACCTGATAGCTCTTTGTTCCCGTTACTCGGACGTTTTTTATATTGAAGGTGAGGGACTAACTTTTACAAACAAGGTAAAACATCGAATAAGAACTACCGACGATGTTCCGGTGCACGCTAAAAGCTACCGGTATCCATTTGTACATCGCCAAGAAGTTAGGGACCAAATAACTAAAATGCTTGACCAAGGTATCATACGACCATCAGAATCCGCATGGAGCTCGCCTATCTGGGTGGTTCCAAAGAAGATAGATGCCTCAGGAAAGCAAAAATGGCGTCTCGTAGTTGATTTCCGTAAGTTAAACGAGAAGACCCTAGACGATAAGTACCCTATACCCAACATCAATGACGTTCTCGACAAATTAGGTAAATGTCACTATTTTACGACCTTGGATTTGGCAAGTGGATTCTACCAAGTGGAAATGCACCCTCAGGATGTAGAAAAAACGGCATTCAACGTGGAACACGGTCATTTTGAATTTCTCAGAATGCCGATGGGACTAAAAAATTCGCCGTCCACGTTTCAACGTGTGATGGATAATGTCCTCAGAGGACTCCAAAACGAGATATGTCTTGTCTATTTAGATGACATCATCGTTTTCAGCACATCCCTTCAGGAACATATAATTAATCTCGAAAAAGTATTCCAGAGGCTCCGAGAGTCCAACTTTAAAATCCAGATGGACAAATCCGAATTCCTGAAACTTGAAACAGCTTATCTAGGCCATATCATCAGTAAAGACGGCATTAAGCCAAATCCCGATAAAATATCTGCAATTAAGAAGTATCCCATTCCAAAAACACCGAAAGAAATCAAACAATTCCTGGGCCTTCTTGGTTATTATCGAAAATTTATTCCTGACTTTGCCCGAACTACAAAACCGCTTACTCAATGCTTGAAAAAAGGACGTAAAATTTCCCTTGACTCTGAATACGTCAATTGTTTCGAAAGATGCAAGACTCTCCTGACTAACGACCCTATCCTACAGTATCCAGATTTCAATAAAGACTTTAACTTGACGACAGACGCTTCGAATGTAGCCATCGGCGCTGTTCTATCCCAAGGACCTATAAACTCGGACAAACCTATCTGTTATGCATCCCGAACCCTAAACGAAAGCGAGATGAACTATAGTACCATAGAGAAGGAATTACTTGCTATAGTTTGGGCCACGAAATATTTCAGACCCTACCTATTTGGACGCAAATTTAAAATTTTCACTGACCATAAGCCATTACAATGGATGATGAACATGAAAGAACCAAATTCCCGTCTGACAAGGTGGAGACTTAGACTTAGCGAATATGACTTTTCAGTTATTTACAAGAAAGGGAAATCCAATACAAATGCTGACGCCCTTTCTCGCATTGAAATTCACACTAAAGAAGCCATGTCCTTAATAGATGAAATTGATGAACTAAACTCCTTAATGGGTAATCCATCAGAAACCATCCTTGGTAAAACAAACTCCTCAACCGAAACAGTACATACAAGTGTTGAGAACCCCATCCTAGAAGTTCCCATAACTGACGAGCCATTAAATAAGTTCAACAGGCAGATATGCTTTACCATTGTAAATGACGTAAAAAAACGACCCGTAGTTACCAAGCCATTTGACACCCATACACGTATAAGTATCCAGCTATCCGAATCTAACTTAGAGGAAGATGTGATCTGTGCCGTAAAAGAGTACGTTAACCCTAAGGTTAAGACAGCTATTTTAGTTAACCCACCTCTAGCCATGTACTCAATCATACCGATTATACAGGACAAATTCAAAAGTTCAACCTTAAAACTCGTTTTAGCTAAATCTGAATTAGAAAATGTCAAAGATTATCTTCGACAACAGGAGATAATACGACACTATCATGACGGTAAAACTAACCATCGCGGAATTACCGAGTGTCATTTAGCCTTATCTCGTAAATATTACTGGCCAAAGATGAAGGATCAGATAACCAAATTTATAAATGAATGTACAATTTGCGGTCAGGCCAAGTACGACAGAAACCCGATAAGACCTCAATTTAACATTGTACCACCGGCTACCAAACCGTTCGAGACAATCCATATGGATCTATTCACCGTACAGGGTGAAAAATACGTAACATTTATCGACGTATTTACAAAGTACGGTCAAGCTTATCACCTACGTGACGGAACAGCAATTAGCATATTACAAGCCCTTTTGCAATATTGTACCCACCATGGCGTCCCTATAACCATTATCACAGACAATGGGACCGAGTTCACAAACCAACTGTTCATGGAATTCACAAGGCTTCATAACATCAACCATCATAGAATACTAGCTCACTCACCCAACGACAACGGAAATGTCGAACGACTACACTCAACCCTTCTAGAACATCTTAGACTCCTTAAGTTACAGTTTAAAGACGAACCAATAATTAATCTTGTGCCCTATGCTCTAATAGCTTATAATAGCTCTATACATAGCTTCACAAGATGTCGACCCTTTGATTTACTGACTGGTCATTTTGACCCCCGAGACTGTAAAGACATTGACCTGACACAGCACTTATTACAACAGTATACGCAAGCTCACCGAGATAAAATGAAACGTGTCTATGACATCATTAACTCGTCATCACTGGCTAATCGTACCGCGATAATAGAGAAAAGAAATGAAACCCGTGAACCGGAGATAGAATACGCCCCCCAACAACAAGTATTTATAACAAACCCTCTTGCAAGTCGACAAAAAACTGCCCCTCGATATACACAAGACACAGTTTTAGCAGACCTGCCGATTCACATTTATACTTCAAAAAAACGAGGCCCCATAGCGAAGTCAAGACTTAAGCGTATACCTAAATCAGCAAAATTGTTACAGGATCCTACTGGTAACAATGCTCCCAATGACGCGATCTCAGGAGATAAGACTTGAGAGCCTCGACGAAGGACCCGGACTTCTACCCTTTAAACTTGGACAAATGAAAATCACGACTCATCACCATACCTTCATTCAGTACATACAACTAAGTAATATCGAAACCAATGTTCACTCCCTACAGACCCAACTAAGGAACTGTCAAAATCAAATGACTAACGACACTTACGCACTATATGAAATTCAGTTGGAATATCTTACTAGCAAACTTGGCAATGTCTTAAAACAATTACGATCTTTAGAACCCAATAGAGCCAAAAGAGGTCTTGTAGATGGACTAGGTTCAATAATAAAAAGCTTAACTGGGAACCTAGATCACGAAGATGCACTAAAATATAATCAGGCAATTAAGATCTTAGAACGTAACCAAAATAAATTAGTGACCGAATTTAATGATCATATTAGTATGAGTAAGGAGTGGATGTCTAAATATAATAGCATAATCACACAGATAGTACAAAACCAGAATAAAATTAATATCACTTTAGAGACTATATTACAAAGTAATGCACTAAGTGAGACAAGTTTAATGAAATATGCTCATTTTGCCCAATTACTAGAAATTATAAGCGATAATGTAGAGGACTTATTCCAGGAATTAATCAGGATAGAAAATAGTTTAGCTTTCATTCGTGCGGGTAGTACCCATCACTCCATGATAGACATAGAAATACTAGAGTCAATGGTAAGGAAACTTAGGACTATTTACGCTGAAGAGCAAGTTTTAGACCTAGAACTTAGAGATTATTATGATATTATAAAACCGGGATCATATTATGTAGATAAGCAGATAGTATTCGTATTTAAATTCCCAATTTTTTCTAAAGATAGTTACGATATCTATAGACTCTCTGTGGTACCTAATAAACATGCACAAGCTCTCATTCCACCCTTCCCTTTCCTTGCAACTAACGAGATGTCACATGTGTACATAGAGGCTGAATGCCCGAAGTCGAAAGACTGGTACCTCTGTGAGAAAGATGTTACCCACCAGATTCGCACCAAAGCTGACTGCGTCCACGAGTTAATCACCAACCAAGTTTTACAAGACTCCTGCAGGTTTACCACAGTCACCTTGATGAGAGAAGCCATGGAGAAGCTCGACGACCAACATTACGTCCTATCCTTTCCTCAAGAAACGAAGATACAACTAACTTGTAACCGGAAAGACTACACATCGCTTCAGGGTAGTTACCTTGCAACAATTCCTACCGGATGTTATTTGAAATCTGAAGAGTTCACCATTGCGAACGTTTATGACGAAATTAACGGCCAACCCTTGAAGTTAATGAAGATACCCTATGGCGCTGAGAAGCAGGCCACCACAGCTACCCACGTCAATCTGAACTCTATTGATCTCCAAGGACTACACAGCATCCAGGACCAACTCATGATCCAGAATCCTGTCCAACTTGAAAACGTGGTCACAGACGGACTTTATCACACTACAATCCCATTCTATGGAATACTATCGATTGCAAGCGTACTCGTTATCATCGTTACGACCCGGCGCTACCTACGCAGGCGTACGAACACTAAGGAAAAGAAACAGCAACCACCAGCCGCAACCCGGGAAGAGAATGAAAGTTCTGGCGAACTTCCGGCAACATTTTCACTCAACGTGCTAAAATAGTCGCCGTTCTAAAGGGGGAGGAATTACATAGCGCTACTATATGAAGATCGCTGATGTTGCATCCGCACCGATACTTATTATTGCCAATGCACCTATGACGTCAATCGATTTCGCAAACTGTTGTTTGTTCAATAAATTGTAAGAATGATCATTCTATTGTCCTACTTCGACTTGGAATCGTCATTCATAGGATTGATTTTGTAATATTCAATTAGTAATTAAATTAATTTAAAATCATTTCGGTTTTTTTTCGATCCTCCGATCGCAGCAAACGTAATTTACTCTACAGAATTGTATCTAAATTTACCACAATATTTGCTGTTTACTATGAATTAAGGAGATAAGAAAAAAAAATGATGGTTGTTACTTTCGACCCCGAGGCCAGGACGTAAGTAACACGGTGTGGGTCGGAAGTAACATGATTAATGGTGTATATTATAAAAATGAAATGCCATATCAAATCAACTTATTTATTAGAAAAACGTGTTTTAATAACATTAATGTTTATTTGTACTTTTAAGTTATCAATAGTCAGTACTTCTTTTATGCGTAAACAATGTAAACAAAACAAAACTAAACATAGTTGGAATCTTAATCATATTAGGAAATAATGAGATCAACTTTTATGAGAGTCAGTTCGCTAGTCTACTCAGACTCGCAATTATGGCACAAATAGTGCGCATCATCATTGATGCAAGCAACATGTGACCATTTTTTGCATTCGATACATTCTATCCACTGCTTGTTGCGCCGGCTATTGCTAAAAGGCTCTAAACACACAAGACAAAAGCAATCTTCTTCGTCAGATGAATTGTTATGTTCAATGTTTTCTTTTTCTTTACTAGCCTTCTTTGTTTTTTTTCCTTTTCCCTTTCCTTTTTTGGATGAATCAGATTGTAAAATTGTTCTCTTGGCTTTCATTCTTTCTTTGTATTCTTCTTCAATCGCATTTTTTTCGGGCGTGTCTCTTTCTCACTTGCTGTCGCGGCATTCAGGTGCTCAAAAAAACGAATAATTAAATTTAAACAAGAATTGATTCATTCTCATTACATTACGGGGACAAAAGTAACCTGTTACTTTTGTACCCGTACTGCTACGTTACTTTTGTACCCAACCACGTTTTTGTTAATTCGTGAATGCCTACATAAAAATGGAACTTACTATTCCAAAATTAATAACAACACTGTGTAAACAATCAAATCAAGAATTACAATGCAAATAGTCACATCGATATCATCATTTTATTACTACGTAAACACAAAATGAATATATGTCAAAAAACTTACTTTTAGTTCATAAAATCACGTGGAATCCTCTAACACAATTTCACGGCACGGAGAGCGCGGGGCGACTAAATGCAAGCGGGGGGAGCGTCGCCGGCTTTCTCCTGACGGTAGTAACGTTACGTTTCGACCATTTGATAAACTTACAGAGCGTTTGTTACTTGCGACCCGCCGTTACTTTTGTACCCGGTCTCCCCTACGTTCCTATCTTCATTTTATTATTTTAATCCTGTCCCCTGTTTCACGATGATTGTATTTTTATCACCCATTACCAACAGTTTATGGATATCCTAACGACTTAAGTATGCACTTAGTGTGTCATAGAATACTCTAGAGATGCCAGCTTTCAGTAACTATAGGAGACACTTAAAGGCTAAATAAAAATATACTATCTCATATTTTGGGATCTGTGCTATACTTATGGTACGATTCCACCAAAATACAATCGGCACATTTGTTGGCGCACTCCAGCAGTTCGCGTAATAAACTGGTATTGCGTTAAGCCCCTGTGTCCATCGGCAAGGCTGTGCACAAACATTTTCATTGAATTAAGTATAGCAATGTGCGGAAACAAGAGTCCACTGCTCATGTGTGCGCATACAAAAGTATCCAGGTGTGCGTGAACATTTTAGAATGTTCATGCACATTTTAGTCGTGTTTGTACACTGTCTCACACAGTGCCACATACCGGTGGAATCGCGTCTTTAGAAAGTCGTCGCTTAAGCCTTTGTCAAACAGACTGGCGTGGCGAATGCGAAGCGTGACGTTTTTATTTGTAATGTATGGAATTGTTTGAATCCAGTCACATAGAAAACCGAAAGCGATCCGATAGCGTGACAGAAGTATGGGACTGACGTCTCGCTTCGGTTCGGTATCGCTTCGCTTTCGTCTGTCTGTTTGACAAAGGCATTACAGCGTTAGTTCATAGCTATTCTGTTTACTATTAGGTATTACTCTGCCTTATTCTGAAGATATAAATGGTGCGATTTATCTTACGTTAATATACAGTCTTGAGTAATAAAAATCAGTGCTACTAATAACTGCCGACTGCGGCAAAGTACTCCTATGAATATCATAAAAACAGCTCATGACTCGTGTATTAATCAACGGATGATAATACTAATAATATATGTATTTTATTGCTATCCCATAATTTCTCATTCCTGAGCAAAAGATCTTACTCCATTGTTCTACACGAACATGATTATCTGTTACGTTTTTCCAATTATCAGGGAACATACGAATTCGTATCACCATCTACTTTGCTGTCCACTAATAAATAAGTAAAAAATAAAATAAGCCTTTATTGCTGTTAACATACTTTACAATATCAGACATTTATATCCAACTATCGGTTTCCTTAACAACAGCTTGTCCGTCGACAAAGGCCTTCTCCAAAGACTTCCATCCATCTCTGTCTCTTGCAGTTCTGGTCCATTCTAGACCGGCAATTTTTTTGAGGTCATCGTCCCACCCACATGTCTACTACCTAACCGTATATATTATGTTTCGTCGGATCGTACGTACGAGTGCAAAAAAAGTGTATAATATCCAAATATGATATAATGCACAATTCAAGGCAGAAATTATGTGTTTCACGGGCTCATAGCTCGTTTGGCATACGACAGATATTTCCTACCCTGCCTTATATAAGTTAAGCAGCCTTTTGGGCCACTACAAGCAATTACGGTTTGGAGCATATACGTTTAAAACATTTTTTATTCTTTCATTGTGCGCACTACTAAGGTCTGGAATTCCCTGCTAGAGTATTTGTTTGTTTGTTTTGTTATTCCGGGGTCGCGGGACTCACGAATTACCGTGACCTCGGGACGTAAAGGGCTATTGAAGGACATTGTGGATTTAAGTCAGTACGAGTCTTACAGTCCCTTCTGCTCTGCCCTGGGTGGGAGGACTCATTTGATGATTTTACCACGATAAAAAAAAAAAAAATTAAAAAAAAAGCCAAGTTAAAAAAAAAGAGTCTTTGTTTCCTGATAACTAATACGTTGGGATATACAGATAAGATTGAATAGGATAACCGCATTATTGCTTACCATGAGGCTAGACCGTGGTCAAAGCAAGCATATTGTTGAAGAAAATAAGATCTCGAACGTGATACTGTGGTTAATAGCACTTTATACGTAGAACGTATAAAATTAATACCTACGTTATAAGGAAGAGAGAACCTGAGTTCCCATTAACGCGCTCAAATTCGACGAGCTACACACAATAAACAGAACACCCTCTAAATGTAACTTGCAAACGGTAGCAGGATAAAAATAAAAGACGATCGTATTTCACCTCGGGTATCGCGGTAAGTGGTTGTTTTCTCACCGCGGAAATTGGTATCAAGTTCTCAATAGTTCTGGAACTCGGTCTCTACTACTTTTATGTTCATTATTAATATCGTTTATCTTGAGGAGCTCGTGGCTAAATAAATACAGCCGCACAGGCCGATCTTCCGGGCTAAGCTGCGCTTGCCGAGGTTGGTCTGTGGATGGGTGACCATCTGTCATAGCGAGTTTCCTCCGTGCCTCGGAAAGCACGTAAAGCCGTTGGGCCCTGACGTCATTTGCAGATCTTTGACAGCCGTTAGTTAGTCAGAAGCTCTAAAGTCTGACCTACATGACTACAATAGATCGATTCATGAATTCTGAAATCTGTGTATACATCAGAATGTCGGTTATGTGTTGGAAGCTTACTCGATCGCACATCGGCTGTAAAGCTGATACCAGACTCTTCACTGTTTTGTACAGATGCCAGCACATCAAGTTACCACAATCTGTCAAATTTCTTCAATAGATTTTCAACCTTATCACAATAGTGGAAGGTTAACAGGTTCGCAAAACCTAGATATTGTTAATGATTGTATTCTTCAGGTACACAATTGGTTTACTTTGAACAATTTAGCTCTTAATGAAAACAAAACAAAATGCATTAGATTTACTTTACCAAATGTTAACAGTAGCGAATGTGACAATATACTGAACGGTGAAAAACTGGAATTTATTAATCAAACAGTTTTCCTGGGAATCACGTTAGACGATAAATTACAATGGGGCCCCCATATAGCATCTCTTGCGGGGCGTCTAAGCTCAGCCGCTTATGCTGTTAGAAAGATAAGACAGTTAACAGACGTTGAAACTGCGCGATTGGTTTACTTTAGCTACTTTCACAGCATTATGTCTTACGGCATTCTATTGTGGGGCCGGGCGGCTGACATTGAATCAATTTTTATTTTGCAAAAGAGAGCCATCAAAGCTATTTACAATTTACATCGTCGCGAATCTCTTAGGGAACTATTTAAAAAGATTAACATAATGACAGTGCCTTGTCAATTTATTTATGAAAATATAATGTATGTTAGGAAAAATCTTTATCTTTTCAATAAAATAAGTGATAGACATAATTTTAACACTAGAAATAAGGATAAAATTGATCAACCTTATTTTAGATTGTCTAAAGTAAAAAAATCTTTTATGGGGTACTGTGTTAAATGTTACAACAAAATACCTAGTGAGGTCTTAAAACTAAATGAAAGAAAATTTAAAACTCATATCAAAAATACTCTAAGTAAACAAGCATATTATAAATTAGAAAATTATATTCAAGATAAAAATGCTTGGAAACATGCTGGTCCTGCTCCATAGTACAATGTAGGGCTTAAGCAGAATCAAACTGGTTGAAATTTGAATGCTCACACACTGCCAATATTGTATTTGTATAATAGCTATAATTGCAATATATTGTGAAAATGTGAACGCCGTGTACCTTTTAGCTGTGTAATTGTTTTTTGTTTTTTTTTTTTGTTTTGTATTTTATCCTATAAATGGTCTAGATTTTATGGGTACATCGCATTTACATTTATTTTTAAATTTGTGATATCAAAACATTGTAAAACATTTTTGAAAAAGAGTAAGTATGGAGTTTCTTGCCCATTCTTCTCCATACAAACCTACCCTTGCGAATGGGTGTAGAATCAATCCCTTCCCATCCCATTTCCTTTAATTTTAATAATCGACGTTCAAAAGTGCCTCTGATGGTCTAATTGGAATAGATGATTTGACTTTGACTTTGACTTTGACTTAATGTTCGATTGGTAATATTTGACAGTTTCGGGTAGGTTGACCTGCTGGCGTCTGTACTTGTTATTTGTCATGCTGGACGAGACAACTCAACAAGAAAAGAGTAAAAATATTCTTAATTTATGTAAATCAATCTAAAGATGTTAGATTTCATCTCTCGGGATCTGTAACTCGCTGTCTGAATACAAAGTAAATTAAATAAGCAGTAAAACTGTGCCTATTCCTTATTTAATTTTGAAGATGTCATTTGAACAAAAAAAAATGTTAAAGATTCTCCTGTAATCCATAGGTCTATTATCTGTATTTTTTTTAGAATTGTAGACTCAATAGTTTCGTATATAAGGCGGGACAAAGGTCAATGGTAATTTTTCGTCTATTGTACTGAATAACGCTGAAACTGATTATTTTAAAATTACAAAAAAGTACATCACTGCCACTAGCTTAATCGATCAAGAATATTCGGAGGAAATTGTCTGTGAAGGGTGGACAGTTTTTCATTCGGACGTAAGGAACTAAATAAAACTGAACATTCACTCGAGTGCCGTTCATTACCAACCATACACTCAAATGATACTTCTGATATTAGCTTAAAATTGTATTATACACGTATTACGAAGTCTCAATAGATGAAGATCCAAGATACATTGGTTTTGTGACCACTGAATTGCGGACTATTATATAGCTCGAAAACCAAATGAATGCGGTTACTGTGTAATCCAAAGTTTCATATATTATGAAGTCTTGTACCCGATCAATTTACATATTACTAGTATCTAAATCGAGCATCTATGCGATATACCTATTGGTGGTAGAAAGGTGATACGTATGTAGCGTTCATTTGTTTCTACCTTATCATAAACATAATGTATAATTAAATGTTTTATCTCGCCTTCGCGCTAATTTCCAAAATTACATTGGTATGATTTTTGGCCAGGCTGATATCACCCTTATATAAATAAGAATAAAGCTGAAACTAACTTTGTGACTACTAAAACCATTAGGCAAATCTGTTGGTATTCATACTATGCATAGTCACGGGCAATGTTTTAATATATAGCTTCAAACAGTGTATGATATCGTTAGTCCGAATATGGTTTTGGAAATAACCTATTAATTGAAAATGTAACATTTGCGGTCTTTTCTCTTGGCTTAGAATCACTTTTCATTATAATTTTGTTAGAAATATTGCCGGCAGTGTATATGAAGGAATTATGGTTTCCGTATAGTCTATCTACTAAACTCTGTAATTATAAATGAAGGTATGAGTTAATGGCCGCTATTGCCTCAGTACACCAAAATAATCAGAAAGATGTGTTCTAGATTAAAAGTCTTCTTGTCTTTGTATGTGTGTACTTTATGGAAAATAAATGCATTTATATGAATTCAAAGGCACGACCTTTCAATTCATATAAATGCATTTCTTTTTGTTGTTTGTAGTGGGCAACCAAACTAATTATAGGTACACAATATCGGGCACGCCGCAATCGCGGCGGTAAGACCCCTCTTTGAGGAGTGGCTGGATAGGCGTCACGGCGTCCTGACCTACCGCATGACGCAGGTCCTCACCGGACACGGAAGTTTCGGGAGGTTCCTGTGTCTGATAGGGAGGGAAGAAACGCCTGGGTGTCACCACTGCGAGGATCGTCCGGAGGACACGGTGGAGCATACGGTGCAGGACTGCCCCGCTTGGGCAGAGCACCGCCGTGTCCTCACGACGGCGATAGGCGGAGACCTCTCGCGCCCGGCACTGGTCGAGGCCATGCTGCGGGGCGAGACGGAGTGGGAGGCGGTCGCCTCCTTCTGCGAAGCAGTCATGCTCGTGTGGGAGGAGGCGGGCCGCCTGAGGGAGAGGACAGCGTCCTCCCTCCACCCCAGCCGCAGCGGTAGACGCCCACGGCGTCGGACGTCGCAAGACGATCTCCGGCCACCGTAGGCGCGGGCATGCGGGCAACGAGTAATGGGCGACTCGCTGTCCGACCATGGACCATGCCCGGGTCGACGGCGCATTGTGTTCCACGCGCGCCTCAAAGAGTGTCAGCATAGTGACGGGGCCTGTAGAGGGCCAAAGCCTGCCGGGGTCGCGGGACCAAGGGATTACCGTGACCCCGGTACGTAAAGGGCTATTGAAGGACACCGTGGATTTTAGTCAGTACAAGTCTGACAGTCCCTCCCGCCCTGCCCTGGGTGGGAGGACTCATTTGATGATTTTACCACGATAAAAAAAAAAAAAAAAAAGGTACACAATATACAAATATTTCTCACAAACTTTTGATAAGACAGAAGTAACACAAAACATACGGGAGAGTGCTATAATTATTAATGAATAAAATGCGTTTTGCTAATATTTTGCTGAAACGCGAAATTCTTATAATAAAATAAGAATTTGCTCGTTTATAGTAATTGAATGTATGTGTCACGCTTAAACTGTCAGTTTTATGCTTGTAAACTGCTTGGAACTTTATCTACCTACGTAGACAATCTCGTTTTTCTAATAAAAAAAGATCGAGAAACGTTACACCACTGAAAGTCTATTGTAGTAAATCACCTGACGTGTAAATCTATACCCGTAGGCGAAAAGCTGACAGAGAAGAATCGGAAAAGTCGATAAAATTAATGACGCCTGAAATGTTGACTTTGATTCCCCCAAATTTCATTCGATTTAGCCGGATACTCCCATCTTAAGGCTCAACGCACATGTGTGGGATAAGTATCACCATAGCTCAAAATATATGTTTTTTTTATAAAGCACCTCTATGTATCAGCGTCAGTCAAACATCACTTCACACAACGTAACAAACACCTAGCTATTATTAGTTAATAAAAACACTTACGGTCATCTTACACGGAACATAAAATCGGGATAAAAAGGATCCATGCGTTAATCCAGGTTAAAAACTATCTGTGTACCGAATTTCAACCAAATCCGTTCATTACTGTTTTACGTGAAAGAGGAACAAACATCCATCCATTAATCCAAACATATGTTTACATTTATAAGTAGGATTAGTAGCATAGTAGGATGACTTTCAGCAACTCGTGTCCGTTTTGAAATATTTACCAGAATAGGTGACTAATTATAATGATTAGTCAGGATCAAGTAGACATTTTGTCATAGGTGGGTAATACTAATAATTATACCTATCCCAATTAGTAGGGATCAAAAAGAAGTGTTGTCATTTGGAATATTAAAATAGGTTTGCTTGCAGCGCCGGTGAGGTCTTCAACCGCAAGCGTGATCGCTCAGGTACACATGGTACCTGTAGACTGCGGTGAATCACACAGTCTCATGAAAAATCTCCCCATCTGGATCTCATGTATAGGAATTTGTGTGTTGTTGATGGTATTCAAATGTTGTGTACTCAACTATTTACAGCCAACTATAATAATACTAGTGTGCGTTGAGCTTAAACCGATTGACTCAAAATTGCGGATCTGTATTTGACTCCCAACCGACATTTGTTTTATCTGACGCGCACATTGATCAGGAAAATCTGATTATTTGGACAGACTTCCCAGCCATAATTCTCTTTTGAACAACAAACAGTAAAATGGGCTAATTGCCAGATATTTCTGCTGTAATGGAGCGTATTCGACAAGGAACAACAGTATATTTGATAGATATTGTTAAAAGGTACAGGTGATATCTAAACGTGTTTGTTGTTACATTATATTCAATTTAATGATAGTCTCAAGTGTGAAGCGTAACGTGCAGGAAGCGAACACAGTCTGAACGCGTGTTCATAATTGCTCTCATATTCACGAAATATATATTATTATCTGAATTACAATTGCGTTTTGTGCATTCTACCTATTATTTTGAGTATGAGAACTAAGCATTACTAGTCTTTGCTCAACTATTTTGGGGTTGACTTCGAGTCAAACAGAATGCAGATAATATCAATATTTTACATGGACATGCCACTACTTATCTGACTTCCACAACTCAATAACAGATTTGACAGATTGTTGACAGATTTACAAGCTTCTGACATTTGTCAGAAGCTTGTAGATCTGTCAACTACTCTTACCAGGGAGTATCGTATCATCCTGTCATTTGACAGGAGTAACGGCTGTACGTGCTTTCTAACGCACGGAGGAAACTGGCTTTGGATCAGTGACCATGTAGCAAGATGGTCACAGATCCAAAAACCAACTTTAGCAAGGGCAGCCTACCCTTGAAAATCGACTTGTGCGGATAATATTATTTTGCAATTGAACTATGCCAGAGAATGTTAATTTCAACCATTTCGAATCGTGGTATTCTTAGAATACTGCGTATCAGTGGCTACAAAGGTAATTACAAGAAACAGAGAGATCTGAGAACTGTGCTTTGCACTATTAAGTTATTTATGAGTAACTAGCGACCCGCCCCGGCTTCGCACGGGTCGAAATTATTTTATAAACACACACACAAACACACTCACACGCGCGTGGAACACAACGCGCCGTCGACCCGGGCATGGTCCATGGTCGGACAGCGAGTTGCCCATTACTCGCTGCCCGCATGCCCGCGCCTACGGTGGCCGGAGATCGTCTGCCGACGTCTGTCGCCTTGGGCGTCTACAACTGCGGCTGGGGTGGAGGGACGCTGTCCTCTCCCTCACGCGGCCCGCCTCCTCCTTCGCGAGCCTGACTGCTTCGCAGAAGGAGGCAAATAGTTTGACGATTTGCGACTAATTTTAATTACAAGTTCCATGATTCCTCAGGACAGTCTCTTCGTTAATTACCAGTATTCAGTATGATTGATTGCAACCAGTTTGTACTTGAAAGGATTTATTTAATTGTATAACTTACTAGCGACCCGCCCCGGCTTCGCACGGGTGGAAATTTATTTTTTAAGCTCTCTGACAATTTTAAATTCGTAATATCTTTTGAATGGATTGTCCGATTGGAATAAAATAAAAAGTAATTTATAGCTATTAAAACAATCTTGCTCAATAAATAGTTAATTTGTATAAGGATTAGTATTTGACGATAATATGATCAATAAACATAGGCTAATAATTTTACTTACTTTTATTATATGGAAAAGTGGTTATAATGGCTAAAATATAAATGTTTGGTTTATACTATCGCGGACTTTTTTGTAGGCATTATTGAGTTCTACAACTTTTCTATAGAAGTCAACCATACAGCTCTAACCATTTAGACAGCGTTCGCGAGAATCGTTAACGTACGGCAGTTTTTTCGGCGCCTTACTCCACAATTTTCACTACCACGAAAAATCCTATCTATTTTCCGGGATAAAATATAGCCTATACGGATTCGGAAGAATCCCTCTAAGTAATGGTAAAAGAAATTTTGACATTGTTCCAGTAGTTTTTGAGCCTATTCTATACAAACATACAAAAATACAAAGGTTTCCTCTTTATAATATTATTAGTATATTAGTATTAGTATATTAGTATTAGTATATTAGTATATTAGTATTAGTATTATTAGTATTAGTATATTAGTAAAGTATAGAAGTATAGATAAACATATACACCCCAAAACACGGTAAAATATTAAGTTTTTAAAAAAATCTTTAAAAATAAGTTCGGAATTAACCCTTAACCACCTGACCCCTATATCAGTAACGTAACCAACTGCGCGCGGTCACAGTGACCGCATCGAATACACATGAGTTATCTCAGGATATTAAGGTTTGATTATAAGAATAAATTAATAATATTTTGTAATATCTATTAAATTATTTATTTAAGTGGAAAAAGAAACAATAATAAAACATATTCTTCTCATAAATGGGAACAATTAAATTGGTGGCACATTTTAACTAAAAATATAACTATGATTACATAATGAGGTGTATCAACATAGGGACAAAATATTATATCAAATTTGAACTTTCTTTAAAGAATCTAATAAAATTTGAATGAGATAAAGAAATAAAGTTTCAAAAAGAATCAAAACTTCGATAAAATTGCAGAGGGTAAAGTCTGACAATTTTTCACGACAATTTTTGCACATTTTGATAGAACATTCCACACAGATTGTTTTTTTACAGATAAAAGATACATGAAATGTTTTTCATTTCTTCTTGGGAACACAAGTTAAACACGTTTTACGTGTTTAGTAGGCAATTCGTCTCGTCTAGAAGACGACACTTGTAGGCAGTCATCAGATTCATAGTCTTCTAAAATTTCAGAAACTTACAAATTCTCAGGTTCTACATCACTGCAACTCTCATCAACCACATCTCTAACCATTTCACAACATTTTCGTTGTTTACATCCATTTTTACGCAAAAACAATAATCATGAATGTAATACACAAAAATCACATAACTACCTGCACGCGGTCACCATGACCGCAAGCAAAATATTTTTACTCACCGAAGCCAAACGCGCGCACGTAGATCCTTGCCTAGCGCACACACGACGCTAAAGCTCCAACAGAAAAGGTACACAGACGCACACTAACATGCGATAACGGATTTCGACGAAATTCAAATTCAAAAAATTGTTGCGGTCACCATGACCGCTGGCAGGTGGTTAAGGGTTAAAATGAAATAAAGCCTAAATTATAATATTGGACTTAGAATAAATAAAAAAAAATGAAAAATCTAGTCGAAAAAAGTCTCTGGCCACGCCAGGAACACAAGCAGAGCAGGATTGGTTTTAAGCGGGTTCAAGTCCCACACAATCTCAACTGTCTCACAATCTTGGTGAGGTAGTCGAGATGCCCGAAGGGATTTCTCACTCCTGCCAAAACAAAAAAAAACCACTTCGTGTCAGTTGGTGACATCTTACATAAAGCATAGTAAAAGTTTCACAATAGTTCAGGTTCTATCTATCTCATTGTAATCAAACGAACAGTTCTGTTTAAAATGAGGAAAAGTTTATACGACAGAAATGCTTGGTTGCTTTAACTTAGATGAGATCCCCTTCCTTATAGCTTTTAAACCTTATAGTTTGAAAATGTCTTGTGAACATTTAGTTCAGTAGCACTATACAGAGTTAAACACTCTAAAGTCTAAGACATAAATAAGTTCTAAAACACGAGCGTGGCACGAATTTTAAATCATTAAAATAATGTATCATTGACATGCTTTATTATAATTTAGACATCTTCTGCACAACCACTAACTTCGACGTAATATGACAGGCCATACCTATCAGCCAAGATGCATTTGCGAATCTATAAGAGATGTCCGAAATACCGTGTTCTACAACGGCCAAGCTTATGACTCCTACATAACTATGTCGGAGGCTATGGAACAAAGTGTTAATAATGGGACAACATTCCCGAAAAGGCGCCAGCAATACCACTTTTTTTTTTACGTGGTGAAATAATCACATGAGTCCTCCCGCCCGGGGCAGAGCGGGAGGGACTGTCAGACTCGTACAGACTAAAATCCACGGTGTCCTTCAATAGCCCTTTACGTACCGGGGTCACGGTAATTCGTGAGTCCCGCGACCCCGGCAGGCTTTGGCCCTCTACAGGGGGCCCCGTCATTATGCTAACACTACTTGAGGCGCGCGTGGAATACAACGCGCCGTCGACCCGGGCATGGTCCATGGTCAGACTGCGAGTCGCCCTGTATTCGCCACCCGCATGCCCGCGCCTACTGTGCCCGGAGACCCGCAATGCCACTGGCATAATATGTAAGCTTTCAGATATTCATGTAAGCATAATCAGTGTATATACACTGATTACCTCCATTCTGTGAGAGGGAGTGAGATGCAAACCAACACGCTACGCGTGCCCGATACGGGTTGGTAGATCTGATATGTCTTTGAATCTTTGGTTTTAAGACTTGCCGGTTTCCTTTTCTTTTCCTTCGATGTTTTAAAAGCAGTGGTGGTAAATTACTACAAGTAATGCACCTAACTGGGGCTGTTACCACTGGGCGATCTTTGCTTCTTTTAACTTGAAAGTTTGATATAGTTTGCACTAACTAAAGGTTCACAAATAAAGTATAAACGGAGTGAGGGCATATAATTATAGTAACTGACCAGCATGTTCCACTATCAAACGTTCAATATTACCCTACATAAGCTATAAGTGCACATTAAAAAAATCAGTATTCTGAGGGGAAAATACTTACATAACTACTTAGTTAACAAGTTTCACGACGCACTCGAAATAGATATGGGTAATTTTAAAAATACCCACGCCCGCATCTGTTAGCACGAATAGTTTTGTACTGAGAGTATTATTCTGAAGCGAACTTTTGCATTTAAATTGGAAGATTTTGTTAAAAAGAGAACATTGCTGTAACACTGCTTAACGAGAGGAAGTCTTTTTAAACGCGTTCTTGTAATTAACTATTATGATAGGAAAATCAGAGTCGGAAAGAACTTCTTTTTCTTCCAGTCTTTTTAAATAAAAAGTTTCTTTTATAATTTCTCAGACGATTTTTAAATAGATTACGAGTAAGTTAAACTTTGGTTTGCCCAGTTACGTTGTTTTAGCCTTCATAGTGAATCAGGTTTTCTGAGTAGACTGATCGGTACATATCGGTGCTATGCAGGTAACACTTGTATAGGAAACCGGCAAACCTATGTCTGTTAAGTCCGGGTGCATAAGACAACGTGGGTATATTTTGCCTGCACCTAAAGTTACGGATTCTTACAGATCTGTCTGTAACAGCAACCTAGTTCTTTATACAGACCCGCTTTTTTACGTGGTAAAATCATCTCCTCCCATGTACTGACTAAAATCCACGGTGTCCTTCAATAGCCCTTTACGTTCCGGGGTCACGGTAATTCGTACAGTCCCGCGACCATACAAACCCTTTAGACAATTTATTAACACCTAAACAACATCCATATTTAAAAATTACTAGGAAGTGTTGTAATTTTGGCAGAATTATATTATGAATATATTTTATTCCATTCATTTTCACTCATTATTCCCCATGTTCCATTATACTGTTGAGATTAGGGCTCGCCATCATTAGGGGTCCCCTAGCTAGATGTTGGACGGATCGTTAAACACCATCAGAATAAAATGTAATACTTCTAAGTACAAAATTATGTTTATCTACTATCATGCTATTAATCCTCTATAAAAGAACCTATAACAATTAGCTTATTGCCAACATTAAAACACTCAATGCTATAATGATCATTATATCATCCAAACGCGTGTTATAATGAATTTCAAAAAAAGAACATTCTCATGCAATGACATTTTCACCACCAGATCGCAAAAATTTTGAAAAAAGAACAACTCGTCTTATCGTGTTATATCCCGCCATTTTTTCACTCGAATATGGTATGCGAATATGGTATGTTATGAGAATCTTTTATAGAGGATTCACAGCATGATTGTAGATAAAGTCTTGTATGCAACCGTTATAATTAGGTATTAAAACACTCATGTGATACTATTATCACACTCGGCTACGCCTCGTGTGATAAACGCACATTCGTGTTTTAATACCCCTGATTATACAACAGTTGCATAAATAACTATTATAGCCATGTTATATACAGGGAGGGAATGCCACATTCATCTTATCGGTCTAATAATGTCAGCAGCTGAACGTAGGTCTCTTGATGAGGGGTTTAAGAGGAAATTAACATAAATCAGAATGCTGGGAGAAGGTTGGACCGCAGTTGTTTGGGGACAGGATCTTGTTTGCTATCTCGTTGATTCAATCTTTAAAAGTTAAGACAAATAATAATAAAGTGCAACCACGTGAAATGGCATAAACTACAAACATAGATCATTATTACGTTGTTCTAAAAACAAATCGTCTTTTGTTTTTGAATATAAAACTTGTTTATGGTAGCTGAATATCCTTTAAGGATCACTTGTGAGTCGACTTATTCGGTTCTTTTTTATTTGTTAACTAGCTTCCGCCCGCGACTCCGTCCGCGCGGATGTCGGTCTTCGCGTGGATGGTTTATTTCCCCATTTTTAGTAACTCTGACAATGACATCTTATAAATATTATGGCGCTGAAACCACTGCGGGTAATGCAACGTGTGTTCGCGGTTCTACAGAACAACGTCTATGAATAAAACTGAAAAATAAGTTTATTTTTCTACGTATTTTTTCAGGATAAAAAGTATCCTATGTTATGCCCAGGATAATAAGGAATAATTAAACCAAGTTTCATCTAAATCGAACCGATAGTTTTCACGTGATGCCTGCACAAACAGACAGACAGACAGACAGACAAAAATTTTTTTAATCATATATTTGCGTTTGGTATCGATCCAGCAACACCCCCCGCTATTTATTTTTTCAATGTACAGAATTGACCCTTCTACAGATTTATTATATGTATATATATAGGCGTTTAAATATTCATACCATTATTTACTGCTTGGTGCTAATGAAAACAGGCGTAAGTTAAAATCTTGAATGAAAATTTTCACAGAAAAAGCCGTCAACATCTTTTTCAAGAAAGTTTAACAAGCAATATAAGAATAGAAACTTACGGATATCTCCACAGAAAAATGAAATGAAATGTTGAACGTGAAAGACTGACAAAAGACAGTATTTCCATCATGGCGTTTGTTAAAATGCGCTACAGTAAGCAAAAAGTACCTTCTTCATTTTCTTCGCATCATTGTGGTATTTTGGTTTTTTGTATTGGGCCTTAATTTATCTTTTACTGCAAAAAGAAAAGTAATTTTCCTAAAGTTTGTTTTCTTCAAACGTAAAATAGTTTGATGTTCAGAATCAGTAAATAAGGTCTAAAAGACTCAGTAAAATCTTAATACACAGTAAGACAATCATTTTCTTTGTGCTTTATTTACACGTATCGTTCTTTCCTAAGTTGTATAACTTTATAGTAAATAAACAATATAACCATATTCCTCGAAACTACAAGAAACGTTTAAAGGTTACTTTAAATTGCAACGGAGCTTCTACCGTTGAATTTTCGTAGAAATATTTTATTTACTACAAACTATTTTATATACTACATCCTACTATTTTGAATACGAGATTTGTTTTGAAATATTATACTAGGAAGAGAAAGGACTGATTTTGGAAGAGATAAGCAAAATTAAAAAAAAAGATTATCAAAAGTTCAATGACTAACACAAAGGACTTGTCTGACCTTTAAACATTCAAGTATCTTCAGGCACCCTGAAAAATGTCCCCGGACTGACATAGTGACATTATATCTGGCGCCAAGCCAAGACCAGACATCTAGTCACGATATCCTAAGTACCCAAGGGTTGAATTTAATTAAAGAAGTACCTATTTAAAAAAACAGTGGATGTAAAAATATCTCTCAAAAGGTCACTTTAGTCAATTTATAGTAGAAATTGGGACATAATTCATAAAAAGGGAAGATTTAATTATTTTGCTGTATGTTATAATGAATAAACAAGTGCGAGTTGGATTCGCCCATGAAGGGTTCCGTTGCAGTAAGCATCATCTCATCATAATATAAAAGTTCTTGCAGTTCTTTGAAAGTTTGTTTTATATTTGAGTTGATTGAATGAAAGGTAAATTACGGTTTACGATTTATGATGTACTAGCTTCTGCCCGCGGTTTCACCCGCGTCATGCTAGGCGTTTGGCCCTATGGTACCACCCCCGCATGGTTGAGGAGCGCGTGGAACACGACACGCCCGGTTCACGGTTTGGGTGAAGTTTGTTTTAAAAGTACTAGTAAAGTACCGAAGTCCTAACGATACACCGTTCTATCTTCATTTTTATCGTGTCGATGACAACCTATGTCGACTATTGGGCCACGAGTTTAGAGCTCTCCGAAACGTCCATCACATCAGCACCTGTAACGAACAGTCGGCAGGGCAAGCAGGGCACGATATTAAGTGCCTCAACGTTAGTGGAGCAGCACCACATTAATTACACCCAATGATGACTTGACATGCAATAAGAACGTTACAGAACAGCATTATAAGTGGTTTTACACGACTTACTTAATTAGTGCGTTACATCAATAATTTTATGACGGTTTTATTGTGTTCCTTTACCACAAATTGGCGTCAAATTTGAATACATAATAAGTAATCACCATTAACAGTTACTCGTTTATGTATTAAAATTAACGGGAAGAACGGTAAAGTTAAATTATTTTTGTAGGTAATAAAACATCGGTGTTGCCATTACTTAATTTGGGGAAATATGTGTTGATTACATGAAACGTTTTTATTAATAGCGCGTCCTATTAAAATAATTTGTAGCAATTTTCATAACGATTACGACATTTTTTATCTTGATGAATTACTTTTATGAGGTGCCTACACCTACAGGCTTTTTGTCGCGGTTTCGTCCATTAGAAAATCTCCCGTGGTAGGTACTTATAACAGAACATAAAGTTTAAATATCATAAAAATATAATAAATATCATGTCAGAGAGGTTTCTGCCTGTGGGGTTTCCAGAGGCGGTTTAACTAACTCTAACACCAGAAGGTGGCCACATCTTCACACAAAAAAGACAGAAGACCATGTTCTATACAAGTTCACAAGTTGTCAAACTAAAAAATAGGATCGGAAACTGGGATTCAACTAGCGACTGTCAGACACACACAGCTCTTTGCGTTCCACGATCATGGTTACCTATACTAACAAACGGTTTTATGACCCCGGCAGGCGTGGCCCTATTATGGTGGCCCCATCAGTGGAACACTACCGCCCGGTAGTGTTTCACCCTTGACTTGGAGGTCTAATCTCTAATGCCTTTGTCAAACAGACAGGCGAACCCGAAGCGATAAAGAACCGATACGAGACGTCAGTCGGATAGTTCAGTCACGCTATCGGATCGCTTTCGCTTTTCTATGTGACTGGATTCAAACAATTCCATACATTACAAATAAAAACGTAACGCTTCGCATTCGCCACGCCTGTCTGTTTAACAAAGGCTTAAGCACGAAACCCGTGGTTTCGACATTATTGACAGGCGTTTTGAAAACGAGCCCGAACTAAGAATTAATCATATTACGATTTGACATATAGCTCCTAAGAAACCGCGCCACCACTCATGACCAACGGAAAATTCGTGTTATTACATATTTTTAATGCAAGTTGATGTAATAATATAGACACTAGCGCCGTGTCAAAATGACTTCAGTCGTGGCGGTTTTAACCGTCCGCAATTTGATTTAGACGTTATGAATTCGTACATCCGTATCTAATCCCGTGTCTTCGTTGACGAACTTAGAAAGTAGATACTCTAGTATCTTAATTTTATGTCCTTTTAACATTGATGCTCTAAAAATCGGTAGGTACCCAAACGGATCTCCCTGGTCTTTTAGTAGATTTTAAAGAGGTTATTCAAGCAACGGAAGTTTTTAGTAGTAATTAAGAGACTTTGTTGTAAAAGGGAAGTCTGCAGTATCATGTGCCTGATTCTGAACGTAATCTCTAGACCGATCAACTAACTTCATTCCCGCTAAAGTTAATTGAGATCAAGCCCAGTACTTAGTTTGTTATCTATGTTGTAAACTAATATTCTAATTGGTAGACGATGGGTGTATAAAACTTCTCTGCTTTAGGGAATTGATAATGTATCGAGGCTAGCGTTACCTCGAGAAATGTTTATGTACACTTAACGCATATTTCAAATTTTTGTTAGGTAAATTTAAAGGCAACAAATCTGAACTGCAACCGGTTGAACGGATAAAATACGTCTATTCCTTACATTTACATACGAGTATATTATTTTCAGCCTATTCGAATCACTGTAGTTACCACTTTCTAAAGGTTTCTTAATTCTATTACGAATTTCAACAGTTTAGTTATTGACAATACAACTCATTTTAACTTTGCCTAACCATTACTCGCTGAAAAACTGACACTTATCTCACTCTCTCTCTCTCTCTCTCCTTAGATCCCAGTGTTTTGAAATCAAATCTAGTTCTTAGAAATGAAAATAATGTTATAGACAGGCTTTTGCCTGACCCATTACTTCTTCATGCAAAAAGAAGTAGCGAAATTCAAAAACCACAAACAAACATACTCATTGTCGCATTTATAATGTGTAGCTGTGCTCGCGACTTCCTCCGCGTGAATTTTTTCTACAACTAACTTTTTTTTTCTACAATATATCAAACCGTAGTTGCGCTCTAACGGAAACAGATTTCAATTATATTTCCGTTCCCGATTAAGCAACTCGTCAAAATTTTGATAGGTGCTCAGTTGGAAATAAATAATTGCTGTTAAAATAGGTGCTCTTCAAACGGGAATACCTCGCACAATTTTGTATTTTCGAAGAAAGTTAAAGATTGAAGCAGCGAGTCCATCCTAATTCCATTCATGAGAAAGATGATTGACAGAGGCTTAAAAGTTTTGTGTGTAATTTAAAATTACTTGCAAAATTCCAAAGCAGCTAACCAAAGGTCAAAATATTTAACCAAACTAAAGAAACTAATTAAACTTACTTTAATTCTGTCTAAAACAGAAGAAACTTTAAATTTAATTTGCCATAAAATAGGTAAATTAAGGTTGTAAGGACTGACATGACTAAATCATATTTTAAACAATAGTATTTTAATCTGTGATTGTAAATTCGGACGACCTCTATGCTTCTACGATATGAACAAACCCGCGCTGGAGCCATATTGTGACGTCACGCACGCTTTTCTAACGTCTTGATTCTTTCAAACACACATCTATAAAAATCTGTGAGTTTTTAAAACTCATAAATTAAGTAATAAAACTCATGGCGAGTCGGTTAGTTGGTCATGGAAAATCAATCGTTATTTTTCCTACAAAAATCCAATGTGAGAGTGTACTACGTATGGGGTTCCGTATTCAAAAGTTTTATTAATGGGATTACTTATTAATGTTGGGAAGTTTATTAACTTTTTCGTTTATTTGCTGCTTTTAGTTTCCCTGTAAGGTAGTAAAGTAGTTGACGGGCCCCCCACTAAGAGGGCCAAAGCCCGCTGGGGTCGCCGGACTAACGAATACCGTGACCCCGGAAAGTGAAGGACACCGTGGATTTTAGTCAGCACAAGTCTGACAATCCCTCCTGCCCTGCCCTGGGTGTGAAGACTCAATTGATGATTTTACCATGCTAATAAAAAGTAGTAAAATAGTGGTATGAGTTTTACGTTTAATTTAATTTGTTCGTCAAATGTTTTTGAACACTAACTAACATCAATAATGGTTTTTTAATAGTTTAATGAACTGAACATCTTTTTATGAACTGTATTAACTCCATTCCCCACAGATTTTGTAGGACAATATGCAATTATAACTTAACGTTTTCAAACTATTCACTTTTAAGTCTATAGAATTCAAACCAAAATACTAAAGAGAATGTGATTTCTTGGCCTAAAACAAAACGTTTATTTAAAGAAGCTGATAATTTGAAATTATTGTTTAATTGATACTGTCTGCTACCATATTCATATTTTTTATATAATTATGTTTTATTTTCGTAAATTGGTAACCGAATGAATCCATGACAATATTATGAATGATTGGCATTGTAACCTTGTATGGCAAAACGTAAGTCAAAAAATTAAATGTGTTTTTTTTTTGTTACAGGGATTTTTAGACTTTCAAGTGATTAGTGACCTGGAATCCTATGCAATTGATTCACCATGGTTAAAAACCACACACTGCAATAATGTAAGTAGACTTTTCTCAAACAGATAACAATAAATACTGTAACATTAACATTTAAACTTCAATTTTGCCTGGTAAAAATATTATTATTTTCAGACAAAGTTTAAGCTTAATATAATTCCATTGCCGTTGAATCATAAATATAATTTCGAGGCTCGTTTCAGCACATTTCAGAGACCTTAATCGATTCATGATGTGTCGTTGATAAATTAAAGCGTTCATAAGTTAGGCATCAATCAATCAATAGGAAAAGTGAGTAACGATGGTGATTTGACAGCAAATTCAAATTCATATCTATAAACTAATATCGTGTGTGAATATATAATTAATAACCGAAAAATTACGAAAGACACATAAGTTCTGTATCATTAATTTAACGTCTGTAATATTCAATACGTTTTTCCACTGTCAGGTAGATGGGTTTTTAATGGACCAAACTAATGGATAAGTGACTTAGGGTACGAGTTCGTAGACAGCAGCAACAGACGACATGTTGCTGTGACAGCTGTAGTAAAATATGCTTACATATGTAGTCGACCGATCACACTGATACACATTGAATCTTTCCCAAAAAAAAGGTTCATAGAACATACAGAACTGGGATACGGCACTGCCGTCTGCTGGAAACTATCAGCAGTTGGGTTCGTAATCATGACCGCAACGACTGGTTTACATAAATTGATGACATCGAGTCAAAACTCTGTCCGTTGGTGTATGGGCCAACGCACTTATTGAATTTGTTTTTAAATAAACTATCTCAAAAGGTAACGGTACTGTTTGGTAAACGGATTAAGTATTAAAAATCAAATAGTAAATCGTCCTGATCCTTAATCATCCTAAATCTTAAGATTAATTTATACAGTTGAAGCAGGTTTAGAAGTAGAAACGATAACGTTTTGCCGCTATCCGTTGATCAAACGTAATTCCAAAATCGCTATTTAAGATATATGTACATACACCGAACCGAAATGGATGCTGTATGATCTGCAGAAATCTGACGCGGCTATATTGGACAATGCGGGAATTAATTTTGTAAAAGGGTTAGAATCTCATATTGAACAATGACGTAGTACTTTTTAATTTTGTACGTTTCGTCCCACTACTGAACATTATAATTCCCACATACCTTTTCAATCCACCTTTTTTATCGTTGTAAAAACATCAAATGAGTCCTCCCACCCAGGGCATGGCGGGAGGGACTGACGGATTTATACTGACTAAAATCCAAGGTGATCCTTCAAAGGCATTTATGCAGGTGTCGCGTGACTGTCACATCAAGTAAGTGTCTTAGGTTTTTTTATCAGAGTCTGATCAACACGTTGGTCGTTGCAAAGACCCGGTGGGTGGACGGTATACAAAAGACCGCGAGTATAACTTTCGTAAGACTTGCACAGTTTTGAGAAGCATGGCACAAGGGCTCAGATTTTCGCTCAACTTCCCCAAAAAAGTAATTATTTGACGCCGACACCTGTCTTCAGGTACCCACTACATACTTGACTAACTGCCTTGTTCGTGCAGTTCGTGCGTGTCTGCTGAGCATGAGATCCCGGATTCTCAGGCAACATTTTATTGGGTTTTTCGCGCAGGTTTTACTCAGTACCAGAAGAGTCTGGATTTGTGCCCGGTTGATAGCAATGGCAAACTGTGGGTGTACTTATTGGATACACCTCTGCCTTACCCTTCGGGTAAAGCAGGCGTGATGTTATGTTCCTATAGATGTGGGACTCACCTATTCAATTACGCAAAGTTATCAATAGATAAATCTAAATATTTAGGTAGATTTATAATCAGTGATACGGAACCCTAATCTTATAAAATTCAGGGAATAAATACGTCTGAGGCCACTACGGACTCGAATCAAATACGTCGCCTGCAATAAACAAGTGATTTTATTCGCAATAATTCTAAAAAAGTAGATTTTACAATGTCAGCTTTCCACGGAACTTAATAGCTTTTATTATAAAAATCTCAGAAAATATTAAAGCATACTACAGTTATAAGGAGCGCTGCTCCAGCAAACTTGACATTTTAAAATAGACTTTAGGAATGCAATGTAAAGTATATTTTTATTATTTTACCGAGAACGTTACCCGAGCAAAAGGAGAGAGACCGACGTCGTAAGATAGACTTGAAATTGTACCGTGTTTGAAACTGACTTGTCAATTAAAACTAAACCAAACTACGATTTTCATAGGAAATAATTTCCAGTACATAAGAATGTTCTAGTGCTTAGTTTTAATTTTCTACTGTAGGTAGACGCAAAAGAAATATTTCACAATCTGTATACATAATATATAATCATGATACATAATTATGGCTGGAAATGCACAAACACACAAAATACTTGAAACAACAAATAATAAAGGCACTTTTTCCCTTTCAATCATTCGTCAAACCGTCGAGTTTTTGGTTCTAGCGAAGATTTTAGAATAAAAGAGAAACATTTAAATCGTTGATTAAGACTATGGACAAAGCCGTTGTTTGCAATTCCAAAGAATTGATACTAAAACGTTTTAAGTGTTCTTTTTTTGTAGACATTTCGCGTTCACGTTCATCACGGTTTTTTTTCTTTTACTTAAATATTTTAAATATTTTTCTTTTTGCGAATTTATGTATATTTTTTTTGTAATCCGAGAGTGGTTTCAGCACTCTATAGTAATGAAATGATACAAGTCTATTTTTTTATTTATCTTAAACCTGTATTTCAACGCAAGTATTCATCATTTTGTTCCGACACAGTATTAATGACTTAAAATGGGAAGTGTTTTGGAGCAATGTGATAAATTTAATTTGTGTATGTAAACGTAATTTTATTCAACGTGTGGTTTGCTTTATTTAACACTTCACAAGAAAATTAATGTCAACGACAATGTGAGTTCAGAACATGCGGATAATTTATCTAAAGCTCGCTTGTCTATTGTTATTAGAAAAAAAAGATATATCGAACAATTATTATTT